>CM053582.1:156907336-156939706 GCA_028627135.1 Pseudochirops cupreus | reverse complement strand
TTCCTTTTCTAAGATTGAGTTATTTAAATATTCTATTTCTTATTCTATTAATATGGGCTTTTAATGTTTCTGTAAATATTCATCCATTTCATTTAAATTATCAAATTTATTGGAATATAATCAGACAAAGTCATTCTTAATAATTTGTTTTATTTTTTCTTCATTGGTTGTTAATTGGCCTTATTGTTTCTTCTTTCTTTTTTCAGTCAAGTTAGCTAATGATTTATATACTTTTTAAAACTCTAGCTGCTAGTCCTAGGTATTATTTCAGTGCCCTTCCCCCTCAATTTTGTTAATCCATTCTTTATTTCCAGGATTTCTATTTTGGAGTTTGAGATTTTTAATTTGTTGGTTTTCCAGGTATTTTTAGTTGCATTCACAATTTGTCAGTCAGCATACATTTATTAAACTTCTACTGTGTGCCAAGCACTGTGCTAAACACTAGGGATACAAAAAGAGGCAAAATATAGTCCCTGGCCTTTAGGAACTCACAAATCTAATGGGAGAAACAAAGAAACAAATACATAAACAAGCTATGTACTGGATAAATAAGAAATAATGAAGAGAGGAGAGGCACTAGGAGGTGGAATTTTAATTGGGACTCAAAGGAAGCCAGGGAAGTCAGCAGGCAGCTTGGAGAAGGGAAACATTCCAGGCATGGTGGATGGCCAAAGAAAATGCCCAGAGCTGAGAGCTAGATCCTATTGTCACTGAATAAAGAGTATGTGCTGGTGAGTAAGGTGTAATAAAACTAGAAAGATAGGAGGGGTCTGGGTTATGAAGGGCTTTGAATACCAATAGAGGATTTGGCATTTGCACCTAGAGATGATAGAGAGCTATTGAAGTTAATTACTGAGTAAGGAGGTGACATGGTTAAACCCAAGGTTAGTAAGTGTTAAGTGTCTGAGGCCGGATTTGAACTCAGGTCCTCCTGACTCCAGGGCCGGTGCTCTGTTCACTGTGCCACCTAGCCGCCCCTCCATTCTAATTTTGAAGGAATTCTTTTCTTCAGTGAGTTTTTGGACCTCCTTTTCCATTTGGCCAATTCTGCTTTTTAAGATATTCTCCTCATTGACTTTTTGTACCTCTTTTGCCATTTAGGTTAGTCTATTTTTTAAGGTGTTATTTTCTTCAGTATTTTTTGGGGGTCTCCTTTAGCATGTTGTTGATGCATTTTTCATTATTTTCTTGCATCATTCTCATCTGGCATCCCAATTTTTCCTCTACTTTTCTTACTTGATTTTAAAAGTCCTTTTTTTAGCTCTTCCATGACCTGTGACCAATTCATATTTTTCTCGGAGGTTTTTGATATAGGAGCCTTGACTTTGTTGTCTTCTTCTGGTTATATGTTTTGATCTTCTTTGTCACCAAAGGAAGATTCTATAGTCTGAGGGTTTTTTCCACTGTTTTCTCATTTTTGCAGTCAATTATTTGATTTTTGAGCTCATTGTCAAGATAGGGATCTGCTTCTAGGGTGGGGTGTGTACTCTCCTAACCTTTAGGGGTTTTGTGCAACTGTTTTCAGTTTTGCTGGGAAGGTGATTCTTGGTTTTAATCCTAACTCCTTTGACTTCCAGAATATCATGTTCCAAGCCCTCCAATCCCTTAATGTAGAAGCTGCCAATTCTTGTGTCATACTGATTGTGTTTCCACAGTACTTGAATTGTTTCTTTCTGGTTGCTTACAAAATTTTCTCCTTGATCTGGGAACTCTGGAATTTGACTACAATATTCCTAGGAGTTTTCCTTTTGGGATCTCTTTCAGGAGGTGATTGGTGGACTCTTTTAATTTCTATTTTGCCCTCTGGTTCTAGAATATCAGGGCAGTTTTTCCTGATAATTTCTTGAAAGATGATATATAGGCTTTCTTTTTGATCATAGCTCTCAGGTAGTCCAATAATTTTTAAATTATCTCTCCTGTATCTATTTTCCAGGTCAGTTGTTTTTCCAGCAAGATATTTTACATTGTCTTCTATTTTTTCATTCTTTTGGTTTTGTTTTGTGATTTCTTAATTTCTCAAAAAGTCATTAGCTTCCATCTGTTCCATTCTAATTTAGCTTTTTTTTTGGACATTCAATGAAATAGAGGACTTTCAAGAATTCTTGAAGAAAAAACCAGAACTGAATGGAAAATTTGACATTCAAATATAAGACTCAAGAGAAGCATGAAAAGATAAACAGAAAAGAGAAATAACAAGAAAAATAATAATAAGAAGAAATATTAAAATTGAACTGTTTACATTCCTACATGGAAAGATGTTATTTGTAACTCATGAGACCTTTCTCAGTATTAGAGTAGTTGGAGTCAAATATGAAGAGATGATATCTAAAAAATAAAATTAAGGGGTGAGAGAGGAATGTATTGGGAGAAGAGAAAGGGAGAGGTAAAATGGGGGTAAATTATCTCACATAAAAGAGGCAAGAAAAAACTTTTACAATGGAGGGGAAGAAGGGGGAGGTGAAGGGAACAAGTGAACCTTACTTTCATCGGATTTGGCCCAAGGAGGGAATAACATACACACTCAGTTGGGTATGAAAATTTATCTTACCCTTTGGAAAAGTAGGGGGGAAGGGGATAAGGAGCAAGGGATGATAGAAGGGAGGGCAAATGGGGGAGGGGTAATCAAAAGCAAACACTTTTTAGGAGGGACAGGGTCAAAGGAGAGAATAGAATAAATTTGGGGTGGTGGGATAGGATGGAGTGAAATATAGTTAGTCTTTCACAATATGACTATTATGAAAGTGTGTTGCATGACTACATATGTATAGCCTATATCAAATTACTTGCCTTCTCAATGCAGATGGATGGGGAGAGAATGAGGAACTCAAAGTTTTAAAAATGAATGTTAAAAATTGCTTTTATATGCAACTGGGAAATAAGACATATAGATAATGGAGTATATAAATCTATCTTGCCTTACAAGAAAATAGAGGGGAAGGGGATAAGAGAAGGCAGGGGTGATAGAAGAGAGAGCAGATTGGGGAAAGGGGTAATCAGAATGCATGCTGTCTTGGGGTGGGGGAGGGGAGAGATGGGGAGAAAGTTTGGAACTCAAAATCTTGTGGAAGTGAATGTTGAAAACTAAAAATAAATTAATAGGAAAAAATACTCATTAAAAAACTGACAAAAATAAAGTGTGCCATCTGAAAGACTGAAGAGCAGTTAGATAGGTAGGAAGAAAATCAGGAAAAAGTGGTGTCCCAAAAACCTAGAGAGAAGAGAGTATTCAAGGAGAAGAGGGTGACCAATAGTGTCAAAGGCTGCAGAGAAGTCAAGGAGAATGAGACTTGAGGAAAGGTCACTGGATTTTCACAAATAGGAGATCAACAGTAACTGGAGAGAGCAGTTTCAGTGAAATGATTATGTTGGAAACCAGATTGAAAGGGATTAAGAAAAGAGTGAGAGGAGAGAAAATGGAGGAACCTATTTAGACATCCCTTTCAAAGAGTTTAGCCACAAAGGGCAGAGGAGATATAGGGTGATCGTTACCTGGGATGGAAAGATCAAATGAGAATTTTTTCAGAATTGGATAGACATGAACATATTTGTAGGCAATAGAGAATGAGCCAGTAGACAGGGAGAGATTGAAAATAGGTGGTAGAGTGGGGATGACAGAGGGGGCAATCTGCTGGAGGACATGCAATACAATGGGATCACTTGTACAAGAAGAGGAATTAGCCTTAGTAAGGAATAAGGTTACTTCATCATGTGAAATAGAAGTGAAGGAAGAGATAGTTGCAGAAGGTATCTAAGTGATATGAGATGAGGAAGAGGGGGAAAGAGGGAGCTCACAGCCAAAAGTCTCAAGTTTTTTCTGTAAAATATAAAATGAAATTCTCAGCTGAGACAGTGGAGGAGGAGAGTCATGGGAGGTCTGAGGAGGGATGAATAGGCTTGGAGAAACCACTATGGAGAATGGGATAGTGACTTGATGAGAGAAGAATTGCCTAGCGGCAGAGAGGGCCCATTTGAGGTTATGTAACATAAATTTGTAGTGGACTAAGTCATAAAGATTGTGTGATTTTCTATGTCTTCATTCAGGGCACAATTTGTGGAATGGTAGGGAGGCTAGGGACTCAAGTGTGTCAAGTCAAATTGGTTGATCAAGATGTCAAAATGGAGAAAAGTGGAGAAAGTGGCTATTGCAGGGGAGATGGCCTAGGAAAGAATTGAGGGCTCAAGAGATTGGAATTCAGTTTTGTGTGGACAAAGAATAGGATTTTGTAAAGGAAGGCAGAAGAAGAGATAAAAAGCTAATAGTTTATGGTCATAATTCTTAAATGTGGGGGTGGTACATTTGAGGGTGATAGCAAGATCAAGGGTATGACCATCTCTATGTTGTGACTGAGGTGGGGTGGAGTAGCTTATGGGAAGTGAGCAGGTTGAGTAACTAAATGTTTAGAGTGTTTGAGGGAAAGCCAATGTGCATTTTGAAGTCCCCTAGTATAAAGGCGGGAGTTGAATAGGAGAGAACAATCATGAGCCAGGTACCACACTCATTCAGGAAGGAAGTAGAGTGACCTAAGGGGTCTATAGACAACAACTACCAAGATTTTGATTGTGTAGTAGATATAAATAGCATGAATAACTTACAGGACACCTTGAATGCCAAATGAAGTCTGGATTTATTCTGCAGACAGTGGGAAGCCATGGAAAGTTTTCTACCAGGGAAGTGATATGCTGGTAAAATTGGAAAGGAAAGAAGCTGGAAGCCAGGAGACCAGTCCATTTGCCTTTGCAAATGGGTCTAGATGAGAGATAATAAGAAAATGAATTAGAGCCCATAAAGCCATGAATCTACGACAGTGGAAAGGGGTTGGGGACACATTGAACATAAGATTTTCAGGAAAATGTCATGAGAGCAAATGACTAATTGGATCTGGAGGGAAAGATGGGAGTAACCAATTACTCCAAGGATTGGAACCAGAACCTAGGAGTCCTGACTCACAGGATGGGGGAGTTCAGGGCTAGAAGGGACCCTAGAAATAATCTGGACTGACCTCATTTCATAAAAAAGAAAACCGAGTCTCAGAGAGGTGAAATATTTTGTCCTGGGTCACACTGGTAGTAAGTGGCCAAGTCAGGTTTCAAACTTAGGTCCTCTGATTCTAAATCCTGTGTTCTTTCTATTTTATCCCACCATCTGGACTCTTCCATCACCATTGACATGGGAGAGGCCCAGCAGAAGTGGGAGAGAGGGGAAAGGGAACTTGAGGTCCAGAAAAGTCTTTAGGAACCACTAAGACAGCATCCTTAGTAACGTGGAGAAGAGATTGAAAGTGTGTATCTCCAATGCCCTGTTGCAATTTATCTAGGATTCTCAAGTTGCCAAATCTCATATAAAGGTTTCTTATTCAACTATTCTTGGACAAAATGATCAAGAGCTGGGCATGGAGAAAATACAACAAATACTCAGTTTTCATGATAAAACAGGTGTTCCTAGGGTTCCAGGAAAGAGTCCTAACAATCTCTGGCTTAGGAATCAGGAAACTTGGGGGCTTGTCCTGACTCTGCCACTGGACTTGCTATGTGACCAAGTTGCTTCACCTCTCTGGCCCAGTTTTGAGGATATAAAGTGCTTTGCAAAGGTGCAGAACTATGGAAATGGCAGCTATAGAGTGAAAGGGAAAGTTTTTGAAAAGTTGTTATAGAAGGGGTGGGAAGACTTCTCAAGAGGATAAGAAGTTATGCTTTTTTTTTCTTTTTCCTCCATCATAGGCTCCTAGTGTGTCTGAGTAGGAAACTTAAGGTACAACTTGTAAATGGCATCTTTGCCTTTGTTGTTTATAAATTCTTATGGTAGCCTGCCAGGGACAACTAGGTGGCACAGTAGGTAGAGCACCAGGCCTGGAGTCAGAAAGACTTTTCTCTGTCAATTCAAATCTGGCCTCAGACACTTTCTGTGTGACCCTGGGCAAGTCACTTAACCCTGTTTGCCTCAGTTTCCTCAGCTGTAAAATGAGTTGGAGAAGGAAATAGCAAATTTGACCATTTGCCATTTGATCTGATGCTCTTGACCAGCATCTTTACCAAGAAAACCCCAAATAGGGTCACAAAGAGTTGGACATGATTGGATGACTAAACAACCTCAAACCTTCCAGCAGACAATAAGTGCATGGTGGTCAAAGATGATGATAAGTGTGGTTGACCTAATTTCATTGGTGAAAGCCAATGAGACCAAGGTTTTGGGGTTCAATAATTCTATTAACCTATTTTGCATGAAGAAACCATTTGCACTCCTAACACTTAGCTGCTGCTCCATACTAGCCCCTAACCCCAGACTGACCTTTGCTCCTAAGTTCACAAAGAACTCTGACACTGGTCCCAGTAGCTAGTAAAGTTGTTGGTCACAAAAGACACTGAAAGAAGCATTGTAAAGGACTTCTCTACTCAGAAGGCTGAATTGGATTTCACCTGACTTGATTGTATAGCCCATTCTCTACTACTTAATCTGTTTCTTATTCATATCTACTATCTTATTCAGTATCTACTACTTATCAGTTTCCTTATCTGTAAAACCAGGTGATTGGACTAGATGCCTCTAAGGTCCTTTCAGGTCTAGAGCTATAATTCTATGAAAGAATGTCCCAGGCTCAGTGTGCTCTCAGGGCCATTTCCTGGAAAACAAGCAAAGCTCAACTCCAACACCCTCTCTGCCAGGAAGCCTTCCTTATTGTTATTCCAGCCCATTCAGGGATCAGCTAGGAGCAAGGTTATGGAGACAGAGCAGGGATTGTTATCCCTCTCATTTCACAGAAGAGGGAACTGAGGCCCAGAGAGGTCATAGGATCATAGCTCAAGTTAAAAAGCCTTGTCCAAAGTTTCTCTAAATTTGAAAATCATGTTTGCTCTTTTGCCCTTTATCCTACATTATCCCATATTATTCTGTCCCATTTATGATTTATTCCCAATCAGCTGGTGAGCTCTCTGAGGGCAGGGACAAGGTCTGCTCCTGAAGAGCACATGGGACCAGGAAAGGAAGATGGAGCATTGGGAAGGACTAGTAGTATATGTGTGATTACAGAAGAGAAAGATTACTGTTTTTGTTTTAACATGGAGCTTCTGAAAACCAGCCTCAGTACTTTATTGGCACACAATGTACTATGTGAACTAGACTGTAATGAATTGAAGTTAATTGAATATCAGAAACTTCCATAGTCTCCCTATTGTGAACATGGTTCATTGGAAAGGGGAGAGGAAGAACAAATCCTGTCCTTGTCTTCCTATAAAAATTGTAGCTTGTATTTTATATAGAACCTTCTGGAAGTCCCTTCCATTTTATCCAATAAATTCAATTCCACAAATGTTTATTAAGTGCCTTCTATGTGCAAGGCACTGGCAGGTGCTGAGAATATACAAAGTTGAAAAATGAATCCCTGACTCCAAGAAGTTAATATTCTAAAAGGTACGGGAGAGAAGGATACAGTATGTACCGTCAAGTTAGCACATGATAAGGGCAAAGAAATCCAGACAAAGTACTTTCGGAAAATCTAAGGAGGAAGACTGCAGTTTGAGTTGGAGATAAGATCAATTAGTCATTCAATCGATAAACATTTATTATATGCCAAGTACTGCCCTACGCTCAGGCTGAGAATACAAAAGACCGTACCTGCCCTCAGAGAGATGATAGTCTAATGGGGGAGACCAACATGCTAACAAATACGTACAAAGCCAACTATAGACAAGATAAACAGAAAATAATTAACAGAGGAAGGCAGTACAATTAAGAGAGACTGGGGAAGGCTTCCTGTAGAAGGTGGAACTTCAGTTGGGACCTAAAGAAAGCCAGGGAGGTCAATAGTCACAGTGTCTTGTTGGTGGAATAGCCGTGAGGCCAGTGTCACTGGATCAAAGAGGACATGGTGAGGAGCAAGGTGTAAGAAAACTGGAAAGGTCCCATGGGGCTAGATTATGAAGGGCTTTGAATGTTATACAGAGAATTTTGTATTTTATCCTGGAGTCACTGGAGTTTGTTGAGTAGATGGGTAACATGGTAGGACCTATATTTTAGGATAATCACTTTAGTGGCTGAAAATGGAGGATATAGAGAGATTTGGGCCTGGCAGATGCACCAGCAGACTTTTGCAATAATCAAGGCATGAGGTGATGAAGGCCTGCACTAGAGTGTGGCAATGTTAGAGGAGAGGAGGGGATGATGCATAGGTGAAATAAGCAGGCCTTGGAAACAGCTTGAATATGGTGTGTGTGTGTGTGTGTGTGTGTGTGTGTGTGTGTGTAAGACATAGTAAGGAGTCCAGGATGACTCCTAGGTTGTAAGCCTGAAGGACTAGGAGGATGGTGTTACCCTCTATAATAATAGGGAAGGCAGGAGGGGGGAGTAGGGTATAAGGGGAAAGAAAATGAGTGCTGTTTTTGGACATTCTGAGTTTTGGATGTCTACTGGACATCCAGTTCAAGATATCTAAAAGATAGTTGGAAATGTAAGATTGGAGGTGAGGGGAGTGATTTGGGCAGAAAAGGTAGATTTGAGAATCATCAGCATAAAGATGGTAACTATACTCGTGAGTGCTGATGAGATCACTAAGTGAAGTAGTGTAGCAAGAAGGGACCTATTGTAGAACCCAGAGGGATGTCTGTGGTTAGAAGGCATGATTTTCTGCAGAATCCAGCAAAGAAAACAGAGGGAGAGTAGTGAGATAGGTAGAAGGAAAACCAGGAGAGAGTGATGTCCCAAAAACTCATAGAAAAGAGAGTATTAAGGAAGAGAAAGTGCTCAAAAATGTCAAAGGCTACCGAACGGACAAGAAGAATGAGGATCCAAAAAAGATCACTGGATTTGGCAACAAAGAGATCATAAGGTGAGATGGGAGAATTTAATTCACTTCAACTATCAGATATTTGAGCTGGGTCTAGAAAAATTTCAATAGATGGAGATGAGGAGGGAATGTTTCCAGGTGTGGGAGGTGACCAACACAAGCACACAGACGTGGGAAACAGCAAGATGAACTTGAGAACTTTAGATCATAGGGCAAACACAGATCATCCAGCCCAGTGGTTCTCAACCTTCCTAATGCCATGATTCTTTAATACTCATATGTGGGTGGATCCGCCTAGAGAGGGATAGAGGAGCGGTATCTCAGTTCCTAAGACCATCGGAAATATGTGTTTTCTGATGGTCTTAGGTGACCCCTGTGACCCCTGTGAAAGGGTCATTCGACCCCCGAAGGGGTTACGACCCACAAGTTGAGAACTGCTGAATTCTAGCCCATTTCATTTTATAGATGAAAAAACTAAAATTTAGAGTGGTAAAAATAATTTTACCAAGGTCATATAGATAGTAAGTATCACAATTAGGATTAAAACTCTCATCTTTTAACTCCTTATCCAGAATTTTCCCTACCAAACCACCAAGTAATCTGGTTAGGCTGGAAAGAAAGGGTATGAAGATGAGTACTGTGAAATAAAGCTGGAAAGAAGCATCAGATTGAAATTAGATTGCAGGGGACCTTGAATGTGAAGCGGAATTATCTGGTTTTTCTTCTGGAGCTGATAAGGAACTACTGAAATATTTTGAGCTAGAGAGCTATATGATCAGACATGGGTGTTAGGAAGATTATTTTGGGAGCTGTTTGAAGACTGGTTTAGAGACTAGAGGCTAACTAGACCAGTTAAAAGGCTATTGGAATTGTCTAGGTGAAGTATAAGGAGGTCCTAAACCAGAGTGTGAAGTAAGGAGAGTAGATGAGTCTCACAGAAGATTGAGTATAGGGATGATACAAGGTTCGGGGAAGAGCCTTGAGGGAGACAGACAAACAGATAGATAGACAGACAGATAGACAGATAGATAGATAGACAGATAGATAGATATAGATAGAGATATAGATAGAGATATCTATTTATCTACAGAGAAAGAAGGAAAGGGAGAGAAGTAGGAAGGGAAAGGGAGAGAAGTAGGAAGGGAAAGAGAGAGAGAGAGAGAGAGAGAATTTGTGAATAATCTTAATAGAAGTAATCAGAAGGGAAAAGATAAGCCTCACAAAGGAAAGAGTATAAAGATGATATAGAAGACCCAGGTGGACAACAACTGTTAGAACATGGGAGAAGATGAGCAAGAAAAAAGAGACTGAGCGGTAGGAGGGGAACCAGGAAAAAGGGTACAGGGAGTCCAAGGAGGAGGAAGTATACAGAATGGGGTTTGTCAACAGTGGCAAAAGTTTGAGAAAGGGCAAGGAAGAAAATATTAAGAAAAATCACTGGATTTGGCGATTAAAAGATCATTGAGGGGTGGCTAGGTGGTGCAGTGACTAGAACACTGGCTCTGGAATCAGGAGGACCTGAGTTCAAATCCAGCCTCAGACACAACACAAAACTAGCTGTGTGACCTTTGGCAAGTCACTTAACCCCAATTGCCCTACTTTCCCCCCTCAAAAAAAAAAAAGAAATAAAAGATCATTGGTATGTGACCAAAGTATGGTGGATTAGACATTTTCCCCAGGCCTTTCTAGCTCTCAATCCTCTCCCAACCAAAGAGTATTCATATGTCATATATAGAGCAATTAGAGCTGAATCCATGGGACAAAAACCAAAACCAGAGAGATCCCTATCAAGATAAAACATTTATGAATTAACACTACAGAAAGCTAATCCTTAAAGCAATCATTGATCACTGTTCCCCTACTGGCTTCCATATTCCCAGGACGGACCCACAAATAGAAATATGGGCTTGAGCCTGAGGTCCATCTTGGAAAACTCTTCCTGCTACAAATTTTGCTGGTACACTCCACTCGTTGCCCATTTCCCATCCTAAAGAAGTGGCATATTGATTCTTCCCAGCTACATGAGGAGAATTAGGGTAGAGAGAAGCATTCTGCCTTTTGCCTAGAGTTGCTCACAGGTTAGGGATCACCAAGGCTGCAGAGACTCTGTTCAGAACAACCTCCCCTAACCCTGAAAAAAAAAGTAGCAAATGTTTATTTAGCTCAGCCAGGAAAGAAAAGGAGCAGAGAGAAGGAAGAAACTGGGTCAGAGAGCTGGCATGAGTAGTTATACCAGGCCTGCATTAAAGGAGATTGAAACCAAGCTGAGGTTAGTTCTGTTCCTCCCACCCCTAGAGGCTACTTAGGATATGAAGCAAGTTCAGCAAAACTTAGATCTGCCAAAGTGAGTGGAAGCTCAGGCAGCTTTGCAGTGTATCTTAGGGATGTAACTACTAGCAAAGGGGAAGAAGTCATAAAATAATTGATAGGAGAATATAAGGGAGAAAAAGCTGAAACTTGAAACATTTCAAAAGAAGAAAATGAAATAAAAATCTTAAGCAGAAGCAGATAAATGACCAATGAGGATCCTAAACTAGAAGGAAGGTGAGTACTAAATCCTCAAGGAGATTTCAAAGTTCTCTTAACAAATATTATAAAACAAAAGAAACTGAGCCAGTACTGGATTAAACACACTGTGGAATCGTAAAAAATCATTGAATACTGGTAAGGAATTCCAAAATGGCTCAAATGAGAAATGAACTTCATAGAGAAATCAGGAGTGAATATATAAGAAGTTATAACTCTCAATGCACTAATTTAAAAACAAAAACAAGACCTCAATTGACAGACTAGAAAACCCACAGAGTAAAGTTTCTTCAAAGAAGCAAAAAAAAAACAACAAAACACGATTGGAATAAAAGAAATTGAAGTGAAGGAAAATCTAACAAAAGAGAAGCAAAAGGTGATGGAATTAAAAAGAACATTAAAAAGTCAATGTCATTAACTTCAGAGACAAGATAGGGAGAGATAATTTAGAGATAATTCCTATCTCCCAGAAGAACATGATACATTTTTAATAAAAAAGGAGCACCCCAAGGCAGGAGATAATACAATAAAAGCACCCCAAAATTCTGAGTATAAGAAACACAGCATGAAACGAAAGAATACATAGATCACCTCTGGGGAGGAAACCATTCTTCGAACTTCAAGAAACATAGCGGTTAAATTTGATCATTCAAATGACAGACAACCAATTCTTTAAACAACCGGGAGAAAGACCTTAAAATATAAGGAAAGGAAATTTGAATAACACAAAATGATTCTATACTTATCAGAAACTGCAGAAGCGAAGAGAATAAATATGCTCTTTTTAAAAGCAAAGATGCTCAAGTTGCAATCCAAAATTATATATATATGATGAGCCTCGTTATCAATTTAAAAAATGAACATTGTACAAAAGAGAAGTATTTGAAGCATTATTAGAAAATAAACAGTAAGACAGATAGGAACAGAATATTTACCTGATAAATAAGCCAAACAACAAAAACACAAGAAAAGTAAATTGATGCAATTACCAAGGAAAGAATAAGGAATGAAATAAATTACCCCATGGTTGGAGGTTTTTATAAAAACAGAAATAAGAGTGACCAGGAAGATAAAAAAGGGGTAACATCAAGAGGTAGAAAAACACACCAGGGGATAAATATGAAAGCGGATTTTTTCAATAATAGGAGAAATAAAGGTTGAGAGAAAGAACTGAAACACTATGAACTGAACCCCACAAATCCCTACAGGTGAATCAATTTTTTTTTTAATGAGACAACATTGAATAGTGTGAGAGTATATGGATAGGAAGAGGGGAGGTGAAGAACAGAAGGTAATGTGTTACATATCCTTATTAGATTGACTAAGTGAATAAAAAGAAGGCGTCTCCATCTAAGGGGAAGATTTTCACCAAAGAACAGTTCCATGTTGGAAAATATGTGTTCTACCAGTGGGAGATGAGCACTTTATGCTGAGTTTAATAATGGGAGGAACTGATGCATTGAGGGGATCACCTGTTCTCTGAGAGTATTACACTTCCATGGACAACATCTTGACCCCAGGGGAAGGAACATGGGAGCTCCTAGGAAAAAATGGCACTCAGAAAGAAGGGAATCTGGACCCAGAGATGAGATGATACAGTTGATAAAGAGAATAATTATGGGGAAGATGGAGTGGAGGATGGATGGGAAAGGTACAACTGGGTTGAACAATTTGAGACACAGAGTAATTTTTTCCATGGGTTACTGTTTTATTTACATTATTTCCCTAATGAATTGATATTTAAAAGAGTATAACAGAAAAAGAACAAGGTCTATAAAAGCAATAACATAGAACTTTTTTAGCAGAGAGTGCTTGAATCAAGTTACAAAGAATTCATGCACAATTCAAAGAAATTAAATAAGGATAAAGACCATATGACAGAGAATAAAATCTCAAAATAGAGAAGAAGAGAAAATGAAGAGAAGAATGCAAAGAAATTCTTCTTAGAAAAAGATAAAGAAATAACATAAAATAAATTGGAGGGGAAAAAATTGGAGGGGTCTTTGAACTAATCACTTAGAAGGGAGAAAAGAAGAGGAAGAAATAAATTTTTTAAAAAGCAAAAGCAAATTAATACAATTACTGACTAAGTGTGATGGCCAATGAGGGCCCAGATTCGCCTTTTCTGATGGGTTAAACAGAACACATGCAATATTCTTTGCTGGGTTCAAACCTAGTATGTGGAGGCCTGGTGAGCCTACTTCAGCCACGAATGACTGAAGGGCTGGTACTGTGGTGATGAAGTCATCCATTTGTCTGGGGAGCTGGAAATGACAATGCATACAAAAAGCTTGAGTGGACAATGTCTCAACTTCCCTGTTAGCTCTTGAGCAAGGAAGACTGTGGTGAACTCCAGGTTTTGAGGAAGGACAGCAGCAAGTGGTATCTGCCGTTGTTCCCCCTCCCTTCCTTGGTCATAGCAGTACTAGAAACACAAATGGAGGAAAACATAAACCTAACGCTCAACTTTAAATGTAAATAGACGAAACAATCCAATTAATGAAAGAGAGTAACAGAATTGATGAGAAAACAATCTCCAAAACATGTTGTTCACAAGAAATGCATCTGAAAAGCAAAGACTTTTCAATCAGAGTGAGAGGCTAGGACAAAATTGAGTATATATCAGGTGAATCAAAAAAATAAGAATTGGAATTATGTTACCAAAGTAAAAACAGAAATTCACAAGGTCACTAGGGATAAATGAGGAAATTACATTATGCTTAAAGGAACCACAGAGAGTGAACCAATATCAATATGAAACTGTGGCCAGACAGACTTTTTCCCCCATTACTTTTTAGTGCAAGACACTGGGGAAGGCATTGAAAAGACATTTTAAAAAAAGGAGTGCAGAATCTCCCCAAATCATTAAAAATGTATCAAAGATTTTTTTTTACTATGGATTTTCCCCCCATAAGTTTTCTGGAGACAGCAAATATAATTACAGGTATTGGAACAGGGAGGAAGAAAGTGTAAGGGTGGGTCACCATTGACTGAGTCAATTAAATCAGTTCTCATTTAAAATAAGTGATACTGAGAGGGGGAAGAATATGTCTTGCTCAAACAAAGACTATATACTAAGTGTGGAAAGTTCTCAATCAAATGGATTGAGAATGTATAGCAATATGTTCCAATTGTCCAAGAGAACTTAGTCATATTTGAGGAATCATCTATAAAATATTAAGCCAGCTCAGGTCTGAGAGATTAGAACAAGTAAGAGCCAGGAGATAACAATCCAGCAGAACTCAGGGGGAGGGCAGATGGGAGGAAGAGACACAGTAGAGAATATAAGTTGTTTTTTTTTTTAAACAAAAGATATCAAAAAATTTTTAAGAAGAGCTCAGAGCCATTTCTGTGGAGTGGTGTATGTTTACCTGATGTGCAAGCCAGTCATAGTAAGGGTCACAGGAAGAGGAAGAATAAACATTTATGTGCTCAGCATTTACAAACATTATTTCATTTGAAGAAGAAACTACCTAGGAAAGATTTGGGGTAATAGAAGGAGGTGAGGTTAATGGGGATGCATAGCAGTGAATGGAATTCACTGAAGCCACTAGACCAGTGTCCTAAGAAGTCATGTATTGATCCAGAGCCTAGATTTCTACTAGGAGAGAACATGGTGAGCCCTGCTGTGTCTTGTCAGTAAACTGCTGGGAATGTATGTGGGGCAATCATAGCCACTAGAGGGAAATGACTTGTTTTTCTCTGAAGCCCACACTTCTAAAGGTCTTACTGGAAGAAGAATCAGCTAGTCTGGCTCACTCGTTGCATTGCTAAAGGATTGGTACCCAAGGGATTCCCATCACTCATTTCAAAAAGAGGGGGAGGGACAGTGATGGGCTGGCTTCTTCCTCTCCGTTTTCTGAGTCATCAGGTGAGCAAGTACACAAATCACTAGGTTGTACAAAATAATAGAAGCTACATATTTATTATTATTATTGTTACTATTATATGGTCAGGTCAACTAGGTGGCACAATGGATAGAGTGCCAGGCCTAGAATCAGGAAGAGATTAAAATCTCTTTGAACTCTCTGAGTTAAAATCTGGCTTCAGATACTTACTAATTGTGTGACCCTGAGCAAGTCACTTAACCCTATTTGCCTCAGTTTTGTAAAATGAGCTGGAGAAGGAAATGGCAAACCACTCCATTATCTTTGCCAAGAAAACCCCAAAAGGGGGGTCACAAAGAGTCAAGACATGACTTAAAATGACTAAACAACAATATTTATAATACAGATATATTAATGCCTATATTTCCACTATCTCTCTGTATGTGTAATACCCCACTCCCTTATTTCTATAAGCACTCCGTCTGCCATGTCCGGTCTATTCTACCTCTACAATAACTTTCACACCTCCCCCTTCCTTTTGCTGTTGTTTCTGTGAATAATTTATTGTTTCATGTTTTTTAGGTTGTATATGTGTTTAGTTTTTCTCAAAGGTTAGGCTGTACAGAGTATAAAGACAAAATGATTCTGCAAAGCTGGGTGGAAAAGGCAGTGTAGTGGCCCAGTCAGGAACTGCCACAGTCCCTTGGGTCAGTTTCTATTTCCCAGGAAGGGCCATTTCACAGAGATCATGAGATGTCTACAAGGGGCAAGGAAGAGTGTCAGGCTGAAAAGTCCACCAGGTCCTAGAATTTGGATGCTTGTGCTAGTTCTGTCCATTAGAGAAGGTATGAACCAGCTTAAGTCGGTTCTACGATCACCAGCACAGCAGAGGGGGTTCCTGGTGCAGCAAGTGAACACTGGAAAGGATGCCTCCTATGTCAAATTTAAGGGATGCTCCGTCTGCCTTCTGATTGGCTGATTCTGATTCCCAGGTCAGTGTGGGCCTCCTCTGAGGCATTGTCTCTGTTATAACTGATTGAAATCCCTCTCAAAGGAGAAGTGATTTCTTCCCCAAATATCCTGCAGGAATTTTCAGTGATGAGCTCTACAAGTAGAGAGATTTTTTCAGTGAATTTATTCCCCAGCTCAGGGCTGGTAGAAGATGGTGCCTAAAGAATGCTGCAAGCAATGCATACTGCCAGGTTTTGAGGTGTCATTTTATTTAACATAGACTCTTGCTTGATGCGCAGCATTCCAAACACATGTTCTAAGTCTAACAGAACGTGTTGGTCCTAGGAAACTGCTCTATTAGCCTCTTAATTCTGTTTATTTTCTCTTCACCATTCCCTCCATCAATGATGGCCACCCACTCATCAAAAAGATCAACTGATAAAACACTTTTGGGAATATTTCAAAGAAAATCCTTTAAGACACATGCTGTCACAAAGATGTCCTCTGTGTCCAAGTCCATCTCAGCCCCTCAGTTAAATTTCTCCTTCTCCTCTCTGTAGGATTAGAAATTCCCAAATAGCCTGAAAATGCTGTTGGTGAGAGGCCCTTTTTGATTTTTAAAGGAAAGCATGTCCAAAACAGGTTTGGGTAGGTGGTCATTCTCACAGATTTCTGACAGTGAAACTCCAAAGAGCTGCCCTGGCATCAGGTATGTTGGAGACACTGGTGTGTTGCCCAGGTGAGTACTGGAGTCTCACCAAAAGGGTAAATCTGTGTTAGCTCTTCTTTTGGACATCTTCTGGCTGGGATCAGTCAGTGGTTGGCTCCTGGTCAGGCAACTGGGCTTAAGTATGAACTGGCACTGCATCTCCCAGGGCAGCTGCTCCATGAGGAAGAACTCTTGGAGTTCCAAAGGTCTTTGATCTCTGCATCAGGAATGAAGTGTCTTGGAGATGGCTCATTTTAATTCCATAAGGATGCTCGTGACCAGAGAGTGGGTATGGAGCTTCTTCTCTCTCAGAATTCACCCAGAGTTGGTAGTCTTTTGCAGAACCATTTATCCCTAGCATTGGCAGGGCCATGCTGATGACTTTATTCACTTTATCAGAATTCATGATTGTTATCGTTTTGGAATAAGCACAATTCCCAAAGATTTTAAGGGGAATACTTTTTGGATTGTCCTTCTCCTTCTCTATGTCAATGTATCTCTGGAGAAGAGATAGCCACTTTTCCTTTTGCTCTGGAGAGCTGGAAGTGGCAATGAAGTTGACAACAAGCCTTCCTAAAACAAATGACTTTATAGTATCAGTATCTCCTGCACTCCCTTCACAGTTGGCTGTTCACATATCACTTAATTTTATTTTATTTTTTATTTTAAGATAGTTGTTAAACCTGACCTTAGCCACAACAAACAAATCATTAAAAAGAAAGATATGTCATTCCAGACACTTCAGGCTCCTTTTGAGTTCAAGATCTTGGAGATGGAATGGTTTGGAGTGATTGAAGTCTAAGGTTTGACCACCCCATTGAGTGACTAAGTTAGAGTAGAGATGGAAGCCCGGGACATTGAGGAGGTCAATAATGCTTTGGTGACTTCTGTCTGAACTTTCTCTGGAATTCTCTGGAATCCTCTTCTTTCCCCTGGCCTGCCCCATTGCAACCCTATGAAATCTCTGCCCTGGGGCCCTCTTTTCCTTACCGATGACTCTTTCTCCAGCACCACCATTTCAGGAAGGATACCAATCATGTTTTGCCTCACTCATGTCTCTTCTCACTTGACAAATTGCCCTCCCCTTACACTCTCTCTCCCTCCTCCTCCTTCCCCTTTATGTATTGACTTCCCCATTAGACTATCAACTCCTTGAGGGCAAGGACTGTATTATTTGCTTGTATTTGTATCCTCAGGCTTAGCACAGTGCCTGGAATTTAGTAAGCACTTACTTAATCTTCCCTCTCCTCTCCTCTCCTCTCCTCTCCTCTCCTCTCCTCTCCTCTTCTCTCCTTTCTTCTGGAGAAAAGGATAATTTGTCTCTCCACCCCAATCACAAGTATCATATTCCCACTCCTTAGGGTTCCTTTCCTCCTTATCTCTCCTTCAAATCCCAGGGATACTATGCTCTCCCCTTTCCCTCAGCTAGTGATAAGATCATATCATAAGAAAATATAGGAAAAGTCAGCTTTGGCCTTAGTTCTACAAACCTAAATATTGACAGTCTGGAAAGCATGAGCTCCTCCTGGTAGGCCTTCTTGGCATATCCAGCCCTGCCAATGTCCCTGACCTGGACAGAGAGAATGAGGCAATCACTCATCTGGCTCATGCTTTGACCATGTACCTTCATCTCCACCTCCAGCTGCTACAGCCCAAACAGCAGGTGATGTGTGGTGGTTCAAAGGCCCTCCAGAATGTTAGAAACACAGACTCATAGAATAATAGCATTCTGGGCTCAAAAAATGAAAGAATTAAATAACCTTATTCTCAAAGAATCAGAGAATTACAGAATCTTAGACCCATGGACACCAATTCATAGAAACAGCAACTGTTAAAATCATGGAACCAGTTTTGGAAGCAGAGTTTTAAACCTGAGAATCACAGAATCCTGTGATCTGAGATGAGAGGAAGCTCAGAAATCACATCTGCTCTAATCACCCAGTGTTGGAGTCCTTTCTAGAGGGTCCCTGAAAAAGGTCTGTCCAATCTCTGCTTGAACAATTCCACTGGAAGAGAGTTCACTAATATAATAATAATAGCTGACATTTATACAGAGCTTTTAGGTTTGCAAAGGCTTTTATATCCATTATCTCACTTAAGTCTCATAACAGCCCTACAGGCAGGTGCTATTATTATATCACAATGTAGGTGTCATCCTCGGCTCCTCACTCTCTCTTGCCCTCCACCCCCATCCAATCAGCTGTCACGTCTTACTGTTTTCTACCTTTATAATGTCTCCTGCTTTTGCCCCTTTCTCTCCTCTGATTCTGTATCCACTCTGCTTCATGCCCTCATCACCTTACACTTGGACCAATGTACCAGCTTCTCTGGGTGGTGTCCCTGCCTCCAGTCTCTCCCCTCTCCGGTCCATCCTCCACTCAGCTGTTAAACTGATCTTCCTAAAGCACAGGTCTGATCATGTCATACCCTCATTCAATAAACTCCAGTGGCTCCCCATTGACTGCAGGATCAAACATAAGATCCTGTTTGGCTTCTAAAGCCCTTGGTAACCTGGCCCCTCTCTACCTTTCTAGTCTTCTTGTACCTTTCTTCCCACTCCCCTCCACTGCTCTGCTTATCCATTGACACTCCTTGTTAGTTTCTGAACACCAGCATCTGATTTCTGTTCCCCATGCATGGAACCCTCTCCCTCCTCATCTCCATCTCCTGACATCGTTGAATTCCCTCAAGTCTCAGCTTAAAGTTCCATCTTCTGCAAGAACCTTTCCCAGCCCTCCCCGTGCCTTCCCTTTGAATTATCTCCAGTTATTCTGTCTATAACTTCTTTGTACATAATTGTTTGCATATTGTCTCCTGTATCAGACTGTGGGCTCTGTGAGAGCAGGGACTGGTTTGGGGTTTTTTGGGGGATCTTTTTTTGACCTTTTTGGGAGGCTCCCCAGAGCTTAGCACAGTACCTGGCATATAGCTGGTCCTTAATAAATGCTTATTCTCTCTACAGTTGCTCAAGGCCACACTACTTTCAATAGTCTGAGGTCAGATTCAAAACTTGGTCTTCCAGACTCCAAATTCTTCACAGAAGCCGGTATACTATATTATCTAGGAAGACCTTTATTCAAATTCTACCTCTAACACATGGGACTAGTCACTTAACCTCTCCTGGCATCAGTAAAATGGAGATAATGAATATCCCTAGAACCTACTTCAGGAGGCTATTGTGAAATTTAAATGGATATAAATACAAAACGATACATGAGATTTATAATTTGAGAGTTTCCTGGTAGCACTAAGAGGTTAAGTGATTTGTCCAAGGTTTCACAACCTATGCAACAGAATCACAGGGGCTCTTCCAGGTATAGCAAGCAATATATGTCAGAAGTGGCATTTGAACTCAGGTCTTTCTGACTCCCACACTACTTCTCATCAAAAAAAAAAACAAAACTTTTTTCCCGATTACATGTGAAGAAAATTTTAAACATTCATTTAAAAAAATTTTTTGAGTTCCAAATTTTCTCTCTCCCCTCCTCCTTCCTTAAAACAGTAAGACCCGAGTTCACATCTAGCTTTGGATACTAGCTGCGTGACCCTGGGTAAGTCACTTAACTTCTACCTGTCTCAGTTTACTCCATTGTAAAGTGGGGAGCATAATAGCACCTGCCTCCTGGGGTTGTTGTGCGGATCAAAGGAGATAATATTTGTAAAGTGCTTAGCACAGAGTAAGCCATTGATAAATGCTGTTTCCTTCCTCTTCCTCCTTGTATTGAGGGGGTATCCACTATCTACTGTCCTATTCCTTTTTTGATGTACTGTGTGACCTTGGGCAAAGCATCTCCTCTCTCTGGGCCAATAGAACATAAACCCTTTGAAGGCAAGAGACTTTCATCTTTATCTTAAGTTCTTGACTTTAAGCCTAAGTCTGCCTCTGGACCTTCTACCTGATGCCTTTGTTTCTGCCCTTTGGGGACAAGCAGAACAAGTCTATTCTCTCTTCTGTGTGATGGTCCTTCAGATACTGGGAGGCAGAAAGAATGCTCTCCTAAGTCTTCTCTTCTCTAGGATGAGGAGATTTGATTCCACTTCCTTCAACCAGTTCTTACATGGCAACAAATTCATGGCCCTTCATCATCTTGGCTACCCTCTTCTGAATGATCCCCTTGAATATCATTCCTAAAATATGTGGTACTCTCACTTCTCTCTCTCCAGACACTAACCTAAAATTACATTAGGGCTACCTCCTTTATTTAAAAAGGCCAAATTCATCTAGGCTATATGACCATGGACAAGTCAATTATCCTTTCTGGTCCTCAATTATACCATCAAGAAAATAAAGAGGTCAGACTAATATATATTATATTATATCTAATATCTCATATTAGATATAATATATCTAATGTTACTTTCCAGCTCTTCCCTTCTAATTCTCCAGCAGGAGATATTAATCTCTATTGGGTCATAGATACCCTCCCCTGCTTTGCTCCCTGTAATTTTGTAAAGCTTTTAGACTCATTTCTCAGAATTATATTTTTAAATGGGCAAAAGATTACAAAGGAAGTCAATTCAATTGAAATACAGTTATCCAAATAGTTCACAAAACAAGTTCTTGGACCCCAGGTTAAGTTCCTTGTCCAAAGGGCTCTTCTATAGTAATATATGAATCTCTGAAACATTTATTAAATTCTATCTATAAAAACAAAGCACTGCGATATTCAGATGAATAAAACACTGCTCCAGCTCTCAGGGATTTCATAGTCTAATAGGGGACTAGAACATGAGCAGAGATAAGACTAATGCAATTAGAATATGGTTGACACAAAGGAAAGGTTTAATATAATAAGAATAACACCTGACATTTATATATAGTACCTTAATTTTTGAAAAGCTGAATTCTCATTTGAACCTCACAATAATCTTGAGGAACAGATATTTCATGTACTATTTGTACCTATTTTACAGATGAGAAAACTGAGTCTCAGAGTGGTTATATGGCTTGTAAATTTCAGAGACAGGACTCAAGGAGAGACGGAGTACTGTAACATACTCCTAAATGTTTCCCTGTTTCCAGTTTCTTCCTTCTTCAACATATTCATCACAGAAAATAAACTTTCTAATGCCCGTATCTGAGCACATTATTGTTCTGTTCATCCCCCTTTTGCCTAGTTTTGATTATTTTAATTTGATATTTAAGGATGTCCCTAGTTGGGTTACAAACTACCTTCCCAGTCTTATATCACATTACTCTGTATTGTATAATCTACTATCAAATTACCTGTCCCTTCAATTTATAAATCAACAAGCATTTATTAATCACCTGCTCTGTGCCAGACATTGTACTAGGGGCTGGAGATAAAAAGACATAAATAAAATAGTCCCTTCCCTCAAAGAGATTACATTCTAACAGGGGAGACAACATCCACACGTGGGTATATACAAAGTATATGGGGTGTAGGGTGTGTTCAGGGAAAATTAGTACCTCTGGTGTGAGGCCTGCCAAATCCTTTTTAGGGCTCTTTTCCACCTTTGGTGTCTGCCTGATCCACGTAACTCTGGCCTGTGGCTCCAAGAAGCTGTAGCACGCACAGCAGCCACACC
This sequence comes from Pseudochirops cupreus, assembly GCA_028627135.1. NCBI lineage: Eukaryota > Metazoa > Chordata > Mammalia > Diprotodontia > Pseudocheiridae > Pseudochirops > Pseudochirops cupreus. The sequence goes on along the minus strand of CM053582.1, from coordinate 156,917,366 downwards.
TCAGCAAACCATTTTGGCAAATGGGCTAAACCATGTTGAGGGTAACCAAGGAGTCTCAAACCCATCACTGAGTTAAGGGCGTGTGTGCCCCAAGCATGTGAAGACTTCCCCTGGTGGAATAGGGCAGATGAGAACCATCTGTTCTAATGGCCATGAAGGTAGCTGAAGCAGGTACTGTGTAGTGCTTAGAGCTTGGTTAGACATTGAAGATGCCAAGGTCATCCATTGCATCTTGAGCCATCACCATTCATCTTGACTCTGCCCTGTCACTGGACTATGATGAGTCTGGTTGAAAGAGTAAGCCTGACAACTTTAGGCAGCTCTGCCTCACTGAAATCTAATTTACGCACGAATCAAAAGATATCACCCGTACCATTTTACTATTGTTACCTATCTCAAAGTTCTGTGGTGAAAGGCAAGTGATTAAGCAGCAAGTGTGTATACACTGGGAGCTGTAGTCACAACCCTATACACAGGAAGCCCAGGCCATAAGGTCATCTTCTCACCGGAAGCAGCAGTGGAATTCAGCAGCTCCGTGGGTGCCTGAGCAGCCTTTTAAGGATCACACTGCTCACCTGCTGGTATGAGAAAAGAACTAGAAAAGGTGCCCTAATAATTGTCTGCTTACCCATCCCTGGCTTGATTGCTAGGGCAGATGGTACAGTTAAAACACACAAAAAAATGTACAAAAACTTCTGCAAAGATGATTCCACTCATCATCAGTACATGGAATGTACACATACTTATAAACAACACAAAATCCAGCACACCTGAAAGATGAATAGCTCTTTTTGCAAGAGAACTCAGCAGGTATCACAACCAAATAGCAGCCCTGAGTGAAACAAGGCAGGCAAATAAAGGACAGCTTACCTAAATCAGAGCTGGATATATGTTTTTCTGGAGTGGCCACAGTGAAGGGGAGCACCATGAAGCTGGTGTAGGTTTTGCAATTAAAACTAACCTAGTCAATAAGCTTGTAGGCCTAGCAAAAGGATTGAACAACAGGTTCATGACAATGCAATTGCCATTTACAGGAAAATTCCATGCTACCATTATCAGTGCCTATATTCTCAACATGACTAACCCTGAAGAGGTCAAAGAAAAATTTTATGAAGATCTGGAGATCCTTATTGTCAATGTGCTAAAAGAGTACAATCTCATAATTCCAGGTGACTTTAATGCTCTGCCTGACATGGCAGAGTGTCCTTGGGAGGAATGAAGTTGGAAAAAACAACAGCAATGGTCATTTACAACTTGTGCATCTCATGACCTTTTCATCATTAACACTGCCTTCCTTCTATTTACCTAAATTCAAAAAGACTTCATGGATACGCCCTTACAGCAAGCATTGGCATTTAATAGTCTATGTGATTATAAACAGAGGGAGCAGACAGTATGTGAGAGTGACAAAGGCAATGTGTGGTCCAGAGTGCTGGGCTGATGTGTATGGCTTATCCTGTCCAAGCTAAATATTTGCATTCAACAAAAGCAGTGACTACTGGAAGAATTAATGTCAGCAGGTAAGACCACTTCTCTGAGCTGGAACAGTTTGTTGCTAACCTGGAGGGAAAGTTGAGCCAACACACAGTTGGCAACAGTGGAGCAGAAAAGGAGTGGGCAGCGTTTGGAGATTTGGTGTACATTTTCTCATCTGAGCCAACATCGACTGGTTTGACGAAAATGATGGGGAAATTCAGAAGCTGCTATATGAAAAATAGAACTCCACAGGGTTTTCCAGCAGGAAAATTCATCCATCTCTAAGAAGGCAGCATTTAATTCTATCAAAAATAAAGTACAAGTGAAGCTTAGAGAAATATAGGATTCTTGGCTCCGTAAGAAAGCAGATGAAATCCAGTTTTATGTTGATAGTAACAATCCAAAGCACTGCTATGATGCTCTGAAGACTATTTATAGGCCAAGACTATTTATGGACTACTTATGGTGTATCTGAACTATTTAGTATTGATGGAGACACATTGATTAGTGATAAGGACATGATCCTGTAGAAAGGGCTAAACAGTATCCTAGTGTTCTCAACAGACCATCATCAATCAATGCTTAAGCCATCGAATGCTTACCTCAGATTTAAGTCAATTTCTCCCTAGCTGAAGTTCCAAATAAAGAAGTTTTGAATGCCATTAAGTTCCTTTTATGTGGCAAAGCATCTGGTGCTGATTCTATTCCAGCCAAGATTTACAAGGTAGGAGGTCCATTGCTCATAGAAAAGCTGATGGAAAATTTCCAGGTTACATGGCAAACGGAGGTGATCCTCCAGGAGTTCAAGGATGCCTCCATTGTCCATCCCTATAAAGGTAAAGGAAATAGCTTGTTCTGTGACCATCACAGAGAGCTCTCTTTCTCTCTCTCTTAGTCATCACTGGCAAGACTCTTGCCAGAGTCCTTCTTAGTAGGCAAATCCTTCACCTGGGAGCCAGTGACTGAGGAATGGTTGATGTGGTGTTTGCTGCCCAACAACTCCAGGAAAAATGCCAGGAGCAGAACAGAAATCTGTACACAACATTTGTAGAACTGACCACAGCCTTTGATACTGTCAGTTGTGAGGGATTATGGAAAATTATGTTAAAATTTGGTTGCCTGGAGAAGTTCATCAATATGGTATGTCAATTTCACGATCGTATACTTGCCCAGGTTCTGGATAATGAACAATGTTCTTGTACTTTCCCAGTAACCAATGGAGTGAAACCAAGGCTGTGTGCTTAGTCCCATATTTTTTTAGCACGATGTTTTCAGCTATGTTGTCAAACACCTTCAATGAAGACAAATATGGCATCAGGGTCAGCTATTGTACTGATGGTAAATTCTTCAACTTGAAAAGGTTACAAGCCAAGACTAAAGTTGAGGCATCATTGGTGCATGATTTTTTGTTTGCAGATAATTGTGCACTCAGTGCAGCCTCTGAAACTGAGATGCAACAGGATATGGATGGATTTTCTGCTGTTTGTGCTAATTTTGGCCTAACAATTAACACTAAGAAAACATAGGTGCTCCATCAGCCAGCAAATGGAAAAGTTTTGAATGCTGTGGATACGTTCACTTACCTTGGCAGTATACTTTTCAGAGATGTACACATAAACAGTGAGGTTGACTCACACATTGCCAGACCTAGCTCAGTGTTTAGGAGGCTCTGAAGGAAAGTGTGGGAGAAAAGAGGTATTAAGCCTTAACAAAATAATTTGTAGAGATTTGTCCCCTTAATAAAAGGATTTGTAGGGATTGTTCCCTGAAGTTTGGATTCAGTCAAAGGGCCACACTTGAAGACCTAGAGGGCCACATGTAACCTCAAGGGCACAGGTTCCTCACCCCTGTATTAATCTATCAAACCGAAGGCCTACAGAGCCATTGTGCTGACCTAGTTGTATGCCTATGATATCTGTACACCACTGCCATGCCAAGAAACTGAATCACTTCCATTTGAATTGTTTTAGGAAGATTCTGAAGATCATCTGGCAGGATAAGGTACCAGATACTGAGGTCCTTTCTCAAACTAAACTGCCAAGCATTCATATCTGCTTCAGAGAGCACAACTCCAATGGGCTGGTTATGTTGTTTGAATGTCAAACATACACTTGTCAAAAAGACTATTTTATGGAGAACTCACACAGGACAAGAGCTCAAATGGTGGTCAGAAAAAGCAATACAAGGACACTCTCAAGGTGTCTCTTAAGAACTTTGGAATTGATCGTGTGACATGGGAGACATTGGCACAAGACCACCCAGCATGGTGTGTTCTCATCACAGAAGGTGCAGTGCTCTATGAGCAAAGCAGAAATGAAGTAGCTCAGAAGAAACATGAGATACACAAATTTAGAGAATCCACTCCAAATGTTCATGTGGACTATTTGTGCCCAATCTGTGGGAGAACATTCTGAGCTCATATTGGTCTGATCAGCCACAGTCACATGCACTGTAACTTAACATAGGGATATCACTTTAGTCCTCTTCAAAAACGAAGGACAACAACCAACCCAACCTACCAACCAATGAGCGATGAGGATCAGGGCTCTGGGAATTGGCACTAACAGCTGGATGGATCAGGAAAGGCTGTGTACTGTATATGAGATCCTTGAACTTGGCCTGCCGCCTCCTCCTGTCTCTGTGTTCACATACATGGTATTCACATACCTGGTGTACTACTGCCCATGGAAATCCTCCTTTTCCTTCAGGGCCTGAATCAGGCAGTCCATCCCTTAAGGAAATCATCCTTGATTTCTTTCTCTGACCCTTACCCCACTTTAAATGTTCCTAGAGGATTCTGGATTTCAACTTTGCCCCAGTGAAATCATACCTCATATTATGGTGTCTACAATTTACTCCACCCAGAAGAGAGTAAGCTCTTTGAAGTCCGGGGACTGTTTTGGTTTTTCTTTGTCTCTTTAGGACTTAGCACCCTATTGAGTCAGTCCTTAATAAATGTTTGCTGGATAGACTTGAATTGAATTGGAAATAAGAGGAAGGCATTCTTCTGGGAAGCAGAAATTTTCCCCTCCTTTGAATAATTAGTGCTCTTTGTGGAGGGACTACTGGGCTTGGTTGAAGTGTTACGACTTTTAGAAGGGAGACACATTGGACTGAGGATTTCTAAATCCCCAGTTGGGCAATTTCCTCCATTGTGTCAGCTACTGTTATCAGTTATTATACATATGATATTTAGAAATGAGCTGAGTTAAGATTGGGAGGGCGGGAGGGAAGGAAGGGAATTTGAACCAGGGTCAGTAGTCTGGCAACAACGTGGATTTTGCCAACTGAATTCAGGGCCTAGGCTGGCCCCAGGATTTGTTTGGTCTGTCTCTGAGTCTGAGAAGTAGAACTGGGGAGGACGGATCAGTTCTGGGATCATGAACACAAATATAGGGATGATTTCTGTGTGTGTGTGTGTGTGTGTGTGTGTGTGTGTGTGTGTGCATATATACACAAATATACATGTGTAGCATGTACATATATGTGCATAATTTATACATGTATATTCACAAATATAATATTTTAAGACAGGTTCTCCCCATCTTACCCAAGTGGGAAGTGCAATGGCCACTCATGGGCTTGATCCCACTACTGATGTTTGACTTACTCTCAGACCTGGAACTCCTTAACCCTCTTTAGGCAGCCTGGTGGTCCCTTGGTCCCTCAGGGCTGATCATATTATTGCTGGATACCCAATTAGCTTAGCCCACTACATCTCAGACCTCCTGATCTTGATAGAGGTAACAACCTCAGTAACATAGGTAACAGGAATTACATATTACTCGTTAAATTAAATTTCTTTTTCAAAGAACAAAAATCTATTGTCTCTCCCTCCTTACTCCCCTTCCCATTGGGGGGAAAAAAGTAAAACAACAACTTTATAACAAATGTGCATTTTTAAGCAAAACAAATCACACACACAGAGGTACACACATGTATATACACACATATATACACATACATACACATGCATTTACACATATATGTGTGTGTTTCCTTCTGTACCCTAAGTCTATCCCCTCTCAACAAGGTGAGTAGCATGCTTTATCATCATGGATCTCTTGCAATCATGGTTGGTCACTGCATCGATCAAAGTTCTCAAGGCTTTCAAACTTGTTATTGTTATCATATAAATAGTTCTCCTTGTTCTGCTCACTTCACTCTGTATCAGTTCATGTAATTTCCCTAGGTTCCATTGAAACTGTCATAGGGATCCTTTGGCATAGGAAAGCATTGTTATACAGAGGATAGATAGCACATGAGATGTATAAGCAGGAAGATCTGTGTTGAAATCCTCCCTCAGATGCCTAGTCTCTATGACTGTGGGCAGGTTACTTAGCATCTCTGGATCTTGTTTCCTTCTACTCTGAAAAAGGAATAACAATAGCACCTATTTCGCAGGGTTGCTATTAGTCTCTGATGAAATAACATATGCGAAGCATTTTGCAAACCTGAGAGCAATTATATATATGTGAGCTTTATAATTATACTCAAATAAATGACAGAATATCTGAAATCTCCGATATGACAAAGAATCTCAGTGGGGAGGCCATCTGACCCAACCCTTAACTGAACAGGAATTTCCTTGATCCGTCCTCCCTCCCTTTGAAGACAAGTCCCAACTCCTCTCCAGGTGGCTCTTTCCACTCCTGGACAGCTCAGTGCATGAGGAAGTTTATCCTGATATCAAGCTGAAATCTGCAACTTCTGCCCACTGGGTCTTGTTCTGCCCCCTAAGGCCAAGCAAAGCAAGTCTATCATCTCTCCTGCATGGCAGTCCTTTAAATCCTTGAAGACAGCCTTCATATCCTCCCCAGGTTCTCGCATTGATTTTTCCATCTGTTTCTTTTTTATATACTAAGATGCTGAGGCTTTCCTCCACTGCCCTGCTTGCTCTCCTCTGGACACTCATCAGCTATATCTCTGAAGGACTGTTGGTTTATTTTCTTTTTCATTTTTTTTTAAAGATTTGATTTTTTTTTATTTGGCAAAAATGTATTTTTTCTTCCTTCCTTATCCTCCCTCTGCCAACACACTGAAAAAAAAAGCAAAATAAAATCCTTGTAATAAATGTGCATAGTCAAGCAGTCATTCGGTCAACTAGCATTTAATAAGGGCTTTCTCTGTGCCAAGTACTGGGAGTACAAACACAAATACATAAAAAGACATTCTCTGCCCTTATGGGACATTGCTGGCTTGGCAGCCTCCCTAAATGGAGGTTTAAGAGGAGCCATACAACTGGAGGAAAGGAGGGTTTTTCCCGTATGGAGGTTCTAGGACTGGAGTGAGGCTTCAGGAAGAGGATGTAGGGCACAGTGAGGCTCCAGGATGCTATAGGAAGTCAGGAGGGAAGTGTGAAGAGGAAAAAAGCAAAATAAGTTCTTAATTAAGCCACATCCCCAAAGAGGGTCATTTTACACTGTGAATCCTCCGTTAGGAGATGGGTAGTGTGCTTGATCCATCATCAGCTCTTTGGAGTTGTGGTTGGTTATCACAGGAGTCAACGTTCTCATGATTTCAAAGCTGTTTTGTCTTTAGGATATTGCTTTGATTATATAACTTGTTCTCTTGGTTTTGCTCACTTCACTCTCTTATCAGTTCATACAAGTCTTTCCAGATTTTTCTGAAATTATTCCTTCATCATTTTTAAGTGAAATATTTTGTTTTAGTGTTTCCCAATTAAATGTAAAAAAAAAAAGTATGCTTCAATTGGCACTCAGATTCCATGAGTTTTTTCCGTGGAGATGGATAGCATTTTTCATCATGAGTCCTTTGGAATTTTCTTGGATCATTATATCTATCAGAGTAGCTAAGTCATTCACAACTGATCATCCTACAATATTGCTGTTACTGTGTGCAATGTTCACTGATGTAGCTGTGTGACCCTGGGCAATTCATTTAACCCTGTTTGCCTCAGTTTCCTCATCTGTAAAACAGCAAAACACTCCTGTATCTTTAACAATAAAAATCCCGAGTGAGGTCATGAAGAGTCAGATACAACTGAAAAATGATTGAGCAACAACTCCCATGTTAGAACTAAGTTCCTTGACAGCAGGAACTATTTCACATTTGTCATTGTATACACAGGTGCTTTTTAATTGATAGTATTGTTTAGTTTCTTTGGAGTCCACAGAGAAGTCATACCTGTTGGGATTAAAGGAACATCTAATGGGACTAATCAAATCTATTGAACGAATTATTCATTTCCTAGAACTCCTGGGTTCCAAGTGTCCTATGTATTACTTGGAAACTTGCTGGGGCACACTGCTGAGCAACACGTGTTTTATTGCATATCATTCTATTGACTTGTCTTACTGCTTTTATTGATTCTATGCAGAATAAAGCATCTTCTGTCTGTAAACCTTAAAATATTTTGTTGTTTGGTCATTTCAATCATGCCCAATGACTCTTATTGACCCTATCTGAGGTGTCTTAGCAAAGATACTGGAGTGGTTTGTCATTTCCTTCTCATTTTACAGATGAGGAAACCAAGGTAAACAAGGTTAAATGACTTGCCCAGGGTTGCACAGCTAGTAAGTGTCTGCAGTTGGATTTGAACTCAGGTCTTCTTGACTCACCCCAGAGCTCTATCCATTGAGCAACCTACCTGCCCTTAAAGTATTTCAGAAAAGTTAACTACTATATACTCTACTCCTGTCTCTAGTCAGCTGGTTTGATCCCAAATGAGGGGAGGATAGAGAAGAAACAGGAACCTATCCAGGTTTGACCATCTATTGTTTGGCTCAATTCCCCTTCCTCTTCAATGAAAAGAAAAATCTCAAACCACAGTGAAACCCAGCCTCACTAGGTGGATATCACAATCTCCATCATTAAACTGCTAAACTCGTTCTTCATTTTTGACACAGTCTTCTTCCCATAACTCTCTGTTCTAGCTGCCCAACCCTCCTGTTCTGGCCTCATTTTGCTCCTTCACAATTCTAACTTTGTAGCTGATCGATGTAAACTCAATTATATGTTGCCTTCCACACTTGACTCCATTGTCCCTTGATCTTGCTGTCATTCACATCCTGTTAATTCTTAGTCCTAAATCAGGTCCACCAGCTACCATCTCTACTGCTACTCTCACACTATGCCTCACGTTGCCAAATACTTTTGGATTTGGTCCACTACAAATTTTCTACTATCTTTGTATTACCTAATCTTATCTGCAGCCTCAATGCTTCTTTGTCTGGCTCTCTACCCAAATCCTCTCAGGAGTTGTTACAAACCTCTGCTCCTCCGTTCTCCAAATTTACGCATTACCCTCTGTCTCAACAGTGACTTCTTCTCACATTTTATTGAGAAAAATTGAGGGCAACCATGTGAGGTCCCTAGTTTTTTCCTATATTCCATACTCCAAAATACCTTTTAAATCTTTGCTTCTTTCTTCCTTTATTCTAGTCTCTGAGGAATTTTTAAGCCTCCCATACTACCTTTCCACAGAAGAAACTACTTAATGGAGACAAACATGCTGTTCATTATGAGAGTCCTCTTCTTGACTCCAGACTTAAAATCCCTTGATATCATTCCCATTCTCTCCATTTTTACTCCAGTTTCTGATGAAGAGGTGGCCCTTCCCTTCACTAAGGCTAATCCCTCAAATTTTACTCTTCATCCCTCTACTTCTCATTTCCACCAGCAGATTGACACCACAATCATCACCTTCTCTAATCTTCAATCTCTTCTTATTTATTGATTTCTTTATTGTTGTCTATTAATATGCCTGGGTCTCCCCTGTTCACTTGATCCCATCATCCCCTATCTAGCTAGGATACTCTATTTCTCCTCCCTTTCACAGCCAAATTCTAAGAAAAGCTGTTTATATGCCTTCATTTCCCCACTTTCTCTTGTCTCACTTCTCACTGATCTGTCTTCTAACCTGATTTCTCAAGTGAAATTTCTCTCTCCACAGTTACTAATGATGTCTTTTTTAAAAAATTAATTTATTTTCTTGTTTACATCATTCATTTCCATGAGATTTTGAGCTACAAATTTTCTCCCCATCCCTCCCCTACCCAACACCTCAAAATAGCCATCTCACTGTATAACCCCTCCCTCAATCTGCTCTCTCCTATGTCCTCCCCCTTGCTCCTCTGACTTTCTGATAGGGCAGGATGGATCTCCCTACCACAGTGCCTATGTATCTTAATTCCTACTTGGATGTAGTTAATAATAATAATAATAATAATAATAATAATAATAATAATTGTATATAGATATACATATATATTTTTAACATTTGAATATAGAACTTTAAATTCTAGATTCTTTCCCTTTCTCCCTTGTCACCCACCCCCACTGGAAGGACAAGTAATTAAATACAGGCTGTACATGTGTAATTACACAGAACATCTCCACAGTGGGCATATTGTGAGAGACTGATTATATGTCCCTCCTTCCTATCCCGCCCCCCTCCATTCTATTCTCTACCCTGACCCTGTCCCTGTCCCCTTACAGAAGTGTGTACTTCCATCAACCCTCCCCCCAACCTGGCTCTCCCCTCCATCATCCCACCTCTCATCCCCATTCCCCCTACTCTTCTGTGTGGCAA
>CM053582.1:156885274-156906836 GCA_028627135.1 Pseudochirops cupreus | reverse complement strand
CCCCCCCCCCCACACCTTTTGTATGTATTTATCATGTTATGTTGTATGTTATGAGAATGAGGCTGTAGCATGTGAAGTGGCCACACCCCGTTAAAACTGTCTTGGCAGACAGGCTAAACCAAACTGAGGGTAACCAGTGGGCCTCGAACCCCTCAGTGAGTTAGGGGAATGTCAGTCCCAAGCATGTGAAGACTTTCTCTGGTGTAATAGGTGGATGAGAATAATTCGTTCCAATAGCTATGAAGGCAGTTGAAGGAGGCACTACAGACACTTAGGGCTTGGTCAGACTCAGAAGATGCCATGGTCATCCACTGCATCCCAGGCCATCGCTAGTCATCCTCACTTTTGTCTTGCCACTGGACTTCGAAGACTCAGGAAGAGAGTGAGGCTGGTGACTTTGTACAACTCTGCCTCACTTAAATCCAATTCATACTCAAGTCAAGACATCACCCTTTGATGTCAGTAGTTCTCTTTGAAAATGAACAACAAACAATATTGTGTATTGTAGTTAACTGTATTGCCTTAACCCCGAACCAAATTATAAACTCAGCAGGACTGTGCTGATCTAAACTTTGTGTATTGTCTAGCCCAGGGCTCTGGACATTATAGATACTTTAAGAATGTTTAATTAAGCAGAACTGAAATGAATTGAATTGAATCCTACCGGGGGCTAAGTGGAGACAGAACTTGCCTCGGGGTGGCCTCGTGGTGGCAGTGAATAGAACACCGGCCCTTTAGTTCAAGTGTGACCTCAGACACTTAACATTTACTAGCTGTGTGATCTTGGGCAAGTCACTTAACCCCAATCGCCCTACTTTCCTCCTTCCAAAACAAACAAACAACCAAAGAAAAGAACTCTTGCCTTTAAAAAGGCAGTGGAGTGCTGGTTAATCCTCCAGCAAAAATATTCATAGGACTCATTTTAGTGACCATTTCCTCCATCACTTTCATAAGTCTAGATAATCAACAAAACACCAAACCAAAGTCTTATTTGTAGCATTTATTAATATCCTGGGTGTAAATGCTAACACTGAAAATTCAACAGTAGGCTCGGGAAAGCCGTTCAGAGCCGGCTCAAGCACCCCTTCCTTAGGGGTTTGGTCTCCTTATTTAAGCAGTCAGTCTTTATGAGATGTCTACTACAATTCACCTCTTAGTTATACCTGGATTCAGTATGATCATCGTAGGATGACTGCCTCCCAAACCCAAACCTAAAATATAATTCTGTTGTTAGGCAATAGAATGCAAAAAAAGCGATATTCATAAAATGAAATTGTTAAAAGGCAATAAGTGAGCTTGGCTTTCTATGCATTCATAAAAGGCTTCCATCCCTTCTAACTACTGACACTACTTCCTCCCACACCCATCCACCCACACCCATGTACACACTTGAGCACAGACACCCATATACACACACACACACCCAAACACACACATACATTTGGTTTGTATGACTTAGCAAAGTCCTAAATTATAATCTTTTAGACTGAAGCAGCAATGCACAAAGCAGAAAGTTCCATACTTGATTTGAGGATACCTGAATTTGGATCATTTGGATCCCAGCTCTCTCATTTACTTGCCTGTGTGGCAAAATATAAACAATATATTTTCCCTCTCTGGGCCTCAGTTTCCTCACATGTAAAATGAGGGAGTTGGACTAGCTGACTGCTAAAAGTCCTTCCAGAGCTGACATTTCTCTTACTAGGCTATGCTCCCTCAATTAGTTAGCCCAGAGAAGTTTAAGCCAAGCTGGCCCTTTAAGAATCCTGCCGGTCAAATACATTCAGTCTGGTTAAGAGCAAACACTGAGCTTATCAGATCTCTAGAGAACTGCTTTCAACACTTTCTCTGGCTCCAATCCAGAGCCTCCTGCTGGAATCTCATGTCCTTAAACATGCCTCTCAGCCCAAAGAAACTGGAAAAAGCAGTCCTGTTCTGTGCGTCAGGGACCTCAGTGGCCCCCAAAAGCAGGTGTAGACCATGAGAACAAATGCAACAAGAGCAGAAAATATGTAGGCAAGATGGAAAGGACTCGGGCAACAGGGGAATTAAGGACACAGACCCTGACAAAAGAGTTAGACGTGCTTCTCTTTACACAGCAGATGTACCTCCTTCCCAGTTGGTACATAGGCAAGGAAGTTGGGGAAGCAAAACCCTTTGCTTCGAGCTAAGAGATTTTTTGCATTTCAAGACAGCTAAGTTACTCAGTGGCTAGAGGAGTCAGAAAGACCTGAGTTCAAATCCAACCTTAAACATTTACTTGCTGTGCAATCCTGAGCAAAGTCAAATGCGATAGTATCTGTAGAAAGGGCTTAATACAATGTACAGTGTTTGGCACATAGTAGGTGCTATATAAATGCTTATTTCACCCTCTCTCCTAAAAGAGACCTTAGACTTGTATCTAGCCTAAACACTAACCTGAAATCCTTCAGACTTCCAGCCTCCATTTCCTATTGTAGTTGTCTCCCTAAGCCCAGATTCAGCATGGCCATTTGAGGATGATAACTGCCCATGCACAAAAAATGCAATATTAATAAGACTGCCTTTTAAAAAGAAAATCTATTATCTTTACTTTCTGTGCATTTAACTAGGGCTTCCCCATATATACATATACATGTATCTACACGTATATACACATACACATACACATATGTATACATATATAATATGTATACATATAATATATTATATATGTATATAATATATACATATACATATAATATAGAATATGTATACATATAATATGTATACATATATAATAACTATATGGTTTCCTTAGTAAGATTATGTATTTTATTTTGTACTTTTAAAAACATGATTATGGGAAGTTTATAGAAACCAGACTCTCAGCTCTCTCCACTTTGCATTTGCTGCTCTGCCTAGTTTCAACTCTGTGGAGCAAGATGCCCTTCCCAGGATAAGTTCCTAACTTCTAAACTCACCACCATGTTGCTAACTCAAAGCCTTGATGGACACCGTCTTCCTCAGCCTCCTGTCCCTTCTGACTGGAGGGCTGGAAGACAAAGGAATAAATTTCTCCCAATGCCTTCCTTTATAGAGGGCAGAAACATCGGCTACCCTACCTGGTTTCAAATCCACAAAACAAGTTGCCTCATGCTGGATACCTCTGAGGTTCCTCCTCATCTCATGACTTCCCCCCCTTTTGTGTATTATCTCCCCCTTTATATTGTAAGCTCCTTGAGGGCAGTGGTTATCTTTCTTTTTATTAATTGTATCCCCAAAAACTCTGGTGGACTAACCACATTGTTCAAATGGCTAGTGTACATTAGTCTATAAAACTATTTTACAGAGAACTCACAAAAGGCAAGTTCTCACATGGAGGTCAGAAGTGAGACAAAGACATTCTCAAGATCTCTCTGAAGAACTTTGGAATCAACTGTGTGACATGGGAAACAATGGCACAGGATCACCCAGCATGGTGTGCCCACATCAAAGAAGGCTCTGTGCTCTATGAGCAAAGCTGAATTGCAATAGCTCAAAAGAAACGTGAGATGTGCAAATTTAGAGACCTCTCCACTCACTGTTCATGTGGACTATTTATGCCTGACCTGTGGTAGAGCCTTTCAAGTTTGTATTGGTCTGATCAGCCCAGCTGGATACACTGTACTTTGACTCCAACACAGTGATATCATTTTAGTCCTCTTCCAGAACAAAGGACAACAACCAACCAATCAACCACACCCAGAACTTAGCACAGTATGTAGCTCATAGTAGGTGTTTGATAAATGTTTATTGGATTAGATTGGATTGAATTAGACTTCCAACAGGTCTGTAAAGCACACAGCTTTAAGATTAAGAATCTCAGCCCTTAAGAACCTACCCAACATGCCAGAGTTCTTTGAGTATTTCATAGAATATAGAACTCTCCCTATCTGCCCATATCTCACTCTCCTTATATGACAAATCCACCATCTTTTCTAGTCACACATGTCCTTGTTGATTTTTTTTAATATCACTTCTCACTTTTTAAGTTGCTTTTGGACTGCTGCTATAGCATATGTAGACATACTCCTTTACACTTTGGGTCACCAGCAATTATAATGTTTCTGATGATGTGGTGTTTCATGATCTATATCCACACAGCATCATCAGGATATTCTTCAAATGGATCAAATGACCTTATCAATGTGGATGTTACCTTCTATAAGGCAGATCACAACCTAGTCATGCCTACCCATTCTACTCTGTTCTTACGTATGCCTTCCCATGAATTCACCAGAGGGAGTCCATTCAGCAAGCCTTCTTTACCTTCTCTTGAGTGTAAGAGGATACTGTGGAGGGATGGTCTCAAAGAAACCTGGGAACTGATACAGAGTGAAATGAGAAGAATTAGGAAAATGATTAATAGCAACAACATTGTAAAGACAAAAAACCTTGAAAAACTTAAGAATTTTGACCAACTTGGATTCTAGAGGATCTGGGTGGAACATGGTACCTGCTTCTTGACAGAAAGGTAATGGATTCAAGATGCAAGATGAAATATACATTTTTGGACCTGAGCAATGTGACATATTTGTCACACAGTAAATAGCCAATGAATATTTATTAATAACCTAACATGTGCCAGGCATTGTGCTAAACATTGGAGATACAAATACAGAATAAAACAAAGATAGTCGTGAAACAGCTTTTCATCTAATAGAGGCAGACAACACCTACAGGGAAGTTGAAAAGTGGAGAAGGGAGTACACAGTGTGGGGCCGTGATGGAGAGGTCCAAAGAAGCCCAAAAACATTGTATCTGGTGGGGAAGGGGGAGAAGGCTATGGTGAGCCCTCTCCTTTAACAGAGGCCCTGGAGCTCATGGCCCTCCAATCAGATTATATAAGCATTTTGATTTTCTTTTTCTTGAAATTGGAGGGGTGGGTGAGAGGTAAAAGTGAGAAAAAATCTTCATCAATTGAATTTTTTGATTTTTGAAAAGAGGATATCATTAAGACGCATAAATGATCCAAAGGTTATCTTTCCTTCTTGCCACATGACCAGCCCATCTTCTTTTTAATCATACATATGTTAGATAATATCCTAAGAGATGGACTGTTGTATCAGAGAGAATTTCGAGATCATCAAAAGCAAAGTAGAATTTCCCATTTCCACAACAAATTTATTTTTTCTTTGTATGACCCTAGCATAGTGTAAGCTATTAACAAATGTTTGTTGAATTTGATTAAATGGCCTTTAAGAACTCATGTAGACTAATGTTATTTTGGAGTACATAGAGGCTTTTAAGGGCAAAAGAACCAGATGTCTCTATCCACCTTTCTACCATTTAGTAGCAAATGCTCTCTAAATGAGAGATTTGGGGATAAGCCAGTGGCCACACTGAAGAGAGAAAAACAAACTTAAATATCTGTGTGAGGTTTATTACAGTCAGTTAGGGCATTTGGGCCTAGAGACAAGGGATTCTTATTATCTGCATCTTGATTTGTGTATCTACCAGCCATCTGAAAAGCCATCTCTGGACTCAGATCAGTTCATGGAGACATCAGAATCAAAGATAGTTCTTCGGCTTTCCCTTTTTATACAGGAAAGGTTCCATATCTGAATGTCAATGATGTTGACAATCATTCTCACTTGCTTTCTAAGGGTAGTAGAACAATGACTAGGACAGCTCGGCAGCACAGTGAATAGAGTCCCAGGCTTGGAGTCAGGAAGACTCATCTTCCTGTGTTCAGATTTGGCTTCAGATACTTACCAACTTAGTGACCCTGGCCAAGTCACTTAACCCTATTTGCCTCAGTTTCCTTATCTGTAAAATGAACTGGAGAAGAAAACGGTAAACCACTCCAGTATCTCTGTCAAGAAATTCTCCCTAATGGTGTCATGAAGTCAGACATGACTGAAAAATGACTGAACAACAAAGAACAATGGAAGGTTGGAAAATGAGCTAGTATCTGTTGTCTCCACTCCTAGAGCTCTGATTTGGGATGTTTGAGTATTGTAATTGATAAGGGTGAGGGATGGGGTTGAATGAATCTGGCCGGGTGAATGCAAATTTAACATATAGCACAGAAGGTGAGGAGCCTGTTTCCATGGCCTTGACTTTTCTTTGAGAAATTTTCCCAGAGCCCATAACTTTAATCTTCTATGCAAATGTCAGTTAGTTTACTGGGAATTTGGACAACGGGCTTCATAATTCAGAGAATGCAGAATGAACAAAACAAAGGTGCTATTAGGTTTCTTCATGGACTTCTTTTTGGCAACTCTTAACTCTCCCGAGATAGCCTACTGCCTCTGAAGTATGTTATGGTATAGTAATGGGTCAACATTCACTCAGAACTTTTGTTCTTGAGTTCTTATGCTGGCTTATCTCGCATCTGTGATATGGATCAGCAGCCCCTAGAATATTAGGGCCACTTCCCCGTCACCATGAAACATTTTGAATAGAACCTTTGCGACTATATAAATCTGTAGCAGGATGGGGTGACACCTACCTATAATCCCTATTACTGAGAGAGGCTGCAACTGGTGAGTCATTTGAATTCCAGAGTCCTAAGATGCATAAGGGCTAGACCTCATGGAGTATCTGAATTAAGTCAGGCGGAAATATGGTGAGCTCATGGGAGTGGGAGGACCACCAGGCTGCCTAAGGAGGGATGAACAGATCCAGATTAAAACAGAGCATGTAAAAGCTTCCATGCCAACAGGTATTGGGATTGGATTAGTGAGTTGCTAATTCGCTTCTAGCCTGGATAGGATAGAAAGGCTCCGTCTCAAAAAAGACAAACAAATAAAAATTAATAATGTTCTTACTATTATCCCTATAGATAAAAACTTCTTCACCTATGTTTCCAAAGTTCAGAGTCTCATAAATAAGGTTTTTCTTAAAGTGAAACTCCATTCCTCTACCACGACTTCTGTCACTTTGTTGGGGTCTCTTTGGAAGGTTTCTAAAATCCCTGGAGTTGGAAGGGGAAGGAAGAGGGAGGTAGTGTTTAATGACTGGTGTCTCCTTGGTTCACTAGAAAAGCTGAATTGGATTCAACTTGAAACTATACTTCCACCCACCATTCTCATGGTATTCTGTCCGTTGGAACCTTCGCTAGCTTTTGCACTGAAGCCACCAGCCTTCTTTCCCTTGTTTCCCAGCATCTGATGGTGACCCTAAGAGGTTTGTATTCCCTTCTTCAGGGACTTTATCTTGGTTGTAGGTACATAACTCCCACAGCCTCTCCCTCTCATTACACATTCTTACCTGTAGCTGATTTTGGAGGTTGGGAGATGTCTGTCTCCCCAGGGACAGTGCCCTGATGGGCAGTGAATAAAGAGTTTATACATAGTGATTTGCACGTTGTGTCTCCCATTAGGCTGTGGGCTCCTTCAGAACATGGCCTACCTTTTGCCTTTCTTTTGTATCCTCAGTGTTAAGCAAAATGCCAGGAACATAATAGGTGCCTAATAAATGCTCTTTGATTAAGAGGAGAGTAGCACCTAGTTCTTTTTTTTCCCCCCCAAAAAAATCAATCAAGCATTTATTAAGTTTATGTGTGCCAGGCACTGTCCTAGGTGCTAGGGACACAACTGCAAAAACAAGGCACTCTCTTTCCTCAAAGAGTACATTTTAAAGATGGAAACAAAATGCCCATATACAAAACACAGACAAAAGGTACAAGGTTCTGGGAGTCGTGAGAAAGAGGTTGGTAATAATAATAATTCACATTTCCACAGTTCTTTAAGGTTTACAAAACATTTTGTAGGTAGGTAATGCAAGCATTGCCATCCCATTACTGTCTTGCTTTTCTACTTGCATACCCATCAATTAGCACAATGCCTTGCATATTGCAAGCACTAAATTAATTAATTAATTAGTGCTTTACTCATTCATCCCAGTTTCACTGAGGAAGTAATAAAACTCAGAGAGAAGTTGTTTGTCCATAGCCAAACAGCTAGTAGTCTAGTCAACAAAAATTATTGCTATGTGCCAGATACTGTGATGAGCATTGGGGATACAAAGAAAGTCAAAAAACACTCCCTGCCATTAGATCTTGCAGTCTAATGGGAGAGATGACACATAAAGAAGTAGGTAAAAACAAGCTATATACAAAACAAATTAGAGATAATAGCAGGAAGACACTAGCATTAAAAGGAATCCAGAAAGACTTTCTGTGGAAGGTGAGATTTTAGCTGGGACTTGAATGAAGCCAGGAGGCAGAGATGAGGAGGGAGAGTATTGCAGGTATGGGATATAACCAGTGAAAATACTCAGAGCTGAGGGATGAAGTGTCTTGTTCAAGAGAAAGCAAGGAGATAAGAGTCAGTAGACTGTGGAGTAAGGAGTAAGAAGACTGGAAATGTGGGAGGGGGTCAGGTGATAAAGGGCTTTGAAAGCTAAGCAGAGGGTTTTATATTTGATCCAGGAAATAATGGGGAACCATTGGAGTTTTTTGAATAGGTGGTGACATGATCAAATTTGTATGTCAGAAGTAGTGCTCAAAACCAGGTCTCTTGACTCCAAAGCACATTCTCTTTCTACTATACCCTGGTGACCTTTAGAGAATGGAGAGGATATCAAAATCTCATAAATGTACTAATTTGGGGTCATTCTGTATAGTCTCCCTTTAAATGAGATGTTCTCCCCTAAGCTGACTGGCCTGGGACCTGGGAGATGTTGAACTCTTTCTTTTCACATATCATCCTCTGGGGATAATGCGGGCTAAATCCATACATGTTCAAGACAATGTGAAATCTCTTCATTCCTCCCACCACTTCTACTAGGGCTGGTCATATTAGAGAGGGAGTCTATCTCATCCCTAGTTTTTTCCATGCAATATATCTCACATTCCTAGTTAAGTCTTTCATAATTCCTTCCAAAAAACGGTAATCAAAATTTAATGTATGTGTGTGTATGTGTATATATGTATATATATATATACACATACACACACGCACACATATATACATACATGTGTATATGTATATATATGTATATATTTTGTCCTGGAAATGACTGATACACAATTACATATCACAGTCTTTTTGTACTTCAATAGCATGTCTTCTTCTTCAGACAGAGTTGAGGATCCTAACATGATCACTCTGTTCTTTAACCTCAAACTCCACAGAAGTAAAAGTTCTTTTACAATGGAATATGTGAACTCAGGATTGAAGATCTTGGCTTTCAGTAGACCATTTGGTGGTTAACAGCAATCTGGTTACAAGTCTTTGAGGTCTACTTTAGCAGGAGGATAACCTCAGTTCATTCTAAAACCACATAGACTATAACAAGAATATATTGATTATTTGGCCATTTGAATAAATGTATAATAACAAGGAAAACCCCAAAAGGGATCATGAAGAGTCAGAGATGATTGAAAAATGACTAAACAAGCAACAACAAATGATAACAAAAAGAAAAGGACCCATAATGTATTCTGCTATCTTTGC
This sequence comes from Pseudochirops cupreus, assembly GCA_028627135.1. Lineage (NCBI taxonomy): Eukaryota > Metazoa > Chordata > Mammalia > Diprotodontia > Pseudocheiridae > Pseudochirops > Pseudochirops cupreus. The sequence goes on along the minus strand of CM053582.1, from coordinate 156,897,432 downwards.
CCTAATAACTAGCATTTATATATCACTTTAAGGTTTACAAAATATTATATTTATATCTCTATACACATACACACGTATATACACACATACATATACATGCATATATACATGTGTATGTTTATTTCACCCATATATTTATTTATTTCACATATTGATTACTTCTAAATATTCCCAATCTTTACAGAATTTGACTTCTTTTCAAAATGTACCTTATAATATTTTTAATTTCTCATGTCTGCTATACTATTTGACAAACCCAACATACACACATACACACACACACACATGCACATACCACCTTACTTTAGCCTCATAATGATTCTGTAAAGTAAATGTATTATTCTCCACATTTCCAGGATGAGGAAACTGAGGTGAAGAGGTTAAGTGACTTGCCTAGAATCACACAGCTGCTAGATTCCCATAGCAGAATTTGAACTTGGGTCTTCCTGATTCCAAGTCCAATGTCCTATCCACTGCACCACCTAATTGCCTCTTTGTAATGATCTAATTTACCAATATTATACACTTGGCAAATAAGGTCAATATTTTTGGGCTATTTAAAAAATGTCAACCAAAATTTTCTTTTTTAGCAACCAATTAATTAATTATGCCAATTAGTAGTAACTCTTTTTGCTCATACACATTACGTGAAGCTCTGAAACAAGGTATAATTTTTAGATAAAAAACAAACCTTAAAGAAGAGCAAGTATTTCTAGACATTAATAAAGTTAAAGAAGAAGTAAGATTAAGTCTTAATTGTCCTGCTTCAGAGGTGAGGAAAAAATCTACAGATCTTGGCTATGGAGTCAGCCAAGGTCTCTTTTTCCTAAATTGCCTGGTGTAATGAGAATGGGAATTTGAAGATCTTCTCTGCCCCATAATAGACCTAGAGGGGAGTTTGAAGACCTCCGCTGCTTTGAAAGTAAACTCTGCCCCCTAATAGGCTCAATGTAATCATATGGATCCTGTGATGGAGGGAATTTGCTAAAGGATGGAGCAGAGCCCACAAGTAGCTTCCCTGCTGTGAAGAAAAACTCTGCTCGCTAATAGTCATATGGAGCCTGTGGTGGGAGGAGTTTGCTGAAGGGAAGCAGAGCCCACAGGAAGCTGGTCAGAGCTAGTGAGTCAGGTCAGAGAAAGAAGATGCTCAGGCAAGGAGTCAGATAGGCTTGTGAGTAGATATTGATCTTCTATTGGTTTGTGGGAAGGCTGAAGGATGCTGTGGCTCTCGGTGTTATTAGGGCTTCTTAATGTCTTTGGTACTATCATGGAATTAGCTTACTGGTTTTGGGATTCAGTTGTCTGGTGTCTAAATAAATGCTTCAGTTCTGTCCTCTATATGGAGAATCTGGTATATTTTGCAATAAAGCATCATGCAATATTTATAGTCATGGTCTTTATTGTGATTGTGGGTGCTGTAAATATTGCGTTGGTGCTACACCTGGCCATTCTTAAGATACTTTTGTGTTATATTTCTAAAAAATTGCTCTGTGCAGGCTTCATGTAGTCTATAAAACAAAGAGGCCCAAGTTTGTTTATGGCCTGAGTTTTCCATTTAATTTTTTTCCCTCCTGAAACAGCATCTGCAAATAGGTTTTCATTCACTCAGGAAAGGGTTATCCCAATATTTTCTATATTGAAAAGTTTCATATCAATGAGAAGGGCTCTGAAGGCAATTAATCATCTGTGATTATAGTCTGTCCAATCATAAAAATTAGTTGATACAAGTTTTACAGTCCCAAAGACAAGGTTATTTGAATGCACTATAGTCATGTGGTTTAGATTTCTGTCAGGGTTCTTTGTCAAAGTACCCTAACTTGCCTGCAGGGGAGCCAGTTACTTAACCTCACTCAAGTAGGCGCTACTGCATTTTAAGAACAGAAGAGTCACAGCTTGGAGGTGCAAGCAGAGAAAGTTTAAGTCTTCTCCATGGGGAAGCCTTACAGCCAGATCTTAAAGCAGAATTCAAACTACCCCCAAGGCTTAAGCCTTATATATACCCCAGATCCACATACTACATGTGACAGAGCCCAGCTGAACAAAATTGTGAGAGGGGAGGTGCAATCACAAGGGCATGAAGGCCCCAGGTTGTGGAGACACTAATCTGAAACACCTGGTAACCTACACATGGGAGAACCTTGAGCAATACTCTGAACTCCACGTGACCCAATTTGTTCCAGCGCCTCGATACTTTCCTGTGCCTCAACACAACTGCTTGCAGCCTGCACATATTTCCTAACCCTCCCACAGCCCCTTTTATGTTTTGCCTATCACGCTCATGCTGGAGCGTGATCTGGTCTTTGAGTAGACTCAAGGAGTTTTGTAACATATTAACAGGACATCTAATACCTATGAGAATACAGAACAGCCGAGCAAGAAAGCAAAAGGCAAGCATTCCTAGACCAGTAACCAATTTCCAACCCCAGGCCCACCATGACACATTCTTCAATCTGTTTATTAAATCAGCCACAACATCCTGTGGGGACAAGTCCTCATGGTTGGCAAATGGCAGAGCCTCCTCTGCACTGTGGGCAAGGTGAGTCACATTCCCGTGGAGGACGGGACAAGCTGTACACTCTCCCCAGCTGACTACACAAATCCGTGGTGGATTTTTCACATATGCCCACCACTTGTCCCCCTTTCCATGTGAAGATGGCAGAAGAGACAGCATGGTTGGCACAAAACATAGCTGTTGCATGGTCTTAGCTCGGCTTCTCCTCTGCCTCAGTTGTCTCTTGGGTCTCCTTCTCTCCCTCTTCTTCTTTATGTTGCTGTTATGGGAGGACCCGGACCCTTCAGACAGGATACCAGCATGGCCCATGTTCTGTGGAGACATAAACATACCCTTTTCCCCTTATGGTTATTTCATAAGGGCCCATCCACACTTCTCCTTTCTGGACTATAGCTTGTTCCCCTGCACCAGCCTTAACTGGGGGTGGGACATGTAGCTGTCCTCTCTGGCACAAAAGATGTTTCATAGCCAGTGTCATTTCCGAATTTTTTGTGAAAATCAGGTGTGTCATTTTTGAATTTTGTGAAAATCAGGTAATTGAATGTATATAGTGCCAGATCTATAGGTTTCTGTCTGACGGGGCCCCTTTTTTGTTTAGCGAGAATTGCCTTCAGTGTGCTGTTAGTACATTCACTATAGCTTGGCCTGCAGGATTATAAGGGAAGCTTTTGACATGGGTTATGCCTCATTCCTGACAAAAGTGCTGAAACTTCTGAGTGAGTTTTAAAATAAACAAGTTCCCCTTTCAGACTGAATGACCTTGCCTCTAGAGATAGTTTCCATGGGCTTTTGGCAGTTTTACAACATAAGAATAACTGAGAAGGACTTTAAGGAGGGGCTGGTGGTGATGCCCCTGCTTTGTCAAAATCCATACATGTAGGAGGAATGGTTTGAATGGACAGAATTAATCCAAATAAAGTTTTCACTTAATCTCCTCCTTTCTACATACAGCAATCAACTAGCAACTTTAAGTTTTATCCTTAAAACAGTAAAGTAACTTTGATAATAATTTCCACAAGTGATAGCCAAGTGGTTTTAGATATAACTTCCTTTTTAACTGTAGGTAAAGATGTAAATACCTGGTTTTCTATGGGGCACATACACACATTACAAAATGCAAGTGACTTAGCTGTTTTTAAACAAATTCTGCATCTTTTGATTCCAACAAAATTCAACCCAAAATTTTGCTGATATAACACTACTTCTGTCTTACAATGATTTCTCAATCTTCACTATACTTGAATTTTATTATAGTTAAGAAAAACTACAAGGACACCAATTTCATTTCCAAATCATCAGTTGCAAAAGCTACTAACAAAAAATTTAGGCTTTTCTCCTCTACTCAGAGCTGTAGAGTCTTATTGTGGATTTAGAGGTTTGAATGGAGAGGTTCATTTGCTTATCCAAACAAGGTGTGGGCTTCAGGGTACCTCAGGGTTTTTGCCAGGGGGCTCTTTACTAGATCTACCATGAACTTAAATTCCCTATTGTTTTTGCAGCACTTTCTCTCTTAGTCTGCTAATTTTACCTTGTACTTCAGTGCTATGTTTATTCCTGAAAATTTCTTAGAGAGTGAAATGCTCTCAACCCCTCACTCAAAGGGAATGGAACTTCTGAAAAAAATTTTCAGAGGCACACCAAGTTCTACTTCCCCAAAACTGGGGAACTTGAAGCTCCCACCTTTCAAATGTTTCTTTATCAGATCTTAGCAAAATTCCAATTTGCCTAAATGCCAATTAGTACAATAAATTCTGACTTATCTTAGCACAAGGTTATGAATGGTATTAATTTACTTTTTCACATTTCCCCCAAAATGACCAGAATAAATTCAAATTGATACACAAGATTTTTTCTCTAATAGGTGAGGCAGAAAATGGTTAATTACTTATTTGTTTACTTTTTCAATTTAAGGGGAAAATTCCCATATTATTTCTTATCACCTTTTCCTCACTCCACTTGGCCAGAGTAGAATGAAGGGAAGGGAATTTTTAAACCTTTGAAATCTCAGAACTTCTGTTTACACTTTTCTGACAAAATGACAAATGACTCTCACACACTCACTCACATGAAGACATAAAGACAAAACAGAGACACAAACAACAGAATGGATCCAAACACCTCACATAAAATTTATAGGAGATCTCCTGAAAAAATTTTAAAGTTGCTAGCTCTCCAGATAGTAATGGAAACCAGGTGAAACTTATTTGATAATATTAGAAACAGCTGTATCACCTCAAAGTGTTCAAGCCACCTCTGGTACTCTTGGTTCTGATGCTAAACATATCATTAATGTATTCCACAGAAAAACAGCAGAAATTGGGAAATGTTGGAGTCCCTCCTTCTCCCACAACAACTGAAATTATGAAATATATGCTGAGGTGACTCCCCCCATCCCGGCCACCTGGGTCTCAGTTGGCAGAGACTCCCATCCAGGAAGCAGCATCTCCTCATTGGTACCTCAACTCATAGTTATTTGCATAATCTATTGCAGGACTGCAAGGGGCTCCCCAAGGGGTTTCCCCAAGCCTGCATTGTGAAGCAAAGTGACCTGGCTTGCCACAATGGAAGCACTCACCTACCCCTTGAGTTCAACTCTTCTTTTTAGTTCCTGCTCTACACTGCTGCATGCAGGTGCCTCTTCTTTTCACAATTAAAGCAAGCCTGATCCTCAAATACCCACAAGCCTTTATGCAAAGTGGCAGCAAGCAACTCAGTCTGATACACCTGTGAACCCACTCCCAACATCTGTTTAACTTTTGTAGGGGCCTAGGAAGCATCTGAGCCACCTTTTTACATTTCTCTATGTAGGCAGCATTCCAGACCACATTTTGTCCAGGGGTCAAAGAGCATACCAGTCACAGGGGCACATGATGTTGGAGTCAGCTATGGTGTCTAAACAACTCATTGTATAAGGGGTATTGGGGCCCTAACAGGAGCAAGCATCTTTTAACTCTTTTGCTAATTTCCATGAGAGAGCAGTGCAAGCATGCCTAATCTGCATAGGATCAGTTGGGTCATCAGCTATCTCCCTTTTTTCTCCTTTATTGGCCAGTTCTGGATTGCTTAAAGTTTCCTCGGCCATTCCACTTTTGGTTTCACTTTCCCTGCTCACTCCCTGAGCCTGATTACACCCCTCTTCCTCAGAGTCAGAGTTCGTATCTTCCTCAAATTTTCTTACAGGTTTGTCAGGACCGTGGAAGGTGAATTTCAAAACAATACACAAGATGAAATCTTTGTCAGACAAAAAACCTGGAGAATCCCTGTCATAACTAGTCATTTACTCCCAACCCCACTATTCCCCATTTATCCCTGTCCAAGCCAGTGTCATGCAGCCATGGAGAGACCTGTAAGATGTTTTTAACAAATTTATGTGACCTTTTGGGTGAGAAGTTCAAGCCTTGCTTTTTAACAAGAGTCTCAACCTGTTTAGCATACACCTCTAAATCCTGAGCCTCCATTACTATATCCCCCATCCTGGGTTTCTGGCCCAAGTCCTGCAGCGACTATTTCCCAGGCTCTTCTGTCCTCTCAGAGAGTCCTCTCTGAGAGTCCTCTCTGCCAGCTTTCCCATTTTCCCTGATCCTTTCCCAGTCCCTGGGGTCCCTGTTTGGGTGCCACTTCTGTCAGGGTTCTCTGTCAAAGTACCCTAACTTGCCTGCAGGGGAGCCAGTTACTTACTTCACTCAGGTAGGAGCTAGCACATTTTAAGAACAGAAGAGTCACAGCTCAGAGGTGCAAGCAGAGAAAGTTTATTAAGTCTTCTCCATGGGGAAGCCTTACAGCCAGATCTTAAGCAGACTTCAAATTACCCCCAAGGCTTAAGCTTTATATATACCCCAGATCTACATACCACATGTGACAGAGCCCAGCTGAACAAAATTGTGAGAGGGGAGGTGCAATCACAAGGGCATGAAAGCCCCAGGGTGTGGAGACACTAATTTGAAACACCTGGTAACCTACACATGGGAGAACCTTGAGCAATGCTCTGAACTCCACGTGACCCAGCTTGTTCCAGCTCCTTGACACTTCCCTGTACCTCAACACAATCACTTGCAGCCTGCACATATTTCCTAACCCTCACAGATTTCTACAGATTAATGACCAAATTCATCATTTAAATACAATATAAATGTTTATTTCACATACTGATTACTTCCAAATATTCCCAATCTTTGCAGAATTTGACTTCTTTCAAAATGTATAACATTTTCAACTTTCAATGTTTGCTATACTATTGACCAAAACCAAATTAACTCATTGAAAAGCCAAAGCATACACATCCAAAGCATTCACATCTGAACACTTAAAATGGTCCTTAACCAGAAGACACTACCTTTCAGACAAAAGTCTCTACTAAATAATTAAATGCAGATTAAAGAGGGTGTATCCTTCTCATGATACAAATGCTTCACACTAAAGGTATCATTCCAAAAACTGAGAGCTATTCTATATAATGATTTCCAAAACTATAATGCAAAAGAAAGACAACCACAAGACAAAACAAAAAAACCCAACTACAAACAGCATTAATAAATAATAATATCATGAACCTAAAACATGACCTTAATCTAATTGAATGCATCTACAAGTCAGCTACAGAAAAAATCCATTCCATTAACCTACCAATTTTGGCATTCTATTATGGTTCCAAGGAGGAACCAGCATAGAGTAATTGTCATTTTTGTTCTCAAAGCTACAAAGGTATAACACCATCTGTTGCCATTCAGAGCCCAGATCAACCATGCTGTGAATAATAATGGTCCCCAATTAATTTATTAAACCCAATACAAATTTAAAAATTTCAGTTGATCAGTTTTAAAGCTTGATACATGATTCCAACTACTTTTCCACATCCTCAAAAATACCAGAATTTGTGAAATTAAGCTGAGAAATTATTAAAATCTCAAAACTAAGTTCACCTGCCAGAGGAAGAAATAAACATTTCTTCAAGTCGCAGTAACAGCTTTATAGGTATGTCAATCTCCTTATTCTCCACTTGGCCCTATAAGCTCTAAAAATTTCCTTAGAATGATATTGACACATTCTAAAGTCCTAGGCTTTTCTTTTGGCTTAAGCTAGAGATCCTGATGGCTAGCAAAAATGAGGATCTTGTTTTGTCCCTGTTTGAGTGAAAAATCATTAGTTCTAGCCTTGCAAATCCTTGTGAATCACCACATTGTACTTCTTTTTATGTTGATTAAATACTACACTGTCTAATACTGCTAACTTCTTAACTTTATACTTCTCTGCTTTCAAATCATGTTTCAAATTGCTTTCATATTTATTTCCCTTTTCTTCATTAAATTTCTTTTGCAAATTAATGCAATTTTCTTATGCATTTCTAATTTATTGCAAAATTTTCCTTTTACATTGTTAGAGCTGAAGCTTCCAGGTTTACTGATAGTTTCTCATTTTTCCATGTAAAGTATTTTCAATTCAGTTTTTTACTTAAGAATTTGTAAATGCATTGTCTATTCTAATTCCTTTTAGGTGAGCTTGCTTCTAGTTTGCTAAACAATTAAATTCTGCCAAATCACTCAGAAATGACAACATCTTTAGAAGGGTATCAATCACTTAAAATCAAATTTTGTCTTTTTGCCTAAATGACTTGCCCCCCTTTTTTTTAAGAGTCTTTAAAAAGAGTCTTTTACTTGCCTTTTTAAAAGAAACTCCTGCTCAAGGCAATTTTTTAAAAGTCTGCTTTCCAAACTGAAGAAGAGAAAATTTTGAGAATAAAACATGCAAGGTAAGGTTCTTAAGTACCAGATAAAGTTTAATTTACAAACTTTAAAGTGCAAAACCATATTTTTCCCCCTCTACTTTTGGAGTCACTGCCAAGAAAGTTTGAAACTATCTTCAGTCCTGTTAAGTAATGAATGCCTCTTTTCTGAACAGGTAACAGCATAACAGGAAACACAAACATTTCCATTGCTAACTAAATTCATTCACACAACTAGAAATATATTGAATGCACTGTTAATTTAAAGATTAATGGATCCTTTTGAAAAGCTTTAGCCAAATAATTTTGTGCAAGAATTCACACATTTTCAGTGCTAAGCTTTTCTAGGGGCAGAAATATTTTACTTAACTCTGTTGCCTATTCTGAGATTTCCCCCAGCTTTTCCCAAATTGGACACTTGGTATTGACCTTACCTGAATAGGGGAGGATCTGTCCTCAAAACTCATTGACTCACAAGAGCCTGATTCTAGCTTCACCCTAAAACAGGGTACCCAGTTTTTTTTTTCTGGGCACAGAGGCCTCTCTCATCTTACTTCATATTCTTGAAGACCCATTTATCTTGATATCAGTCACTCAGGCAGGGGACCCATTGATCAGTTTTGGTCAAGCACTCCAAAATAACCAGAAGGATTTCTTGAGCAAGAGGTCAAACACTTCTGGGAAGGGGTCCTTGTGAACTGGTAGTCTCATACCCCTTTACTATGGAAGATCTACCAGTTTTAAGATCAGTCACCTCTTAAGGCTTTACATCCCTAAATATAGAACAGACCAATAGACACCAAAACAAACCACCAACAGACAAGGGTGAAATAATCACATTTTGCTAGTTGGGAATCTCTGGATGAAGAGCCACAGGGTTGTAGAGTTCCCCAGCAGAGCTGGGAACCATTAAGCTCTTGCTTATGAACCATGTCACTAGTTCCAGGCATCTGCCATCCAGATCTGCTGCCCAATGCTAAGAAAGGGGTAAGAAAAGCCTTTCATGTACATAAAGCAGCTACAGCACTTAGAGGGAGAAACAGGCACAAATTCCTTACATCGTGTCACTGAAAGACTTGATCTTTCATGCTCTGATTCCATAAGTCTACTCATGAGTTAGTAAGACTAGACCAGGCTCTTCTCCCGAAAAAAAAAAAATAACACACACACAAAAACCTCCCTGTAAGTGTTTAAGAGGTTCTTCACTTCTGTTTAGTTGCTGTGGTAGCCTTTTGAAGATTAAGTCTAATGATGATTTTTATTAGACATGGACATGTGAGTCACAGCACTATTTAACTATGGAGGCAAAAATATTAATATGTACTCTGTGTTTTAGATATGTCTGCCAGAGCTTGATAAATATTTGTTGACTTGAATTAAATGGATTGATACCCTTCTAAAGATGTTGTCATGAAGGGTAGGCCTTGTTTCTCCCAAACTACCTTTCAATGATTAATGACTAGAACTGCAAGTCTTTGGTGATGAGCTATCTTTCATATCCCTGTCCTTACTACCCCCAACCTCTACTGACTGGGAATGTCTCATATTCTTAACTCTTCCCCCTATCTCCTCAAGGTATTTCTAGTGCTGATATTCTCCTTTGTGGAACTCTTCAAACAAATGAATGAGAAGCCTCCAGGGCTCCTACCTATGCTGGATCCAAGAATTACTGAAGAAGGTTACTGGACTTTCCCTTCCCTCTCTTCCATGGATTAGGAAGGGTTAGGATTAGGGTTGAGGTTAGGATTATTTATATAGTTATATATAATTTATATTTATTTATATAGTTATAAATTTCAGTAGAACTTTGAGTAGCTCCCCTATCACAGATCCATGACCTCTATGGTTAAGTTCCAGAGATTCAGGAGAAAGCAAGCTTGGACCTCAGGAATCCTGTTACCAAAATCACTCCCTATCGTGGGTCCCAGAGTGACTATTAACAATCACCAAACTCCCCTGACAGCTTGTAAGATCCTTTATCCAGGGAACCTGGCAGAGGAGGCTTATATCCCCAATGACTAGCCTAGCATCTTTCATATAATAGGTGCTCATCAGATTGGATCCAATTGGACCAGAATGGCTCTATTACCATAGGATCATTGAATTTACAGTTTGCATTGATCTCAGTGGTCATTCTTTCTAACCTTTTTGCTTTATAGATGGTAATACTCAGTCCCAGAAAAGGAAATGACTAGGAATTGCCCAGGTCCTACATACAAGTAATAATTGGAAGATCTAGGATTTGAATCTAGATCTTCTGACTCTAAAGCCAGGATTCTTCCCACCACAGTATGCTGTCTCTACTTAATTTTTTTTTTCAAAAAAAACTTTTACTACTGTATAAAAACAGGTCAGGAAAAATAGATGCATTTTTCTACAAATAATAAAATATTCAGATCATTTTCAAGTCTCCCATGAACATATTGAGAGAGAAAGAGAATTCTTTCAAGATGAAAACCTTTAGTTTAAAACAACCGTCATCATTTTAAAGTACAGTATTCACGAAATGATGTTGACTCCCAACACTCAGAAAAAAAAAATCACTGTCATATGACACCTTACAATTGATACAGGGTATTTTTTTTTCTTTAGGAGGTGTAGATTAGTAATCACCATGGTTGACAAGACAAGGGAAAGCATCTTCCCTTTCTAAGTCTTGGGAGTCAACATCATTCAGTTTCCTTGTAATTTCAAGCTCAAGAGAGGAAAAGGCCTAAGCCAAATGACATATACATTTTCTTCCTTTGGACTCCAGATAACCAAAACCACTTGCCAGTTTGTCCCTTTAAAAGTGCAGTTGATTTCTTTGTCACTTAATTGCAGGTTTTTCTGTTTCTCTACTAAATATCCTGGCTTAAGGAATCCACACAGATACAGAAAAGAAAATGAAATGGTGAGGGTTCATTTTGATTTATGGAACAGGAAGATATCACTTGATGACATTCATTCAGAAATATATTCATTTAAATTTCTCAACAAAAGCACTGTTAGAAATTACTTTGGTGCTGGTTTAAATAAGTGTTAAAATAAAACTTTCTTTCCTGAATTAGATTATGGAGGGAGCCAAGCCAGACCATTTCTGTTGATGATATAAGCTATAATTATTTTGGGTAGATTCAATTAAGTTTTGGGAACATTCAAGTTTTCCTATTCCCCTATTCTATTAAACTTACTATGAGATATTTGGTGATGAGATGAGATCCTTTAAGGGGAAATAATAAGTTTTTGAAAGATAAAGGTGCGATTATCATTAGTTCAAATGCCAATTAAGAGAGGAATCTAAGACAAAAAAAGATTTTCTAGACATATTTTATTGTAAATTGTTTTTTTAAAGAGGCTATGTAAGAAGCAAAAGACAGTCCTGTAATATTTTTTAAGATTACCCTCAAATTAGCTTACAAGAAAGTTTGAATAAAGGGCTAGGATAAATTGTGGCTCAAATAATTAGTGATGGGAGAATGGCAAATCAAGAATTAACTTTTTGGGTACACAAGATTCAGCAGCCAATGACTACAGTAATCCACTGTTTGATAAACCCAAAGACCCCAGTTTGGGGGACAAGAATGCACTATTTGACAAAAACTGCTGGGAAAACTGGAACATAGTATGGCAGAAATTGGGCATAGACCAGTATCTAACACTGTACACCAAAATAAAGTCGCAATGGGTGCATGATCTAGGTATAAATGTTGATACCATAAGCAATCTAGGAGAGCAAGGGATAGTTTACCTGTCAGGTCTATGGAGCAGGGAAGACTTCATGATGAAACAACAGTTAGAGCGCATTACAAAATGCAAAATGGATAATTTTTATTATATTAAATTGAAAAGCTTCTGTACAAACAAAGCCAATGTTACCAAAATTAAAAGGGAAGTGGAAAACTGGGAAAGAATTTTTACAACCAGTGTCTCTGATAAAGGCTTCAT
>CM053582.1:156869626-156884774 GCA_028627135.1 Pseudochirops cupreus | reverse complement strand
TGCTGTCTGCAGGCCGGGGGTGGGAAGCTACAATGTGGAGGCGGGTGCAAAACCTCTGCCTTTTGCTTTTCTGCTCTGGAGGCCTTTCGCTGGACTGCTTATGTCTCCCTTTCGCAATCCCCACTTGCAGCTGCTGCTAATCTGCTCACCTGAGAGGCTCCTCTGTTCCTCCCATACAGCCGCCCCCAGGGCACAGCCACGGCTTCAGGGCAGGCTGGTTTCAGTTGGCAGTGCTGATATGGTTCCTTGTAGCCGAGCTGACTTTAGTGGGAAGTATCTTTGTGTGCGTTTTGGAGTTCTAGGATTGGTTTAGAGTCCTATTTTATGGGTATTTTGGGGTGGCTATGTGAGAGCTGCGATGTGTTGCTGCTGCTATGCCGCCATCTTGGCTCTGCCCCACCCCTAAAAGAAAAATACTTAACAAAAAAAATTAAATTAAAAAAAGAACTAACTTTTCTCTGATACCCATTTTCTTTATCCTCTATAAAATTAAAAAGGTAATACCCAACACTAAAGGCTCAGCATCCAAATCCCCCAAATCAACTGAAAGATGTCTTTCTTTGCTAAACATACACTCTTTAATTAACCTTTTCATGCGTCTTACTGAAATGGTACTTCAGAGCAATGGTGTCAAATTCAAATAGAAATGGAACCCTACTGTCGCATAGACTTAGAAAACCATAAATTTACATTACCTATTTTTTAATTGTATTTTTATTTATCTTGTTAAACATTTCCCCATTGCATTTTAAGCTGATTATGGAAGTATTCTGAAGTGTTGCTGGCCTAGCATGTGGCCCTTGAGTTTGATGTCTTCACTTCAGATACTGCTCTCCAAAATGAGCTGCCCCCTAAATCCCTAATGGATGTGTATACTTGAAACAATGCATGCATCTACGAAAATGTATTTGTTTGGGGCGGCTAGGTGGTGCAGTGAATAGAGAACCGGCCCTGGAGTCAAGAGGACCTGAGTTCAAATGTGAATTCAGACACTTAACACTTACTAGCTGTGTGACCTTGAGAAAGTCACTTAACCCCAATTGCCTTGCCTTACCCCCTCCAAAAAGCAAAAAAAAAGTATTTATTTTTTCCAAGCAATGCTGCAAGCCATTTCTCTCCTGCACCTAAATTCAGTTTAGTAGATTGCCCTAAATTTATTTACTGATTTCATAAGAATTGATATGGTGGAGTCACTATTCTGACAATGCTATAAATCTATGGGGAGCAGTGTTGACAAAGCAAAGGAAGAGTAAGATATCACATTTCATTGTCACCCTAAGAAATATTTGAGTGCCTAGTCAACTCAGTTGGCTGGGAGGTCATAGAAGGATATGATAAAATATAGATGGTTTCTCATCTGTTTCAGCAATTTCTGGTTACCTAATAAAGAACCAATTTTCCTATTAAACAAAAAAAAAACCTTGTTAAGTGCATTTGTAATATCACTGCTATTACAAAACTTGGGGGAGGACAATAATGAAATCAACCAAACAAAAACTTTCAGTAGGTACAGAGCTTTTCTACTACTCCAAGTTCCAATTTAGGGGACACCATGGAACCTCCAGAGACTAGGCAATTACCTCTAAACCTAAATTTTATTCACTTCTAAGACCTCAGGAATAAAGCTATAGAGATTCATCCAAGATCTGGAGGGCATCAAGAGTAGAAAACCTAGCCATTCACTCTTGTTTATCCTATAGGTTTCTCCTTGGCCTTCACACCTACCTCTGTCTAGACACTAAAATCCAGAAGAATAAAAGCAGTCAATGGTGGAACTTATATGGAAAATTACATAGAATATAATTATATTACATGGAACTATCCAGAATCAACTGGGCTTGGGCTTTGAAAGCCCATTTCAGCTGTCAGGGGGCAGAGAAAGACCAGTTGAACTCCCTCTACACCCAAACCCTCAGCTATTTGGGACACAGTCATAGGAGAGAAATCAGGAAGTAAATGCTCCCATTTCCTTTTTCCTTTAGGCTGATTGATTCTGGTATATCACTGAGGTTCAGTCAGGACTGGGGGGAACTGAGGTGAGTACATGTAAGTCCATAAAGTTCTCTACAACATGCAACCAAATCCCAAGTTACTCCAATTTAGAGAAAATATAGGGCAAAGGGTTACTTTGGAGATGCCTCAAGCATTTAGGCCTGTTCTAGTACAGGCTCAGATGGCTGACTGAGAATGGACACTAGCCTCAGGTTGGCACTGGCGCCAACCTAAAGGTTTCTCTGAACTAGGAAAAGGCCAAAAGGCAGCATAATTCCTGGGACCAACTGCAGACACAGAGTCACTTCATAAGGACTCCAAAATCTAGGTTCATATCTTTAGGTCCAGACTGCACCTACAGCAGGAAGTACTCCTATATGCAGAAGGGAAAAAATGGAAGGACACAATGTGCCTTGTTTGTCTTGCTAACTTCTCTTTAGGCAAATGTAATATTTCTTTTACTATCAAAGGAGAAAGGGAAGGGAACCAGCATTTATTAAGCACCTAATGTGCCAGATGCAGTGCTAAGCATTTTACACATATTATTTTATCTGGTCCTCACAAAAGCCTGGTGAGGTAGGTGTAATGTTAATGGGATATAAAATCTTCCTGCCCATTAATAGGCCTCACGTGGAACCCTTTAAGGGAAGCTTGCTTAGGAGAGGTTTGCTTGTAGGGAGGCTTTCACACCTTTTGCTAATTTCTAATCAGGCACTGAGTCAAGAGGGCTGTGATGTCTTCTGACTCTGAGAAGTCTATAAGTATAAAATATACTCTGAGTTGGCATTTGCTTTGGGGGCTCACTTATGAGAAAGATCTCTTGATTCCCTGGTAGAGATTCTGAGTTACCATATGTTCAGAGCTCCTTCACTGCTCAGACATAAAGGCTCTCTCGATGTAGGAATGTGTGTAAAGTGTATAGTTGATTCAGGCAGTCAGAGCCAGAGCCCTTTCTGTTGGTCTTTATTTCTCTGTCTGCATTTTCTTTGATGTTCATGGTGCTGACTTTTCCCTTAAACTAGTGAATGTAATCAAAAAAGATTGTTGACCCCTTAAACAGCTATCTTTCCTAGTAAAGCAGATCTAAGAACCTGGGCCAACAGCCATCCTGGGTATGCCCATGTGATTGCCACTACAGTAGGTACTACTATTAATACCATTTTACAGTGGAGGAAACAGAGGCAAACAGAGTTTAAATGTCTTGTCTAGAATCATACAGCTAGTAAGAGTCTGAGGCTAAATTTGAACTTAGGTCTTCCTGATTCCAGGCCTAGCACTCTATTTGCTAGTTTCCTATCCAGACATTGACCACCCTCAATAATAACCTAGGTCTGTGTTTGAGGCCTCTGATACAATTCCTTCAGTTTTGTCTAGCTCCAGAGCTCAGAAGGACTGAGAAGAAGCTGAAGATGCCAGACATTGGATTACAGTTTAAGGGCAGGAATGCTTCTAGTGAATCAAATTAACCCACAAATATTGACTGAGTACGTGTTCTGTGCAAGGCACTTAGCTGAGCTGGGCACTGGGGGATACAAAATGGTATGAGTTTGTCCCTACCACCAGAGAACTTGCAGTCATTCTAGGTGGGTCTTTGGTTCTTGTGAAGAAAAAAGTCTACTTGCTATTAATCCACAGCATGAAGGTGAGAAGGGGAAGGGCCATTAAACCTGGGAAAACTTTTAAGAGGAGGCGAGTTCCTAATCAATGAGGGAATGTAGTTTGTTATAGCCCAGGCAAGGAGGATGGTCAACTGAGAAGGCTGAAAGGAAAAGCCAGCTCAAGGATTTCTCCTAGCCCAGTCCACTCTTCCACTGGTCCAGCAGGTACTGGTCTTGGTTTTGTATCCCTAATTGCCCCTGAATGGTCAGTAGGCAATAAAGGGCAGCATGCAGAAGTGGTCAGAGCTCTGGCCCTGGAGTCAGAAGATCTGGGTTCCAGTCTCAGATCTGCAACTAATTCATTCTGTGATCTTGGGTGGGGTACTTTGCTCTTTTTGGCCTCAGTTTCATCATCATCCTTATTCCGCAAATATCTGTTTGATCCGTCCATCAATAGAGATTTATTGAATGCCTGCTATATGCCACAGAGAGCAAAGGGATTCACAAACTAGACCCTCAACCCTCAAGGAGTTTGTATTCTTTTTTTTTCTTTTTTTAAAATTGATTTGTTTGCTTACTTTTAGTTTACAGGATTCAGTTCCACAATCCCTTGAGTTTCAAGCTTTCTCCCCTCCCTCCCCTTTCCCCCATGGCAGCATGCAATCAAGTATAGGATCTGCAAATACTTTCACACTGGACATTAGTCTGGTTGTATAGAAGGGTTGTAACTGGTGGAATGAACAATGGGAAAGAGGAAACAAAACCAAACATGGAAAAGAAAGAGAGCATCTAGTTTGTTTCAGTCTCCATTTAAACTCTGTTCTTTCTAGATCTTTCTCTGAATGTAGACATCTTCTTCCATCCTGAGATTTTTAGAGTTGTCTTATAACTGCATTGCTGAGAAGAGTCTGGGTTATCAAAATTGGTTGTCACACATACGATGTGTCTGTGACTGTGTACAAATTTTTCCTGGTTCTGCTCTTCTCACTTAGCATCAGTTCATATAAGCCTCTCCAGGTAAATATGAAGTCCATTTCCTCCTCATTTCTTACAGCACAATAGTATTCCATTACATTCATATACCACAACTTGTTTAGCCATCCCCCAATTGATGGGCATCCCCTTAATTTCCAGGTTTTGGCACCACAAAGAGAGCTGCAATAAATATTTTTGTATATATGAGTCTTCCTCCCACTTCTATGATTTCTTTGGGATACATAGAAGTGGTATTATTGGGTCAAAGGGTATGCAATTATTTATAGCCCTTTGGGCATAGTTCCAGATTGCTCTCCAGAATGGTTAGAACCAATTCACAAAGGAGTTGGTATTCTTGTTTGCTCCCTTGTACCCTTAAGAAATCCGAAAGATCCATCTTTTCATTGGTGAGGTCTCTCCCAACGTCAATGCAGATGATGGCTTAAATGCATCTTGGTCTCATGAATTTCTCTACCTGAAAACAAACAAATGAAACTTCATCTTCTGGTCACCAGCCTTCTAGTGATAAGAATCTTTGGAATTTCCCTATGCTGGCTCTGTGACAACAAGCATCTGTTCTGTGCTTGAAGACTTTCCAGCTTGGGAGGATCTGCTAGAACTTGTACTCTGTTGGCAGCACTTTTCATACTCCAGGTTTGCTTCCATCTCACAATGAAACATTGGAGGCATCAATGGAAGTTCCCACCTGTATGATGGGACCAATAAAACATAGGCTCCTTGCTCTATTAGAAGGAGCAATGGAGATCATTTCAATGGAAATGCTTTGAAGGAGAATTAAACTTGTTCTGTTTGGCCCCACAGGGCAAAACCAGGAGCAAGGGGTGGGAACTGAAGAAAGGAAAACTTCCTAATAATTGGGGCTGTCCCAAGGGGAGTAGTCTGCCTCGGGAGGTGGCGGGCTTCCCATTGCTGGAGCGCTTCAAGCAAAAACTGGATGGCCATTGTTGGGAAGTTGTAAAGGGGATTGATGTTCAAGGATGGGTTGGATGGGATGACTTCTAAGGGCCCTTCTAACTCTGAGATTTGGTAAAAATTGATAAGTTCAGGAATGAAAGCTGCCTTGATCTGCCACTGTCAAAGCACAAGGTATTTCCAAATGGATGAATTTCCAAATAACAAAGATGTGCCCCTTTATTCTCTTTTTAAATAAATTTTAACCAATTGGGATGGAGATCTTTTAAAAAAAAATCACCAACAACAATGGATGGTGAATGTCACGAAATTACAAAGAATAAGCAAGGCCTCTAAGGAAGACATGAGAAGACATCTCCCTCCTATTCCTTTGCAAAGATGGAGGTGCATGGATGTGGAACAAAGCTTATGTTGTCAGTTTTTAATGTATTGTTTGGTTTTACTGCTTTTTTTCCTTTTATTCCTCTTTTTCTAAAAAAAAAATTCTTTGTTATATAAGATGGTTCTCTCTGAGAGAGGGAGAGAGATACAGGGGGAATTTTAGGCAATGAAAAAATAAAAGATATCAAAATTTATTTTAAAATATATAACACACAGCCTTCTTAAAAAGAGGCTACCAGACTTAATCTTTTTTTCGCTCTCAGTGCCATCACTACAGCACCAAGGTGGCACAGTGGATAGAGCCCTAGGCCTAGAGTCAGGAAGACCTTAGCTCAGATTCAGCTTCAGACATTTACTTAGCTGTGAGATCCTGGGCAGCACTTAACCTCTGTGCACCTCAGTTACCTCATCTGTAAACTGGGGATAATAATGGCACTTTCCTCCCAGGGTTGTTATAAGGATCAATGAGATAATAATTATAAAACATTTGTATCTGGCACATAACAAGTGCTCTATAAATATTAGTTATTATTATTATCATATGAGACCCCTGTGATATAGAAGAAAGAGCAAAGGACTTGGAATCATGTAGCCTGGGGTCAAATCCCACCTCAGACACTAATTAGCTGTGTTATCATGAGAAAGTCACACTCTCTGAGTCTCAGTTTACCCTTCCATAAAATGCGGGTCACACCTTCCTTGCCTATCTCATAATTATTTTAAGGATCTTCTGGTCAGCTTTCTAACTGTTACCAAGTATCCACATCTCTCTTATCCTTAAAAACAAACAAAAAACCTCTACTTGACCCTTTCATTCCCTCAAGCTATCAACATACATTTCTCTTTCTTTTCTCAGACTCCCCCAAAAAGTTATCACCACTTCCTTTCCTCTCCTTCTCCAACCCTTGCAACTCAACCTGGAACCTCATCACTCAACTGAAATACTCTCTCCAAGCTTATCTTCTCAGTATTCTGCCTTCTTGATCATTCTTCAGCATTCAATTTGCTAAGTACTCCCTACTCCCTAGATACTCTCTCCTCTGTTTTTTTCTGAGGCTGCTATTTCCTGGTTCTCCCACCAGCTTGCCCATCTCTTCTTAGTTTTCTTCAATAGATCATCATCTGTGTCTCCCATTCCTTATATGTGGGTATATCCAAGGACTCTCTTCATCCAGGCCTCTCTTCTTTCTACATCAGCGGTTCTCAACCTGTGGGTCACGACCCCTTTGGAGATCGAACCACCCTTTCACAGGGGTCGCCTAAGACCATGGAAAAACACATATTTCTGATGGTCTTAGGAACCAAGACACCACTCCTCTATTTGTCTCCAGGAGGGTCTGCCCACATGCAGATACACCCACATACACAGATTAAAGGATTGCAGCATTAGGAAGGTTGAGAACCACTGCTCTACATCCTCTCTCAGTGATCTCATCAGCTCCAAAAGGTTTAACTATTATCTCTCTGCAAATGACTACCAAATCCATATATCCAATTCTAATCTCTTTCCTAAGTTTTAGCCTCAGCTCGCCATTTTTCCCATTGAACATTTCTAAGTGAAGATCCTGTAGGTAGGTGTCTTAAATTCAACATATCCAAAACATAATGTGCTGACGTTTCCCCAAACCCTCCCCTCTCCCTAGCTTCTCTATGTCTGTTGAGGGCTCCAATCATTTAGTAACTTTAAATTAGATTAATAGCAACTTCAGATTCATCCTCAAGTCCCTCATTCTCCATATACAATTGGCTGCTAAGTCTTACCAATTTTATCTCTACAACATATCTCCCACCCACTGCCTTTTTAGTACTTCTAAGGTCATTTCTCTAATTGAGGCCTGCATCCTCTCTTATCTGGACTTTGGCAATTGCTTCCTAATTGCTTTCCCTGCCTCAAGTCTCTCCCGTCTCCAATCCATTCTCCAAATAGCTGCCATATTTATATTTCTAACATACAAGGCTAAGCATGTCATTCCTCTGACAAACTCCTTGACAAGTCATCACTACTTCCCCTTGAAGAAGTTTCAATGGCATCCAACTACTTCTGGGATAAAATACAAATTCTTCTATCTAGTATTTAAATTTCTTCAGAATAAAGCTCCAACCTACTTTTCCTGGATTGTTGCACACATTCTATGTTCTAGCCAAATGATCTATTTGCTATGCCCTTTACAGAACATTTTACCGACTCATGCCTTTGAATAGGAGCCTGTCTTCTGCGCCTAAAGTGCCCTTCCTCATCACCTCTGTCTTACAGAATCCCCAGCTTCTCTCAAGGCTCAGCTCAAGCATCACTTCCTACATGATATGAGGCATAGCCTGATTCCTCCAATACCTAGTGCCCTCCACCCACTTAGTATTTACTCTCTCTCAATACTCGATTCTCCTTCCTCCTTGATAACCACCTTGTTCCTCTTCTATAATCACCTTTTCCTGCCCACGTCTCTGTCCTCTCTTTCCCCACATTTCCAGTTATGGAACCATCAACTATTAACGCTGATTCCTAGGTGGAGTGTGTCAACCATCAATCTACTGCCCCACAGCCCCACTCACAGTGCCCATCATTTTCCATCCAACATACCTCTCCCTGGTCACTCTGCTCTGAGGGGCGTCTCCTCCATTAGAACATAAACTACTCAAAAGTAGGTGCTTGCTTTGATTTTTGTATTTGTATCCCCAGGGCTTGGTACATAGTAAGCACTTCATTGTAGGGATCAGTGTGAGTCTAAAAGCACCTGTGGTGCTGAAGGTCACAGCCCAGTTGTTAAGCTCACGGAGTAGTCGTGCAAGACCACTCACCTGATGAGCAGCAGCTGAGATGGCTGGCTCAGCCTCTCCTCCATTGGTCCATCCCTCCAGCGCATGTGGAGATCATGCTTTAATCATGTCACCTTTAGGGTATATAAGGAGGATGCTACAATACAACAAGACAGCTGCTGTACACTTCTCTCTCACCTCTGGTCTCTTCAGTCCCTCCTGAGAATACAGCCTAAGGCTGGCCCTTAGGCTACTGAGTTAAGAAGCGGCTGCTACACTTCATAAAGCCTTTTTTATTCCTTTAACTTTTATATTTACTTAGATATATTCATATTATTCTCTGCAAACCTCCCCTCACTCCCCGCCCCATACAATGTAAGTTCTTTGACAGCAGAAACTTTCTTTTTCTTCTTTGTCTATCACCAGCACCCAGAACACTGCTTATAAATGAATGAATCGGTGAGTGGAATCCAATAAGATGCTGAATCCAATAAGATACTATGCTCCATAAACTATGTAAATGCTATTAGTGGTATAATCATATCAATATTATCATTATAAACATCAATTGGTGCACCAAATGGAAAACCAGTAATGTCCCAATGAGGTATGTGAAGCTGGTTGACCCTACAATGCATGGTCCCAAGCTTCTGGTTTTTATGAATCCCTCTCTGCTTTTTGTAAGGTTGGGTTTTGTTTTGTTTTATTTTCAATCTCAGACTGACTTCACTTCTAGTGTGTGCTGACAGTTATGACCTCCACTAAACCTTTTTAATCTACTTTTTTTAATCTGCTGTGAGTTGAGGAATCAAATAACAACAAAGATCTTGGCTGTTCCCTTTTCTTCAGCAGCATAGTGTATTGGAAAAATGACTTGAGTCAAAAGTCCTGGGTTCAAATCTAGCCTTAGATGCTTTCTCGCTGACTGATCACAGACAAGTCACTTTACTTTTCAAAGGCTCAGTTTCCTCCTTTGCATCTATGACATGGGATGGTAGTTACAAAAGTACTTTCAAGCCTTAAAGTTTCCTTCATAATTACCATCTGAGATAGGTAGTATAGATATTACTGTGCCAATTTTGCAGATGTGGAAACTGAGACTCAAAGCAGCTAAAATTTGCTCAGGGTCACACATTTTTTAAGCCAGGGAACTGGGATATGAGCCACAGGATTTAGAGGTGAAGAGATTTTTGGTCCATTGACTACAAGGCAATGTCATGTAATGGAGATAGTCCTGGATTTGGAGTCAAGTGAGCATGAGTATGAATCCTGCCTTTAACATCTACTGGCCACCTGACCATGGTCAAATAACTCAACCTCTCTGAGCCTGTTTCCTCATCTGTAAAATGGGAAAATTATTCTGGCTATCTACCTCACAGAGTTGTCAAGAAAATCAAATGAGATGCCGTCTATAGGAAATGCTTTATAAATCCCAGTGACCTCTGAGGTCTCTTTGCCTCCACATCTATATATACTACATATCCATACCTATAGATATATCTAGCTATATCTTTATCTATATGCTCCTGTCTCTACATCTATATATACTATGTACTTAAAATGCTTTACAAATGACAACTACTTGATAGAATATTAGTGATGTGATCAATCGATCAATAAGTAAACATTGATTAAATAGTATATACTAGGCGGGGCAGGTAGATGGTGTGGTGGATAGAGTACCGGGCCTGGGGTCAGGAAGATGTGCCTTCCTGAGTTCAAATCTGGTCTCAGACACTTTCTAGCTGTGTGACCCTGGGCAAGTCATTTAACCCTGTTTGCTTTAGTTTCCTCATCAGTAAAATGAACTCAAGAAAAGAAAAAAGGCAAACACCTCCAGTGTCTTTGCAAAGAAAACTCCAAATGGGTTCACAAAGAGTTGGACTGAACAACAACAATGTGCTAGGCACTGTGCTAAGGTGCTAAGTACTGGGGGCATAAAAAGAGGCAAAAGACAGCCTCTGCTCTCAAGGAGTCTACAATCTAATGGGGGAGACAACATGCAAATAAGTATATACAAAGCAAGCTACGTACAGGATAAATAGGAAATAATTAACAGAGGGAAGGAACACAGGATTTCAGACCTATGAGGGAACTTAGAACATTGAATGGCAGGGCTGGAAAGGACTTTAGAGACCGACTACTCCAAACCCCTCATTTTGCTAATAAGAAACCATAGCCCTGATCACCCAAATAGTAAGTAGGAAAGTCAAGATCATTATGCAGGTCCTCACTTAAAATGCATTAGGCTTTTGTAACTACATACTGACTTTTATCAAGCTTTGTCAAAATTAAGTATAAAATAAATTAAAGTGTAAGTATAAAGTATAAAATAAATTAACTAAAATAAAATAAAATAAATGAAAAGAACCTAGGGGAGAGAGGAAGGCAGAGATTTAAGTCATCGAGGTCATGATCTTTAGTGCATGGGCTTTATGACAATCCATTCAGTTACTTGAAGGTTTTGTTTGCTCCACACCGGGTTACCTCTGTTTGCCATAAGACTGAATTCTGGAAAGGGAGGTTACACAAATGACAAATTTGGTTGTTATTTTTGCTGCTGAGACAGATAGATAGAAGAGAAATATCTCTATCTCTATCTTTATCCATATGTATAGATACGGGTCTGAAATGACATGACTTGATGAGTCTTAACAAAGTGACCACAGAGTCCAAATTAAAAGGTTTTAAGGAGCTTTAATTTACCAGCTGGGGCTACTCCATGCCAATTAAAGGGGGAGCAGCCCCGAGTTTGGGGGTGGAGAACCTTTCATACATTCTTTGGTTTACGTATCCAACTAATATAATTTGGTTCCTAAGCAAGTTGTCATATAGATGCAAGCAAGTGGTTCCTAAGGCAAGGGGGGGAGGTTTGTAGGGTAAGCGGAGGGGCACAGGGCATGACAACTGAACAAGATAAATTACCCTAGGCTGGCTTTCCAAGTTCATAAAGTTTTACTTGGCTGGTTTCTAATTCCATAAAGTATTACTTAACTGTTTCCTGACCATAACATTCCTCCCTTTTCTTTAGGAAAGAATCAAATCATAGATTCTTGGTTACTCATAGGTGTGTACTGTGTACGCAGGACCAATAGTTCAATAGACTGGACCTGTTTATGTACGTAGCTTGGGAGAGCATTAATAAAGCAAGGGCCAACGAGGAGGCTCAGGAGTAGAAGGGCAAGGGGGCCAGCTAATGCTGTAACAAGGGAGGTCAGTCAGGGGGACCAATTAAATAGGGACTCAAACCAGTTGGTCCTCGTCCCCCAGTATCTCTTTACTAATTTTGATCCGCCTAGGTGTTCAAGGCAGCGTACTGAAACTTTCCTGTAAGTAGAGCTGCTATGCCTACAGTGGTGGATCTAGCAATATCTAATCTCACCAGGAAGGGAACTAGGTTGGGGGCCTTTCTTGCTCTGGTGGACAAGCCAAAATGCTCATGGCCCCCCCTCCCCAGAGTAGGAGAAAACTTGGGGTAGGGCATGGACCACAATACACATTTCAGGGGAGTTAGAGTCTGCTAAGACGTGGATGGGAATGTAGGAAGTGAGGTCAGTGGTATATGTCATCCAGGTACTGTCAGGAGTTTGGAGCTTGATGACCCTTGGTTCCTATCAATTTCAATGGTAGCATAGGAAGGAGAACAAACTGCCTGCATGTCCCCCAGTGCTATTTTTGTTGGGGAATGCCAATTGCAGGTCTGAGCAGAGGCACACAAGGAGATTTTTACAGACTGAAGTTACAACGATGTCACAAAGGCACTCCAACACTTGGGAACCTGACCCAGTTTGGGTCACCTCTCTTATCTGCCTGTTGGAGATGGGACAGTGGCTCAGGGTTGGATTTTGGAGGTACAGGGAGGTTTTGCTGCTCGTGAGCAAACAAAGTTGGTTGCTTGAATGGCCTGGGATGGTTCCCTCTGCCCACACTCCCCGCAGTTAGCTTGGTGGACACCCATCAGGCCTGTAGGTGAAAAGCTGGTGAAGGGCTGGGCCTCTAGACAGCATCTGTTGCCAGATTCTTCCTCCCTCCTCACCCTGGGGCTGGCTAGGGTAGGTCAAGTCCCCAAGGGAAGCCATTGGAGATGTTCATAGAAATGGGGCACCTCTTAGTTGGGGGGTGGAGGGAGTATGGAGAGGATGTGGACTCTGGGCAAGACTTTGGCTTCTTCCAAAAAACTAACAATTCAAAATCAGGTCTGGGTCTGTGGGTTCTTATTAAATGGGAACCCATGCTTTTTGCTAAAGGCACCCCAGCAGCCCATCCCCCCCTCAAACGAATGGGACCCAAACTCATTTGGGTACAAGGGACAAAGGTCTCAGTCCCAGGCTGCTTCATGCTGAGAAGGGGCGTAGAGCTGTCTGCCTCAGGGGTCCATCATTCGAAGAGTGGGTGCTGTGGTGTTCAGGCTGTGGGTGGTAATCAGCCTGAGCTGTCAATGTACTGTGTCTAAAAGATACAAATCTGGCAAAGAGATTAAACAAACAAGAGCCAAAAGAGATTGGAGAAAAATGACCAGAAGTAGAGTGGACATGGGCTAGCATCACCCATTACTCAGACTAATAAACTTTTTTTTTCCACTAACGTAACTGTATTACCTTAAACAAGGGAGGTTCCTGACTTGAAACTCACAACCAAATAGTAGACATACATTCTTGTTTTACAAAGCTTGCCTTTTCTTTGATCATTATTCACTTTAGAAATACTTTTACACATACACTCAGTTACGAATATTAACTTTTGCTTAATTCGTTGAATAGCTACATTAATGTGGCAATACTTCAATGAAAAACTTTAGAAAGCTAGAGAAGCTGGCTGGATATGCAGGCTATTATTCTTCTCTTATGAGAATCATTAACTTGGTCACGCAACGGTGGTCACTGAAACCCGCTTGCTCTTTTCTACAGTAAGGGGGGTCAAGGTAGCAGTTTTAGAGCAGGCTTGGTTTCTTTTTCAGGTCCCCTGGCTCAGCTTGACAGGAGCTCACAGAAACATGATTGAATACTAAAGGTACATAGAAACAGTTCAGTTTTTCTAGCCACACAGGCGTTGCATAAAGAGTTACAAAATTGCATCAAAAATCCAAACTTTTTGATCTTATTATGAAACTCGCTCAAGGTTTCAGTTTCTATAATAGAGAATTTTGAAAGCCAATCTTATACACCTGTATAGTTCTTGGAAGAATCAATCTAATGCTGTTACTTTCCTCAAAATCTTGGGATCAAGTTACAAATCTTTTCTGCTTTTATAACATACTGAGACCCTTCTAAAACTGATATCAACTATGTTCTTATCTGCTATTCGTATTTCCAATCAAACCTATTATCCAGATTATTCAGCCTTCCTTTACATTTGTTAACCACAAAACAAAATGGTTCATATCTTTCACTGACTACTGTCTGTGATCATTGAAACCTGCTGTAGAAGGGATAGGCAGGGACATATGACATTCCAAATATGACAGGATAAAACATCCATGGCTCCATTTAGATTCAGGTAAGGTCACAGATATCCATCCATACAGTCTCATTGCTAGACTCAGGAATAGGTGGGAAACATTCTTTTTTCAAAGGAATTTCATGGGTGCCAGATGGGATCCCACCCCAGCAGAGGCTGCAATTGTCCCTTCGGCCCTTACCAGCTGTAGACTTCCAGCTGTTAACAGTATAGGATCACACTCCCTCTGAGTAGCTTGTGGGGGCATTTCTCTGGATACTGAGTTATGCCAGCAACTATACCCAAATCCAAACTCCAAACAAAATTTAGTTATTGTCCCAAATGCCTTTTACCTTAAACAACAAGTTTAACTAATCACAGCTTAGAGCCAGCTTCAGTTGCAATAAGCAATAAAATTTACCAAGTTTCACAAATGTAAGGAATTCCATTTACTACTATTCCCTTCTCTTGTGGAATGACCTTGCCTAATAGAGATGGTTTCTATGGGCTTTGGCAATTTTACAACATAAAGAATAACTGAGAAGGACTTTTGGGAGGGGCTGGTGATGATGCCCCTGCTTTTTCAATTTTTATGTCTGCAGGAGGACTGTTCAGAATAACATTTTACCAATTAACAACTTTAGGTTTTAGCATGAAAACAGTTGCCCAAATAACTTTGTTAACAATTCTTACAAGTTAAGCATACGATTTTTCAAAGTACAATACTCTAAAGCATTACAAAAGAAACTGCTTTTCTTACAACACAGATGATACAAGGTTCAAACTTTGAAATAAAAACCAATTAATTACCAATCTGATGACCTTAAAATTTCACATGAAGTTACATAGAAATAAAGTTTTCTTGTTGTTATACAACCCATTAACTTATCACTAGAAATCAATTACATTTTGGAATCTCACATAGATGGTAAATGTCGTGATCCATAAACTTTCAGATGAACATAAATAGACAATTGGGCTTACCACATATAGAGGCTTTTTTCTCCTCTCCCCACATTGCAGAGCCTGGTGGTGAATCCAGGAAAAGGAGAGGTTCATCTGTGTTTCCAAAGGTGTTG
>CM053582.1:156835152-156869126 GCA_028627135.1 Pseudochirops cupreus | reverse complement strand
ATACCATAGCTTGTTCAGCCATTCCCCAGTTGATGGGCATCCCCTATATTTCCAGTTTTTTGCAACCACAAAGAGAGCTGCAATATATATTTTTGCACATATGGGACCTTTCCCCACTTCTATGATCTCTTTGGGATATAATCCCAGCAGTGGTATTGCTGGGTCAAAGGGTATGCAATTATTTATAGCTCTTTGAGCATAGTTCCAGATTGCTCTCCAGAATGGTTGTATCAATTCACAACTCCACCAACAATGCATTAGTGTTCCAATTTTTCCACATCCTCTCCAGCATTTGTCATTTTCCTGTTTTGTCATCTTAGCCAATCTGACTGGTGAGATGTGGTACCTCAAAGTTGTTTTGATTTGCATTTCTTGAATCAGTAGTGATTTAGAGCATTTTTCCATATGTTTAAAGATGTCTTTAGACCATTTATCAATTGGGGAATGACTTTTATTCTTATAAATTTTACATAATTCTCTGTAAATTTTGGAAATGAGGCCTTTATCAGAGACATTGTCAACCAGTATTTTTAAGCAACTGAAATGTGTCAAATACTGTACTATAAGATATATTTCTGATGAATCCCCTATTTTAATTAGCATATAAATGAAAATACTTTAGAATAAAGTACAAAAAAAGTGAAACAATTCCTATTCTCAGTGAGCATGCATTCTAATGGGAAGGACAACAAAACAAAAACATGTACAACATAAATATAGAAGGAAGAAATACACGTATATGCAAAGTAGTAAATACAATACTTAACAATACTTAAATACAAAGTAGTCAGGGCAGATATTAGCAGTTGGAAGGGTATCAGAAAAGACTTCATGTAGAAGATGGTTTTTGAACTGTATCTTAAAGAAAGAAGGGGACTCTCTGAAGTGGTAGTAAGGTAGGAATGCATTCCAGGTGGGGGGATTGGCCAGTGCAGAAGTGTGGGGATGGGAGATGGAGTGTCATGTGAAGAGCAGAGGGAAAACCATTTCTTTCTTTGTAGAATATACAGAGGGGCATAATATCTTATTAGGTTAGAAAGATAAGTTGGGGTCAGATGTTATAGGACCTTAAAAACTAAACAGAGGAGTGTGTGTGTATATATCTATATCTATATATCTATATATATCTCTCTATATACATACACATGCATACATATAGATATCGACATTTGTATATCTATATCTATCTTAAGGGACTTGCCTAGAGTCACATGGCTAGTAAGTGTTAAGGGTCTGAAGCCAAATTTGAACTCAAGTCCTCCTGACTCCAGGGCCGGTGCTGTATTCACTGTGCCACCTAGCTGCCCCTGATGATTTTTTTTTTAAAGGAAAAGTGCTTTGGCAGCAGTATACCAGAGTGGTGAGAAATGTGAGACAGGGAACTCAGTTAGGAGGTGAGAGGTAATGAGAACCTGAAGTAATACAGTAATCATGTGAAGTGGGAAGAAGGATTTGTAAGTGAAAGATGTTATGGAGGTAGAAACATGATTTAGCAACTGGCTGGATGTGTGGCGTAAGGGAGAGTGAGGAGTTAAGGATGATACTGAAGTTATGAACTTGGGGGAATGGGAGGGTGTTGGTATCTTCAATAGAAATAGGAAAGTGTACAAGACTGGAGGATTGAGAGGGAAAGATAATGAATTTTGCTTTGAACACATTGAGTTTGAAATGTCTAATAGGCATTGACTATGCAGGACATAATCTTGGGAGAGATTGTAGGTCATTTGCATAGAGATGATAGATAAACTCTTAGGAATTGATAAACTCTTAGGAATTGATGATGTTACCAAGAATGAGAAGAGAAGAAGGCCTGGGACCAAACCTTGATGAACAACAATGTTTAGGGGGCATGAGGTAGATGATGAGTCAGCAAGGGAGACAGGAGGACCAGGTAGACAGGTAGGAGAAGAACCAATTAGGAGAATATTGCAGTATGTCAGGTAAGAGGTAATAAGGGCTGAATTAGGGTGGTTGTAGTGTGAATGAGGGGAAGATGACCTTTGTGAGTGATATTTTGGAGGTAGAATTGATATACCTGATTGGATTTGATGTGTGAGGGACAGTGAAGAATTGCGAATGTTTCCTAGGTTATAGACGTGATTGGAAGAATCATTTTCACTGGGTCTTCATGGCAGCAAGGCATTTCCTCTAACTGATATGAAATTTCATTCACTAGTGGCTCCTCTAACCGTTTTCATCCTCCTTCATACCTCCCTTGGCATCCTTTCCCCTATCCTCCCCACTGAAGACCTTACCTCATACTTCACTGAAAAAAATTGAAGCCATTTGCAAAGAATTCATTCCTCTTCTTCTCACATTATTCAGATGTCTTCTTCCTCACTTTTTTCTTCTTTACCCCTATCTTTAATGAAGAGGTTGCCTTTCTCCTTGATAAAGCAAACCCCACAACGTGTGCCCTTGATCTCGTTCCTTCCTATTTTCTTTAGGATACTGCCTCTACCATCATTCCCATTTCCTTTCTAATCTTCAATTTCTCCCTATCTCCTAATTGATTCCTTGGATAGAAACATGCCCATGTCTCCCCCAATCTTAAAAAGAAAAACAAACCAAAAACTCTCACTTGATCTGACTGTCTTTGGTAGCCGTTAAATCTCTCCTCCTTTTCTTGGCAAACTTCTTGAGAAAAACCATCTCTCTGTTTTTAGATGCCTTTGCTTCATTTCCTCTCACTCGCTTCTAAACCCTCTGCAGTTGTGACTTTGATCTCCTCATTTAACTGATGCTTCTCCCCCCAAAGTTATCAGTGATTGAAGTTCATATCTAATGAACTTTTCCCATTCCTTATCTTTCTTGACTTGTCTGTAGCTGTTGACATGGTTTATCACCCTCTTCTGGATGCATCTTCATCTAGATTTTGTTAGCCTGTTGTTATCTCTTGGGTCTCCTAACGCTGTCTAACCTTTCTTCTCAAGTTTCCTTTGCTAGATCTTTGTCCAGGTCACTCCTATTGAGTGGGTATCTCCAATATCATCCTTATGTAGAGTATTTCCAGATGTGTATCTGAAGCTGTAAACCTCTTTTTTGAGCTCCAGTTCTGCATCATCAGTTGCCTTTTGGACATCTTATGATGGATGACCTGTACACATCACCAACTCAACATGTCCAAAACTGAACTCATTCTCTTTCCCCCCAAATCTTTCCTCTTTCAAACTTTCCTATTACTGTTGAGGGCACTGCCATTTTCCCCAAGTCATCTAGGGTTTCAGCTTTGGTGTTATCCTCTCCTCCTGACTCTTACTCACTCAGCATGTCCAATTTGTTGTCAACTCGTTTCTACATTTAGAACAAACATTTACTGTATATATACGCCCTTTTCTCTTTACTCACACAAACTTCTTCACCACCTAGACTATTTTAATAACTTTCTGATTGGTTTTCCTGCCCCAGGTCTCACCCTTACTCCAATCCCACCTCTAATAAGCCACCACACCAATTTTCTATGTTCTCAATAAACTCCAGTGGCTCCCTTTTATCTCCAGGATCAAAGATAAAATCTCTGGGGCATCTGAAACTATTAGGAACCCCTCCATTTCCTGCCTTTCCAGTTTTCTTACACTTTACTACACTCTCTGAACTCTGTGATATAGCCACACTGACATGACATCTCCAGACTCAGTTGTGCCTTTTTACTGGTTGTTTTCCACGCATAGAAGATCTGCTTTCTCTCCTCATCTCCTCCTCTTGGCTCGATTCATTGATACCTGTAGCATTTAGATATTGTTTCATAGTGTGCTCAGAATACATACTCTCCCTCTTGTAATCCTAGCATCATCTACAGCTCAACACAGATGTAAATGGCATTTCCTTGAGGAAGCCTTCCCTTCTTTCCCTGGATGTTCATGACCTCACATGGTACTTTGATTTATGCAATACTGTGTGTTATAGTTGGTTACCTGTGTTGGTATCACTTGTCTCCTGGACTGTGGGCTCTCTGAAGGTGGGGACTATAGAAAATTTTCTTTCTTTGCATGTAGGGCAGAACCCAGCACACAGTAGGTACTTAATAAATATTTGTTGTATATATTGGGAAGAATTATGGTGTAGTGGGAAGAGTGCTGGACTCAGTGTGTAGAGAAGTCTGGCATAAAATTCTGCCTCTTACACTTGGTAGTTGTATTACCTTGGGAAAATCATTTAGCTTTTAAAAACCTCACTTCATTTGAAATGATAAAAAGAGTAAGAGTTTATATGGCTGTTTTGAGGGTCAAATGGTGAGAGTCAAATGAGATGTTTGTAAAGTATTTTGCACACTTTAAAGCACCCCGCAAATATTTATTCTTTACAGTGTGGTCTTATGCAATAGAGCATAATAGTTATAAATAAGAAGAGTGAGACAGACACATAAAAACCCAGAATGGTTGTAGTCCGTTTGTTATTTAGGCCATGAGGCTGTCCAGAAGTTTGTTTTACTTCTTTCTGAGTGACCTTCTAAGATGTAGACTTACTTTGTGTATGTCTGTGAAGCTGGTGGATGGCCTCTCTCTGGCTCGCCCTTTCAGGCTTCTCCAAGTTGCTACCAGGGAGACTGAATGTGAAAACAATGTATAAGTAAAAGTGGGAGTTGAAATTTTTATGAGTCTCTTCCTTCCAAGAAAGAATGACAGCTTTACCACAATTTATGTGATGAAGCAACTTTAGGATCTAATATGGACATAGTTGCTGTGTATTAATGTCACTGCCCAGCGTGAGTTAGAACTGAACTGATGCACAAGGGTAATAGAAACTTTTCCGCATGGGGAGTTATTAGTATACTTTCAATTCTGACTTATTTGTGCCTTTCAAAAGGGTGTCATTCTTTTGCCTTGGATATGAGGTAGCACCAAATGTCCACGATAATTTTGGAGGATCGAACTTAGTAATTAGTAATTGGTTTAAATTCAAAATTGCATACAAAATGTTTTTTCAGTCCTTTGAGACTCCAAGTCAGTTGACTTTGAGAAGTATTTCCGATGAAAGGTTTTGACTATAAAAATATGCTTTTGCTTGCACACTGGTCACATGTAGTCAAGTGATTTGTAGAGTGTTGATATATTTACTCTCAAATAGAGATCAAAAGGGATTATGTTGGGTGGCCTTTAGAAAGGAAAAGCTGTGTATGTAGTGAAATTGTACACAACTGACTCAAATGCTAATTGGGAAAAGCCACAAAGTTTAGCCTTTACAATATTTTTGTAGTTTTTATATGGTTTAAATTAAATTAAAGACATTATCAGGAATTTAGAGTGAGGACTGCAGAGAGAGAGGTTACGACTTTATTTAATTGGGGATTAAATATATGTATGCACCTAACAGGATTGTTGTGAAGTCCAATGAGATAATGTCAGGTATTGTTATTATTGATATCAGTCTATCCACAAAGCATTTATTAACCACCTATTAAGAGGAGGTTGGACTTGATGACCCCCTAAAGTCCCTTCCAGGACCATATTTCTAACTTTCTGTCTGGTCCCGGCATTGCCGCTTACTTTATGAGCAAGAATACATGGCATTGTGAGTGGTAGACTTGGGCCTAGAAACTAGATTTCCTGTTCCTAGTCCAGTATTGTTTTCTCTATGCCACAATGCTTTTTAGTGGCAGTACTACTCTTTTCATTGTCAAGGGAGAAAACCTTTGAATTACATTATATTCTCTCTTCTCCCTTGGTTGACTTATGAAATTAAAAACAAATTATTGTTGATTATTTCTTCACTTGGTTTTTTTTTTCTGGATACCTAGTATCCCCATTATTCAGGCTCCTGTGATCCCATCCCTACTTCTGTATCTGCCTTTTGCATGGCGTGGCCTCCATATCTGGAATAAACTACTTCCTCTTTTCTACCTAGATGAATCTCTGGTTTCTGTGAAAGTTTAGCCACTTTATACATAGAAGACCTTTCCTGATTACCCCAGCTTTTGCCCACTCCTTGAAGTTATCCTGTGTTGATTTTATGTCTGCTAGAATGTAAGCTCCTTGAGAGAAGGGACTGATTTTTTTCCCCTTTGTGTCCCTAGCTAGGTAGCAGAGTGGTTGGAGCACTGGACTTAGAGTTAGGAAGACCAGAGTTCAAATCCATACATACTAACTATGTGACTCTGAGCAAAACACTGAACTTCTCAGCTTCAGTTTCCTTTTCTGTAAAATGAAGGAGTTGGACTTGATGGCCCCAAGGTCCCTTCCACTTCTAAATCTATGATCTATGAACTTCTGGTAGGGTGCCTGTCACATATTGGGTGCTTAATATTGACTGATTGTTAAAATAGTTTTCTAATTGATATCTCCACCTCAGTTCTTTCTTATAATATCTCCTGCATACTGCCACCACTGCTTTCTTATTATTTCCCTCATCAGAAATCTTCTGTGATTCTCAGTTACTTATTCTCAGTTTACATTTTTTATTTTGTTTTTTTTAATTGATTTGCTTATTTACTTTTAGTTTATAAGATTCAGTTCCACAATCCCTTGAGTTTCAAATTTTCTCCCCCCCCCACCCATGGCGGCTTGCAAGCAAGTATAGGATCTGCAAATACTTTCGCATTGGACATTAGTCTGGTTGTAGAGAAGGGTTGTAACCAATGGAGTGAACAATGGGGAAAAGAGAAAGAAAACCAAACATGAAAAAGAGCGATAGCATGTAGATTGCTTCAGTGTCCATTTAAACTCTGTTCTTTCCAGATCTTTCTCTGAATGTAGGTATCTCCTTCCATCCTGAGACTTGTAAAGTTGTCTTATAGCTGTGTGTTGCTGAGAAGAGTCTAGTTTATCAAAGTTGATTGTCACACATACCATTTGTCTGTGATTGTGTACAAATTTTTCCTGGTTCTGCTCTTCTCACCTTAGCATCAGTTTGTATAACCCTCTCCAGGTGAATATGAAGACTGTCTCCTCCCCATTTCTTATATTTCTTATATAGTATTCCATTACATTCATATACCACGACTTGTTTAGCCATTCCCCAATTGATGGACATCTTCTTAATTTCTAGTTTTTTGCCACCACAAAGAGAGCTGCAATAAATATTTTTGTGCATATGAGTCTTCCTCCCACTTCTATGATCTCTTTGGGATACAACCCCAGAAGTGGTGTTACTGGGTCAAAGGATATGCAATTATTTATAGCCCTTTGGGCATAGTTCCAGATTGCTCTCCACAATGGTTGTATCAGTTCACAACTCCACCAACAATGCATTAGTGTTCCAATTTTTCCACATCCTCTCCAGCATTTGTCATTTACCTGTTTTGTCAGTTTACAGTTTTTAACATCTTGTTTGAAAGCCTTTATAATCCGTACCCAAACTACTTCATAACTACTTCATCAGTATGTTTTTTAAAGCACTAACTATCCACCAGGCACAGGGAATAAGAAAGAAAGAACAATCCTTGTATGTAAAACACATAGACATATACAGAGTAGACAGAAAGTATCATTTAAGGGGGGAAGTTTTGGGGTTGGGGTAGAGCTGGGGAAGATGCCTTTTGAACTCTCGTATAGGATGTCAAGAATTCTCAGAGGTGAACTGAATTGAGAGGGTACATGAGTACAAAGGCACAGAAACAGGCAGAACAGCTCTCCCTCTCAGAGGAAGAGCTAGTAGGTCAGTAGAGCTGGAGAGTAAAGGTCATGGAGGGGAAGAAGACAGGAAAAGTAGGGAAAGACCAGGTTTTGAAGCACTTCAAATGATAAACAAAAGGACTTTATAGTTTATCTTGGAGGAAATAGAGAGCCACAACAGTTTTTTGATTTGGGAGATGACATGGTCAGACTTAGGCTTTAGGAAAATCATTTTCTTACTGCTCTCCTAGATGAACTCTTAGTTCCAGCCTAATTGGGCTATCCACCCTTGCTGTCCCTATTCCTTTGATTATAGTGTTCTCCTGCTTGGAATGCTTAGCCTGTCAAAGGGGAAGACTTAGGGGAGATAATGATTGGTTCTTTCATGGTGCAGTGAGTAGAGCTTTGGACTTGGAATACATCTACATTTAGAATTTAGAACATAATGATTTTATGTATGTGTATATGCATGTACATATGTATATGTATATATATTGTATATATATTTGATATTTCTGTCGTAAAGAAGTCTCCAGTACCATACTTTTTAATAGTAAAGGTGAAGAAAAGGCTCTTTTCGGATTTTTTGTTGATAGAAAAGCTTAGGGCTTCCAGTGCTATTAGTCTGCAACCAAAGCTACCTCCCATATTGGTTTATCAGGGAAACTTCAGATATTCTAAATGGCAGATCTTAAAACTATTGATTCTGATATAATTCCTATCTATATGGCCCCAGGCTGCTTGTGGCCTGCCAAAGATGTAGAAGATGTAAAAGAAAATAAAGCTATATTGGGTGCTTTGTCCATGCCTGGTTTAACCTGCCTTCCACTAGTTACTATTGTGCCCATCGTGTAACTTGGCAAGTGGGTCGCCGCTGTGCACTTGCTTCTATCTGTGATGTGACTTAATGACAACCAACCATTGTCAGTCTGTCTCTAGTCTGAGAGGAGTGAGAGTCATATGTTTTCTCTATGTTTTCTGTCATTACTAAATGTAAAATGTAAAAAAGGAACCTGAAAAATGTATTAAAACTTGTACCTTTTAGCAAAGTAATTTTTTTAACATTAATGTGATTTCATGATAAAAATCTTAAGTAATAACTGTAATTAATTAATATTAATTGAAATTTCCCTTTTTAGAAAATATGGCTTGTTTGCAAAATAGTTTAATCATTAATGATACCTTTACTTGGAAAGTGAGCTGCTAAAAACCTATCTGTGACCTGAAGAAGTTTAGCCTATTTTAATTTTGGCTCCTACCTACTGCCAAGTTGTGTAGGTCTGATGTAAGGCTCTATATGTTGAACCTTAGAATTGGAATAAGAGAGTTAGGAAAAAAAGGTGATTGAAGGTACATTGAGTTAGAGGAAGAATATTGTATGTGTTTTAAAAACAGATCTGTACATGAAAAGGCTTTGCATCTTTATACAATGATACAGCATTTTTGCCTTCTCTGCTTTGGAAATATGGAAAAACTTGCTTTGTATATCTACAGGATATCCAGCCAATTGGCAGTTATCAAGAGAATGTTTTATTTGAATTAACTTGGAATCTAGATTACACAGATCCTGGGTTTAGCTGGCTGCTCCAGAAAGGAGTTGGGACTAAGCAAGGTATAGGTTGTTAAGTTTTGTTTTTGGCAACTTCCCTACCCCCTCAATCTGTGTTCAGAGCCAATCTAGTATACACACTAACTGCCTAATACTGGCTTGTTGAAGTGAAACCTTTCCCACTGATGTCTCCAGGTTGAATCTTTCCTTTTATGACCTTGAAAATCCCTTTTTGGGATGGAGATACTCCCTCCCGACCCCCTTTTTTAAACAAGCTGAGGATAAGCCAAATCCAGGAAAAAATATCCATATTGAAAACACCCTGCATGTTAAAATTGCCTGTTTTAAGCAGTACTTTGGGAAATTGCCTCCTGCAGAGGGACTGTCTGAACCACCATAGCACTTGAATTTCTGTTATGAACTCATTCCGTATTCTAGTACTAGTTCTTAGTATACTTGTTATGTGACATTCCTTCTGAGGACAGGGACTATCTTTTTTTCTTTGTAACCCTCACAGGTGTGAATTTTTGCGTAAGTATGTTTTGGATTTCTTTCTCATTCTACCATTCATTATCTGCTACTTTCCCCTTCTTTGCCTTAGTTCTCTTATCCCTAACATGAAGGAGCTGGGCTAGATTATGTCTAAGGTCCTTTGAGGCTCTAAAATTTTGAGTCGTAAGACTTGGGTTCTTTCTAGCCCTGGTTTTGCCATTTACTAATGCGGGTAAGTCCCTTCTTTGTGTTGTACCTTTCTTACTGCTTAAAAAAAGTACATGCTCTGCCTCTTTGACATGATTGTTGTGAGAAAGAAATGAGAGAACATTGTTGAATTATTCTTTCCTCTCAGTTTTAATATGTGTTCACTTTTAGTTCTCCTACCTTTGTCTTGCTTCTTCTCAGCCTCCTTTGCTGGCTCACTGTTCGTGTCCCACCCCAAATCTGTGGATATATCCCAAGATAATGTCAGAGCCCTCTTCTCTTTCTGTATTTTTTTTTTTGGTGATGTCATTATCTCCTGTGGATTCACTTATCTCTGGCAGTTGACTCCCAGTTCTGTATATTCAGTTGTACTCTCTCTTGAGCTCCAGATCAATAGCCAGATACTAAAGCACTTAATAAATTCTTTTTTGGAAGTTGTTATCAGTGTCTTCTGTCCCTTACATCATCCCAAGTATTTCTCCCTCTCCCTCTCAAGAGTTTTATCCTATATAACCAATAGCGTTTTTTAAAAATGAAAAAAAATCAGTGCAACTGAACTGATACATTGAAAAATTGGGGAAACTTGTGCAATGTGTAATACTTATAGACCGCCACAATATTTTTTCTATGCATATTAATAAATAATTTTTATTTTTAAATTTTACACATTGCACTTTAACATATTTTTTTCAGACATTTTTGGCAAGCAGATGTCTGCTTTGTAAAACTTTATAATCGTCTTATCATTTCTGTACAGAATTATAGGTACAACGGTAGTTTTTGCCACTGAGTTGCTTTTGTAAGTCTTACAGTAAGAGAAACATTTAATGAAAAGAGATGGCTTAACTTATAAGGTGTAAAGAGGTGGGCTGGAAGCGTCCTCTCGTCTCATCATTTGACTCCTGTTTGATCTTTTTAATTTTGTTAAGCTCACTTTGAATTTTTGGTGTATAGTTCTTTCCTTTTTACGTTGTTGTATTCATTGTGTGTATTGTTTTCTTGATTCTGCTTATTTTGCTCTGCATCAGGTCATGTAAATCTTTCCTTGCTTCTCTGTATTTATCATATATCGTTTCTTACAATACAGTAATATTCTGTTACATTCATGTACCACAGTTTCATTAGCTATTCTCTGATTAATGGATGTTTACTTTATCTCCAATTTTTAACTATCATACAAAAAAGAATTGCTATAAATATTTTGAAGTATATGGGGACTTTCTTATCAATGACTTCCCTGGGGTGTAAGGCCAGTAAAGGAGTTTCAGGTTCGAAAGGTATGGACATTTTAGTCACTTTATTTGCGTAATTCCAAATTGTTTTCAAAAATGGTTGTACCACTTCACAACTCCACCAGCTATGTATTAGTGTACCTATCCTTCAACATCCCCACCAGCATTGACTGTTATGATTTATTATCATTATTGCCAGTTTGCAGGGTGTGAGGTGAAGCCTCAGGGTTGTTTTATATTTCTCTCATTATTAGGGCTTTGGAACATTCTTTCATGTGGTTGTGGGTACTCAGCAATTCTTCTTTTATGAGGACTCTGTTGTTATATCCTTTGACCACTTATCAATTGGTGAATGCTCAGTGATCTTAGAAAAACATGGAAGAACTTGCATGAAATAAGAGCAAATGAGTGGAATCCAGAGAACATTGTATACAGTAACAACAGTATTGTTTTAAGAACAACTTTGAGTGAATAAGTAATTTTGACTATTATAAAAACTCAAATCAACTATAAAGAGCATGAAGAAAGATGCTGTCTGCATCCAGAGAAAGAAGCATGTATAGAATAATTTTACACACACATACACTTATTTGTGTCAAATGGTAGCCATTTCTAGGGTAGGGTGGGGGGAAGATAGGAAAAAAGACCAAAAAAAAGAAATTTTTGTGAAAACTTTGTATATTTGGAGGGAATAGTAAGTTATGCATATAAAATTTGCAGTTTCATGTACAACCATCTTTTTGATTGTACTATGTTATTGAAATGCTTGTTTTATTCCATAGATATCTATTAATGTAATAAAAAAAATAAAGGGAAAGAAAAAGATATTGGCCTAATTTCTGCCAGATTGCTTTCCAGTTTTTCCAGGAGTTTTTTTTAATAAGGAGTTTTTTTCTAGGTAATTTATATTCTCTACTTTATCAAATTATTTCTGATCCTCCCTTCTCTAGTCTGTTCTATTAATCTTTCCATTTTTAAATTAATACTTGAACGTTTTTGATGATTACTGCTTCATAATATAGTTTGAAGTCTGGGAGTGCTATTCCTCCTGCATCCCTATTTCTTTTCAGCATTTCCCTTGACATTTTGGATCTTTTGTTTTTCCAAATGAGCTAACGTATCCCCATGATAATTTGATTGACACAGCCTTAAAAGTATGAATTAATTTTGGTAATGTTGTCATTTTTATCATACTGGCACAGCCTGGGTGGGAGTAATGAATATCTCTTCAGCTGTTGCAGTTGTTCTTTGTTTCTGGAAGGAGCATTTTCTGATGGAGTTACTACAAACCTTTTGAGGTAGGTTGGTGCCCAGATATTTTACGTGCTTAGTTGTTACTCGGAGTAGAATTTCGCTTTCTCTTAATCGCCACTTGGGCTTTAGGACTGCATAGAAATGTTGTTGATTTTTGAGGTTTTATTTTGTATTACTAAATTCTCATTGGGCCAAACTCAATGTGCCTAAGACAGAATTGATCTTCTCTTGCAAACCTCCCCTTTCTCTCACCTCCTTATTTCTGCACAGGATATCACCGTCCTTCTAGTTATCCAGATTCCAAACTTGGGTATCGTCTTACACTCCCAACTTTTCCTCAGCCGCTATATCCAAGCAGTTGTCAGTTCTACTTCCACAGCCTCTCTAACATTTGACCTCTTCGTTCCACTCACACGGCATCACCCTTAGTTCAGGCTTTCATTCTCCCTTACCTGTACTCTCCTGAAAGAACCATTTAATTAGTCTCCTTGCCTCCACTCTCTCCCTTCTATAATCTGTTCTTCACAGTGGCAAAAGTAATATTCCTGAAGCACAGGTTTGACCATATCACTTGCCCAGAACCCTGCAGTGAATCTCTATCACCTCTACGATCAAATACTAACTTTCGTTTGGCATGTAACATGGCCTAAACCTACCTTTCTAGACTTAATATCCATCATGCCCCTTCACATTCTGTGTTCCAGCCAAACTGTCTTAACTGTTGCCCACTGTTACCTCCAATTTTTTTCTTACAACTGTGTGGACCTGCTTCTGCTCAGAGCAGAAAATTTTATACAATCTGATGACTTATGACACTTTAACATTTTTTTAAAAATCCATACAATGTGAATATTATAATGAAAACTGGAAATCTTCCTACTTTTGATTTGATTTATTGAGTGGCACAATCAGATTTAGTACAATTTTATCAGAATTTTCGTATCATTAGTCATTATTGTTAACCTGAAAGTTTGGTTAAAGGAGGCAAATAGGCTAGGTGATATGTAAATCTATATTATTTATTCCCTAAAAGCTAGCTGGATACATTCATGTATGGAGCAAAATAAAATCTGACTACCTGAACAAAAGAATGAGAAGACTTAAATACATTTTAGACCATCCCAATTCAGGGTGGCTGTGTCACTCAAATTTATGATCTCCGTAAATGTTTAATCATGTATGAGAAAGGAATTTTCTTAATTGAATAGGTGGTAAATATAGTAAAATAAGAGAGCTGACAAAGAGTCAGTTGAAATTATGACCCAGGATATCTGTGTTTTCTTTACCATTAACATGCCATAACATAATATATGTCCAAAAACATTAAGATAAGAAAAAGTCCAATTACCCAAGATAGTGTCTTGGGTTAAGGGTCTCATCCTTAATGGCCGTAAAGTCAGCCCCATCTGGCTTTGGTCCAGAGAACAAAGAAGCCCTTAGGTCCAGGCTCTTCTTCTGGTTGATTAGTTCAGGCTTAGCCCTTATGGAGGTTATTAAATTGATATTGAGTGATTATTATTGTCTACACGGTGGTTTTTCCATTCCTTTCTTGATGGTGACATCACCTTCATACAGATCTTTCCTGCTGGAGGATTAGTGAAGGAAATAATTGCTGCCTTGGCTGTGCCCTCTGCATGGTAAGGAGGCTTGCTGGCCACCAAAGATCACAAGCCTTAACTGGACCAATTAATTCATGGTAGTTGGGAAACCAGTTAGAATATGTTGAGAGTCAGGAAGAGAAAACAAAGAAAAAAACCGTATTAATAAAGTAATGACTTAGATCCAACAGTGTTCTTGCAAAGAAAAGTAGCTGCAAAACACCAGTTTGGTGGGTGAGATATCTCAGCCACTGCAGGTGTTATTCCTTGCATGTGACTTTTCATCTTTTTTTGTCTTGGCTTTGCCCAGGCTCTCTCCTATGCTTGTAGCGTACTCCTTTTCAGTCTATCCCTTAGAGTCCTGACTTTCTTTGAAGCTAAGCTCAAGAACCACCTCTTCCATAATACCTTTCTTAATTCCCACCAGCTGTTACTGTTTCCCTCCTGAAATTTACCTTATACTTTGTATGCATTTTGTATATGTTGTCATGTAGCAGCTAGGGGGCACTGTGGTTAGAACACTATGCTAGAAGGCAGAAAGACCTCCATTCCAATCTTGCCTCAACTAGCTGTGTGACCTTAGGCAAGTCACTTAACCACTGCCTACCTAAGCTTTCTCCGTTATAAAGTGGGGATAACATTAGCATCTACTTCCAGGGCTGTTGTGAGGATCAAATAAAAAAGATATTTGTAAAGCTCTTAAGGTACCTGGCACAGCAAGTGTTTAATAAATCTTCCCTTCCTCCCTCTCTACCATTTGAAGACTGGAGTTATTGTGTTTTTCTCTTTGTACCTTCAGTGTTTCACATATTGCCTAGCACATAGACAGTTCTTAATAGATTTCTTTTGATTAAAGCAACAACTCTTCTTATATGTAAAATATTAGAAAATCATAGTGTCTTAGAGTTGCAAGGACTATGAGAGATTATCTAGTTCAGTCTCCTATTTCTATGTTATGTGGGTTGTCTAATTAAATTAGACATAATTCTTGGGCAGAGAACCCAAAATGTGACTTCATTAAGTATTGCCATATGGTGAGAAACTTGAAGTTGGCTGTCCTTTGATGACCCTTACAAACTGCAAGAAGTATGCAGCTATTAAGAGCAGG
Organism: Pseudochirops cupreus; assembly: GCA_028627135.1. Classification (NCBI taxonomy): domain Eukaryota; kingdom Metazoa; phylum Chordata; class Mammalia; order Diprotodontia; family Pseudocheiridae; genus Pseudochirops; species Pseudochirops cupreus. Next base: position 156,854,136 of record CM053582.1, on the reverse strand, counting down.
AGTTGTCTTCCTTCTTCCTTGTCCTTGCTATAGTAAAACCCATAATGATTGCTTTTTCATTCAGTAATATTAATTATGAACTATTCTTAATAGGTAAAGATACTACCTCCACTTTTTTTAACAGCATGTGTAGTTAATGGTTTTCTGGAGAGACAGTGAGAGATTTCCTCTGATGTACCTACACTCTGGATAGCCCTTTGCTACTGTTCTCTTTTAGGGAGAGCCCTGATTGTATGGATGAGTTAACTTTACTTTGCCTCATACTGCACTTGTAATCTTAGTAAGCATTGTAATGGCAGTTTAACATAAATTTGAAAGCATGAACAAATGAAGGAGCTTATTGCATAAATGCATGAGGGATCATAGAATAACAAAGCATTGTTGACTTAACAAGCGGTTAAGTGATTGCTATGTGTCAGGCGCTGTACTTAGGCACTGGGGATATAAAGACAAAAAAATGAAACAGTCCATATCTTCTAAGAACTTGAATTTTTTGGGGGGTGGAACAGGGGACGGCATGTGTATACATAAGCACATCCAGAGTAAATATCATGTAAGCACTAGAAGCTGGGAGATGGGGAATTAGGAATGACTTCTGAAATCTATTGGAGTTTGAGCAAGGGAGTAACTTGGTCAAAACTGAACTTAAGGAAAATCGCTTTAGCTATTGTGTGGCTTAAGGAGAGATGTGAGGCAAAGAGAAAGACCAGTTAGGGGGCCGTTAGGAGGTAGAAAAGACAAAATGTGGCAATTGCTTGAATATGTGGGGTGAGAGACATGGTGGAATCAAGAACATTGGGTATATGAATCTGGACAACTAAAAGAATATCAATGTCCTTGACAGATGTAAGGGAGTTTGGAAGATACGTAGATTTTAGGGGAAAGATAATGAATTCTTTTATCTACATGAGAGTCAGGAAGAGAAAACAAAGAAAAAAACCGTATTAATAAAGTAACGACTTAGATCCAACAGTGTTCTTGCAAAGAAAAGTAGCTGCAAAATATCAGTTTGGTGGGTGAGATATCTCAGCCACTGCAGGTGTTATTCCTTGCATGTGACTTTTCATCTTTTTTTTTCTTGGCTTTGCCCAGGCTCTCCCCTATGCTTGTAGTGTACTCCTTTTCAATCTCTCCCTTAGAGTCCTGACTTTCTTTGAAGCTAAGCTCAAGAACCACCTCTTCCATAATACCTTTCTTGTTTGAAAAGTCTCTAGGAAATCCTGTCAGAAATATTCTATAGACAGTCAAGTAGGATAGAAGTCTAGGGGCTGGATACAGTATGTCGACCTGTGAGTTATCTGCATAGAGTTGATAATTAAACCTATTGGAACTGATGAGGTCACCAAGTGAAGAGAGGGCCAGGACAGAGCCTTAGGTTATAATGGGTATAATGTGGATTATGATCCAGCAACAGATATGAGGAGTGTTGAGACAGGTAAGAGAGAGAGAGCAGTGGCATGAAAACCCAGAGTGAAGAGAGTATCCAGGAGGAGGTTTGATAGAACGCCAGACCCGGAATCAGGAGGACCTGAATTCACATCCAACCTCAGACCCATTACTGACTGTATGACTCTGGGCAAGTCATTTACCCCTGTTTGCCTCAGTTTCCTCATCTATAAAATGAGCTGGAGAAGGAAATGGCAAACCACTCTGCCAAGAAAACTCCAAATGGGGTCACAAAGATTTTGACTTGACTATTTGACAAAGGAGTATCAAATGTAGAACAGTCAAGAAGGATTAAATCTGAGAAAAGATCACTGGATGTGGCAATTATGATGTATACTAATTTTCAAGAAAGCAGTTTCATGCAAGTGACGTTCAGATGTCTTATTGCCAAGCATTGAGGAGTGAGGAGAAATGAAGGCAGTAAGTATAGACATTTTTTCCCTAAGTATTTAAATGGCTAAGAAAGAGGAGAGAGAGATAGGACAATGAGTTGGATGATAAGGTATAGTGAAGATATTTTAGCAATAGGGGAGACTTGGGCATCCTTGAAGGTGGTTGGGAAGGGACCAATGGTAGATAGGAATGCTTTAAAGGTAGGGGATGGGGAGGGAGACTATGGCAGGACAAGATGAGATGGGATTGGATCACATGCCCTTGGCAGAGAGAATGTCTATGTCATTATCAAAGACTGGAGCAGGAGAGTGAGGGTCGATGTCAGTGGGTTTTGAGATGAGCAAAAGAAGAGGGATCTCATGGTACATGGCCTATGTTTTCTTTGCTTTTTTTATTTTAAATTATTTATTTTAAACATTCATTTAAAAAAAGTTTTGAGTTCCAAATTGTTTTCTGCCCTCACCTATTGAAAAAGCAAGCAATATAACAATTATATGTATGATCTCATGTTAAACATTTTCACTTTAGCCATATTGCCAGAAAAAGCAAGAAAAATAAAGAAAGCAAAAAAAAATTATACTTCAATTTGTACTCAGAGTTTTTATCAATTCTTTTTCAGGAGGCAGATAGCATTTTTCATCATGAGTTCTTTGGAATTGTCTTAGATGGTTGTATTGATCAGAATAACTAAAATCTTTCACAGTTGGTTATTATAGTATTGCAATTACTATATAACTGGTTCTGATCTCCTGGTTCTGTTCACTTCATTCTGAATCAGTTCATATAGAGCTTCCCAGGTTTTTCTGAAACAGTTTTGCTTGGCATTTCTTTTTTCTTTTTAAATTTGTCAATTTATTTATTTTTAGTTTTCAACATTCACTTCCATAAATTTTAAATTTTCTCTTCCTCCCTTAAGACGGCATGCAATATAATATGACTCTACACATACATCCTTATTAAACACATTTTCAATTAGTCACGTTGCATAAAAGAATTATAATGAATGGGAGAGACCATGAGAAAGAAGAAACAAAACAAAAAAGAAAATAGTTTGCTTTGCTCTGAATTCAGACTCCATATTTCTTTCTCTGGATGTAGATGACATTTACTATAATAAGTTCTTTGGAAATGTTTTAAGTCTTTGCATTGCTGAGAAGGGCTAAGGTTATCAAAATCAGCCATTGCACACACTGTGGCTGTTTCTGTGAACAGTGTTCTCCTGCTTCTGCATACTTCATTTAGCATCAGTTCATATAAGTCTTTCCAGGATTTTCTGAAATTTGTTCATCATTTCTTATAGCACAGTAGTATTGCATTACATTCATATACCACAACTTGTTCAGCCATTTCTCAATTGATGAGTATCCCTTCAATTTCCAAGTTCTTAGCTACCACAAAAAGAACTACTATAAATATTTTTATACACTTGAGTCCTTTTCCCATTTTTATGATCTCTTTGGGATACAGCTCTAGAAGTACTATTGCTAGGTCAAAGGGTGTGCACATTTTTATAGTCCTTTGAGCACAGTTCCAAATTGCTCTCCAGAATAGTTGGATCAGCTCATAGCTCCACCAGCAGTGAATGTGTTCCAACTTTCCCACATCCTTGGCAACATTTATTATTTTCCTGTTTTGTCATATTAGCCAGTCTGATAGGTGTGATGTGGTATTTCAGAATTGTTTTGATTTGCATCTCTCTAATCATTAGTGATTAGAGCATTTTTTCATATGACTACAAATAGCTTTAATTTCTTCCTCTGAAAACTGCTTGTTCATATCCTTTGATCATTTATCAATTGGGGAATGACTTGTATTCTTGTAAATTTGACTCAGTTTTCTGTATTTTAGAAATGAGGCCTTTATCACAAACACTAGTTGTAAAAATGATTTCCCAGTTTTCTGCTTCCCTCTTAATATTGGTTGCATTGGCTTTGTGCAAAAGCTTTTCAATTTAATGTAATCAGAATTATCCATTTCACATTTTATAATGTTCTCTATCTCTTGTTTGGTCATAAATTCCTCCATTTTCCATAAATCTGACAGATAAACTGTTCCTTGCTCCCCTAATTTGTTAATAGTATCAATCTTTATACCTAAGTCGTGTACCCATTTGGATTTTATTTTTGTGTATGGTGCCCAGTTTCTACCATACTATTTTCCAGAGCAATTTTTGCCAAATAGTGAGTTCTTATCTCAGACTGTTTGACATTTCTTATAGCACATTATTATTCCATCACAATCATATGCCACAACTTCTTGTTCAGCCATTCCCTAATTGATGGGCATCCCCTCTACTTCCAATTCTTTCCTACCATAAAAAGAGCTGCAGTTCGTGTTTTTGTACATACAGGTCCTTTTTCCTTTTCTTTGATCTTTTTGGGATACAGACCTAGCAATGGTATTGCTGGGTCAAAGGGTATGCCCAGATTTGTAACCATTTGGGCATAGTTCCAAATTGTTCTCCAGCATAGTTGGGCTAGTTCACAACTCGTTCTTTGGAAGTGGCAAAGAATAGGAATTTGAATGAATGTACGCCTTCAATTGTGGGGAATTACTGCTTAAGTTATAGTATATATGTGACTTGTGCTGTAAGAAAGAATGAAGGGAATGGTGAATGGTAAAATGCACTAAATCACTAATGATTAGAGAGATGCAAATCAAAACAACTCTGAGATACCACATCACACCTATCATGAAGGGAAGACATGAACATTAGGGCATAGGGAAGTGAACAAAACCAGGAGAACAAGTTACACAATGACAATAATATGGTGAAGAGAAACAAATTTGAAAGAATTAGGACCTCTGATATCAGTATATAGACAAACAATGATTCTAGAGGACTAATGATAAAACATGCTACCCACTTCCTCATAGATGAAGGACTCAGAATACAGAATGAGACAAAAAAATTTTAATACTCGACTAATGTGGAAATTTGTTTTTGATTGACTGTACGTGCTTGTTTTTCTTTTGCTCTCAGTTGGTGTAGGGGAAGTGATGATGGGAGATTGACAAGGTGGATTTTTGCTGATTGAAACAAATACAGTATATTTTTTAAAAAGTCAGGTAAGCCAGTGTGACTAGAGTATGTGAACTTAGAAACATAGGCTGTACTGAGGCATATTATAAAGGGTTTTAAAAAAAGATACTAGTGTTTAGTCCATATTGAAAAAATGGAAATAATCCTGCTGGTAATTTTAATGACAACCAAAAATCAAAGGATCCAGATATTTTTTGTTTTCTTGGTATTTTCCTAACTTTTCCTTACATCATTACTTGTTCTTTTCATTGACTCTCCCCAATATGAAGTTGCTTTTTGTTATGAGAAGGGTTTTAAAGGCCAAAGAGAAAAGTTTATATTTTCTTATAGGGGTAATGTAGGGAGTCACTGGAGTTTCTCAAAGGGGGGAGTGTATTGATACACCTAGAAGGCTATTCAGTCTTTGGTATGTCTGTTCTGGAAGATGATCTTACTTTGGAAATCCTATAATCATTCTTCTTGAGTCAAATATATATATCCTTTTGGGAGGAGGGTTTGCCCTGTAATAAGAGATATATTCATACATACATACATACATACATACATACATATATATATACATATATATACATATATAACATATTCAATGGACTAGCCATCTAGATCTAGGTCAAAGCTGTGATCCATCTTGCTTATAAGTTCCTTAAGGAAGACAAAGTTGGGTGTTCTACAGAGATTCCCCATTCCACTCCCTGTCATACTCTATTCTGGTTGCTAATCCAGAGTCCCTATTTGTTTATCTCTGTTATCAATAAAGAAGACGGTACCCAACTTGTGTCTGAATAATTTTTTTTGGTGGAAGTATTGATAGTCCAGGATATCTGCTGCAGATAATACCTGACCTCAGTTGTACTCACTGGTTTCTATTGATTGTATAGATAATAAAACTACATTTCCTAAAAATACTTTTCAATTAATTAATTCTGGCCTTGGGTCCCTTTGACCCAAAGTGAGTCATTGAAAATATTACAGTTCAACGTGTAAGTTCTTTTCTCTCTTTCATTAAATACTTCAGTGCTTTAAAGGTCTATGATTTTGGCAATGTGGATATTCTTTCCATGGTTTTTTTTTCCCTCCATTCATTTGTTCACTTATGGAGATCACAATGGTGACTTAGTAATTTTTGAATGTTGCTGTGGTGAGAAGTTCATCACCTTTCAGGCAGCCTAGTGATAAATTCTTTTGAGCTTAAGCTTTGATCTTCCAAGTACAGATCTATTGTTCATCACTGGGCAGCATTGGAGGAAGAACATTACTGGAGGATTACAGATAGAGAGGGATTTATTTCATTCAGTTATTACAAAATTTGAAGACTAACATAAAATATGCCTTTTTGAAAATAGTTGTTTTGCAGTAGTGGTGGGGAGAATAATGAGTTCTAGACTCTGAATTTATTCTAGACTCTTAATTCCATTAGGACAGATTGTTTTGTATCTAAGCCAGCACCTAACATTCCATAAATTCAGTTCAGGTAAAGTGCCTACGTTTTGCTGTAAACTGATTTGAGTTACATATTTTAGATATGATAAAGTTCTTGCTCTCCTAGAGTTTATAATCTAGTAATATACAAACATAGGTTATTATAATACATGATGAGCGATCCTTCAGTAAGTATTTATTAAATACTTATTGTATGCCAAGTACTGGGGATACAGACAAAAAAAAAGCATTCCTGCTCTCATATTCTGATGGGGAAGACAACATATACAGAAATAGGTGCATATAAGATTCATGCAGACTAGTCTTGTGTTTTGGGAAAATCACTTGGGCAGTTGAGTGGAGGCTGAAATGGAGTGGGGAGAAACTAGAGGCAGGGAGACCAATTATGAGGTCAGAGGTGAGAGAGTCCTGGACTAGGGCAATGGCTGCGTAAATGGATGAAAGGAACTGCATTGGAAAGATGTTGTGGTTAAGGAAATAACAAGATTTGGAAACTGTTTAGATATACATATCTAATGAATGAAGAGTTGAAGATGACACTAAGGATCTGGAGAATGGTGGTGTCCTTGACAGTAATAGAGAAGTTCAGAAGATGGGTAGATTGGGTGATGGGGAAGTGAAGATAATGAGTTAATTTCAGACATATTGAGTTTGTAAGGTGTTCATATAGGTAGGAGGAGATCCAAGAGAAAACAAAAGAAAAAGGTCACTTTGGCTTAATTGCAGACTGGGGGAGAGGAAGAAAAATGTCCAGTTAGGCTGTGACCAGGTTGTGAAGAGCTTTAACAGAGTTCCTCTGAACAGAGAAGTTTATATTTTATCCTAGAGGCAGTAGGAAAGTCACTAGAATCACTTGAACAGAGTAGTGATATAGTTAGATCTGCACTTAAGGAAAATAATTTTGGCAGCAGTGTATGGGCTGGACTGCCCTACGTAGAGATTTGAGGCAAGGAGGGCACTAAAAAAATTCTCTTGCCTCCATCAGATGAGGTCACTTACCTTTTTTCAGCTTCTGTGTTCTTATTAGTAAGTTAGATATAATAGTGCCTTCTTCACGGGGATCAAATGAGGACATATAGAAAGCACTTTGTAAGCCTTTAAAAAGTGCTACATAAATGCTAGTGATGATGGTGTTGTTGATGGAGCTTGCTTTCTAATGGGGGATGATAATACATGAAAGGAGTCTAGGAGATTGAAGAGCATGGGTTTGGAGTGGAATTGGTAGGGTAGTAACTGAAGTTCAGCCGTTTGTCATTGGCATTCTAGTGAAAATGCAAGGATTTCAGGGTGCTGGAGTTAAGGATGATGGCCAGATGGTTGGCACCACCATGTGGAGCTATTCTTGTGGGAGGTTGTAGATCATGATTTTTTTTTTTGTATAATTTTCTATGGGAAGGATGGAATAGGAACTAGAGTTGTGATTTCACACATGTAGGGAGCTCCCTGAAGAGGAGGGTCTTTCTACTAATACAAGTCAATACTGTCTCTGCAATATATAGCATTAGAAAGAGTTGCCTAGAGCCGATGGTCAACTCTTAAAATTTCTTATGGTGCCATATAAAATGGGACTAGTGATAGTTGAATTATAGGATTATAAATTTAGACCAAAAAGAGACCTTAAAAGTGATTAAGTCCATCCTCCTCAGTTTATAAATGAGGAAACTAAGGCCCAGAGAAGTTAAGTCTCCTCCCTAGGGTCACATAGCTAGTAAGTGTCTGAGACTGGATTTGAACACAGATTTTTTTTCTGACTCTAGGTCTTATGTTTTATCCATTTTGGTGTGCTATCTCTCCATTATCCATACCACATAGAGGTCATCAAAACCCATTTATAATTTACCCTGTTGCATTAGGGTATTAGACCTATTTCTGATATTCCTGGACCCCTTGTTATTCTAATGATTAAAATTATATAATTTTATACTTAGAAAGAACCTTAGGGATGATCTAATATATCCTCCCACTAAGTAGAAATTGATATTGTAAATATATATGATAAATGGTCATTCTAAACATGATTACTTCTAGTGGTTGCATAATCATCACCTTGTGAGGCAACATCTTTTATTTAGAGGGCTCTTATTGTTATAAAGCCCTCTTTTGTAGTGAGGGAAATCTGCCTTCCTACAACTCTCACCTGCTCATTATGGTTCTGTTCTTGGCACCCTTTCTACATGATAACTCTTCTTCTAGCTATTAACTTCCCTGTCTAGTCTTTCTCCTAATATATAAGGTATAGAACTTTCATCAGAGTGGTCACTTTCCTCTGAATACCTTTTAGTCTCTCAGGTTCAGCTTGAAATGTGGTGTTTGGAATTCTGTTGTCATTTAAGAAAAACATTTATTGATCATGTGCCATCTATAAGATGCTCAACAAAACATAAAAATTAATGACATTTCCTTTGCTCTTGGGGAGCCAGTCATCTGAGCCAAGTATTCGAGATGTGGTCTGACCAGTACACAGTCTAAATGGGATTATTACTTTATTTAGTTTACCATTATACATACTCAGTGAATTCAGATTAAAATTGAGTTAATTGTTGGGTGAATATAATGTAAGGTCCAGGTGGATCAGGAGACCAATTTGGATATATTGAGGCTTCTTCATGAGAATAGTATGTGGATATATTGGATAAATGATAGTTCCTTTTAAGTTTTGTTTCTGACCTGTCATTTCATCAGCATAGGGAATTCCCAATATGGGAATTACTTCCACAAAATGCAGCCACATGCCATTTGTGATCTTAGAGAGTTGTCCAGAACTGGGAGTGGTAATTGAGTTGCCTGTAGTCATGTAGATAGTATGTGTCAGAGACAGAGCTTTGAAGCCTAGTCTTTAAAATTGGGAGAAAGATTGAGTGGGAAATGTATTCAGAAGAAATCGTTTGCATGATGAAGCGCATGTTAAAGTAATGATGGGAAGCCTGGAAATGGAAGCATTTTTAAAGTGAGCACTGGGAACTTTTTCTTCAAGAACACTATGCTCTCTTATGCAGATCTATTAAACATTTAGATTCTGTGATGTATCCAGGCTTTGTTCCGAAAAGTATGGTAGTGTGTTTTCCTGTCTGGTTACAGGTATGAATGCATATTGTATTACATTTGCATGTTTTTATTAGTATTCCTGACACAGCATATTTATAGATGTTAGCCTGAAGAAAAAGAGAGCATGTTTTAGGGCTGAGCAATTGGTTCCTCCAGGCAAACTCTTATGACTTAGTTAACTGTCATTAAAAAAAAGTCTTTTCTTGCCAGGATGAGGCTTACATGCCTGGATATAAGGGTGTGGAAACTTTAATACTGTCATTATTGATTTCTTTTTCTGTGAGTTTGAAAATCTGTAAGATATAGAATTCTATGGGTTTTAGAGTTAGCTTTTCCTGACTAGTCCCCTTCCTGCCCTTCCAGTATTATTAAAACCTTACTTGCCTCCATGTACTCCATGATACAATGACACTGGTCTCCTTGCTGTTCCACCAACACCCCATCTCCCGACTGCATTTTCATTGGCTGTACTTCATGCTAGAAATGCTTTACTTCCTCATCTCTAGGTCCTGGCTGCTTTGATATTCTTCATATACAGCTAAAGTCCACCTTCTGCAAGAAACCTTTCTTAGTCCTCCTTAATGCTAGTGCCTTCCCCCTGAGATTGTCTCCATTTTGTCCTTTCTGTGCAGTTTATCCTAGCTTGTTTTGGTACATAGTTTTTTGCATGTTGTCTCCCTCATTAGCCTGTGAGCTCTTTGGTGGGGAAGGACTAGTTTTGCTTTTCTCTATATCCCCATCGTTTAGCATATCACTTGGCACATAGTAGGTGCTTAATAAACACTTGTTGACTTGATTTGAGATTATCTGGTTCCTCTATCAGTTTTTCTTATGTTCTTGTTGACTCACTTACATGGCTATTTATATAACTTTTGAGTTGCCAGTATCAGTGATTCAAAATAACACATGATCTGCTATTGGAGCCATTATTGGAAGCACTGTAGGAGAGGAGAGCCAGAATTGGGGATGGAGGTCTGATCAAAGCTGTGGAAACTGGCTACATGTGGGTGAAATACCATTTACATTGAACTCTCTCAACAATTGGAGTTATTGTTGGGTGGGATAGCCTGAGAGTGTATACTATTTTTAACTCTTCTTTTCTTATCTCTGATTGCACGGAGGAGCTTACAAACATTTGAAAACAGTGCAGGGTATATATAGTGACTACATTCCCCTTTACCCCATTTCAGATGGATTTTCTTTAGCATACTTTCTGTAGGGTATGGGGCGGGGGTGGAGTACTACTTTTTAGGGAATTTAATTTAGCAGACATTTATTATCAGCTCTTTGCAAGGCACTGTACTAGGTTCTGGGGAAAATAATAGTAATTCCCTCCATTTCTACAGCACTTTGTGCTTTTTGGAATTTTGTTCATGTCTGTGTTATTTCCTTCTCATACTAATCCTGTGAGGTAGATGGGTGAGGTGTCATTAATCTTATTAGAGAATTGAGGCTAAAAGAAATGAAGTGATTTACCCATAGTCTTTGGAAAATAAATGAATAAACAGCAAAATCTACTAGACTTAAAGATAATGAAAAATAAGATTTCTAAAAATTTTTCCCTAGGAAGAAAGCTAAATGACCGTTTTTTTCCCCCCCTTTTTTTTTAGCGCCGTCTTCGACATCTCCGGAATATTGCTGCCCGGAACATTGTTAATAGGAATGGCCACCGACTCCTTGATACCTACTTCACACTTCACTTGTGCAATAGTGAAAAGATATATAAAGGTAAAGGAAGCCATGTATTTGGAAGCCATGGGCTGTTACATCCCATTCTTTTCTCATATCATTCCTTACAAGTATATTTATGTAGGAGTTTATCCTTTTGATACACGTTGAGATTTACCTGTTGGTTAGTGATTTGGGGTCAGAGAACCTGGATTTGAGTTTTGGATCATTACTTTGTGACTTGAGGCAAATAATATTGCTTCTCTAGTTTTTGTTTCCTTGTATGTACGAACAAAAAATTAGACTAGAAGTTTTGTAGATACTTTGCCATTTTCAATCCTAGACTTACATAATTTTTCAATTTAAGATTAATAGCAGTTCTCATTATGTGAATTAAAGGAACATTGCATAAGTTAGGTTGTTTGAACAGTAGTAACTCATATTTTTTTGTTGTGTTGGTTGATATTTGTCTTTAACCTGGATTTACTAGGTTGGTCCTTAAAAATAGTACTTACAAATCATCTCCCTCGCATGTTTGGTTTGTCCTTGCATAGTCAACAATCACCTATTTAAAAAAAATATTGATATCTTTTGTTTTTACATGACCAAAATTGCTCCCAGAATATCTCTTCTTCTTCCCTCCCAGAGTGTCATCCTATTTTGGGTTTCACAGTGTGTTGTGGGGGTTATCTCAAAAGAATTCACAGACTCAGACCGTCTCCAACCCAAGCAAGGGCATTTATGAATAATTACGCCTCTCAGAAGGTGGCCTGGGCTCCAGAAATGAGCTAGCAGCTTAGCTGAGCAAGACAGGGATTTTTATAGATCAAAAGATGCAATTACGTCATTACAGAATATATGAATATTTAAGTATAGGAAGGGTTATTGATATAGGAGGGATCTTAGCCTTGGTGGAGCTGTTCATGTGGTTATCTAGATTGCATACAAAAAAGCTTGGAGGTGGGGGAGAAGGACATTTTTGTATGATAATGATGTTATAATAAACCTTTCTATGTCATAAGTTCACCTCAGGACAGTTCTTTGCTGTTACTGTGCAGTGTCCACTTAGGCTGTCATTTAGTGGTCCATGTCCTCTTAGTGCTGCTCTCTGATTGGCTGGCTGTTGTGGTCCTGTCTGAGATTTGATGGATGTGGTTGACACACTTGCTGTTCTAGTGAGGCATTGAGGTATATGAGGAAGTTGAGATATTGCGGGTGGAGGGGCAATGGCTAGGCTGGGGCAGTGGCTAGATTCCCATCAATCCCATAAAAAAAGAATATTTTTATAGAAAAAAATAAAAGGAGGAAGAAGGGAAAAACTAACAAAATTGACCAATACATTGAAAAAGTATGAAAATAAGTACAGTGTTCTACACTGGCGGGACCTCTTGCCCCTTCAAGTGGAGGAGTGGGAAAAGGATATCTTATTGTGTCTCTTCTTTGGGGCCATGCTTTCATTGAGCATTTATTAAGCACTTTCTGTATACAAGGAATTGTGCTATGGACACTGGATACAAAGTAGGATAGAAACATTTCCTATCCTAAAGGAACTTACATTCTCATGGGGAAATAACAAACAGATAACTAGGTACATATAGGTATACACTGAGTAGATGGAAGGCAGTCTAAGCAGAGAAGGTATTAGTAGTGGAGGAAGAAGGGAGGCAATAGGGAAGAGTCTACCTGAACAAAGTGGAACATAAAGTGAGTTTTGAAGGAAGCCCAGGGCAAATAAGAGGTGGAGTTGTGGGGGAAGGCCATTCCAGGCATGAGGAGCAGCCAGTGCAAAGCATGCAGAGATGGAGTGTCATCCCCCAGAAACCACAAGTAGCCCAGTGATGGGGATTGTGAAGTGTGTAGAGGGCAGTGAATGGGAAGAAGACTGGAAAGGTTTCAAGGTAAGGTAAAGACTTAAGGAAAAGACTATATTAATGACTCTAGTTCTACTTTTGGGATCATTTTCAGAAAAAAAATTAAGCTATGAATGTTTGTGGCTTCTTCTTGTCTATTGAATTTTATGTGCTGTGGATCCTGAAAGAAATGACAGCTTAAAATGATCACTACTACTGCTGCTAGTGCCGCTGCTGCTTCTCCTTTTCCTCTTAATTAGCATTTGTATAACACTTTTATCTCATTTAAACTTAACAGTCACCTTGGAAGGTAGGTCATTATTTTACAGATGAAAAAACTGAGGCAAGGAGAGTTTAAGTGATTTGCCCAGGATCACACAGCTCAAGCATTGGAAACAGGATTCAAAGGCAGGTCTTCTAACTCTTGAGTCCTACTGTCTATGTACTGTTACCTAGCTTTTCTGTAACTACTTGTTTTCCCTTACCAAGAATGAAGTTGACATAGTCATTTAATTGGTTTTATAAATGAGGAAGATCATATAGTTAATGGAACACGCTGCCCTGGGAAGAAGAAAACCTGGGTTCTAGGTATAGCTTTGTTGTTGTCTATTTGAATTGGGGCAAATGATTTATCTCTGAGCCTCTAGTTTCTCATCTGTAAAATAGGCCCATGTGCAATGGAAAGAAATAGAAGCTTGGTATAGATCAGAGGTGTCAGACAAGCAGCCACATTGCTGTGTGAACCAGATTAAAATATAATTAGGAAATATTTAACAAAATAAAGATACAGTAGAAAATAAAAAATATTAGCATGCGAGGAGGAGCCAAGATGGTGGAGTAAAAGCAAGGCCTTGCTTGACCTCTCCCCCAAACCCCTCCAAATACCTGTGAAAAATGACTCTAAACAAATTCTAGAGCTAGAGAACCCACAGCATGACGGAGTAAAACAAGTCTCCAGTCCAAGACAGCCTGGAGGGTCGACAGGAGGGGTCTGTTGTGCTGGGCTGGGAGCAGAGAGTGATTTGGCATGGGACCACACTGGCACAGATGGGGCAGGAGCAGGCCTTGGAGGGGACTTAGTCAATGGAAGCTGTGGCAGTTTTCAGACTTTTCAACCCCAAAACACCAAAGGCAGCATAGAAGATCAGTAGAAAACTCTTTGGGACCTGGTGTGGTGCCAACACAATATTCACAGCACTGATGGTGACTATGAATATGTTGGCATAATTCTGAATCACAAAATATAACACTCTCCATATAGAAGACAGAAGCAAAACATTTATTCAGACACCAGAAAGCCAAATCCCAGCAGCAGGAAACTGAATCCATCAAAGCAACAAAGAAGTTAATACATCATAGCACAGCAGGGAGCCACACCATCCTTTAGCCTTCCCACAAACAAACACTCACAAGCCTAGCTGTCTCCTTGCCTGCATGTTCTTTCCTCCCTCTGTCTAACTGCACTTACTCCCAGCTTCCTGCTCTACCTGTTCAACAAACTCTTCCCACCACAGGCTCCATGTGATTACATTTGGCCTATTAGGGGGCAGGGAAGTTCTTCAAATTCCCTCATGCCTGTTAAGGGGGCAGGGAAGATCTTCCATTCCCATTATACCCTGGTGAAAGAGCAGTGTGGTCCAGTCCCAGCCCCAGGGCGGCAGAGGTGGTGGTGGTGGTAGCAGCAGAGGCAGAGGCTGCTTCTGGAGCTCCCTGCCCACAGATGGTGGGGGATTGAGTGGCTGATACAAAACCCCTGAAGCCTGGGACAGTACACCTTCCCTCCCTCCCCCACTACTGGAAGCAGAGTCGTACGTTGAGAAAGAGTTAGAAAGTCAAGTGTTTGGGAGGATGAACAAAAAATGTAAGAAAGCTCAGGCTATAGAATCTTACTTCGGGGACAAAGGAGATCAAAACGTAAGTTTTGTAAAACCCTGGTTGTAAAACCAGGGGAGGACAACAGAATCAAAGCTCCTACATCAAAAGCCTCTAAGAAGGATATGAATTAGTTGCAGGCCATGGAGGAACTCAAAAAGGATTTTGAAAATCAAGTGAGAGAAGTAGAGGGAAAATTGGGAAGAGAAATGAAAGTGATGCAAGAAAATGATGAAAAACAAGTTAATAGCTTGCTAAAGGAGACCCAAAAAATACTGAAGAAAGTAACACCTTAAAAAATCGACTAATCCAAATGGTAAAAGAGGTCCAAAAAGCCAATGAGGAGAAGAAGAATTCCTTAAGAAACAGAACTGGCCAAATGGAAAAGGAGGTCCGAAAGCTCACTGAAGAAAATAATTCCTTAAAAATAAGAATGGAGCAAATGGAAGCTAATGACTTTATGAGCAATCAAAAAATTATAAAACAGAACCAAAAGAATTAAAAAATAGAAGACAATGTGAAATAACTCATTGGAAAAACCACTGACCTGGGAAATAGACCCAGGAAAGATAATTTAAAAATTATTGGACTACGTGAAAGCCATAAAAAAAAAGAAGAACCTAGAGATCATCTTTCAAGAAATTATCAAGGAAAACATCCCTGATATTCTAGAACCAGAAGGTAAAATAGAAATAGAAAGAATCCACCAATCTCCTCTTGAAAGAGATTTCAAAAGGAAAACTAGATTATTGTAGCCAAATTCCAGAGTTCCCAGGTCAAAGAGAAAATATTGCAAGTAGTCAGAAAGAAGTAATTCAAGTATTGTGGAAATACAATCAAAATAACATAAGATCTAGCAGCTTCTACATTAAGGGATCAGAGGATTTAGAATATGATATTCTGGAGGTCAGAGGAGCTAGGATTAAAATCAAGAATTGCCTACCCAGCAAAATTGAGTGTAATACTTCAGGGGGAGAAATAGATATTCATTGAAATAGAGTACTTTCAAGCATTCTTGATGAAAAGACTGGAACTTGAATAGAAAATTTGACTTTCAAATACAAGAGAAGCATGAAAAGATAAACAGGAAAGAGAAATCATAAAGGACTTATTAAAGTTGAACTGTTTACATTCCTACATGGAAAGATGATATTTGTAACTCATGAGACCTTTCTCAGTATTAGGGTAGTTGGAAGGAATGTAGATAAATAAATAGATAGATAGATAGATAGATAGAGGGCACAGGGTGAGTTGAATATGATGGGATGATATTTAAAAAATAAAATTAAGGGGTGAAAGAAGAATATATTGGAAGAAGGAGAAAGGGGGAGATAGAATGCAGTAAATTATCCCACATAATAGAGGCAAGAAAAAGGTTTCACAGTGAAGGGGGAAGAGACGAGAGGTGAGGGGGATGAGTGAACCTTGCTCTCATTGGATTTGGCTTAAGGAGGGAATAACATACACACTCAATTGGGTATCTTACCCTAAAGGAAAGTAAGGGGGAAGGGAATAAGAAACAGGATGATAGAAGTGAGGGTAGATTAGGGAAAGAGGTAGTCAAAAGCAAACACTTTTGAAAAGGGATAAGGTCAAAGGATAAAATAGAATAAGTGGGAGATGGAATAGGATGGAGGGAAATATATTAAACTTTCACAACATGACCATTATGGAAGTGTTTTGTATAACTACACATATATAACCTTTCTTGAAGTGCTTGCCTTTTCAATGAGGGTGGGTGGGGAGGGAAGAAGGGAGAGAATTTAGAACTCAAAGTTTTAAAAACAAATGTTAAAAAATTGTTTTTACACGCAACTTGAAAATAAGATATACAGGGAAGTGGGGTATAGAAATCTGTCTTGCCTTACAGGAAAGTAAAAGGGAAAGGTGTAAGAGGGGGTGGGGTGATAAAAGGGGTGGCAGACTGGTGGAAGGGGTAATCAGAATGCATGCCATGGCGGGGAAGGGGAATGGAGAGATGGGGAGAAAATACAGAACTCAAAATCTCATGAAAATGAATGTTGCAAACCAAAATAAATAATTAAAAAAAAAACTTAGCATGTGATTTTCTAACTCATTATATGGCAGGAGACATCCTTATGTAGGATTTAGAGGCCCTGTTTCTATATGAGTTTGATACCGCTGGTCTGGGCAGCCTCTCAGGGATCTTTTAACTCGAATTTTATGATCTTGGGAATATGCTTACATAGTACTTAGTTCACAAAGGTTGTTTTGGACTTGGAGATGGGACAACAGATTTGAAAGTATGTGGTAGTCTATCAAGCTCCATGTAATTACAAGGTTTTAATAACAACTATAATAACAATAAAGATTGTTATTAAAAGTTAGCAACAATAATTATAGGACTTTGAGAATTCACATTTAGTCATGGGGTAAAATTCAAGCGACATTTATTTTTTAAAATTAAATTTTAATTTTTCACTTAACAAAAATGCACCTTCTTTCCTTCTCTTGTTCCCCATACTGACCCCTAATCCCTCTAAAAGAAAAAAAACCTTTGTAAGAAATATACGTAGTCAAGCAAAACAAATATCTACATTATCTGCATCCAAAAAATAAAGTCTCTTGTCTTGCAACCTGAGTCCCTCCCTCTGTCAGGAGGTAGATGGTTTCATCCAAGATCCTTTGGAATCATGGTCAGTCATTTGTTCATCAAAGTTTGAAAGTTTTTCCAAAGTTGGTTGTCTTTGCAGTATTGTTCTTCTCAATTCAAGTGGGGTGACTAAGGTGGTGCCTGTAGGTGACAGCCATACTTGGAGTCAGGGGACCTGAATCTCATTCTGCTCCAGACACTTGTCAGTTGTGTGACCTTGGGGAAGTCATTTACCCTCCTTCAGTCTCAACTTTTTTCATCTGTAAAATTGTAATAAGAATGGCACCTACTTCCCAGGATTCTTGTGAAAATCAAATGAGAGAACAAAGTACGCAGCTTTATAAATGCTTAAAGTGCTATAGAAATGCTAGTTGTTATTCTCAGGTTTTTCTGAAATTCCTCTTCAGAATATCTTACAGCACAGTAGTATTCTTTTTGTATACAATAGATTTGTTCAGCCATTTCTCATTGGATTAAAACCTTCTCAGTGTGTAGTTTTTTTACCACCACAAACAGAGCTACTATTAAAATTTTTGTATATTTATATGAGTTCTCTTCTTTGATCTCAT
The DNA here is from genome assembly GCA_028627135.1 of Pseudochirops cupreus. Lineage (NCBI taxonomy): Eukaryota > Metazoa > Chordata > Mammalia > Diprotodontia > Pseudocheiridae > Pseudochirops > Pseudochirops cupreus. The sequence goes on along the minus strand of CM053582.1, from coordinate 156,836,196 downwards.
TGTGGTCTAGACTTAGTAACAGTATCACTGGGTCAGAGGGTATACACAGTTTATTAAGTTTTGGGGCATAATTCCAAATTGCTTGGTAGAATGGCTGCACTAGTTCACAGCTCTGTATACTGTGTATTAACGTTTTTGCCTCCTCACGGCCTCTCCAGCGTTTGTCATTTTTGGTTTTTTGCATGCTTTGGAAACTCAGTTGTTCTATTTTGTATTTCTCTAATCGTTTTTATATGACTGTTTGTGGCTTGGATTTTTTCCCTTTAGACTGCTTATTCAGATCTTTTGACCATTTATCAGTTGGGAAAAGATTCTTATTCTTTTAACTTTTGAATCAGTTCCTTAGATAGCTTAGAAATGAGACTTTTGTCAGAGAAACTTGCTACAAAGATTTTTTTCCCCCCAGCAGATTCTTCCTTCTAATCCTACTTGCATTAATTTTCTATGTGAAAAACTTTTTAGTTTTAAGTAATCAGAATTGCCCATTTTACCTTCTGTGATCTTCTCTTTATTGGTTATGAACTCTTCCCTTATCTGTAGATCACATAAGCAGTTTCTTTCTTGACCCTTTACTTTACTTAATGATGCTGTGACTCTTTATCTATAGATAATAATTCCATTTGGAGTTTATATTAGTATTTGATGGAGGTGTTGTTCTAAATCTATTTTCTGCCAGCCCTTTGTCTAGTTATCCCAGCAGTTTTTATCATATAGTGAGTACTTTAGGTTTATCGAACACTAAGATGCTTTGTTCATTTACTTTTTTATGTTTTTTACCCAATCTGTACCACTGATCAAGCTATCTTTTTAGCCAAAATTATTTAATTAAAATAATTTAAATTCAATTAAATAATTTAAATATTACATTAAATAATTTTAACAAAATTAATTTGATAATAGCTGATTTGTAGTATAGTTTGAAGTCTGGTAGTTCTTTCCATCTTTTAAAATTATTGTCCTTCAAATTTTTTTTTTAACTTATTTACTTTTAATTTACAAGATTCAGTTCCACAATCTCTTGAGTTTCAGATTTTCTCCCCTCCC
>CM053582.1:156817925-156834652 GCA_028627135.1 Pseudochirops cupreus | reverse complement strand
CTTATCAAATAGTGTATTACTATAATCATTGATGATTGAGTCTTTTGTACCCAATGTATTCCATTGATCTACTACTCTATCCTTTAGCCAGTACCAAGCAGTTTTGATGACTGCTGCTTTGTAATACAGATTAAAATTGTCCTTCAAATTCTTGACCTTTTGTTCTTTCAGATCAATTTTTAAAATTTGTTTTTTCTAGTTCCATAAAATAATCCATTGTTTGGTATGATTCAAATTAGTAAAATAATCCAGGATTATTTTTTACATGTCATACTTTATCTAATATGGTATGTAAATATATAGTATGTTTTATATTTATATAGCATATGTTATTAGATTTATTATATTGTTGGCTGAGCTAACTCATGAACAATTACCATTTTTCCAATTATTTAGGAGGTCTTTTGTGTAAAAGAGTGTTTTTTAAAGTTGTATTTATATTGTTCCTGTGTTGTTAGACTCTGAAATATTTTTTATATTCTGTAGTTATTTTAAATGAAATTTCTCTGTTTCTTCCTGCTGTTTTATGGGTATTATACTAAAATGTTGATTATTCATGTGACCATTTTATATCCTTTAAGTTTGCTGAAGTTGTTTCAATATTTTAGTCAACTCCTTAGGATTCTCTAAACCTACCTGCATATCATCTGCAAAAACAATAACTTTGTATCTTTGTCATATGCTTATTCTGTCAGTTTCTTTATTGTGGGTTTTTTTCTCCCCTTAAAAAATAACTGACATGACCTTGGGAAATATAAGTAAGACATCTTGCCCCAGGAAGATACTGTAAGGGTTGCAGGGGCAGTGAGTGTAACCAGATTCTAACTGGTTACCTCTTTCCCCCAATATAGCATGGTATAATATAAACAGCATTGCATTTAGAGTCAGAGGACTAGGGTTTGAATATTAGGTTTTCTGTTTAATATACCTTAATTTTTAATATTTAATATAGACCCCTTTAAGCTTTAAATTTTGTGGATATGAGATCAGGTGCAAACCTGAAAATAAATCTGAGGTGGTATGGTGCAATGGGAAGAGTATTGGCTCTGGAGTCTGGTAAGAGGAACTGGGTTCATATCCTGCCTTTGATGCTTACTACCTGTATGACTGTGGGCAGGTCAGCTAATCTTTTGGGGCCACATTTTGAGTGGCTGGGTTAGATGACCCTCGAGGTCATTTTCAGCTCTAGAGTTATGCATCTATGACAGTTACTCTGGGAAGAGGAAGGTAGGAAGAAAGGAACGAGCATTTATTAAGCACTGACTATATACACTAGGCATTAAGCACTTTACAGGTATTATCTCATTTGACGCTCACAACTTTGGGAACTCGATGTTGTTATTATTCCTGTTTTACAACTGAGGAAACTGAGGCAAACAGAAGTTAAAGGACTTGCTTAGAGTCACACAGCTAATAAGTATCTGAGGCTGGATTTGAACTCAGATCTTCCCTGACTCCAGGCTCTACTTTCTACCCACTGCTCCACTACCTGCTTCTAACATTAATTCTTTGCCTACATGGCAAGGCTTTTTGCTAGATGCTGGGTCAAAACAAGAACTTAGAAGAGCATTTTGTATGCCAGAAGGAAAGGTTGTTTTACTTTTAACTACAGAAATGGAAGAAAATCCAACTATATGCCCAATAGTTTAATCTGTGCAGAAGAGAACAGAGTAGCTGAAGTTTTTGCCTTCTAACAATTGTCTGAGCCTCATTGTAGACTTGTCCATGCAAGCTTTTGATAATATCATCAATAACAAATATATGTAGAGAGATAATAAGATATGGTAGCAAGAATGCTAAAAACCAGATGACCCACTTGTCACCCTAACTCTGCCATTAACTCCCTCCATGACTGATTATTTAGCTTCTTTGGGTTTTGTTTTCCTCTGAGATGTTTAGACTTTGTTCATCTTTAAGATCCCTTTGAATTTTAATGTTCTGTGATTCATATCCATGGACCTCTCTTTTGGGGCACATGTGGCTTTTAACTAGCATTGAAAAGATGAGGGCATCCTCCTTGAGCCCAAGTGGTGGTAGTTCCCAAGCTGGAGAACCTGAGGTCATAGAATCATTGATTCTTTTGGATACCTATTGACAGTGATAGGAGAATAATCAGTGATTCTTTGGGATTACGTGCCTCTTCCAGTTAGCATCACTAATATCCTTTTTTATTTTTAGGAGGTGGCTTTTGATTGGAGGCACATTAAAAATTCTGTTTCTAGATCATTTTCTGACACAATGCCAGCTAGCATGATTTTTACTGTGTTTTAAAGATAAAGTCTTCTTTTCTTCCAACACCTTATTGTGGTATGGAAATAAACTCTTTTTTCAAAGGCTGTGCAAATTAAGTGTAAACTCTGGCAGGTCCTGCCAACTTAGAGAGCCCTGGTGTTGGTTTAGTTGTCAGTTATCTCTGTCATTTATCTCTAGTCAATCTCTGAGAGGTCTAGCACCAGTCTGGTGGTTTTAATTTTTTTCCACCATAATAACTTGAGCATCTTTTAAAGCATGGAGTAGGTTTCAGTTTGCTGCTGGCTAGAAGTCCTTCACTGATCTCTCCAGTAGAATGCTTATGGTTGAGATTGTTTAATTTTTGTTTTTGCATTCCTAGTACCCAACACAGGTCCTTGTACATAGCAAGTACTTAACAGAAGTTTGTTAAAAGTTGGATTGAGTAGAATTTAATTTTGTTGACTTGTCCAGTAAAATCCCACAGTAAGCCAGGGGTAGAACTTGGATTCATACCTAGGTCTTTTATACTCATGGCATTATTCTGGCATCTTTTTTTACTTCTATATCATGATGCCTCGCTTGGAGAAGAACTTGGAGTTGAATCAATCTTGTCTCCCTCCTGAGCTTGTCACTCAGGACACATTTTGATGGGTTTTGTTTTTTTTTTTAGCTCTTTTGTTACCTGAGAAGTGTTAACATACTTGACAATATTCCTGTAGATAAAGAACAAACTCAGTTACACAGTATTGAGTATTTTGAATTCTTCTGAGAACAGATATTCTATAAATACCAGGTTAGTATTATCTTTGCAGTTGATGATCCCCAGAGTAGTCCTGTTTTGTTTTCCTTTAGGAGTAGGATTTAGGATTAGGATTAGGTTCTATAGAATGAAAGCCTTTGAATTTTCCAAAATATATCATATGATCGATAACACTGCAACATTGCAAAGAAATTATGTTATCCTCATTATAAATAAATAACTCCTTTCTTCATTGTAAATGTTTTCCTTATTATTGATGTCTCCTTGTCCTGAAGCTGTCATTTTGTTGTAGTGAATAGGAATTAGTTGATTTTAGAATGCCACAGTGTAACCAAACATTTCAGTAAAGCTTTTCTGGACACTCTTTATTTTTCCCAAGGGGCTGCAGCTTAGTGTATAGGGCTGCCCATTCTAGGGACTAGAGACCAGTCAGAAGGAGAATTGCCATTCAAATGCTTGTCAAACTCCACATATTTATGTGAAATATAATGTTTTATTTTTTAACATAAATTTTTAAAAAAATTTTGGTTCCACAGTCTTTCCCTTCCCCTCCACTATCCATTGAGGAGGCAAGCAATATGATAACAGTTATATACTTATACATGTGAAATCAGGCAAAACATATTTCTGCATTAACTCCATTCCTCCCCACCCCCCAGCAAGAAAAAAAAAGTAAAAAAAAAGTATCTTTCAGTTTATACTCAGAGTCTCTCTCTGGAGATGGATCGCATTTTTTTTTATCATGGGTTCTTTGGAATATTTTGGATCATTGTATTGATTAGAGTAGCGAAGTCTTTCACAATTGATCATTGTTATACTACTGCTGTTACTGTGTGGGTCAGGGTTTTGTATCTAGCAGAGTAGCTACATTGACTTGAGAAGATGTGTGATAAGGATTTCTGTACCCCAGCTTAAAATGTAGGACTCAGGGACTGTTGGCCAGAAAGGAAGGATGCTTAACAAAGACTAGTATGAATGCATTTGAATGATGTCCTGCAAATGTTTTCAAAAGGGCTCTAGACTAAAAATGTTAGGAGAGGGGGAAAGAAGAATTTTACCTATTTATATACCACTAAGCTTGATCTGGAGAGTAGTGGTATTAAAGCAAGAATAGCAGGGTCACAGGAGACAAATGTAAAATGAATCTGGATGGATGTCCCATATTCAAAAGAAAAACAAGAGAGGTAAAAAATGAAAGATATTGTAGTGAGATAGGATTGTAGAGTAAGACATTATACTCATGTGAGAAAATCTAGAAACCTGGTAGAAAAAGAGGATAAGGGAATATGGTGGAGCACACTTGGATAGAAATCGGTGGAGAGAGAAACAAGAGTGGCATTGTTGTTGGAGCATACTACAGATTACCCAGTAAGAAAGTGGAAGCAGATGAGTTTGAGAAATATTACAAGCCTGGCACAGAAACGTGATAGAGTAGTGCTGGGGGCTTCAGTTATTCAGACATTTGCTTGAGCTCTTTCTTTGCCCAAAGCAAAGGAGTTAATAACTTTTTTGACTTGCTTTCACTGTGATTTCAGCCTTCAAAAATAAAGGATATGATTCTCCCTAGGAATGATGAACAAGTTGCTGGGATATAATGATAGTAGCTAGTATTTATATAGCGCCGTGTGCTAGGCACTATATTAAGTATTCTATGAATGTCTTATTTCATGAGGTGAGAGTGATGGGGACTTTGTAGGAGTTGTGTGAGAAAAGGAGAGGAAGGCTGGACATAAATAGTATGATACAAACTCAAGATTTTGGGAGAGCAGATAGATATTTCAAAGGGTTCAGAGGAAAGATAAGCAGTATATTTCATGGACTAAAATTATATAGGAATAGTTAGCCTATAAAACAGAGAAGAGAAACTCTCAAAAATGAAATATATTAATTCTCCCATATATATATAGTGATGTTCCCTCAAATACTTCCAGTAAATACCTTACCTACTCATTTCTTCTCATCCACGCCACTTCATTTACCACAGCTGTGGTCACATACTTTCCAGTCTTCTCACACCTTTCTCTCTTCCACACACTCTATGCTCTCCTGACTGTGGCCTTCTTTGATGTTTCTTTATCAAAAATATCTATCTCCTGACTTCATTTTCTAGAATACTCTCCCTCTTCATCTCCACCTCCTGGCTACCTTCAGTTTTCAACTAAAATCCTGCTTCTGCTCTTCTCCTCTTCTTTGTATGTGCTTCTGCTTGGGCGCTGGATTATGAGAAAATTTTCCTCACCCATCATCTCCTCCCACCATGTATTTCTTTCCCCTTCCATTTACTTTCTTATTTTTATCAAGACATAACAGAATAATTTCCAAACCCTTTATCTGATTAGATTCTGTGACTTCTGATGATAAAATTCTGAGGGGATTGGATTTTGAGATCAGTCACCCCCCGCCTTATTAGAATGTGAACAATTTATTTTGTTTAGGCCCCGTGATTGCTCATTCGTGTTTGCCTTTTTATGCTTCTCTTGATTCCTGTATTTGTATTTTACAGTTGCTGTTCAGCTCTTGTTTATTCATTAGGAATTCTTGGAAAAAAATTTATTTTAATTAAAGGGTCATTTTTTCCCCAAGTAGGGTTGTATTCAGTTTTACTGGTTAAGTTATTCTTTCTTTCTTTCCTTTTTTAAAGCTTTATCCTTTTTTAAAAAATAAATTTTTGTTGATATTTTCTGTTTTTTTATCTTGATGGTTATCTTAAGTATCCTGCTCTTTACCTCCCTCAGAGTCATCCTGTATGACTAACAGTATTTTTATAAAGGGGAAGAAATTAAGCACAACAGATCAATACATTGAAAAAGTCCAAAAATATGCTGTGTTCAACGTCTGTGGGACCTCCCACCTCCGTGAAGGGTCAGGTTGGGGGTGTCTTCTCATATCTTTTTATTAGATCTTTATGTTTTGTTACTTTTGCTTTTGGGGTGTGTGTGTGTGTGTGTGTGTGTGTGTGTGTGTGTGTGTCTGTCTGTCTGTCTGTCTGTCTGTCTTTCTGTCTTTCTATCTGTTCACATTGTTGTTACTGTGTACATTTTTTTTGGCTCTGCTTACTTCATTTTGCATCAGTTCATATAGAACTTGCCATACTTCTTTGTATTCATCACACACATTTTTTACGGCATAATAACATTTCATTACATTCATTTGCCATAGTTTGTTTAACCATTCCCCTATTGATGGGCATCTACTTTGTTTCTAATTCTTAGCTATCACAAAAAGTGCTATTATAAATATTTTGGAGGATATGGGAAATTTCTTCATATTGATGGGCTTCCTTAGGGTGGTAAGTTATTTATTCTTGATTGTAAGCTTATATCTTTTGCCTTCTAGAATGTCTAATTCCGGACTTTCTATTCTGGTATAATAGTGTCTGTTAAGTGTTGTGTGAGGCTGAATGTGACTCCTCAGTACTTGAATTTTTTTTTTTATTTTTTTTTTGGTTGCTCATAGTATTTTTTTCTTTGACCTGCAAGCTCTGGTTTTTGGCCCATGTTGCTGGGAGGCTTTTTTTGGGATTTCTTTCAGGAGGAGAGTAATGGATTCTTTTAATTTTTTTTTTACTTAACCTTCTGGTTCTAAGAGGTCTAGACACTTTATGATTTTTATAATGCAGTGTGTTTAGGTTCTCTTTTTTGGTCACGTCTTTGATTCTAATGATTCTGAATTTTTTTTCTCTTTGATCTGTTTTGCAGATGAGTTGTTTTTGCTGTAAGATACTTTACATATTCTATTTTTTCAGTCTTTTGACTTGGTTTTTAATGTCTCGTGGAAAGATTTGCTCATATCACCCTTAACAAACCCCATTTTTCTATTGTTCCAGCTTTATATGCCTCTTTTATCAAAAACAAACTCTTGTTTAGTAATTAAAGTCCCTTATAACTGTGTCTCTGCCTACCTTTCCAGTCTTCTTCTACCTTGATTGAACTGACTCCTTGCCATACTTCTTTTCCTAGCTTTTCACTGTGTCTTTAATGAGCTGTTTTAGAATTATACTAGGATTTTAAGTGAAATTTATTGCCTGACAGTTGATAAATGCCATTCTCTTTCCTTTAAAAAAAATCAGAAAAACAGATTTTTCTAGTCCTGTAATATTTCTCCTATTCCCTATTATTTTTCAAATATTACTAATAGCGCTTCAGTGATTGTATCTGCATTTTTTCCGCTTTTTAAAAAGTTTAGTACTTTTTCCCCCAGTTACATGTAAAAACAGTTTTTAACATTTGTTTTTAAAACTTTGAATTCCATTGATTAGAGAAATGCAAATCAAAACAACTCTGAGGTACCACATTTCTCTGGTCAAATTGGCTAAGATGACAAAACAGGAAAATGATAGATGCTAGAGAGGATGTGGAAAAATTGGAATACTAATGCATTGCTGGTGGAGTTGTGAACTGATCCAACCATTCTGGAGAGCAATTTGGAACTATGTGCAAAGGGCTATAAAAAAGTGCATACCCTTTGACCCAGCAGTACCACTTCTAGGGCTGTATCTTAAAGAGATCATATAAGTGAGAGGAAGACCCATTTGCACAAAAATATTTATAGCAACTCTTTTTGTGGTGGCAAAGAATTAGAAATTGAGGGGATGCCCATCAATTGAGGAATGCCTAAACAAGTTGTGGTATATAAATGTAATGGAATACTGTTATGCTATAATGAGGAGCAAACGGTCTTCATAATATCCTGGAAAGACATATTCTCTGATGCTCATTGAGGAGAGCAGAACAAGAAAAACTTTGTACACAATTACAAAATACACAGAATCATGTCTGTGATGACTACCTTTGATAGACTGGGCTCCTCTCAGCAGTGCAAGGTTGTAAAACAACTCCAAAAGACTCATGATGGAAAGGGATATTCACATCCAGAGAAAAATTTACAGAGTCTGAATGCAGATTGAAACAAACTACTTGCTCTCTCTCTTTTGTGTTTTGTTTCATTCTGTCTTTTTCGTTCACTTCCTTGGTTGTAATTCTTCTTTACAACCAGGCTGGTGTTTGGTGGGAAGGTATTTGTGGAGCCTATATTGGATTGAATGCCGCCATGGCAGAGAGGGGCAAGGAGAGGGAAGGGAAGAAAATTTTGAACTCAGAGGATTGTGGAACTGAATATTGTAAACTAAAAATAGATAAACAAATTTAATAAAAATTGAAACAAAAACAAAAACAAAACCTTTGAGTTCCAAATTCTCTTCCTTCCTCCCTCTTTGTCCCCCCCATTAAGAAGGCAAGTAATTAGATATAGGTTTCATGCAAAATATTTCTATGTTGTGAAAGAAAACATAGTCAAAAAAAAGTCAAGAAAAACAAAGAAAGTTAAAAAAGTATGTTTCACTCTGTATTCAGACACCATCATTTCTTTGTCTCAGAGTGGATAGCATTTTTTATCGTAAGTCCTTCGGAGTTGTCTTGGATCATTGTATTGCTGAGAATAGCTAAGTCATTCACAGTTGATCATTGCACAATATTGCTGTTACTTTGCACACAGTACATTTATTTCACTTTGCATCAGCTCATGTAAGTCTTTCCAGGTTTTTCTGAGAACATCCTGCTCATCATTCCTTATAGCACAACAGCCTTCCATCATAATCACATACCACATTTTGTTCAGCCATTCCCAATTGATAGACATCCCCTTAATTTCCAATTCTTTGCCACCAGAAAAGAGCTGCTATAAATATTTTTGGCCATATTAGTCCTTTTCCTTTTTGTTTTTTTATGTCTTATGTGATATAGACCTAGTAGTGGTATTGCTAGCTCATATATTCCTATGGGCATAGTTCCAAATTGCTCTACAGAATCAGTTCACAACTCTACCAAGAGTGCATTAATGTCTCATTTTTCCTACATTGCTTCCATCACTGGTCATTTTCCTTTTCTGCCTTATTAGCTAATCTGATAGGTATAAAGTAGTACCTCAGAGTTGTTTTAGTTTGCATTTCTCCAATCAATGGTGAGTTAGAGCATTTTTTTTTCACGTGGCTATGATTACTTCATCTGAAAACTTCTTATCTTTTGATCTTTTATCAATTGGGGAATGGCTCTTATTTTTATAAATTTGACTCAATTCTCTATATGTTTGAGAAAATGAGGCCTTTATCAGAGAAACCTGCTTCAAAATTTTTTTCACAGTTACTATTACTAACTATATTTCCCTCCATCCTGTTCCCCCCCCAATTTTCTCTTTTCTCTTTCCTTTCACCCTGTCCCTCCTCGAAAGCATTTTGCTTTTCCCCCAGTCTACCCTCTCTTCTCTTATCCCTGTCCCCTTCTACTTTCTTGTGGGGTAAAGATAGATTTCTATACCCAGTTGAGTATGTATGTTATTCCCTCTTTGAGTCAGTTCTGATGAGAGTTTACTCTCACCTCCCCCGTCTTTCCTGCCACTGTAAAAGCTTTTTCTTGCCTATTTTTTGTGAGATAATTTACTATATTCTACCTCTCCTTTTCCCTTTCTCCGAGTACATTCCTCTCTCACCATTTAATGTTTTTTAGATATCATCTTTTTATATTCAGCTCACACCTATGCCCTCTGTCTATATATACTCCTTCTGACTACTCTAATAATGAGAAAGTTCTTGTGAGTTATAGGTATCATTTTCCCATGTAGGAATGTGAACACTTTAACCTTATTAAGTCCCTTATGATATTCCTTTCCAGTTTACATTTTTATGCTTCTCTTGAATCTTATATTTGAAAGTCACATTTTCTGTTTAGCTCTCTTTTTTTCATCAAGAATGCTTGAATGTCCTTTACTTCATTGAATATCCATTTTTTTGCTCTGAAGATTTGTACTCAGTTTTGCTGGGTAGGTGATTCATGGTTATAATTTTAGCTCTTTTGCCCTATGAAATATATTCCAAGCCCTCTGGTTCTTTAATGTAGAAGCTGCTATATCCTGTGTTATTCTGACTCTGGCTCCATGATGTTTGAATTGTTTCTTTCTGGCTGCTTGTGGTATTTTCTCCTTAACCTGGGAGCTCTGAAATTTGTCTACAATATTTCTGGAAGTTTTCATTTGGGGAGCACTTTCAGAAGGTGATTGGTGGTTTCTTTCAATTTCTATTTTACCCTCTGGTTCTAGAATATCAGTCAGTTTTCCTTGATAATATCTTGAAAGATGATGTCTAGGCTCTTTTTTTGATCATGGCTTTCAGGTAGTCCAATAATTTGAAAATGATCTCTCTTGGATCTGTTTTCCAGGTCAGTTGTTTTTTCCAGTGAGATATTTCACATTGTCTTCTATTTTTTTCATTCCTTTAGTTTTGTTTTATTATTTATTTGTTTTATTGTTTCCTGATTTCTCATAAAGTCATTAGCTTCCATTTGCTCAATTCTAATTTTTAAGGAATTATTTTCTTCACTGAACTTTTGTACCCCTTTTTCCATTTGGCCTATTCTTTCTTCAGTGAATTTTTGTGCCTCTTTTTCCACTTGACCAATTTTTCTTTTTAAGACATTCTTCTCATTGGCTTTTTGGACCTTTTTTACCACTTGGCCTAATCTGTTTTTTAAGGTGTTACTTTCTTCAGTATTTTTGTGTGTGTCTCTTGACTCATTTTTCATTATTTTCTTACATCACTTTTACTTCTCTTCCCAATTTTTCTTCTACCTCTCTTACACTTGATTTCCCAAATCCCTATCAACCTCCCCCACCCCCAGTCTGCCTGGGGGCCAAGAGCCACTGCAGATTCAGTAGCTGCCAAGGTCTACTCCTGGCCCACTGGGACCTGGTTTATGCAGGTGTGGTTTGTGCTAGACTGTGTTCCACCCAGGTGTGACAGACCTTTCCTGTTGACCTTCTACATTATTTTTGGAGGCTGTGGATTGAGAGGTCTGGAAACTGCCACTCTGCTACTGATTCAGTTACCCTGAGGTATGTTCCTGGTTTGCTGGGAATTGGTCTGCACTGGTGTAGCCAGCACTGGTCTGTGTTCCTCTCTCACTCTGATAAAACAGAACTTTCCTCCTGACCTAAGTTGTTTTGGGATGGAAATTTGTTTAACTCTGTCTTGTTGTGGGTTCTGCCCCTCTAGAATTTGTTTAGAGTTAATATTTAAAGTTATGTGAAGAGCTCAGGTCAGTCCCTGCCTTTACTCTGCCATTTTGGTTTCACCTCACTTTTTCTGCCAGTTCTTTTTGTATAAGAGAATATAGTTTGTCTGGACCAAGTAATTTTAACTCAAAGACAGTTTGGTGTTTTCTTACTACGTCTTTAATTGTCTGGGGAATCAACCCACTAATTAACCATTTTCATTCAACCCTTTCCCATACAAAGGCTATTCTCTTCAGTAGAGAGAACAGGCAAAATTGGGATAGGACAACATTGTTTTCAATCTACCCACCAAGAGCACAGTATGTTCTGTAGATTTCTCAACCTGTTATAAAAATATTTCTCAATAGCCAAAATGGTCTGAGATTAAGGTGCATTAAGGAAAGCATTGGTCCGAAGCAAAACAGACTCTTGAAGTGGGAACAGGGTTAAAAAAAAAAGAGAGAGAAAGGATACATATAAGAGAATGGAATGATAGAAAATAGACAGTGAGCAGTCATAACTGTGAATGTGAATGGGATCAAGTCACCCATAAAACAGAAGAAGATGACAGAATGGATTAGAAAGAATCCAACAATATGTTATTTACAGGAAACACTCTTACAACATAAAGATTCAGCGTTAAAATGAGCAGAATCTATTATGTTTCAACTAAAGTAAAAAAAGGCGGGGTTAGCAATTATGATCTCAAACAAAGCAAAACCAAAAATAGACCTAAGTAGAAAAGATAACAGGAAAACTACATTTTCTTAAAAGGTACCATATAATGAATTAATATCAATACTGAACCAAATGGCATAGTGGCCAAATTCTAAAAATTAATTGAATTATAGGAGGAAATAGTAAAATCATAATAATGGAGGGCCTCAGTTTGTCTCTTTCAGCCAGAGAAAAATTTAATCATAAAATAAGCAAGAAAGGAGTTTAGGAGATGAATAGAATTTCAGAAAAGTTGGATATGATAGATCTCAGGATAATATTGAATGGAAATAAAGGAGTATATTATTTCTCAGCTGTGCAAAACACCTCAAAAATGGACTATATATTAACTCATAAAAACTTCACAAACAAATGCAGAAAAGAAGACTCATTAAATCTGTTCCTTTCTGAACATATTGCAGTAAAAATTGCATTGAATAAAGGGCCTTTGAACATAGATTAAAAATTAGTTGGAATTGTAGTATTTCATATCAACAAGATAAGCTTAAAATGGGTACATGATTTAGATATAATGGGTGATATCATAAGCAAAATAGAGGAGAATTGGGAAAAAAAAATACTTGCCAGATCTATAGATAAAGAAAAAATTCGTGACCAAATAAGAGATAGAGAGGATCAAGGGAGGTAAAATGAATAATGTTGATTACATTAAATTGGAAAGTTTTTGTACAAACAAAACCAGTACAGGCAAAATTAGTAGGAAAACAGGAAACTGGAAAAACATTTTTTGCAGCAAGTTTCTCTCTTTTTTTTTTTTGGAGGGGGAAAGGCAAGACAGTTGGGGTTAAGTGACTTGCCCAAGGTCACACAGCTAGTAAGTGTCAAATGTTTGAGCCTGAATTTGAACTTAGGTCCTCCTCACTACAGAGCCGGTGCTCTATTCACTGTACCAACCTGGCTGCCCTAGCAAGTTTCTCTGATAAAGATCCAATTTCTCAAATATATAGGAAAGTGAACTAATTTTATAAAAATAACAGCCATTTCCTAATTTAAGGCTATGAATAGGTTGTTTTCAGAAGAAATAAAGGCTATCAATAGTCAAGTGAAAAAATTTTAAGTGAATAGTCAAGTGAAAAAAATCATCAATTATTAGAGAAATGCAAATTAAACTAACTCTGAGGTATCATCTCATACCCATCAGATTGGCTAAGATGACAGAAAAGGAAAATGACAAATGCTGGAGGGGATATGAAAAATAAGTACACTGATGTACTGTTGGTGAAGCTGTGAACCAGTCCAACCATTCAGGAGAATAATTTGGAACTCTGCCCACAGGACTATAAAACTGCATACTCTCTCCCAGCAATATCACTACTAGTTCTGAATCTCAAAGACATCAAAGAAAAAGGAAAAAGCTCTCCTTTTTTTATAGCAACTCTTTTTGTGATGGCAAGAAATTGGAAGCTGAGGGGATGTCTGTCGATTGGGGAATGACTCAACAAGTTGATGTATATGATTATAATAGAATACTGTTATGCAGTAAAAAGTGATAAGCAGGATGGTTTCAGAAAAATGTGGGAAGACCTACATGAACTGATGCAAAGTGAAGCGAGTAGAGCCAGGAGAACATTGTATACAGTAACAGCAGTATGGTAACAATGATCAACTAAGAATGACTTTGCTTCTGTGATCGCTTCTATGATCAACTCATGACAATTCTGAAGGACTCATGATGAAAAATACTATCTCTCTCCAGAGTGAAAACTGATTATGTCCAAGTGCAGATTAACACATTTTTTCACTTTCTTTTTCTTGCTGCCTCCTCACCCCCTGCCCCCCAACATGGCTAAAATAGAAATAGGTTTTGTGTGACTTCATATGTATAATGGGTATTGAATTTCTTGCCTTCTCAGTAGGTGAGGATGGAGCTAGAGGGAGGGGGAAAATTTGGTATTGAAAATAAAACAAATTTGAATTTAAAAGAGAAAAAAAGAAATGGTGATATTAGCTAGGGACTCCTTAGTCAGAACAGAAGACCCTAGGTACAGCAGAGTCATCCCATGGTGAGGGCAAGGCTCCCGAAAAGGTGAAGCATTCCAGGGAATGAGTGAACTGGGAACTGTAGCTGTCTTCAGGTATTTCAGGGATCATTATAAGGAAGGGAGGCCACTAGAAATAGAGGCCACGTGGAAATCTGGAAACACAGCACACCTTGCCAAGTAGTCAGCTAGAGTACAAAGGCTTTTTTTACGCGTAATGGAAAATCCCCTGGCATCCCCATGAACATAAATTGTAGAGTTGGGGGTGGGGGATAGATTTTTCCTGAGATCTTGTGAATTTTTCACCCCATTCAAACAGTACTTTCCTGGAAAGATCATTGGTTCAATGGCAAGAAGGAAAATAGGAAGTGTTTAAGTTCATCAGGACTGTCAATATGTATCTCTGATGTGTGTTTAGCAACTGTATCATTTTATGTTAAATGAACCTTTTTAACTCTTGACTGTATCAGGTCAGCAATTTATTTTATTAAATTATTTGCACTTAGGTTGGCTACCTTAGGTTCCTAAGAGAGTCTTCATGCATAAAGAGATATCAGACTATCACTCTTTGTAGATGATATGATAGACTTAAAGAGTCCTAGAGAATCAAGTAAAAATTACTTGAAGTAATAAATAACTTTAGCAAAGTTGCAGGATATAAAATAAGCCCACATCAATCCTCAGCATTCCTATATATTACTAACTAAAGTCTAATGCAAGAGATAGAGAAATTCCGTTTAAAGTTACTGTAGACATTATAAAATATTTGGGAGTTTAAACAAACCCTGAACCTGATTACAAAACACTTTTCACACAAATAAGGTCAGAGCTAAATAATTGGAAAAACATCATTTGCTCATGGATAGGCCGAGATAATATAATAAAAATTATAGTTCTACCTAAACTGATTTACTTATTCAGTGCTATACCAATCAAAATACCAAAAAATTATTTATGGAGCTAGAAAAAGTAATAATAGTATCCATCTGGAAGAGCAAAAGGTCTAGATCAGTGGTTCTCAACCTGTGGGTTGTGACCCCTTTGGGGGTTGAATGACCCTTTCACAGGGGTCACAGGGGTCGCACATATTTCCGATGGTCTTAGGAACCGAGACACCTCTCCTCCATCCGTCTTCAGGTGGGTCTGCCCACATATGAGTACTAAAGAGTCTCAGCATTAGGAAGGTTGAGAATCACTGCAGACTATAAAGGGATTTAATGCAAAGAAATGCTAGGGAATGTGGCCTTGCCATACCAGATCTTAAATTGTATTATAAAGCAGCAGTCATCAGGACTATTTGATGCAGCAGTC
Source organism: Pseudochirops cupreus (assembly GCA_028627135.1). Classification (NCBI taxonomy): domain Eukaryota; kingdom Metazoa; phylum Chordata; class Mammalia; order Diprotodontia; family Pseudocheiridae; genus Pseudochirops; species Pseudochirops cupreus. The sequence goes on along the minus strand of CM053582.1, from coordinate 156,819,592 downwards.
ATCAAAACTAAGAAATAGAGTGGTGGATCAGTGGAATAGGTTAGGTACACAAGACACAGTAGTCAATGACTATAGAAATCTACTTGCTGTTTGATAAACCCAATGACTAGCTTCTGGGATAAGAACTCATTATTTGATAAAAACTTCTGGGAAAACTGGAAAATAATATGGCAGAAACTGGGCATAGATCAGTATCTTACACTGTATACCAAAATAAAGTTAAAATGGCTACATGATTTAGATATAAAGGCTGATATTATAAGCAAACTGGGAGAACAAAGAATAGTTTATCTGTCAGATTTATGGAGAATGGAAGAATTTATGATTAAACAACAGAGAACATTATGAAATGCAAAGTGGATAATTTTGATTACGTTAAACTGAAAAATTTTTCACAAACAAAGCCAATGCAACTAAGATTAAGAGGGAAGCAGAAAATTGTAAAAGAATTTTTACAACTAGTGTTTCTGATAAAGGCCTCATTTCTAAAATATATAGAGAACTGAGTCAGATTTACAAGAATACAGGTCATTCCCCAATTGATAAATAATTAAAGGATCAAAACAGGTAGTTTTCAGAGGAAGAAATTAAAGCTATTTGTAGTCATGTGAAAAAATGCTCTAAATCACTATTGATTAGAGAGATACAAATCAAAACAAGTCTGAAGTACCACATTATATCTATCACATTGGTTAACATGATAGAACAGGAAAATGATAAATGTTGGAGAGGATGTGGGAAAGTTGGAACACTGATTCATTGTTGGTGGAGCTATGAGCTGATCTAACCATTCTGGAGAGCAATTTGGAACTGTGCTCAAAGGACTATAAAAATGTGCACACCCTTTGACGCTGTAATACTGATTCTAGAGCTGTATCCCAAGATGTAGAGAATCACAGGCCAGTGGGACTCTGACCCTGATGGCTGAACAAGCCCTCTCAGGTGTTTGGCTTGCTGATGGGTCTGGATTGGTTCTTCATCCCCCAGGAAAGAGCTCAAACACAGGTGTGAGGATTAGGTCGACTAGATAAGCATGGCATTTACACCCATGGCCTGGGAACAAAGAAGTGTAATGTCCTCAGGGGAGGACAATTAGAGAGGAGCATTATGGTTCTATAAAGCTTATTCCTTTTTTTTCTTTTGTTTTTTATTAAATTTTATTTTAGTTTGCATCATTCATTTTCATAAGATTTTGAGTTACATATTTTCTCCCCTTCTTTCCCCTACCCACCACCTTAAAACAGCCATCCCAGTGTGTCCCCCCTCCCCCAGTCTATTCTCTCCTGTGTCACTTTTCGGTAGGGCAGGATGGATCTCCCAACCACAGTGCCTGTGTATCTCAAATTCCAGTTGGATGTAGTCAATAATAATAATAATAATAATAATAATTGCATATATATATAGATAGATAGATAGATAGATATATAGATGGATATTTATAACATTTGATTATGAAACTTTAGATTCTAGATTCTTTCTCTTCCTCCCTCGTCACCCACCCCCACTGGAAGGACAAGCAATCAAATACAGGCTGAACATGTGAAATTACGCAGAACCTCTCCATGGTGAGCACACCGTGGGAATCTGATTACGTGTCCCTTCTTCCTATCCTGCCCCCCCATCCACTCTCCACCCTGTCCCTGTCCCTCTACAAAAATGTGAACATT
>CM053582.1:156797579-156817425 GCA_028627135.1 Pseudochirops cupreus | reverse complement strand
ATATATATATATGTTCCCTTCAACTGTCCTCATACTGAGAAAAGTCTTATGAGTTATAATGATCATTTTTCCATGTAGGAATGTAAATACTTCAACTTTAATAAGTTCCTTATGATTTCTTTTTCTTGTTTACCTTCTCATGCTTCTCTTGCTTCTTGTATTTGAAAGTCAAATTTTCTGTTCAGCTCTGTTTTTTTTCATCAAGAATGCTTGAAAATCTTCTATTTCATTGAATGACCATATTTTCCCCTGTAGCATTATACTCAGTTTTGCTGGGTAGGTGATTCTTGGTTTTAGTCCTAGCTCCATTGACCTTTGGAATATCATATTCCAAGCCCTTTGATCCCTTAATGTAGAAGCTGCTAGATCTTGTGTTCTGCTGATTGTGTTTCCACAATACACAATACCCAATTTCCACAAACAATATCCACAACTGTTTCTTCCTAACTGCTTGCAGTATTTTCTTCTTGACCTGGGAACTCTGGAATTTGGCTATAATATTCCTAGAAATTTTCTTTTTGGGATCTTTTTCAAGGGGCAATTGGTGAATTCTTTCAATATCTCTTTTGCTCTCTGGTTCTAGAATGTCAGAGCCGTTTTGCTTGATAATTTCTTGCAAGATGTTGTTTAGGTTCTTTTTTTCATCATGGCTTTTAGGTAGTCCAGTACGTTTTAAATTATCTCTCCGGGATCTATTTTCCAGGTCAGTGGTTTTTCCAATGAGATATTTCCCATTGCCTTCTATTTTTCATTATCTGTTTAATAGTATCTTGATTTCTCATAAAGTCATTAGCTTCCTATTTGTTCCAGTCTAATTCTGAAGGAATTATTCTCTTCAGTGAGCTTTTGAAATTCTTTTTCCATCTGGCAAATTTGGCTTTTTAAGGTATTCTTCTCATTGGCTTTTTAGGCTTTTTACATTTGAGTTAGTCTGTTTTTTAAGGTGTTATTTTCTTCATTTAGGTTGTTGACTCTTTTTTCATGATTTTTTTGCATCATTCTCATTTCTCTTCCCAGTTTTTCCTCTACTTCTCTTACTTGATTTTCAAAATCCCTCTTGAACTCCTCCATGACCTGTAACCAGTTCACATTTTTCTTGGAAGCTTTTGGTGCAGGCGTTCTGACTTCGTTTTTTTCCTCCTGTTCCATACTTTGATCCTTTTTGTCCCCAAAAAAAGGAATCTAAGGTTTGATTGCTGTGCTTGCTTTGCCTTCTTTGCTTACTCATGTTGCCAGTCAATTACTTAACTTTTGAGCTCTTTGCCACAGTAGAACTTTGCTTCCAGAGAGGAGAGCTTTGTCCCAAATCCTGGGGTTTTCATAGCTGCTGGAGCTATTAGTTGGGTGCCCTCTCTGCAGCCCCCACAAGCTGTGGCTCACTGGTCACACACCCTAAGACCTCCATCCAAGATAGCAATACACATCCAGGCAGGTTAAAGCTAGAGTGATTACCTTTTGAATGGTTGCTTGCTCCTCCTACTATCTGCAAGTCAGGAGCTCTGAAGCAGCTTTGTGGCATGGAGGTGGCTTCTCGCCCTGGAGGCAGGGGCTGGACGGAGCTCCTTTGTTCCTGGCCCCCCCCCCCCATTTTTCCAGCAGAGTTCTACACTGACCTTTTACTTTGTAATTTATGGTTGATAATTCTGGAAACTGTCACAGCTGCTGGCGATCCACTCTCCCGAAGTCTGCTGGTTGGGGCTGTTCTGGGGCTAAAACTGTGGGCTCACGTGCTGCTGGTCTTGGTTCCCAGCATGCTGTGATGGACCCTTACTGCTATAGGCCTGCCGGGCTGCCTTCAGGAGGAGATTTGTTTCTTTCTGTCATTTTGTGAGTTCTGTAGCATTAAAATCTGTTTGGAGTCATATTTTATAGGTATTTGAGGTGGTTATGGGGGGAGCTCACAGATTTTTCCTGTTTCTATGCTGTTTCTTGGCTCTGGTCCCCACTCCCCCCAATCAAGGTGTTATTTTCTTCAGTGTATTTTTGGGTCTGTTGGCAGGCTGGCTGTTGACTCACTTTTCATGATTTTCTTGCATCATTCTCATTTCTCTTCCCAATTTTTCCTCTGCTGTTCTTGCTTGATTTTCAAAATCCTCTTTGAGCTCCTCCATTGGCCTGTAACCAATTCATATTTTTCTTGGAGCCTTTTGATATAGTAGTTCTGATTTCATATCTTCCTCCTGCTCTATGCCTTGATCTATTTTTGTCCCCAAAAAAAGGATTCTGTTGCCTTTTTTGCTTCTTCTGCTTGCTCATATTGCCAGCCAATTACTTTACTTTTGATCTCTTTGCCATAGGAGAACTCTGCTTCCAGAATGGAGAGAGCTTTGTCCCAAATTGCTGGGGTTTTCCCAGCTACTGAGCTATTAGAAGGGTGCTCTCTCTACAGCCCAACAAGCTCTGGCTGACTGGCCACACATCCCAACACTGCCACCCAAGACTGTGATTCAGATCCAAGCAGGTTAAAGGAAAAGACATTAATGGTCGCTTGATCCCCCTACTATCTGCAGGCCAGGAGCTCCTGAAGCAGCCATAGTGCACAGCCACCACACCTCTACCATTTCTCAACCCTCAGGCAGGGGCCAGTCTGTGCTCTTCTGTCCCCCCATGTTCCAACAGAGTTCCACACTGACCTTTTACTTCGTCTTTGGTGTTTATGGGTTGAGAAGTCTGGAGACCGTCATAGCTGCTTATGATTCACTCTTCTGAAGCCTGCTCAGGTCACTGCTGGTCAGGGCTGTGCTTGGGGACAGAACCAGAATGGCTCATGTGGGGCTCCGCTTGGCTCCCAGCTCAGTGCAATAGGCCCTTCCTGTCATCCTGCTAGGCTGCCTTCAGCAGGAGATTTGTTTCTCTCTGTCTCTTTGTGGGTTCTGTAGCTCCAAAATTTGTTTAGAGTAATTTTTTTACATGTATTGGAAGTGATTGGAGTGGGAGCTCTCGCCAAGTTTGTGCTTCTATTCTGCCATCTTGGCTCTGTCCCTGTTTAACTTTTTTGTTTTAATATGGGTGTGCCTATTGTCCTGAGAGTTCACAACACTATATATAAAATGATGAAGCCTTATGTTAAAGGAGGAGGTAAATATTCTAGGTCCCCTTCCTTGTTCTGTGCAGTTTTAAAAATGATTCAGCGATCCTCTTTTTTCTTTTCGTCTTTTTGCCCCATCACCACTGTTACTTCCTTCCCCAGTTAAAAATTGAAGAAAACAAACAAAAAATTCTTGTAACAGATCGACATAGTCAAGTAAAATAAATTCACATAGTTACCATTACCAATAATGTGTATCTTTTTTTTACACCTTGAATCTATCACTTGATTCTTGGGAGGTGGATAACATGCTTCTTCATAGGTCCTCTGGAGACATGATTGGTCATCATTTTGATTAGCATTCTAAAATTTTTCAGAGTTGCTTTTCTCAAGAATTGTTCTGTAAATTATTATCTAACCCTTATTCTGCTCACTTAACTGCCTCAGTTCCTACTTTCTAAGATTCTCTAAAATTATCTCTTTTGTTATTTTTTTACATTAAGTAGTATTCCTTGACCACAGTTTGTTTCATACCACAGTTTGTTCTGCCATTCCTCAATTGATGGGTGTCTTTTTAGATTCCAATTTCTTTCTTTTCTTTTTGCTTTATTTCAGGCCTCCACAACCTTTGTCCTGAGGACTGTTTATGGCATGCCAAAGGATTTAAGTGACACACAAAAAGTGTAGAGGAAAACATCCTTTCTATGTAGACAAAATCTTTGGCATGCCCACTGACTGCAGGTTGTGCAGACTGGCCTTATTTCCTTTTAATTTTCCCGTGAAGATAAAGAATTTTATTTTGCTTGTGATTGTTCTTTTTACAGTATTATTTCCCCTCTTAAAGTCTACTCTTACATTCTACCCCCTGCCCTTTTCATTGTTGAGTTTAATATACTTCTGCCCTAACCATTCTTTTGTTTGGTTAACATAAGAGTGAGGTTCACAGAATGCCCACCCCCCTCAACTCTTTCCCTCACGTTTGTATATTCTCATATACCTCAGTTATGAGAAAAAGGAAGTTCTACTCTCTTCCTGACCCTTTCTACAATAGTGCATTCCTTTTATCTTCCCATGTCTTTCCCTTCTTCAGTACCTTATAGCAGTGCCAGTCCATCTCTTTTTCTTATTTTAACTCCCTCTATAACCTTTGAACATATTAAGGTTCTAAGGGATACTTATTTCTTCTCCCTTTATTAACATGTTTGCATCATATCATCATACTATATCTCCCTGTTGCTCAAATAAATGTACCTTTCTAGGTTTCTCTTAAGTGTTATTTTGCATTTCTAAGCTCTCTCTTTTCATCAGAAGTGCTTGAAAGTACTCCATTACATTGAAGATTAATTTTTTTTCCCTGTCAGATTGTGTTCCTCTTTGTCTTTTGGAATATTTTATTTGAGGAGCTCCTCTTGTTTGTAGTAGAAGACATTTTTGTGTAATACTGATTGTGGTTCCTTAATATTTGAACTCTTTCTTTATGACTTGTACCATTTTTTCTTTGTTATGGAAGCTTTTGATTTTTGCTATCACATTCTTGAGACTTTTTCTTTTGTTATGTTTTTTCATGAGATGATTGACAAATTCTTTCTGTTTTTACTTCATCTTGTGGTTCCAACAAATCTTGACAGCTTTTGTCATGATTCTTCATGATTCAGGAGTCTGATTCTTAAATCATCTCTCCTTGACCTTTCCAGGTCAATTATTTTTTAAATCTATCCTACATTTTCTTCTATTTTTTCCCCTAGTCTTTTGATTTTGTTCTAATGTCTCTTATCTTAAACATACACTGATTTCTATTTGACTGTTTGGTTGATTGCTCATTTCTTGGATAAGGTTTACCACTTCTTTTTTTATTCTACTTATTCTTCCATTTCTTCCTTTGAGCTTTTGTGTCATTAAGTATTTATATTAGTCGTTGTAGAATAGAATAATTTTTTTTCCTTTGAATATCTGCTTACAGTTAGGGATTTATATTCTCTTTCTAGGTTGACTTTTTGCATGTCTATGGATGTATTATCCTTCTTTATTGTCGTCTGTAAATTATTGTATTTACTCATCTCTCCATCTTTAGTTCTTGAATCAGGGCTTTGTCTTCAAATTTTAGCCCAGTGATTATGACTACACTTCCTGGGAAAATTCTAGAAGAGTGCATTAAAGAGATGGTAGTTATATTAGAAAGGGAAGCAGTTATTATAAGGAGCCAGCATGTCTTCCGTCAAGAATAGGGTATGCCAGGATAACCTAATTTCCTTTTATGATAGAATTATTATGACTGTTAGATGAAAAGAGTGCTTTCCATAGTGTAGAGAGTATTTGATAAAATGTCTCAGTTATTCTTGTGGAGAAGACTTAGAGATGTAGATTAGATAAGTATACAACCAGATGGATTTAGAATTGGTTGGATGTCTAGACTCACAGAGTAATTATTAATACTTTACTATTACCATGCTCATAGGTCTTCAGAGAAGTATTCCAATAATCTATGCTTGATCTTATAATGTTTAACATTTTTATAAGTGATTTATATGATGTCCAAAAGTATTTTAATTGTGTAGAGCAATGAGATGAATCTGATAAGGTAAAATTGAATAGAGATAAATGTAAAGTATATAGGAGTACAGAACAAAGAGCAGATTGGGGTAGATGACATCGTGGAATTAAGGGCAACATGATTGGTTAAAGAACAAGGACAACAACAACAATGGAGCAATATGATTGTTTGGCAGTTAGGTAATGAGTGCTAGCAATGACCCTTTTCTTTTCTCGTGAGACTAAGAAGTGCTCATGTCTGAATGCAGGTGTGAGATAACAGCAGCCCAGACATTTTGACAGCAAACCAGACATCCTTGAAGGATAGGTTGGTGAAAGAAAGACATTAAGCCCAAATTCATTTCCCAAGGTTAGCAAAATTCTTTGAGGCAAGAATAGATGGATTTTTACATCTAACTCATTACAGGCCAGCTAAACTCTGAACTAACTTCAGAGACAAAGAACCATGACTTAAATAGTTACAGGGCAAAATTAATTACTTGTAAATAAGATCAGTTAGAAAATTGTGCAGAATCACTTTTCATCTTATCAGTGCTAAAAAAATCTAGTATTAGTAGTCTAAGAAGGGGGTGGCATGGTCAGACAGCAATTATTCTTAAAAATGTATTGAGGTTACAATGAACTCCAAGCTCAATATGAATCAGCAGTGTTATACCATAGCCCAAAAAGCTAATGTGATCTTAGGCTAAATTAGAGGGTAACTTTCATCGTAATCATTATAACAACAAACATTTATATAGCCCCTGTTATGTGCCAGGCACTAGACTAAGTGCCTTACAAATATTATTGCCTTTGATCTATACAACCACCCTGGGAGGTAGGTGCTGTTATTATCTCCATTTTATAGATGAAGAAGCTGAGGCAAATAGAGGTTGTGACTTGCCCAAGTTTGCACAGTGAGTAAGAATTTGAGGCCATATTTGAACTCAGGTCTTTCTTACTCCAGGCCCAGCTTTTCATCCACTGTCTTTCTTACACCAATAAGGAGATTACAATCCAATTGTACTCGACCGCTGCTGAGGCAACCGGGTAATGAAGTAGATTGAGTGCCGAACCTGGGTTTGAATGGTGGCTCTTAAATATTAATTTGTTACTCTCTGAGTTTGTTTTCTAACCTGTAACATGAAATGACTATCTAGTGGTTAACCTGACCTTTTTGTGTGTTTTGTGTTTTTAATCAGAGGCATTTATGCTAAGAACCTTCTGTTTTTAGGGAAAATGTGTCATAGGTTCAGTCAATCAAGAACTGCAAGCTTCTGTTGATTGTATAGTTTTGTGTACCTGACTTAAGAGGTTTCACTGTTGGAAATCCTTGGAAATTGATTAACTGAAAGATATAAATTTGTGGGTTTGCACATGGGTGCGTGTGTATGCACATGTGTGCATGTGTGTGTGTGTGTGTTTCTCTTGCTCTTTGTAAGACCTTGTAGAGTTCATTTGTTGGGTGAGGATGAGTGAATTGAAAAAGAAAGGGAGTCAACTTTTCTTACTACTTGTGGCCAGATTAAGTGGTAAAATACATTTTTGTCCTGTGTTAATCCATAGCGAATTCAAAATGCTTCAGCTTTTCTCTTATCAACCAACTGCCACTGTGGGGTTGGTGCAGGCCCCAGCCTCACACCTAGACTTTTCCCATAGCCTGCTGGCTGATCTCCCACCCACAGGCCTCCCTTCTCCAGTGAGTTCTTTGACTCCACTGTCAAAGTGGTCTTCCTTAAGCATTGTTTTGATGGTTTCACTCCTTATTCTATCAATACCAATGGCTCCCTATTACCTACAAGATAAAATGTTGTTTGGTGTTCAAAGACCATCATAAAGTGACTACTTCCTGCCATTCTATTCTTCTTATACTTTTACTCCTTTTCGCGTAGTTGATGATTCTGTGACACTGGCCTGAGACCGTGCGTCATTATTTACTGAAAATATTGATGCCATTTGCCATGAACTCTCTCTTCACCTCTCTTTCTCATCTTGCATCACCCAGATGCCATTTGTCATTACCTCTTTTTTTGCCTGTATTTTACCTGAAGAAGTGATTCTTCTCCTTGCTAAGATAAACCCTCCATCTTCACCAGTGATTTCATCACATCCTTTCTTCACCAGCAAAGTACTCACACTCACACACACACACATTTACCTTCAGTCTCTCCCTGTCTGCTGAATTCTTCCCTGCTGCCTATAAGCATACCCCTGACTCCCCTATCCTCAAAAAACTACTCACTTAACCTATCTATCTCTGCTGGCTTTTGTCTCATATCTCTCTTCCCTTTGGGGCCTAAAGTTGAGAAGGCCTTTTGCAATAGATGCCGTTCACTTACTTTGCTCAGAATTCTGCAATCTGGCTTCCAACCTCATGGTTCAACTGAAACTGCTCTTTCCAAAGTTACCTTGACCTCTCTGCAGCCTTTGACACTGTCAGTCACCCACTTTTTGATACTTTTTTCCCCTCTCGGTTTTCATGACACTGCTTTCTTCTGACTTTTCCTCCTGTTTGCTCCTTCTTAGTTTCCTTTGCTAGATTTCCATCCAGATTATGCCTGTTAGCCTTGGGTGTGCCACAGGGCTCTGTCCTCAGTCCTTACTTTTCTCCCTGAGTCCAAACTATTTCAATTGGTGGTCTTATCAGTTTGAATGGATTCAATTATCTTCTCTAGAGTGATGATTCTCAAATCTATTTATTCAGCCCTATGCGCTCTGCTGACCTCCAGTCTTGCATCTCTAGTTGCTTGTTGGACAGCTTGAGCTAGATGTCCTGTACACAGCTTAAACTTAATATATTAAAAATCAACTCATTATTTTCTGCCCCCACCCTCTTCCTTCTTCTAAACTTACCTACTTTCTAGGGTACTACCATTCTCCATCACCCAAGCTTGCAGCTTAGGTTTCATCATCAGCTCTTCACTTTCTCTCTCCTTTTATATCTAGTCTCTTGCCAAGGCCTGTTTATTTTACTTTCGGATTAGCTTGGGAATATGCCCCCCTTCTCTCCTCTGACACTGCCATCACCTTGGAGCAGGCCTGCATCTCCTCATACCTAGACTATTGCAGTAGTCTGCTGACTACCATGTTTCTCTCCCTGCTCCAGTCCATTCTTCACTGTGCTCTCAAAGTGATCTTCTTGTTCTTTTACACCTTGAGGATCAATATAAAATCCCCTGTTTTTCAAAGCCCTTTATAATCTGGCCCTTCCTTACCTTTCCAATTTTCTTATACATTACACCCTTCCATCCCCCCAAATAACTTCCCATGTAATTCTGTGATCCAGTGACACTGGCTTCTTTGCTGTTTCTCATATTAGATACTTTCTCTGCTGACCTGCGGTATTTTCACTGGCTGTCCTCCATGCATGGAATCCTCTCACTCTTCATCTCTGTCTCTTGGCTTCCTTGGCTTCATTCAAGACTGCCTGAAATCCTTTGGCATGCCACAAGGAGCCCGAAGGCCACAGATTGGAACTTCTACAAGAAGCCTTTCCTGATCTCTCTTATTTCTGGTGCCTTCCCTCTGTTGGTTCTTTTCAAGTTATTCTTTATATAGCTTGTTTATACATAGTTGTTTACATGATTTTTCCCTAGCTAAACTGTGAACTCCTTTAGAATGAGATTGTTTTTTTCCTTTCTTTTGTATCTCTAGTACTTATCACAGTGCCTGGCACATAGAAGACAATAAGTATTTTGCTTTTCTTTTTTTTTTTTTCCCAGAAAGTCCTTATCTTTATTAGATGGTAGTATACAGAGTAAGTCCTCAGATGCCCAGAATCTTGATCTTGGGGGGAGGCAGTGGTGGCAAGAAGACAGTGCCCTTTGTAGCTTTAATACCAGTAGATTATTATTATTTTATTAAATACCTTTATTTTTTTTATCAACTATCAAATAACTTGATTTACCTTTGGGAGAAGGGTCCTTGCCCCCGGGTTATCAGGATATGCATTTGACAGCCTTGCTAGCCCTGGCAGCCAAGGACAACTTGCCTCATAGCTACCATTATGGAATGAGCTGATCAGCATAATTGATAATTATATTAAATTAAATAAATTATTATTATATTGAACACCAGCTTTAATACCACCTTCCTGTGCCTCTTAAGTCTCCATGATCCCCATTGCCTCCATCACCTCTTCTCCCAGCATCTTCAAACAGGGGAACATAAGTTTTCTCCAGAGCATCTTCCACTGACATATCTTTGGGACCATCAGTCCACTGCTCAGGGATGATGCCATCAAGTCTGGGGAACTCAGGCTTTGGGATGATCCTCCCTCTCCTCAGGGAGACTCGTACACACTCACCTTCCTCTGTAAACCTCCATTCCTCTTCAGTAGGCTTTCTGTCAGTGGGATCCACAAGCTTAACCTGTTGGAAAAGCAGGGGGGCCTCACTGGAGATTATGGTGCCCCGGTAATCCTTGCTTTGGTCAATGTATTGGAAATGTGTATTCAGTCCTTTTAAGACAACCCAGTTCCTCTCCCTGGTGATCTGAACCACTTTGCCCTGCTTCCCACCATCTTTGCCTTCCAGGATCTTGACTGTGTCCCCACAAAACGCATTCCAGGAATTTTCAGGTATAGGCTCCACAAGGCCTGGATGTTGCCTTTTCCAGGGAGTGTTTCTCCTCTTGTCAGCCATCGATCCAGGTCAGCTCATTCCATAGGGGTAGTTATGAGGCAAGGGCTAACAAGGCTGTCAAATGCATATCCTGATATCCTGGGGGCAAGGACCCTTCTCCCAAAGGTAAATCAAGTTCCTATGGAAGGTGAAAGGAACAAGTTCCTACTCCAGTCCAAATCTCAGATCACCTCATCTCCAGATGCTGGGGTATATTCATTTTCGACTCCGACTCTCACCTTTGCACAGTGGGATGACCAAGACAATAAATGTTTAATGACTAGGTGATTTACTGACTGGCGTCATTGCTGTTGCTCATATACGACATTCTTTTTCCCAACTTTGAGCGTTTTTACAAGCCATCCTTCGTACCTGGAAGTCTTTCCTCCTGGTGTGTAACTTCTAGCTTCTTTCAGGTCTTAGCTGAAGTTCCACTTTCTTCAGTAAGGCTTTCCTAGTCCTTTTTAATCCTGGTGCTTTCCCTTTGAGATTATTCCCAATTTTTCCTCTGCATTTCTTATTTGCACATAGTTATTTGCATGTTAACTTCCTTATTAGTCTATGAGCTTGAGCTTCTCAAGAGCATTGATTTTCTGTCTTCCTTTGAATGCCCAGCACTTAACCTTTATGCCTCATACCTAATAAGCAATGAATAAATGCTTGTTGATTTTCCTTTAGGGTGTTAATTTCATTTGTTCAGGGTGGTCTTTGAAAAATGATTTTTGCTTTGGTTATCTTTAATTCATATAATCATGGAATCTGAGCACAAGGAGTGGGCTAGGAATCCTGAAGTTAGATATGGAAGGAAAGGACCTTAGGGATCATCTGATTTTCATTTCATAAGTAAGGAAACTGATGCCCTAAAAGAGATAAGGGATTCATCCAAGGTGATGTATGTGGTTAGTGTATGAACTGGGATTAGAATCCAGACATTTTGTCTCCTGATCCAGTGCTGCCTATAGGTTTTTTCATCATGACCATTAGCATTATTCCTATCGACCTACCAAGAAGTAATTCAGCAAATGTTTATTAAGCTTTTGCTATTGGGGCATGAGTTGTGCTTTGTAATAGAGGATATAGAGATGAAAAATGACCTTGTTTCTGCTTTTTTGATGGCATAAGAGAGTGCTCAGGACTGGGAAAGTGATCACATCTAGGATATTTTGTTCTATTCTGGGCATTGCATTTAGAAAGGACGTTGGTAGCTAGGTAACATTCATAATGGTGAAGAGCCTGGAATTCCTTCCATATGAGAGTCAATTGAAAAAGGTACTGTGTACAATGGTAGTAGGATGAGACAGGGAACTGATGGTGATTTGTAAAGGTTTAGCAGTTACAGGACTTAAAGCAGGAAAGGATTTTAGAGATCATTTAGTTTGACTTTTTTCATTTTACAGATGGGAAAACTGAAGCCAAGAATGATTAAGTGACTTACCCTGGTCATTCACTAGTAAGTAGCAGTGCTGAGATTTGAAACCTAGTGCCCTGACTCTATGTACAGTAAAAGGTGCCTTAGTCAGAGCAGTATACTTGGGTTATAGATTTATTAAGATCCTTTTAGTTGTTTACAAACTGTAAAGCTGGACAAGTCACAATTCGTTTGTCTCAGATTTTGCTTTGGTGAACTAATGATGTTATTAGTTCTCTGTAATTCTGAACTTTAATTAAACATTTATTGTATACTTTGAAATGTAGGATGACAGATGCAGTAAAATTAGGGTAATTATTATCTTGTTAAAGTAATGATTTTCAGATTTTATGTAGGATGAAAGTCCACCTAACTCCATAGCTTATGAGTATTTCAAAGCTACACGTTTTCATCAGGGTGGACACTCTCCAGGAATCCAGATTGCTTAGTAGATCTTATTAGAAAATATTTGTGAATTGCTGTAGCAGTAAAATATCATTAACTGGTGGCCAGTATTCTGTCAATGAACCCTTCCAAACTTTTCTAGTATGGACCTAAGATAATAGACAAATAGTCCATTTGGGAACTCTTTTTAGAAAGATAAAGCACTTATTAAGCCCTTATGTTCTACCAGGCACTATGTGTACTGGGAGTACACATATAAGTTAATGACACAGCCCCTGCTTTTAAGAAATTTTTAAAGAGAGAAAAACATTACATCAAGGGATGCTGGAAAGGGGTGAAAGAGGGAAGTGTTTCTCAGGTGTGGGCATGATGAAGAATGGAAGTGGTTTGGAGGCTTGGGCTTTGACAAACTAAAGCAAAAAAAAAAATCTCACTTATGAGAGCTGGCAGAGCCAGAGAGAGAGTCCAGATTTCTGGTGGAAGTAGAGATCAGGGCCGTGGGGAAGAGAGGTAAGGATGTGTCATGAAGGCCTGAGCCCAGTATGGCAGCAAGTTTATCTTATTAGAGATGGAGGAGCAAGGTGTATTTTGGAAACCTTTCTAGCTTGGCTTTGTAAAACCTTTGAGAACATAGGGTTACCATACTATGGTATGAAGCATTAGAGGAGGGCTTCAGTGGCCAAATATCTTGATTATATTATTTGTTATATTTATTATATTTATATTATAGATTATATTATAGTATTAATTGTATTATTTAAATTTTAAAAGTTTCATTGTTAAAATTATGATGGCTTGCACTTCAGTCCATTTCTTTTATGATATATGAAAACTGAGGGCAAGAAACTTTGTCCTGTAGCATTCGAAATTCTAAGAAAAATGATTTTGCCTTGTCTGTATATCATTTGGCCTACTTTTTATGTTCTTTTTAATTAATCTGGCTCCAGGATTTAAATTTTTTTTTTTTGAGGAATATAACTTGTCAGATTGTAGGTTTTAGATATGGAAGAGACTTAGAGATCATGATATAATATAATAAACATTTATTAAGAGCCTGGGGTACACATTATCATCTAGCTTTACCCCCTTATTTTACAGCTGATGAAATTGAGACCCAGTGTGGTTTAAAATTTGAAGAGGCAGAGATGTGGTACAGTGGATAGAGCACTCCACCATGAGTTTAGAGGATCTGAGTTCAAAACCAATCACAGATACTTACTCTTCGTGACCTAGGGCACGTCTCTTAACCTCTGCCTTCCTCAGTTTCCTTAATGTAAAATAAGTATAATAATAGCACCTGTCTCCCAGGATTATTGTGAGGATAAAATGAGACAATATGTTTAAAGCACTTTGCAAATCTTAAAATGCTGTTGTTATTAACAATAACAAGAGACAGAGTCATGCTTGGTGATCCTCTTAGCTAAGCTCCTGTGTATTTGAGTTTGAGTTCAGAGAAGTTGTCAAAAAATTTGCTGCTAAACCTCTTGTTATGTCAAACTGCCTTTGAGCTGCAGCATTTTGTTGTTCTTTACTGATTTATGTCCCAGTTTAGCAGTTTCAGGAATCGATAGTTAAAAGTAGAAATGTTCAAAGAAGTTTAGATTGAAATTCTATAGCTAAAATTTAAGACCTAAAAATTGTCACATTAAGAATTCTAGAAAAAACAAACAAACAAAAAGAATTCTAGAAAAACAAGCACTTTGCCTGCATATATGTATGTGGTAATTTTCCAGGTAATCTTACAGTATGGTGATATTGACAAAGGTTTTCAAAAGCCTGATCAGAACCCTGATCCAAGGTTTTTTAGAAGGAATGATAGTTGTCTAGGTAGGATGAGTTTTATACACGAGGACAGTAAGTAAAGTGGATAAGCTTTTATATGTAGTTCTCAACTGTGTAATGTACTAGGAAGAGACATTCAATTTGTTCTCTGAAGATTTCGGTTGAAATTCTAACTCACTGCATAACCATATGCATGTACCTCAATTAACAGACAAGTTATTAAACTGGTATCCTCAGTGCCAGGTTCTGGAGATGAAAAGCAATACAATCCCATCTCTCAAGGAGCTTATTTAATAAGTGATTATGGCAAATGTACAGAAAAGTATGAGACAAAGGGGAACGTGGTTAGGGTAAAGAAGGGGGCCAAGAAAAGTGTTATAAGAAATAAGAGCAGCGAATAAACACTTTTAGCTGGGGGGAGTGGGGAGAGAATTGAAGAAAGATTCATTAGAATCTCTGAGCTTAATTTTACATATTTTTAAGAAGAGGATGCTAATACTTATGTCACTGCTTCATAAATGGTATAAACGTGTATACACATGTACAAGTGTGTGTGTATGTATGTATTTGTTGTTCACTTGATTCGGTTGTGTCTGAGTCTTTGTAACCCCATTTGGAGTCTTCTTGGCAAATGTGCTGCAATAGTTTGTGATTTCCTTCTCCAGCTCATTTTATGGATAAGGAAAATGAGGCAAACCGGGTTAAGTGACTTGTCCAGGGTCACATAGCTACTAAATATCTGGGACTGAATTTGAACTTGAGAAGATTAGTCTTCCTGACTCCAGGCCCGGTGCTCTATTCCCTGCACCAACTAACTGCCCTCTATGTGCACACACATATGTATATATACATATACACATATGTAAATATTTATACACATATTTGTTTATGTCTAATTGCCACGTAGAATGAATGGCCTTTTCTATTCTCATCCTTTCCTTCTATGAAATATGTGATGTTCTTGATCTTTCATCCTTTTCTTCTGCATATTGTCAACCTCTGACTTAAGATCAAGGACTTTGTTCTCTTAATAATAATTCACATTTATAAAGCACTTAAAGGTGAGAAGATGACCCTTTATATTTAGCTCTAAGTTTACTTTGGAGCTCCAGGTCAGCATCATGATTTCTGTCTGCCATGTTACCATTTATTTACTCTCCCATGCCTAGAATTATAGAATCACAGAATTTCAGAATTAGGAAGGACCTTGTTGGATAACTAGTACAGCCTATACCTGAAAGAGAATAATTTGTTCAGTGTGTCTAATAGTGTTTTCTTTCTGTCTGTCACACGTAACCCTCTATTTTCTGTTTCCTTGCTTTTGCCCCATCCCTGGAATGCATTCCCTTTTAACCTCTACCTTGCAGAATCCCTTATTTGCTCTTAAAGCAACTTAAGCACCATTTTTTACATGAAACTTTGCTATTGTCTCCTCCCCATTTGTAGTCTTTGTTTGAAGACCTTCAGTAATGGGAAGCCCATTATTTTTCTACCCCTCCTGTTAACATCTCCATACCTTTTGAAGGCAGTACCATTATTTCAGGTTTGCGACTGAGGAATCATTCTTGAGTGTTCATTCTTTCTTAGCCTTCCACATCCAGTTAGTAGCCATGTCTTTATCTTCAGCATCCGTTCTCTTTATTCACAGCAACCTAGTCCAGGTCATCATCACCTCTCACCTGGACCGTTACGTTAACCTCTTAATTGGTCCCCTTGTATCCAGTTTCCTCTCTTGCTAATCCTTCTATAGAGCTGCCATATTTATACTCCTGAAGCATACTCTGCTGAATAAACTTAGATAGTTTCCTATTATCTGAAAGGTCAAATAGACACCTTGTTTGGAATGTTAAAGGCCTTCACAGTCTTAGTTCAGCTAAACTGACTTATTTGCTGTTCTCTGTACAAAACATTCAATTTTCCACCTCTCTGTTTTTGCACAGTGGACTGTTCCGCATTCTTGCTGTGCTTTTCCTCGTTAGCTCTGCCTCTTAGAACCAGAGCTCTGCTCAGGTGCCGCCTCCTTTAGGGGCCCTTACTGATTCCCTCGTTTGTCATACGTAAGCCCATTATTGTATTTGTTTTGTATAGGTACTGTATTAGTAATCCCTGATCCTGCATCCACTTAGTTAACTTTAAGTTCCTTCATGGCAGGCACTGTTTCGTTTTTCTTTTTATGTCTTCAGTGCCAAGCATAGTACTTGGCACATAGTAGACACGTAATAAATGTTAGTTGATTGATTTTTTTTTTTAAAGACTCGCTCTATTTGAAGACCAGAGATGCAAAGACAAAAGCAGGCAGCCTCTGTATTTGAACTAGCTCACATTCTTCTTGGGGTAGATGATAGCACATGCACAGGTAAGTAAATACTAACTGTACACATGATAAATATAGATTAATTTCTGTGGGCTAGTAGAGAGCACTGGCAACGGGGGTAGTTTTTGAGAGATCATATGCAGTAGGTGGTATTTGAGTTGAGCCTTGAAGGAAACTACATGTTCCAAGAGGCAGAGGTGCAGAATGAGAGCATGTGGGGGCAGCTAGGTGGCGCAGTGAATAGAGCACCGGCCCTGGAGTGGGGAGGATCTGAGTTCAAATGTGACCTCAGACACTTAACACTTACTAGCTGTGTGACCATGGGCAAGTCGCTTAACCCCAATCGCCCTGCCTTCCCTGTCCAAAAAAAAAAGCAAAAAAAAAAAAAGCATGAGAGCATGTTAGGAATGAGGGACAAGACTGTGTCCAGGGAACAGTAAATAGTAAAGTACACTGGAATGTAGAGTATGTTAAAGAAGTTAATATAAAATAATGGGGCAATTGACTAGTGCCAGCTATAGATGTAAAGGGCTTTAAATGCCAAACAAAAGAGGTTTTTTTGAAGCTTCTTGAGAATAGTCATGACATAGGTGGTTAATAAGTACTTGTTAAGTGAGTGAGTCAGATCTGGGTTTGAGCATTATCACTTTAGAAGTGATATAGATAGAGGATGAATTTGATAGGGGAGAGACTAGAATCAGGGAGACAATGAGAAGGGATACTGTTGTCTAGACCAGAATATTTTGTAATGTCTCATGAGAATCTATTCCAGACCATCTCTCCTCATGCATCCTGTACCTTTCTGTATGCTATCGTCTCAGCTGAGGACCTCTCTTCTTATTTACTAAGAAAGTGGATACTATTTCACATGGACTCCATCTTTTCCCTTTCTCTTTTTTTTTAAAAATCCTTTGACATCTTCTGCCTTTCTCTTCTTTTCTCCATTCTCTGAACAGGTGATCTTTGCCAGGCCAGCTTCTCTTCATAAACCCTTGATACCATCCCTCTTTGTCTTCTTTAGCTGATTGTTCTCTTATTCATCCCTCACCTCTCAATCTTCTACTTCTTCCTATCTACCAGTTTTTTCCCCCATCCTTCCTTCGAACATGACTTTTCTCTCTTATTTCTAAAGAGCCTTCACTAGAGCCTAACATCACTTCCATCCAACTTTTATCCTATATCTCTTCTCCTTTTCTCAGCCAATTTCCTAGGGGAGTTGGAACTAACAGCCCCCTCTCTTTCCCTCTCCTCTCTCTTTAAAGTCTTCCTTCCTTTCAATTTTTCTCATTCATCTATCAATCCTTTGTAGTATACTTCTGATCTCATCATTCAGTTGAAGTTCCTTTCTTCAGATTATCAATGATCTCTTAATTGCTAAATCTGATAGTCTTTTCTCGGTTCTCATCCTTCTTGATTTTTCAGCAGCATTTGGCATTGTTGACAAGTCTCTTTCTGAATACTCTTAATTCTCTGGGTTTTGTGATTATACTTTCTCCTGGTTGTCCTCCTACCTCTGTGACCTCTTTTTAATCATTCTTATTTTGCTGGCTCAGCAGTGCTATCATGCCCCTCTAATTCTAGGTGTTCCTCAAGACTCTGTTATAGGCCTTCCTCTTTTTATATTCCCTTTTATTTGACCTCATTAGCTCCTATAACTTTAATCTCCATGAATATGTTTTACATATATTCAATTCAGTAGATATTTATTAAGCATCTGGCATATGCCAGGTACTATACTAAACTGTACTAAGTGCTGGGAATACAAAAAGAGGCCAGACAGTCCTAATCTTCATAGAATTTACAGTCTAATGGATATATGTAACTATGTGTACATACATCTGTCTATCTATCTATCTATCTATCTATCTATCTATATATATATACACACACACACCTGTACATGTAGTCCAGTTATTTCCTCCAAGCTTCTGTCCCATAGCAGCAACTGCCTATGGAATATTTCAAGCTGGATTTCCCAGAGATAACTGAAATTCGGTAAGACCAAAACAGAATTCATTATCTTCTCCTTAATCAAATATGCCTCTCTTCTAAACTTCCCTACTTCTTTTAAAGGCACCCCTGTTCTTTCAGTCTCCTAGGTTTGTAATCTCAGCATTAACTTTGATTTGTCACTCTCCAAACCCCTATATATCCACATAGTTGCCAAATCTTGCCATTTCTAACTCCACAGCATCTCTTAAATCCATCTCCTTGTCTTTACTCAGTCATCATCTTAGTCCAGGCCCCTTTGACCTCTCCCCTACGCTATTGTAATGGTTTCTCAGTAGCCTCAGAGGTAGTTTCCCTGCCTCAGGTCTTTCTCCACTCTGACCCATCCTTAAAGCAGTTCACAAAGTGATTTTCCTTTAAGGTCTAATCTGACCATGCTATGCTCCTACCCAATAAAGACTCAGTGACTTTCTGTTGCCTATAAGATAAAATCTTGTTTGGTATTTAAAACCATTTATTATTAGCCCTGTTATATTTCCTCTAGTCTCAGGTAACTTCCCTTCTCATATTTTATGAGAGTTACCAAACTGGTTTTCTTTCTGTCTGTCACACGTAACCCTCTATTTTCTGTTTCCTTGCTTTTGCCCCATCCCTGGAATGCATTCCCTTTTAACCTCTACCTTACAGAATCCCTTATTTGCTCTTAAAGCAACTTAAGCACTGTTTTTTACATGAAACTTTGCTATTGTCTCCTCCCCATTTGTAGTGTCTCCATTTAGTTAGTGCCTTGCATTTAAATGCTTGTATTTATTTTCTTTATATTTATTCAGTATATGGTTAAAGATTTACAAGGAATTCTTCTTCAACCTGGACTTAGCACTGAGTTTTCTCCATAGCAGTAACAAATACGTTTGGCAAGCCTACCTCTCTCTGTTGTGTATTTCATCTGTTAATTTTTGAGGGTTATTGAACAGGATTATTTCTTTTTAAAAATTTTTAAAAAATTGGTTTGTTTATTTACTTTTAGTTTACAACATTCAGTTCCACAGTCCCTTGAGTTTCAGATTTTCTCCTCCTCCCTCCCCTCCCCACCTTCCCCCATCATGGAGGCATGCACTCAAATGTAGGCTCTATAAGTATCTTCACATTAATCATTAGTCAGGTTGTAAAGAAGGATTACAACCGATGGAATGATCGGTGGGAAAGAGGAAACAGAACAAAACAAGAAAAAGAAACAGAGCAAGTAGTTTGTTTCAATCTGCATTCCGACTCCACAGCTCTTTCTCTGGATGTAGATATCTTTTTCCATCATGAGTCTTTTGGAGTTGTCCTATAACCTTACATTGCTGAGAGGAGCCCAGTCAAATGAAGTTAATCATCATACGTACATTGTGTCTGTGATTGTGTACAGATTTCTCCCGGTTCTGCTCTTCTCGCT
The DNA here is from genome assembly GCA_028627135.1 of Pseudochirops cupreus. Taxonomy (NCBI): domain Eukaryota; kingdom Metazoa; phylum Chordata; class Mammalia; order Diprotodontia; family Pseudocheiridae; genus Pseudochirops; species Pseudochirops cupreus. The sequence continues at coordinate 156,797,949 of CM053582.1, read as the reverse complement.
CAGCATCAGTTTATATGAGTCTCTCCAGGTTATTATGAAGTCCGTCTGCTCCTCATTTCTTACAGCACAGCAGTATTCCATTACATTCATCTACCACAACTTGTTCAGCCATTTCCCAATTGATGGGCATCCCCTTGATTTCCAATTCTTTGCCACCACAAAAAGAGCCGCTATAAATATTTTTGTACATATGGGTTCTCTTCCCACTTCTCTGATCTCTTTGGGATATAACCCTAGAAGTGGTATTGCTGGGTCAAAGGGTATGCACTTACTTATAGCCCTTTGGGCATAGTTGCAGATTGCTCTCCAGAATGGTTGGTTCAGTTTGCAGCTCCACCAACAATGCATTAGTGTTCCAATTTTTCCACAT
>CM053582.1:156781308-156797079 GCA_028627135.1 Pseudochirops cupreus | reverse complement strand
GGGAATGGCTTGTATTCTTATAAATTTGACTCAATTCTCTGTATATTTTAGAAATGAGGCCTTTATCATAGACACTGGTTGTAAAAATTCTTTCCCAATTTTCCACTTCCCTCTTAATCTTGGTTACAGTGGCTTTGTTTACACATGGGTTGTTTCTGTTTTTTTTAATGATCATAATGTTGCCATGAATATTCTTGTCTGGACTGGTCTGTCTTCATTGTGTTGTCCTAGCAGTAGGATGACTTGATCAAAGGGTACAGTTGTCATTATATAGGTCTTACTCTATAGTAAGGTACGTATTTAATGCTTGAGAATTCTGTTCTCTTTAGCATAGTAAATGGCACATATTTTATGAGTTTTCATGTTTAATGTGAAGACTTTGAACCTCCATTGGACAATGCATAGGAGGCATAATTTTCAATTCTTGCCTAGGGTAGACACATGCCTTGGCCTGACTGTGCCTTGATGGTAGTTTAAAATATGATGTCTGAGAGGTGGTGGATTCAAGATATAGAATGAGACATGTTTTGGACATGGCCAAGTTTGGGAATTTGTTTTTCTTGACTTTTCCTTCTTTTTCTTTTTACCTTTCCTCTTCCCTCTCTCTTTCTTTATCTCTTCTTTCTTCTAAGCACTTGTTAATTGGAAGAAAAAATGAATAAAATGGAATTAATTTCTGACTAGAATGAAACAAATGTAACACAACCTGAAAAAGCCTAGTAGTGGAGGTCCTCTAGGGACATTTGGAAGATTATTTATGTTTATATACATAGTTCAGTAGCCAATGAAACTATTATAGCTTAATAGAAAAATGAATGTTGCAATTATGAATGAAAAAGTTAAAGATCATGAAGCAGCGTTGGAAATGATAGTATCCCCCTCATTTTACATAGGAGGAAACTGAAGCTTAGCAAAGTAAAGTGACAAGCCTAGGATAACACAGTGGTAAAGTTGATACTCAAACCTGTTTTTCTTTCCATTATACCACAGTTGTTCATACTGTTGACTCTGCAACTAAAAATAGGTTAGATTGTGTTTAGCATTCCTTATTAAGGCAGGTATATATATTTTGTTAGAGTCATCATGGAATATTAGAAAGTATACTGGAAACTCAAGAAACCCAGGTTTGAGTTCTTGTTCCACCATTATTCATTCATTCAGTAATCATCTATTAAGCCCCACTGTGTGCCAAGGACTGTGTTAAATGTTGGGAATTCAAAGAGACAAAAGATAGTTCCTTCCCTCAAGGAACTTGCATTCTAATTGGGGAGATACCATGCAAAATATATGCAAAACAGGTGATATAAAGGATAAATAGGGCATAATTGAAAGAAAACACTGGAATTGAGAGGTGTTCAGGAAGGCGTCTAGTTTTATAAAGAAGGGATTTTAATTGGTACTTAAAGGAAGCCAAGGAGGTCAGTAGGCCAAGTGGGGGAGGGAGAGTATTCCAGGCACGAAGCACAGCTCGAGAAAATGCACAGAGCCAAGAGAGGGTAATCTTGGGCAAGCGACTTTACCTTTTAGTCTTCTTTTCCTTTATCTGTAACATGGAGCTGATTGTAAGAAAAGTGCTAGAGAAATGAGAGCTATTTTTTAAAAACATTTTTATTTAAAGTTTTGAGTTGCAAATTCTCTCTCTCCCTACTTCCCTTCCCCCTTCCCTGAGATGGTAATCAATCAGACATAGGTTATAGACATGCAGTTATGTAAAACATTTACATATTTTTCATTTTGTATAAGAAGACTAAAAAAAAATATAGGAAAGAAAGTGAAAAATAGCATCCTTCAGTCTGTATTCAAACCACATCCGTTCTTTCTCTGGAAGTGGATAGTGTGCTTTATTGTTAGTCTTTTGGGATTGTCTTGCATCATTGTATTGCTGAGAATAGTGAAGTCATTCACAATTCATCATACAGTATTGCTGTTATTGTGTACTATGTTGTCCTGTTTCTGTTCACTTTACTAAGCATCAGTTCATGTAAATCTTTCCAGATTTTTCTGAAATCACCTGTTGTCATTTCTTAGAGTTACTATTTTTAGAAAGGTTTTTGTTAAATAGATTTTAAGGAAAAAGTTTTAGTAACTTTAAAAGGGTAAATTACTGGAAGCATTTCATTCCCTGATAATTATAGCAACATGAGGGGTTGTATGTTTTTGATGATGAGTTTTATGAATAGTATCATTGTCATATCTTGGTTGTTAGTTGGAATATCTCGTTATTTCACATAGTGACTTGTTAATATATTCCAAAGACTGTTCAGGTTTGAAATAATTGTAAAGAAGTTAACTTTTGCTTTTATGTTTTTTTCCCTCCATTAATAGAATCCAACCTGGAGGAGTCTTGATTTTGGAATAATGCCTGACCATCTTGACACATCAGTATCCTGTTTTGTGGTAAGGATCTGGGGTGGAAAGAAGGACCTCTACCAGCTGCTGATTGAGTGGAAAGTCTCTCTGGATGGACTAAAATACATGGGTCAACAGGTAATTTTTGGATCGATGTTTACACATGGTTCTAATTACTCTGTTAGCTTCTTTACTGCATTGCCACTCACTGCATGCTTCTGTGTGTAAGGAGAATCAGTCAGTCAGTAGCCACTTATTAAGCTGCCATGTTTCAGACTGTGGTAGGCATTGAGAGTATGAGTCCAAAGAATGAAGCAGTTCTTCCTTGTAGTCACCTTGCATTCTAATAGGGGAGAAAACAAACACATATGAGTTTATATGGTATAAATGTAAAGTGAATAAATACAAATATATGACCAGGTCTCTCCTGCTGTATTATCTTCTGTATCCTGACCTGATTCTCCCAGAGCTCAGTCCTGGGCTTTCTTATCTCTTCTTTCTGTGTTCTTTTCCTTGGTGAGGTTATTTCTTCCCATTCGTAACCTTTATGCAGATGCCTCTGTAGCCCTAATCCAGGACTCCAGCTGCCTGATTTTCATCTTCATACCGTGTTCCACTGATACCTCAAAGTGAAATTAGTTTGTCTTCTCCTTTAAACCTGCCCTTCACTTAAACTCACCTGTTTCTGTGGAGTATACGATTGTCATCTCAGTTTCTGAGGTTCATAGCCTCACACACGTCTTTGATTCTTCCTTCTCCTTTAAACGCTGTGTCTAATCAGCTGCCAGATCTAGCCAGTTGTGCCTTCGAAGTCTGTCTCCCAAGGGGCTTGAGATGAGGAGCATGGGAGCATGGAGAGCTCCAGAGGACAAGGTTGGTAACTAACGATCACACAGTGACCTGGAGCAGCATTCATTCTAAAAATATGTTAGGACCTCTTTTTATTTTTGTTGTCTGTCTGTAAAAAGAACTTAATAGGTAAAAAGAACTGATTAACCTATTTGAGTGTATCTTTTTTCTTTTAGATTCGTGCTCGCAACCAAAATGAAATCATTTTTGGGCTAAATGATGGCTATTATGGAGCTCCATTTGAGCACAAGGTAAGTAGTGTAAGCATACAACTATACCTCACTATACAAAATGTCTTTCTGAAAATCTTTTATTTGAATTTCAGGAAATGAGTTGTGTTTTAAATACCCTGTTTTATTAGTACAAATAAATTCTTCAGGGGATTTGTATTGAAATGAACACTCTTTTGTAAGGCAGTTAATCAGTTCCTTATGTTTTTTGGGGGGGAAGTGTGGAGGTAGATGAGAAGGGGATAAATGTAGATTTTGGTGTTTACATAGAGGGGCAGCTACGTAGTACAGTGGTTAGAGTGCCAGTTTAAATCAGGTCTCAGATGCTTACTAGCTGTGTGACCCTGGAGATGTCATTTACTCCTGTTTGCCTCAGTTTCCTCATCAGCAAAATGAGCTGGAGAAGGAAAATAGCTTCAGCATCTTTGCGAGGAAACTCCAAAAATGGGGTCATGAAGAGTCAGACATGATTTAAATGAACAACAAACATACATAAAGAATTTTCATAAAGTAGGTTTCATCGGCATAAATTTATAGGTATTGGTTATTTGTGACTATTGCCTTCTGTGGTATAATAGAAAGAGAACTAGACAAGGGGTCCGGAGATTAGGGGTGGAGTTAAAGATTTACTGATTAATAGCTGTGTAAACTTGTGCAGCTCCCTTAACTTCCTGCTTAATTCCTTATCTGTAAAATAAAACAAAACAAAAAGACCCATAGTGTTCACCTTGGAGGCTTGTGATGATAAAATGAGATGACCTGGAGAGATGATAGCGTGGAGGGGGAAAAAGAGCACTGACTTTGTACAGTCAGAGGTCTAGGTTTGAATTCCAGCTCCGATGTCGTTGGAAAAATCATCTCCTGTCTTTGGGCCTCAGGTCCCATATTTGCAGATTGGCGGATTTGGGTTAGATGATCTCTGAGGGCATCTATGATCCTGTCAATTTAGTATTCTGTATTCAGTAAAGAACATTGAAGATTCTTGATTAGAAAAATTATGCTCTTCTGAGTCATATCTATACTGGTAAATTTTGAGTATCAGAAAGATGTAACACACCATAGAGCATATTATAAACTGTAAATTATGTGGCAGCCAATGTGTGTGCGCGCGCGCGTGTGTGTTTTGTGTGTGTGTAGTTAGAGCACTAAGAAATATCTTCAACTAATTTTTCAGTTATAGAAGGAAAAAAGGTCCCATTAGCAGCAGTACCTGAAGCATCCACAAGATGGTGGTGTCTCCCCATTTAAAGCAGGTGGCCTGGCGCATAGCTTGAAACCACCTAGGTGGTTGAGTTGGAAATGAGAATATTTTGAATTCTGCTGGTGTTTAAGACAAGATGATTATTATATTAACAGCAAGAAAATAACTCAGAAAAGGCTTCCTTCTATTTTAAAATTAATTTTGCATACAAGTAGGCATACTGTACTGCTCAGGATGGGTTATAGCAGCCACTTGATCTGCAAATTCGGTATCCTACGTATATGAGAAAGCAGCAAATGACAAAGAAAAATTAGGCTGACTACAGGCAGTTATTTAAGAAGTTCAAGCACATGTCCTTGGGTCAGTGAAGAGTAGTAACTGCCTGCCCATTTATATAGCACTTATAGTTGATAGAGTTCTTTAATCTTATCTGATCTCCACAACAGCACTATGAGGCATATAAAATAGGGATTTTTACATTTATTGTATAGATGAGGAAACTGAGGGCAAGAGTGGTTAAATGATTTATGTTTAGTTAATTTTTACAGAACTGAGAAGTGAGTTTAGTGACTATTGATATTTACATCACTGCACACTGGCTGATTTCCACATCCCATATGTATAAGTAGTGAATTCAGAAGTATGGGTTAAGTATTCTAGTTAGCTTGTATTGTAACAGCAGAGAGAAAGATGTGGTATAATTTTTGTTTATGTCTCCTGGCACTGAAGCAATGTAAAAACGAATATATCATAAAAATAACTCAGAGATATACACCCCTCAAATTCGTTTGTCATTTTTCTTTTTTAAATTAGGGGAAACAAAGATTGGATGAATTCTTGAATTCTGCATCTGATAACTTGATCTGGTTATTATAATGAATATGCATATCTGGGTATACCTAAATCCAGCGTGGTATTTTTGTCCTTAGCCATATGAGTGATTGTATTTTAACTCTAAACAAGTAGTGGCTAGAAAGCATTCAAATTCTAACCCCCCTACCTGCTTTATGCAGTCTTGTAATTTCAGAGTACCAGGCTAAAGCTTATGAATTAATGAGATGCCTGATCCATGAGTATAGGTTATGTGAGTATCAAAAGATAGACTAAAAATGCTGTGATAAATGCATAGTGTTCCACAGGACAAATGCAAGGTGTTTAGTATATTTGAATAAATGTTCTCTGCCCATAAGTTTACCAGGCAACTGAAGTTCATCAAAATTTCAAAGCACTAATTGTGCCTTATTTTATATAATGCTAAATCCTTTTATTCTTCTTATTTAGTTCAGATAAGTTTCTGATAGATGTTTTAGAAACCAGTTTATCCTAATAGATTTTTTTATTTACGAATCCTGCTGTTGCCAGGGAGTCTCCAATTATCTCTTCATATGGTCCAAAAGGCTAAAAGAGATTCTGGGGAGATGCCATACTTCCTTTTCAAGAGTGGGGCAAAACCTTACTCTTTTTCTTATAAGAGCACGTAGTCTGAGTTTTTCCAGGTTTTGGTCTTGTAAGATGCAAAGCCAACTTGGTGTCTTGTTAGGTCCCATAAAAAGGGAAGCACATTTAGAACCTTAGTTGACGCATCGTGGCATAGGCTAAGAACACTGGACTTGGAACCAGAAAATCTGGTTCATATTCTATTATTGAATCACTGTGTAATTTTGAGTAAGCAAAGCTTACTTTTCTGGTCTTAGTTTCCTCCTCATTTTGAAAGTGGAGATTGGACTAGATAATCTTTCTATTTTAAAAAATATTTTGTTCTAATCAGCCAAGATCCACCTTCTTATCATCCCTCTCTCCCTCTCTTCCTTCCTTCCTTTCCTTCCTTCCTTCCTTCCTTCCCTCCCCTCCTCCTCCTCCTTTTTCTCTCTCTCTCCCTCCTTTCTTTCCTTCTTAAATCCTTAAAATCCAGTATATTCTGAAGCTCATAGATTGCATCACAATAGGGCCCTACCCAAGCTACATTTATTCACTATATTTTGGGCCCTTCTAGCTTACAGTAAATGTCAATGGTGACTGTTTCTCCTTGGAGCAGCAACCCTGAGGGTCTTCCCCTCTCAGCTTGATTTTTTTCCCTTCTTTTCTAATTAAAGGGACCATCCCTTGACTCAATTCTTAAAGATACTTATCCACTGAATGGGCATTACCTCACTTTAAGTGAGTATGTGAAAAGACTTAGCCTAAAAGGGTCAGCATCTCCTACTGCATCCTGGGTCATCTCCAGTCATCCTGATGAATATCTGGCCGCTGGACCCAGATGGCTCTGGAGGAGAAGGTGAGGCTGGTGACCTTGCACAGCCCTCCCTCACTCAGATCCAAGTCAACTGCAAGTCATGTCATCATTTCCCTGATGCCATGGGCCTCTTTGAAAATGAAGGACCAACATAACCCCTTCCGTTATCCCTAACTGAGAATACAAGAAAAACAAACCCCATTACAAACATATATAGGCAATCAAAACAAATTTCCACATTTGCCTTGTCAAAAATATATTTGTTTCATTCTGCGTTCTAAATTTTTCACCTTTCAGGAGATGGGTAGCACATTTCATCATTAGTCCTCTGGAATCCTGGTTGGTTACCACTGATGAGAGTGTGCTTATAAAAATTGAGCACAATAGTATTCCATTATATTTATATAATTTGTTCATCCGTTCTTCAGGTTATGAGCCCTCCATCCTCCCATTCTTTGTCACTTCAAAAAGAGTTATAAATATTTTTGTTTATCCTTAGTGTTTGCTTTCCTTAGGACTAATCTCTCCCTTAATCTGACTTCCCCTCTTCTAACCCCTTTCCTTTCTATTGTTGAGTGGAATTTTTTTGTGCTAAGCTGAATATGTGTGTATGTATTTGTGTGTGTCTCTGTATGTGTGTATTCTTCCCTTTTCTCTGACAAGGTTAAATGAGAGTGAAGTTAAATGTCATCCAATCCTGCCTACCTCCTCCTTTCTGACTGTATTCGTATTTGCCTTTCCACTCTGATTACGGGAGATAATTTCCCCCAAACTTCCTTTCCTTTCTTTCTTCCACCCCCACCCCCATATTCCTCTGCCCCTCTCATTCCATTCCTAAGATCATGAAGGCAACAGAGTTATTCCCAGGCCTTATCTAATTGAACTCCCTCTATTAGCACCGATGATGCTAGGATTCAGAGGAGACACATGCATCATATCCCCATCTTTGAATGTAGGCAGTTTATCCTTGTTTTAGTCTTTTGTCATTATTTATTCATACTTAACTTTTTTATGCTTCTCTTCACTCCTGTGTCTGAACCTTAAAGTTCCTATGTAGCTCTGGTCGTTTCATTAGAAGTGCTTGGAAATCTTCTGTTTCATTAAAGCTTCACTTTCTCTGATGAAGCATTATTCTCAGTTTTTCTGGATAAGTTATTATACTTGGCCATAAGCCTATAATCTTTGCCTTCTAGAATCTTGTATTCCAGGTTCTCTGCTCCTTTATAGTGGTGGCTGCTAAACTGTATGTGATCCTGACTGTCTCCTTAATAATGGCATTCTTTCTTCCTAGTTGCTTGCAGTATTCTTTGACCTGGAAGCCCTGGATTTTGTCTGTGATTTTTCCAGGAGTTTTCATTTTGGGGTTTCTATCAGGAGGTAATGCTTTCGTTCTAAGAGATCTGGACGGTATCTTTTAATAATATCTTGAAATAGGATGTTTAGGTTTTTGTTTTTTAATGGTCATGGTGTTCAGATAGTCCAGTGATTTTTACATTTTTTTCTCCTTAATCTGTTTTCCAAGTCACTTGTTTTTGCTATGAGATACTTTATATAATCTTCTAATTTTTTGACCTTTTGATTTTATTTTAATATTTTTATTGCCTTATGGGGTTGTTGGCTTCTAATTGATCTGTTCGAATTTTCAAGCAGTTTGTTGCTTGGGCAAAGTTTTAAATCTCTTGTGTCAAATCCTAAATTCCCTTTCCAGTTCTTTCTTTGCAAGCTGTCATTTCTTTTCCAGTTTTTTACCCCAACTACTCTCATTCCATTTATAAAACATTTTTTAACTCTTTAAAAACCCCAAACTTCTGCTTCATGTCTTATGAGAATTCTAGGTGAGTTGTACTCAAGCTATATTCTTTTCTGAGGCTTTGCTTGTAGGTGTTTTGGAGTTATTTCCTTTGCATTTGGCTCTCTAAGTATCCCTACCACCATAATAGCTCATTATGCTGGGGGTCTTTTTTTTGTTTGTTTGTTTTTTTGCTTATTCTTCTAACCTACTTCCTGACTTCATACTTGATGTTAGGGTTGGTATCTCTCACACTTCTGGAGGGAAGTTCTGGGCTGGTCCTGCTGGTGCTTTCTTGAAGTGTTGAAGGTTGTTTTATTCTGGGATCTCAGGGACTGACCGGGGACCTGTAAAGCTTTCAGTGCTTCAAAAGGGATTTGATCCATGGCAAAATCTGATTATTTCCCAATCTGACTTCTTCTATAAGTTCTAATTTTGGGTTTGAGAAACCAAAGACTCCTGCTTGACTTTGTCACTATCAACTAACTTGGAAGCTGTGTTACCTCAGAGTGGCAGGATTTTAGGATCTTCTTCTGAGTTTTCTCCCTTAGCTATGCCGTTACAGACTGGGCTGAATGCTGGAAGTAAGACCTTGCTTTGAGACTGCTGCTGCAGCTGCTGGCTACTGAATTTTCTCCTTTCTCTTCCTCCTTCCCTAAGCTGTTCGCAGTTCCCATTCTTTTTCCACCCTGGATTTGTGATCTGGGAGTGCACAATGAGTAACAAAGCTGCCACTTGGCACCTCTGCCTGATGTAGTGCTCCAGTGGTTGTCTGGGACCTCTTTTTTGTGCTGTTGTGCAGCCTCTCCTTGGTGCTGCTCTGTAGTCTGTCCCTATCCCCAGTGTCAGCAGAACTCTGTTTCCCTTTACTCACCTGGGCTGTAGAAAGGATTCACTGTGACTTTTTCTGGATTCTCCATCAGCATTTGATCTGGTGCATTTATGTATCTGTGTGGAGAAGTTGTGGACAGCAGCTCAGCTGCATTGTTTCCTTCTACTTTACCATCTTGGCTCTTGGACTAGATAATCTCTAAGAAACCTCCTAATTCTGATTATCTGCGACTTTATCAATAACTAATGATAGTATTGGTCTGCCTCATAGCATTCAACTGAATAAATTTATATTAAATAGCTGCTGTCTACAGAGCATTATAGGCACCTAAAAGAAAAATTTCTTCTGTATATCTGAGAATCCTTTATCCTTTATCTAGTTTGTCCTTATCTGTCTTTCCATAAACACAAATTAGCATTTCACTACTCTTTCAGTAAATTGAATGAATATGAATATCTTCTTTTGATCATTTGGATCAAATTTGCATTTGGAAATATTGAGGGACATCTTTTAACTGAATTGCTTTTTAAATTTTACATTTCAATCTCATGAGATAAGAACTATGTTCTTTGCCCCCAAAATATATGAGAGCATAATTGTGTGTGTGTGTAATACATATTTCACTATATAAATTAGGTTCTTAAGGGCATCATGTAGCAAATAACATGGGACTTGGGCTCTCCCAGCATTAACATACAAGTTGTCAATGTGAATAAGCAAGCATAGGAGTATAGGGAGAATCATATCAGTCATTTGAGGTCATTTATTTGTAAGAAGTTGGTTATTACAGGCAGCATCATGATTCCATTAATGGTGGTTGTGAGACTGACTGTGGCATTTCTGGTAAGACAGCATGTTAGAACATGTCTAGGGATAACTTGAAACCTGCTCTAGGCCTTAGATTCACAGTTTTTCCCCCTTGGTGTTACTACATTTCAATTCTTTATTACCCTTTTATGTGAGTTGTGTGGCCCCTTTTGCAGGGATTAAGTTTTGTCTCTGTGTACCTTGGGAAGAGTGAGTGACAAGGGAATGGAGAAGTCTACTGTGGAGCTACCCTACTTTTAAAAGCTGGATTTCAGGGAATGGACACAGTGAGATGTGACTGATCATCCTTGAGGATCGCTCTGGAAATCTTCCTATGATGCCTGAGACGTGGAAACTTAATGTGTACCTGACTGCCTCTTAGTAGGCTTTCTTTTATTGTGAGAATAGAGTGGAAGAAGAAAGCAGTACTTAGAAAGAGGTCGTTTTAATTCGAGATTTATTTGTGTCTTATTGTAGTTTGTGTTACTGAATGAATGACTCACTGATTCAGCAAGTCTTTATTAAATGCCTGTTCTGTGCAGGCATTGTGCTAGGTACTGGGGACAAAACAAAACTGAGTCATTCCAACTTAAGAAGTATACTTGCTGGTGAAGTCCATTTTACTGACCAGTGTCATTGCTGCCTTTATGTATGCTTCAAAAGAATGAGAAGTGCAACTTTTTCAATTGCTTGAAGTAAAAACTGTACTTTGGCTTGTGGTTAGTTACTCTTGGGCTTTTGTGATGTCTGTTTTTGAGATTCAAGGTTTATCTACCTTTTCTCAAAGAGCTCTGTAATATCTGGTCAGTTTTAAGACTATGGAAGGAAAGGAACAACCTCCTGGGTCAGAAATTGTGGTAATAAGTATTTGGGAGTTCATTTGTCTTATGACAAAATCTGTGATCCTGTCAATCATCAAGCATTTATTAAATGCCTGTCATGTGCCAGGTACAGGGCTTAGCGCTGGCCATACGAAGAAAGGATGAACAGAGATACCTTATAATTTTGGAAGAGTAATACCTGTACTACTTACTTAACAAAGTAGTAAGTGAGATAATTAAGTATTTCACAGAACTTACAGTGCAATATAAGCAGAAGCTATTATGGCAGCCTCATGTTTTTATAATGGACTCTAGTCTGGTCACTGGGGAAACAGTCCGTTTTACTTATTTAAACATTTTCTTTTTTATTGTTACAAACTTGACAAACATTAACAAACACAAACATTTCCCAGTAGAAAGAAGAACAGAAAAAAGAAATTATATGTGAAATTGTGAATCTGTTTTTAAAATTTAAAACTTTTTAAAAATGTCTGGTTCAGCATGATAATTCCATTGCTGTTCTATATCCCCTTTTGAATTTCTGCTCTCTTCAGTGTATTTTTTAAATGATTCCTAATTTTTTCTTGATTCTAGTATTCCTATCATTATCTGTTCATTCCATCCCAACTCTCCTTCCTCCCCCACTTCCTTCTTTGTAGCAAATAAGTATGGTCCTAGAAAACACATTCTTTGTGTCTTAAAACAGATGTCTCATTCTGTTCATCTAGTTTATCACCTCTCTGCCAAGGGTTAGAGTACCATTCATCATCAGTCTTCGAGAATGGTGATTGGTCTTTGTGATGACCATAGTTCTAAGGTAATTTATAACAATGAGATATCATACCAGAACTTTTGGGATACGGCCAAAACAGTTTGAGATGAAATTGTTTCTGTTCATTGTTCTTTGTACACCAAGTCTTTAGGATAAAATTAGTCTCCATTTAAATTTGAGTCCTTCAGAGGCACATTATTGCTAGTAATTTTTACTGCATTGTGGTTAGTAAAGAATGACTCTTCAGTGCTCTGGTGGCCCAACATAGGTTCAGGCCTCAGCCAGTCAGTTTCTTTTTCTCTTTGCACAGTCCTGAATCAGGAGTTGGTTCCTTTCTTCTATGGTTCTAACAGACCCCAGTCTGATCTTGGAGGTCATGACCTCAGACTTTCTCAACTGATTCCAGTGTTCCAAGAAGTATGTGGTCAGGTACTCTTTCCCTGTTCATTCACCTATTAGGGCTGCCCCTGTCCTTTGCTTGAATCCTGTAGGGCAAAGGCTGGGATCTGGGTTCCTTCTGCAGTGGGACTCAGGGTGAGGCTTCATTTTGGGGATGGGCTCAAACCAGCCATACTTCATTACTTTCTCAATTTTGCTTCCAACTCTGTCAACTTTGCCATCATACCTCCTCAGCTTCCTTCAGTGAGTTGCTTTCTCACATTAGAGTATAAGCTCCTAGAAGGCAGAGGCTGGCTCTCCTTTTTAGCTTGTATTTGTATCTCTAGAATGTAACACACAAAACCTTGCATATAGTAAGCACTTAACTCTTGAGTCTTGCCTCTGCCTACTTGTTAGACAGTGTGTTATAGAGAAAAGAGTGCTGTATTTTGTGTCAGAAGGCTTTGATTTGAATCCTTGTTCTGTTATTGCATATATCCTTGGGCAATTCATTTAACTTTGTGAGCCTCGGTTTCTTTATTTGTAAAGTAAAGTATTCTTTATTTCATTAGACTAGGTGATTCATTACTCCTTAGATTATCACAGAGAATGAAGTATTCTTTATAGAAAAAAAAAACCACAGGGGCTTTGAGGTGAAAGAATAAAAAGGACCTCAGGAAACAAAAGAGTATCTTAACCTGTCTCAGGGAGTTTAGAGGGTAGAAGAATAGGACAAATAGGAAGAGATGAAGAAGGATCATTGAACACTCCAAAGTGAGTAATGGGTATAAGGCCTCTATAGAAAGGGATGATTGGGTACACTGTAGAGAAAACACCTGCTAGCATTCCAAAAAATAATGATGAGGATCCATAGATAGCATAAAGAAAGAGGTCATTATTCAGTAAAGGTCAATAGAAGAGATGAGGAGTGATGCTCTTGAAGGGGGTGGAGACAGCTATTTGGTTAACCTGGCATTAATGCTAAAAGAAATCGATCTTCTTAGAGAACATATCTGGGATGTGACAGACCCTGGAGATTTGTCAAACTTGATCACTACACACGCACTTCACTTGAGGACAAGCAGTGCTGGCAGAAGGAGCCTAGGAAACATTAATTGGGATTATGATGTGTCCTTGGCAAGAAACTGAGTGTCTTAGGGACATGGGTGGTGTTTTCAGCACTGCTGGTGATTGAAAGCAGGGGCTTTGGGAGATAATGGTAGATTTGCAGAGTGAGCATTTGGTTAAGAAGTTGGTATCTGAGAGTAGAATTTAGATCTCTAAACCACAGTTTTAAGATATAAGAATTATGAGTCCTTGAGAAAGGATTAAGTGTACCTCACTGAGGGGAAAAAAGGAGTTGCCTATGGTCTTACACATCCATTCAAGAGAACTTGAAACTGAAAAGGGAAAGGTAGGAAAGTAACAGTCTAGATGGCATAAAAGAGTGATAGCTACAACATAGGAAAAAGACTATTAGGAAGACTGTCTTATAATTTGTAGGAGACAGATTTCAAGAAAGGAGACAACATTAAACTTGTGATCCCTGATGTTTATATGCAGATGCACAGATTTTGGGTAATAACCATGGTATACTGGATACACAAATGCCAGTAGAAAAATCTGATCTCATAAATATGCTTGTGATTTAATGGGAATGGAATTTATTATAGATATAGAAGGCTATACCTTATTCAAAAGTCAGAATGGATAAAAGGGAGAGTGGGGTAGCAATGATTATTAAGAAGCTATGCTTATGTGAGGAAATTTAGGAACTGGGAAAAGGGGTAGCTTGGGGAGGATTGTGATTGAGAGAAGTTGGGAAAAGATAAAATAGATATGATATTTTCATGGGTGTATTAATAAAGACCATCTGGGAAGCAAGACCAAATAGATGAGGACCTCAGGAAGCATGTAAGTATTCCTCCAGTGTGTATAATAAAACAGTAATAGGTAACTTTAGTTATCAGGACATTTGCTGATCTGCTGGAGCTTTAAAAGCAAAGCATCTAATAAATTCTTGACTTAGTGACAATTTCTTCTTTTGCAAGATAGAAGAAATGATGAAGAAAATGTCTATTCTGAACATCATTCTGATCATCTAGGAAGAATTGGTTGCTGAAATATAAATGATGGCACCCTTCAGGGGACGTGACCACTTCATCTTAGAATTTTTAATAGAGGAGAGAAAAGTTGGGCATAGTCTAATATGTAGTCTAGATTTTGAGAGAATATTTCAGAACTTTCAGGGGAAGGTTGGATAGAATCCATAGACCAAATACAATTCTACAAAATTAGTCAGCCCAGGAGGGATAGGGAGCTCTCCAGAATGAAATTCAGAAGATGCTATAGAAAACAGTTTCAACAAGGTAGGAAAAGGGGAGCTAGGTAAATCGATTGATGAAGTTGTGTGTGGGAACTTATTGACCAACATGGATTTTAAAAAGATGAGTATAAATGATGAAAATGAGAGCAGATAACATAAAATGAACGTAAAAACATAACAGTGTTGCAAGAATATTGTAAAGAGTGCTAACTCTCAGAATGAGCTGAGGCTGACAGTGAATAATACTAAGGCTGACAAAAAAGGATGTTGGTAAAAGTGAAAGAAGTGATTATGACTTTGGTTACATGAGATGATGATAATTGGTGGTAGAGTGAAGGTAACAGCTGTTTGACTATTTTGTTTTCATTTTCTCTCCAATAGAGAAAGATTTTTTTTTAATTAGAAAAGATACAACAAAAATAGCTAATAAGGAGTTGAAATCCAAGTTATTTAAAGTTATAGTAAGAAAACATCTAGTTGAATTCTGAAATTGTTATCTTTTCTAGAGGAACAAAATCCCAGAATATTGAAAGAACTGGCCAGTGTGATTGCTGAATTATTGTTAGTGATTTTTGAAATATTATGGAGAATCAGTGGGGTTACTACATGAAAGGAAAATTTCATGATTTAAAAATTTTTTTTTTCGAAAGGATAAGATTGAAGTCTTCAGTTTATACACTGTGATTTGTTGTTCTTTAGCTTGACTTTAATTACTAGAAACATTTTGCCAAATGCTTCAGGAAAACTTTTGACATAGTTATATACATTTTTTTTAAAAACAAGATTCAGACATATGTGCTAGATTCTGTGAAAAATACATTTTTTAGGAGCATCTAGGTGGCATGGTGGATAGAGGACTGGGCCTGGAGTCAGGAAGACTCAATTTCCTGACTTCAAATCTGGCCTCAGATACTGACTTACTGTATGACCCTGGGCAAGTCACTTAGCGATGCTGTTTGCCTCAGTTTCCTCTTCTGTAAAAATGGGGATAATAATAGGGTCTACCTGCCAGGGTTGTTTTGAGGATCAAATATAATAATATTTATAAAGCATTTAGCATAGTACCTAGTACATATAAGTCACGACATAAATGTTGACTATTATGAATTGAAGTAGATTTGAAATTGGTTGAGTAGCCATTAGTGGTTCTATGTTAACTTGGAGCAAGGTCTCCAGTGAGAGAA
>CM053582.1:156747967-156781208 GCA_028627135.1 Pseudochirops cupreus | reverse complement strand
GAAGTGGGAGGAAGACCCATATGTACAAAAATATTTATTGCAGCTCTCTTTGTGGTGGCAAAAAACTGGAAATTAAGGGGATGCCCATCCATTGGGGAATGGCTAAACAAGTTGTGGTATATGAATGTAATGGAACACTATGGTGCTATAAGAAATGGGGAGGACACAGTGTTCATATTCACCTGGAGAGGCTTATACAAACTGATGCTAAGTGAGAAGAGCAGAACCAGGAGAAATTTGTACACAATCACAGACACATCATATGTGTGATGACCAGTCTTGATAAACTGGACTCTTCTCAGCAACGCACAGGTATAAGACAACTCTGCAAGCCTCAGGATGGAAGGAGATTCTACATTCAGAGAAAGATCTAGAAAGACCAGAGTTTAAATGGAGACTGAAGCAATCCAAATGCTATCGTTCTTTTTCATGTTTGGTTTTCTTTTTTCCCACTGTTCACTCCATTGGTTACAAGCCTTCTATACAACCAGACTATTGTACAGTGTGAAAGTATTTGCAGATCCTATACTTGATTGCATGCTGCCATGGTGGGGGCAGGAAGAGGAGAAAAGTTGAAACTCAAGGGATTGTGGAACTTATTTACTAAAAGTAAATAAACAAGTCAATGAAAATTTTTTTAAAAAAAGAAATGCTTGTTTCTCTGCCCTTTGCCATTTTTATGCATAACCTGAAGGAAACTGTTAAGTGGCATGCTTACCAATAGATGACACAAAATTGAGGCATAGATAGCTCGTTGCATGACAGTCAGGATCCAAAATGTAAAGTCAAATATTTAAGTTAAAAATTAATTTCATAAATACAAGATAGCAAGTGCTATGACTAGACAGCATCTTCATTGAAAAAAGATCTTCAAGATAAAGTGGCAATAAGAATCAGCAAGCAGTATGACCTGGTAGTGTAAAGAGCTAATGTGATTTCAGGCTGCAAAGTGATATTTTTATGTCCTCTGCCTTTGTCAGACACAGAGTATTTTGTTTAGTTTGAGATGTCACCTTTTATGAAAGACATTGATAAATTGTAAAGTCTTTAAAGCAATAGAACCATCCAGTATGATGAGGGGCCTGGCATCTGCTATGGGAGAATCTGTTGAAAGAATTGGAGATTTTTTTGTCTGTCTGTTCCACCTCATGAGAGGTTTTGAAGTAAATGATCGTACAGCTATTTGTTGGGACTGTTTTTATTTTAGAATGCAGTTTTATTTTATTTTTATTTCCAAATTCTCTCCCTCCCTTCTCTTTCCCTAACCCGTTGAGAAGGCAATAAAAACATACAAGAAAAACATTACCAATATGTATAGTCATGCAGAACAAATTCCACATTATCCATGTCAAAGAACAAGAAAAAGGAAGAAAATAGAAGAAAATATATTTCAGTCTGCGATCTTTGAGTCCCTGTCTTGATGTGGATAGCATGTTTCATCATGAATTCTTTAGACTTGTGTTTGGTCATTGTGTCTGTCAGCTACCAGGTCTTTGAAAATTGGTTATCTTATAAATTGCTTGTTCTGCTAACTTTGCTTTGCATTAGTTCATAGAACCCTTCATAGATTTTTCTGAAACCATCATTTTTAATACTACAATGATATTTTGTCAAATTCATATACCATAACTTGTTTAGCCATTCTCCAATTGATGAACGCTTCCTTAATTTCCAATTCTTTGTCACCACAAAAAGAGTTACTATAAGTATTTTTTTATGCAATATTTCTTTGATATCTTTGTGGTAAAAGTCTGCTTGTGATGTTGCTGGGTCAGAAGGTATGCACAGTTGAATAGCTTTTTGGGCCCATGTCCATATTGCTTTCCAGAATGGTTGGACTGTTCATAGCTCTACAAATAGTGCATTAATGTACCTATGTTTCTTAGGTCATTGAGCATTGGTCACTTGCCTCTGTTTGTAATTTTAACCAGTCTCATGGGCGTGAGGAGGTACCTCACAGTTGGCTTTGTTGTTGTTTTAAATACCTTTATTGATGTTTTCTGTTTTTGATATCACCACAGCATCCTTTCCCTGAGAGCCATCTCATATGATAAATACTAGGGGTTTTTTTTAAGAGAGGAGAAAACAATTGAGCACAACTGATCGCTATATTGACACAACCCAAAACGTGTGCAATGTGTGAAACCTGTGGACCTCCCACTTTCACAAAGGGCTACCCCTTTGGCAGTATCTTCTTGTATCTCTTCATTTAAGTCCCGCTTGATCTTTATATTTTTGTTACATTTACTTTTGTGTTTTTGGTGCATCATTGTTCCTTCTATTTCTGTCGTTGCAGTTACTGTGTGTATTGTCTTCTTGGCTGTGTTTACTTCACTCTGCGTCAGTTCACATAGCTCTCTCTTACATGCTTCTCTGTGTTCCTCACACACATCATTTCTCACAGTGCAGCAGTATTCCATTACATTCATATACCATAATTTATTTAGCCATCCCCCAACTGATGGACATCTACTTTGTTTCCAATTCTTAACTATAACAAAAATGGTGTTGTAAATGTTTTGGGGTAGAGATTTTTCTTATTAATGACTTCCTTGAGGTGTAAACCTAGGTAATCAGTCTTTGGTTTAAAAGTATGGACATTTTGGTCACTTTATTTGTATAATTCCAAATTGTTTTCCAAAATGGTTGTACCCTTTCACAGACACACTAACAGTGTCTTAGCATGCCTGTGTTTCCACAACCCCTCTAACATAGACTGTTGCCATTTTTTGTCATTTTTGCCAATTTGCAAGGTGTGAGGTGAAACTTTAGAGTTGTTTTGATTTGCATTTCTCTTATTATTAGGGATTTAAAACATTTTTTCTTGCAGTTAAGAATACTTTGCAATTCTTTTGAAGAACAGTTTGTTCATATCCTTTGGCCATTTATCTGTTGGGGAATGATTATTAATCATATACAGATGTATATGACTAATAGCCAAAAATGTGTGTACAGATGCATGTATGCATATATGTATTGTGTATGTATTATATCTCTTTTTCAGATAAAATGGAAAAATAAGAAAACTAAAAGAAAGTTAAATGAATAGGAAGGCTTTTTATTCTTTATTCTAAACTATTGGTCTTATACTTGCTCACAATAAGAAATCCACCAAAATATGCATTTGTATTTCTTAAAATTGCCTTTACTCACTGGCTCTAGATATACTAATTAATTGTGTGCTGCAGAGTGACTGAAATTAACTCAGTTTTCTATTGGCTTCCAGTTCTTAAGCTAGTAGGTATACCTATTCCTGATTGCTGACTACCATCCCTTCTCTTATAAGAGGACTGGTAAGCCTAGCATCTTTGAGGAATTTTGAATGACACACTAAATGCACTCGAGGTTTTGGCATTTGTCAGTATTTCACACAGATAACTGAGTGACAGATAAATGAATTGTTTCTTTCCATCAAAATTCTTTATCAAGCAGATTTTGGAATTTTTCAGTTGGTGAAATTAGATAGTGTTGAGAACATGCCTTCTAGCACATTTCAAGAATGTCAGTTGCTAAGTGATAGGTGAAGCAGAAAAGATACTTTAATAATTTTCTTAAGTGTTCATATAGTCAAAAAATATTAGAGCTAGAAGAAGGACCTTAGAGATTATCTCTAACCTCTTCATTTTACAAATGAAGAAACATAAGCCTAAAAAGGTAAGTGACTTGTCCAGAGATATAGAGCTAATTCATATCAAAGCAGGAATTTTATTTGGGCTCTTCATTCCTATTTCAGTACTCTTTTTAATACACCACCTTTTCTTCAGTTATTATGGTGTGTGTGTGTGTGTGTGTGTGTGTGTGTGTGTGTGTGTGTGTACGTGTACGTGGTTTGATTGTCCATGAATATGTTTGACCATTCCTCTAAAAAGCATGCTAATGATTTGTGCGAGAATTATTCACCTTGGTATTAATTTGAAATTAACAGCTAATTTTCAAGTTAAAACTGCTATCTCCTCTGTAGCCTTATCTCCCTCCTTCTCTTCAGCACTCACTTTCTAGAAAGAGTTGCTTACCCTTGTCACCATCACTTTCTTATTACCACTTATTCAATTCTTAACCTGTTATTGTAATCACTCCAGCTCTTTTTTTCCCTACTGCTAATACATTTCCTGAATAATAGCCTTTAACTCCACTTCTTGAATGTTGATTTTCTTTGAAGATAGGCTTGAGCCTACTTGTACCCAATGATTTCTCTTCATTGATCTTTGGGTTGCCCATAATTTAGAATCTTTGGAGATTGTGGTGTTTCAAGCTCCTGATACATATAGCATCATTTGGAGTACATTAGTGTTTTTAAAAGGTGATCTTTTGTTCTGGGGAGCAACTTGGGGTTCTTAAAAGCAATTTCCAGAATTCAGATATATAAATAAGATTTTGTGGACTGGTCTGGGAAAATGTCAAGTGAATCAGGGCTGTTCTTCAGGGAGGTCTCTAATAGAGTGCTTCAAGCTTCTGTTCTTGTGCCTTTTGACGTTTTTACCCATGCTTTAGATGAAGGCATATATTAAAATTTATGGATGTTATGAAATTAGGAAGGTTAGATACCAAAGTGAATGACAATCCAAATCCACTTTTGAAATTGTCCCTCTGGGGCAGCTAGGTGGCACAGTGAGTAGAGCACTGGCCCTGGAGTCAGGAGGATCTGAGTTCAGATTTGGCCTCAGACACTTAACACTTGCTGTGTGACCTTGGGCAAATCACTTAACCCCAATTGCCCTTCCAAAAAGCAAAGAAAGAAAGAAAGAAGGGAGGGAGGGAGGGAGAAAGAAAGAAATAAAGAAATTGTCTCTGTGGTAAATGTGTAAGTCATTAGTTATCTGGAAATCTCACTTATCTGCAACATCCGGCCATGCTAGCTAACTTTGAACATATATATTTCAATTGTATTAAATCAAATAAACATTTCCTAAGTATCTACTTTGTGGCAGTTAAAGTGGTAAGTACCAAGGTTAAAGGTTGCAAAAATGAATGCCAACACAGACCTTGCCCTCGAGGAGATTCAAATATAGAAGATAAGTTGAGTTCAGGGCTTATTAATGTAAGTTAAATACAAAGAAGACTGTGATCGAGTCAAAAAAAGACAGTCCATACATGGGCTCAGAGAGGGTCTGAGGCGTGAGGCATAACTTTCTCCTTCAAGGGCAGGAGGGGAGAGAATTAGGGGAGGCTTTCTGTTTTGGAGGAAAGTGGCACTGAACTTTAAAGGACTTAAAGTAAGAAGATGTCACAAGGAAGAGATGAGGGAGAGCATTCCAAGAAGCGGAGAGAGTTTATGTGGAGACGGTAGGAGAGGTCAGGATGAAATCTGGAAACTAGTAATGCATTTGGTCTAGAATTTAGAATAATATAAAATGAGGTTGAAGAGGTAGGTTGGAGCCAGATTTTGAAAAGCTTTGAATGCCAGGCAAAGTAATTTGTATTTTATCCCATAGGAAGAAGGTTACAGTTTTTATATTAACTGGAGAATTTGAGGTCGTTGTTAATTTGACTTGTTGATTGATGTCTTTCAGGGTTGTTCAAATGCCCAGAAGAGCAGTCTTCTCCAGGTAGATCAGAACTGTGTTCGTAATTCATACGATGTCTTCTCTCTGCTTCGGTAAGAAACTACTTAAAATCTCCCTCCTCCTCCACTGAACATTTTAGAGAGCCCTTCTTTCCTTGATTTTATGACATTTAAATGTGAGGCAATGTCTCTGGGAACTTTAAAAACTTCATCAAGCTTAACATTCTTTAGTGAGGGCTCCATAAATTTTGTAACCCTAGTGATTTCATTTTATCTCCTTACTTAAGGCCTTTGGAAAACCTATTTCCTTTCTTTGGACAGTGGGAGAGAAGAGATGGAAGCCAATTGCAGTAAAGCAGAGACAGGAACATTCATGTTTCCTTTGAGCTGTGGAGATCAGCAAATATGGATGAGGACTTTAGGCTTATCAAAGTTTTAACACCTCCAGCATAACTAGAAAAACCCTCCAGCAACCACAAACATGGCTTGTGGTTTTGGCTGGTTGCTCATCCTAAAGGTAATAGTGATGTTTGGCAAGCAGGGAGTGCTGATGTCTATGTTTGGCCGGACCTTTGCTCTTCTTTATTTTACATAGACTTGCTTTTGAAAGGTTCAGTTTTGTTTTGTGCTTGATAAAGAAGGATACTGATTAGATAGGTCTGCTACCAAAATAAATGCAATTTAGAAGTGAAGTTGACTCTGTCATTCAGTCTGTAATTTCCTGGGATGGTCATATTGTACATCAAAATTAGATTTTGGCAGCTGATTTTCCTAATATTTGTATATCATATTCCATATGTTGACTGAAGGAAGACCATTTAAAGCAGTGGTTCTCAACTTTTCTAATGCTGTGACTCTTTAATACCCGTGTGTGGGCATATCTGCATGTGGGCGGACCTGCCTGGAGACAGATAGAGGAGTGGTGTCTCAGTTCCTAAGACCATTGGAAATATGTGTTTTCCTGTGGTCTTAGGTGACCCCATTTAACCCCCAAAGGGTCGCGACCCACAGGTTGAGAACCGCTGATTTAAAGATTCTTGGAGAGAAATACTTTACAGATACTGTAAATTGAGATGTGTCTTTGCCAGATATGCTTTTTTATGTACAGAAGTGATAGAAAGGTTGAGTGTAGGGACTTTGTAAGTAACATTTAAAAGGCAGTGTTTTTTGTTTAAACTAATCACTTCAGTTTTCCAAGGCAGTTTCTCACTAGCCATGTGCTTTTCTTGGTCTCCTTAGAAGATAATATTATAGTACTCTACATAAGTACTTTTCTCTTGAGAACTCTGTGACCATAGGGAGTGCAAGTATTGCTTGCATTAGGTTGATAATAGCCAAACCTTTTCCTCTAAATGTGGTTTGTATACAACCTAACTAGCCTATGTGGTTGGTGTTATTCTTCAGTCTGTGTTCTTATTGTTACTTTATTTCAGAAATATTTTAATTTGGTAGGGTCACCTATATTTATTCTGTGTGGTAGAGATGAGGAAATTGAGGCCTAGAGACTTAAAGTACCTGGCCCTGGGGTCATGGTGGCTAATTATTAGCAGACTCTGTACTTGAACCTAGATCCTGTGATTTTATACCCAGCAGCCTTTTCTGTTATACCAAGCTGCCTCTTAGGGTGTGGCATACCATACCTGACAAGTTTTCTTTACCTCTGAATTCAGTTTTTCTCCCTCTTGATTCTCTTGATAGCTATCCTGCTACAGTGTTGCTGAAACTTAAAATTATGTTTAAAAAAAAATGCCCTGGCACCTTTCTTGATGTCTCCACATTACTTTTCTACTAAACCCTCCACCCTGGCCATGTTAAAAAAAAAACGCATGGTTAAATTCACCTTGTCTACTCTTCTCCCCATTATCAGTTCCTCTGCTGATAAAGACTTCCATATTTAGTGTTGACAAAGACTGTAAGGAATGTAATATATAAAGAGAATACTACTGAATGAAATGCCTTGGAGACAGCAACAGCAACAGCAGCAGCAGGTGTGGGATCTCCCAGCCCAGAGATGGTAAGAGGTTTGGGAAAATGGTCAGAAAGAAATTACAGGTGGCCCTTAACTAACAATGGACTCAGGACCTTGTTGCATTGACCATATGTAGTTAAAGGGCAAAGAAGAGGGCTAGTGCTTTCTGTCATGGGATGACAGGGACTTTTGTCACAGTTTCAGAGTGGAGAGGTATATTAGTGCTTATGACTTGGAACCAGGTCAAAGTTCAGGGCCACCAGGAGAGCAGAGGCCACATCTCTCCTCAATAACACCACCTTGGAAGTACTGAAAAACTACAGACGCTCCCCCCCCCTCCCCCTCTACCCCCAGAACTAATTCTCAAAATGGTAGTTGAAATGCCTTGGAAAGTACCTCACCCTACCCCAGGAACAGAGTCCAACTTTAACACAGAGTTAAAAGTCAGCAGATGGACTGGGGAAATGAACAAGCAACAAAAAAAGAAACCTGACCATTAAAAGCTACTATGGTGACAGGTAAGATGAAGACACAAAAACAGAAGATGACAACATGAAAATAGCTCTATTCAAAAGCCTCAAAGGAAAAGGAATGCTAATTGAGCATAAGCCTAACATACGAATTTCTGGAAGAGCTAAAGAAAGAGAGTAGAAGTAGTAGAGGAAAAATTGGGGGAAAAATTAGAATTATGCAAGAAAATAATGAAAACAGAATTAACGGCTTGGTAGAGGAGGCATAAAAAATACTGAAGAAAATAACACCTTAAAAAAAAAGCAACAAGAACTGGCCAAAAGACAGTAGAGGCACAAAAATTCACTGGACTCCTTAAACAGAATTGGCCAAATGGGAAAAGAAGTACAAAATTCACTGAAAGAAACAAGTCCTTAAAAAGCAGAATTGATCAAATGGAAAAAGAGGTACAAAAGCTTACTGAAGAAAATAATTCCTTAAAAATTAGAATGGAGTAGGTATAAGCTAATGACTCCATGAGACATCAAGAAACAGAAAAATAGAATAAAAAGAATTTTAAAAAATAGAAGAATATATGAAATATCTCATTGGAAAAGCAACTGACTTGGAAAACAGAGGAGAGATAATTTAAGAATTATTGGACTACTTGAAAGCCATAATCAAAGAAAGAGCCTAGATATCATATTTCAAGAAATTATAAAGGAAAACTGCCCTGATGATATCTTAGAACCTGAGGTTAAAATAGAAATGGAAAGAACCCACCCATCACCTCCTAAAAGAGATGCCAGAATGAAAACTCTCAGTATTATTTTAACCAAATTCCAGAGTTTCTAGGTCAAAGAGAAAAGATCGCAGGCAGGAAGAAAGAAACTAATCAGATGTCTTGGAGCCACAGCCAGGATCATACAAGATTTAGCAACTTCCATGTTAATGGAGTAGAGGACTTGAAATATGCAATTCTAGAAGGCAAAGAAACTAGGATTATAACCAAGGAAAACTTAATCAGCAAAACTGAGTATTATCTCTGAGGGGAAAAATGGATATTTAATGAAATAGAGGATTTTCAAGCATTCCTGAGGAAAAAGAGCTGAATAGAAAATTTGACATTCAAACACAACATTCAAGAGAAGCCTAAAAAGCTTAACATTAAAGAGAAATTACAAAATTGAAAGATGATATATTTAACTCTTAAGAACTTTATCATTATTAGGGCAGTTAGAAGTAGTCTACATAGGGGGATACAGGTATAAGTCAGTTACATTGAGATGATCTCAGTGGAGTGAGAAAGGGGGATGTACTGGGAGAAGGGAGGAGGGAGAGGAAGAATGTGGAAAATTCTCTTACATAAAGAAGATGCACAAAGAAGAGGTTTTACAGTGGAGGAGAAAATGGAAGGGTGATGGTGGATAATATTTTAATCTCACTCTTATTAGAATTGGTTCAAAAAGGGAAGAATATATATGCACTCAACTGAGTATAGAAATCTGTCTTATCTAACAGGAGAGTAGAAAGTGAGTAGGAAAAGAGAAGGGAGGAGTGACAAAAGGGAGTGGATTTAGGCAGCCAAAGGTTACAAGCAAAATAGACTTTTGAAGAGGGACAGAGTAAAAAGAGAGAACAGAAAAAATTAGAATGGAGGGAAATGCACAGGTAGTAATTATAACTGTGAATGTGAATAGGATGAACTCACCCATAAAAGAAAAGTAGATAGAATGGATTAGAAATCAGAATCCAACAAAATGCTGTTTACAAGAAACACATTTGAAACAGCAAGACACACACAGGGCTGGAGAAGGATCTGTTAAAGCTTTAGCTGAAGTGAAAAAAAAATTGGGTAGCAATTATGATCTCAGGCAAAGCAAAAGCAAAAATAGACCTAATTAAAAGAGATAATCAAGGAGACTACATTATGCTAAAAGGTACCATACACAATGATGTTATCAATTCTAAATATTTATGCACCAAATGACATAGTACCCAAATTCCTAAAGGAAAAGTTAAAAAAATTAAAGGAAGAAAGAGACAGTAAAACTATTACACTAGTGGGATATTTTTTCAACTTTTCCCCTTTCATAACTAGATAAATCTAATCATAAAATAAATAATAAAAAAAAGACGTTAAAGAGAAGAATGAATCTTAGAAATGTTAGATGTGATAGCTCTGTGGAGAAAATTGAATGTAAATAGAAGGAAATGTACTTTTTTCCTGGCTGTACATGACACCTTCACAAAAACCGACCATATTTTAGGGCATAAAAACCTCACAAACAAATGTAGAAAGGCAGAAATATAAAATGCACCTTTTC
The DNA here is from genome assembly GCA_028627135.1 of Pseudochirops cupreus. Classification (NCBI taxonomy): domain Eukaryota; kingdom Metazoa; phylum Chordata; class Mammalia; order Diprotodontia; family Pseudocheiridae; genus Pseudochirops; species Pseudochirops cupreus. Next base: position 156,770,959 of record CM053582.1, on the reverse strand, counting down.
CAGACCATCATGTAATAAAAATTGCTTTCAGTAGATGGAAACCCAAATTAAAAATTAATCATAAATAATAGGTGAATCTGGGCATGCGATTAAAAAAAGTAGAAAAAGAGCAAATTCAGAATCCCCAACTAAACACCAGCATAGAAAGCACATTTAATTCTAATACTTTATAAACTGTTTGAAAAAATAGTCAAAGGAGGAATCCTACTACATTCCTTTTATGATACAAATATAGCTTTGATGTCTAAACCAACAAGAGCAAAACAGAAAGAAAACTATAGACCAGTTTCCCTAATGAATATTGATGCAAAAATTGCACTATGACCAGGTGAGATATATGCTAGGAATGCAGGGCCACTTCAGTATTAAGAAATCTATGAGCGTAACTGACCATAATCAGTAACCAAAACAACAAAAAAAATCATATGATTATCTTGATAGAAAAAACTTTTTAACAAAATATATACTCATTCCTATTAGAAAGCATAGGAATAAATGAAATTTTACTTAAAATAAGTTGTATCTATTTAAAACCATCAGCAATCATTCCTTGTAATGAGGATAAGCTAGGATCCTTCTCAGTAAGATCAGGGGTGAAATAAGGATGTCCATTATCACCACTGTTATTCAATATTTTACCAGAAATGCTAGCCATAGCAATAAGACAAGGGAAAGAAATGGAAGGAATAAGAATAGACAGTGTGGGAACAAACTTATTCTTTGGAGATAATATGATTTTATACTTAGAGAATCAACTAAAAAAGTAATTGAAATAATTAACAACTTTAACACGGTTGCAGAATATAAAATAAACTCATTATCGATCATTAGCATTTCTGTATCTTACTAACAAAATCCAGCAGTAAGAGGTAGAAAGAGAAATTCCATTTAAAATAACTGCAGACAGTATAGAGTACTTGGGAGTCTTCCTGCCAGGACAAACCCAGGAACTATATGAACACAGTTATAAAACATTTTTCACACAAGTAAAGGCATTTAAATAACTGGAGAAATATTAACTGTTCATGGGTGAGCTGAGCCAATATAATACAGATGACAGTTCTATCTAAATTAGCTGACTTGTTCATTCAGTGAAAATACCAAAGAATTATTTTATAGAGCTAGAAAACAAATAATAATAAAATTCTTCTGGAAGAACAAAGGATCAAGAATAATAAGAGAATCAATGAAAAAAAGTTAAAGGAAGGCAGCCTAGTAGTTCCGTATTTCAAACTATATTACGAAATGGCAGTCATGAAAACAGTTTGATAGTGGCTAACGAACAGTATGGTGGATCAGTGGCATAGATTAGGTACGTGGTACACAGTAGTAAATGACCCATAATATTCTAATGCTTCATGAACCCACAGATCTAAGCTTTTGAGATGAGAACTCACTATTTGACAAAAATTTCTGGGGAAACTGGAAAATGATTTGTCAGAAACAAGATAGGGACCAACATTTCATACCACATACCAAGATAAGGTAAAAATGGTTACATGATTTAGACGTAAAGAGTGATATCATAATCAAATTAGGGGAGCATGGAAAATTTTGCTTGTTACATATAAGGATAAGGGAGGAATTTGTGACCAAACAAGAAATACAGAGGATCACAGGAAGTAAAATGGGTAATTTTGATTACATGAAATTTAAAAAGTTTTTGTGCAGACAAAGCCAATGCATCAAAAATTAGAAGGAAAGTGGGAAACTGGGGGAAAAATTTTATAGTAAGTTTCTCTGATAAGGCCTCATTTCTCAGATATATAGGGAACTGAATCAAGTTTATAAAAATCAGAGCCATTGTCTAATTGATAAATGGTCAAAATATATGAACAGGCAGTTTTCAGAAGAAATCAAGACTATATTTGCAGGACAAAATGCCCAAATCACTGTGAAATGCAAATGAAAACAGCTCCTGAGGTGCCACCTCGCGTGGATCAGACGGGCTAACGGACAGAAGGGGAGAGTGACAGATTCTAGAGAGGGACACTGCTGCCCTGTTGGCAGAGCTGTGAGCAGCTCTAGCCGTTCTCGAGAACGTGTTCGAACTTTGCCCACAGGGTTATGAAACGGTGCACACTTTTTGATCCAGCAACTAGGTCTATATTTCACAGAGATCAAAGAGAAGGGAAGGGACCTCTATGTACAAAAATATTTATAGCAGGCCTTTTTGTGGTGACAAAGAATTAGAAACTGAGGGAATACCCATCACTTGGTGAACAAATTGTGATATATGATTGTGAAGAAATACTATTGTGCTATAACAAACAACAAGCAAGATGATTTCAGGAAAACCTGGGAAGACTTATATGAACTAATGCAAAGTGAGCAGAACCAGTAGAACATAGTACACCCAGTAGCAGCAATATTGTGACAGCGATCAGTTGTGAAGGACTTGGCGATTCTGATAAAGAAAATAATCGATGACAATTTTGAAGGACTTAATGATGAAAAATGCTGTCCATTTCCAGAGAGAAAACTGAACCAGTCTGGATTGAAGCATAATTTTTTCACTTTTTTTATTCCTCCTCCTCTTCCTCTTCCTTCTCAGCTAATATGGAAATATGTTTTGCATGAGTTCACATGTATAATTGATATCATATTATTTCTCAGTGAGTGGGAGGCAGAGAATTCTGACCCCTCCTCCCCCAAAGTAAAAAATCAAATAATAAATTTATTTTAAAGCAAAAGTGTCAGAGCCTGTAGAGAAGGATGTCAGGAAGGATGAGGATTAAGAGAAAGCCATTCAGTCTGGCTATTAAGAGGTCATTGGTAATTTTTGGTGCACCAGGGGTGTGTAAGAAGTTTAGCCACTGAAGTGAGGAGAGATATGGGACCAGAGTTAGTGTGGATGGCTGATGTATTGAGGGAGGGTTTTTTGAGGATGGGGAGGTCTGATCATGTTTTGTAGGTAGGAAGGAAGCAACCTCCCTTGATAGGGAGAGATTGAAGATAAATGATGGAAATGAAAGAGGGATAGTCTTTTGTTTAAGATGGGATAGAATGGGATTCCTCATTCAGGTAGAGGGGTTATCCTTGGTAAGAAGAAAGGCCCCTTCTTCATGTGAAATAGGGATAAAGAAGGATAGAGTGGAAGGAGGCATCTGAATGATTTGAGTTGAGGAGAAGAGAAGAAAGAGCTCTGTATGTAATGTTAGATACCCATAACCTCCATCTTCTGCAAAGGAGGGGAGAAGGTATTCATATCTCTTCTTTGGAGTGTAACTTGATTATGGCCACTTCATAGCCTTCAGTTCTATCACATTTTTGTTCATTTTGTTTATATTGTTCTTGTCATATCTGTTGGTTTCCTAGTCCTACTTATTTTGGTTTGCTTCATTTATTATCTGTTGCCATACTTCTGTGTTTGTCACTTTAATCATTTCTGAGAGGACAATAACATTCTGACCCCTTGCCATTTTCAAGCAATGGGCATCAGCTTGGCTTCCAGTTGCTCGCTACTCTTATTTCTCACTTGTCTAATGGTGTGACTTTGGGCAAATCACCTCTCAGTATCTAATTTGTAAAATGAGAGGATTGGTTTTGAGAGCTTCTAAGGTCTCTTCCAACTCTAAATTGATGATCCTAACAAAGTTTTTTACCCTCTAGACCACAGATGGCAAATACAACTCTTATTGCCACATTGCTACCTGAAACACTCCAAAGTGCTGCTGAACCAGATAAAGTCTAATTGGGAAGTATTTAATAAAATATAGAAAAATACAATAGAACATAGAAAATGTTAATATGTGATTTTCTAAGTCAATCTGTGGTCTGCAGAAATCTTTAGTGGCTCCTGTTTTTACTTGAGCTGGACACCACTGCTCTAGTTTCATCTACAAAAATGCAAGGGTGAAAGTTCAGCTAGATGTCTATTCTGGGCCTTTCAGCTCTAATTGTCTTTATGATTTGCACTAAAATCCTTTTGTTAGAATTCTTTCTGCCCTGGAAGAAGATACAGTTTGTGAAGGGTAATGGAAATCCAATGCAGAGGGACTGTTACTCTGTTACTGGCTGTTACTCTTATGATTGGAAAGGTTTCATATATGGATCCAGGAATAGACTGCATCTTCTGTCACATGTTTATTACCAGAGGATTAACTATGGGATGTTGAGTTTTTCTGTTATAGCAACTTAAGAAAACTATTTTCTGAATTGTTACTGGGATTGTGGTTTGAATCTGTGGAGAAAGCACCCATACCAACAAAATTTGTGAATCCTGTAAATATCAAAATAATGTACTTGAACTCTATGGATCCTTAGCCCTAAAAAAACTCCAGATAAAATTTTAGAAATTTCAGCATAATGTAGGCAGACCTTTACTTGAGAATGTATTCCTGATGATTAAATTTTGTATTTCTGTCTATGCTATTGCTCACAAGGTGTTGCTGTTACCCTTTAAGAAGCAGATGAAGTGTATTGGATTTTATGGCCTACAGTGTCCGAAACTTGGAAAGGACCCTAAGAGTATAGAAGTAAGGATAATACTACCTTGGACTAAAATAGGAATTCAGTTAGTGTAATTTTTTAAAACATCAACTTTTATTCTCCCTTCCTTCCTCCTCTTGTTTATCTGGTAAAATTTTTTTCAGCAGATTAAACTTTTCAAATTCAGTAGACAGTTCAGAATATGTATGAACCCTCATATTTAAATGAAAAGGTTGCATGAGACAGTAGGAGACAGTAATGGTGGAGTCCACAGTCTCCCTCTGATATGTGACACCCATGTGAGTTAGGTCTAGTCATTGCCTTCTTGGACTGTAGATTTTTCTCTGTAAATGAGGGTTTGACTGGATGGTTTTTGAGCCAGCTTCTTGTCATAGATCTATAATTTTATGATTAATTTTTCTCAAAGACTGTTTAATGTAGAGATTTCTGCCTTATTATTGCCTACAAGCAGGAAATATTCCTAATCATTTCTCTTAAGTGAAAATCTTGTTGCAGTGTGGGGGCTGCTTAAGTCAGTAGCCTCAGGGCCAGCCTTAGGCTGTATCCTCAGGAGGGACCGAAGAGACCAGGGGCAAGAGAGAAGCTACAGCAGCTGCCCTTTGCTGTGTTGTAGAGGCCTCCTTCAGTACCCAGAGGTAACGTGGTTAGAGCGTAATTCTCTCCTGTACTGGAGGAGTGAGCGGCGGAGGGCGGGCCGAGCCAGCTGTCTCAGCTGCTGCTCATCAGGCCAGCGGCTCGCTAAGACTTCCCTGTGAGCTCAGCGGCTGGGCTGTGACCCTCGGCGCCGCGGGTGCTTTAGACTCACACTGATCCCTGCGTTGCAGCATGATCACTTTCTTAGAAAGATCGGTTTCTGGGCCAAATCGCCTTTATGACAGGAATGCTCTCATTTTTTTTTAAAGATAATTTTTTGTTGCTAATTTTTTCTTTTTAAATTGCCCAGATTTCTTCCTGCATTCTCCTATCAGACAGACATGCCATTAACAAAGAATATTTTTAAAAAGAAGAGGAAAAGAAAACCAATTGGCACAACCAATAAATAATCCTCCCTTAAAAGTCTGAAGACATATACAGTACTGTACACCTGTGAACCTCTTAGACCTGCAGAGGAATCAGGGGAGTCTTCCCATAGCTTTTCTTTGTCATTCGTCGTAATTTTTTCAGCATTCAGTTTTGATTGTTCTGTAGTTATTCTTTCCACTTACATTGCTACAGTCATTGTGTATGTTTTTTCTTAGTGCTGCGTATATCATTCTGTATTACTTCATATATGTCTTTGTTTAACTATATTAAGCACATTCAAAGTAACCTTGATACGGTCTACTTCAGTGCCCCAGTTTTCAGTTCGTCACATGTATTTCCTTCATAGTATAGCAGTTGGGGTAGGATGTAGCAAGGACTGAATGCCTGTGAAAGACCATTCTGCTATTACATAGATTTAGGGAAAGAACATAATCTTTTTTTTTTAAACATTGCTATTACTACTCTATCTGCTGGCCCCCTTCCCTTGGCCTTCAAAAAGCCCTCCCTTGTAACAAATGAGTATAAAGTAGTAGAGCAAAAGTGGTCTACACATTGGCTGTATATGAGAACGTATCTCACTTTGCACTCTCTTGTGGCCAGCTTCTGTACTTGCAGGTGGGGTACAGGTCTGTCACTGTGATTGTCACCATATTTATTATAGTTCTTAAGGCTTGCAGAGTTATTTTCCTTCACATTGTTGGATTCACTTTATAAATTATTCTCCTGGTTTTATTTAATTCTATTCTGCATCAGTTCATAAAATACCTCCCTTTTTAATCATGTCTCACAGTGCAGTGATATTTCATTAAATTAACAAAGCAAAATTTGTTTAGCCATTCCCCAGTTATAGGTACCTATTTTGTTTATGGTTTTTTAAGCATATGGTTCTGTCCTTCATTCTTTGATCTCTGTGGTGTGTATTCTTAGTAATGTGTCAAATAATGTATACAGTGTGGTAATTCTGAAAGCATAGTGTCATATTGCGTTCTGTAACGTTTGAATCACTTCACACTTCTGTCACTAGATCTTTATTATGACTGGCCTCTCACAGAGCCTCCAGCAGTTGTGATTTTCCTTTTCTTTTTTTCCCTCCTGGTGGGGTGTGTGTGTGTGTCTGTGTGTGTGTGTGTGTATGTGTTCATCTTTACCAATTTGAAGACTATAAGGTAGAGTATTAGAACTGATTGAATTTGCATATTTCTTATTAAGAATTTAGAGTATTTTTTTCATATAGTAGTTGTAGCTTGCCCTTCTTTCAAGCCAAGTCATGTCAACAAGTATTTATTAAGTACCTAGGGTGTGGCGCTCAATGTGCTAAGCACTGGCAATACAAAGAAAGACAAAAAAATAGTTCCTGTTCTCAAGGAGCTCATGGTCTAATAAGGGAAAAAAATATATGGACAACTATGTACAAGCAAGATAGACATGTACACAGGACACATTGGAGATATTCTTAGAGGGAAGTCACTAAGGAAGTCTGGGAATGTCTTCTTGCAGAAGGCAGGACTTTAGCTGAAACTTGAGGGAAGCCAGGAAGTAGAGTGAGGAGGTAGAGAATATTAGTCATGGGGGACAATCACTGAAAATGCAGAGTTGGGAGATGTAGTGTTGAAACAAGAAGAGGACCAAGGTCACTGGGTCACAGAGTATGTTGTAGGGAGTAAGGTGTAAGAAGAAGGGGCTAGGTTGTGAAGGGCTTTAAAAACCAAAGAGGATTTCATATTTTATCTTGGAGGTTAAAAGGAGTCACAGGAGTTTATTGACTCTGGGAATGATAGGGACAGACCTGCACTTTCAGAAGATAAATTTGATAACTGAGTAGAGGATGAATGGAGTGGGAAGAGACTTGAGTCAGGGAGATCTACCAGAAGACTAGTGTCAGAGAAGGGAGAGTATATGAGAAATGTTTGCATAACTAAAATTGACAGGCTTTGGTAGCTGATTTGGGGGTTGAGAGAATGAGGAGTAGAGCTCTGATAACACCTATGTTGTGAGCTTGCGTGATTGGGAGGTTGGTAGTCCTATCAGTAATAATAGAGAAATTAGGAAGAGGGAAGCCTTTGGCCAGAAAAGAGAATGAATTCAGTTTTGGACATGGTGTGTTTGTGACAACTATGAGACATCCAGCTTGAGATATCCAATAGGCAATTGGAGGAGAGACTAGAGGTTGGAAGAGAGGTTAGGGTTAGACAAGTAGATTTGAAAATCATTTGCATGGAAGTGATAATTGAATCCATGAGAACAAATGAGATCATCAAGAAAAATGATGTAGAAGAGAAGCCCAGGACAGAGCTTTGGGAACCCCTGTGGTTAAAAAACATGACCTGGATGAAGAATTCAGCAAAGGAGACTAAAAAAAGTCAGAGAGTTAGGAAGAGGACAGGGTCACAGAAACTTAGAAGAGATTATCAAGAAGAAGAGAGTGACTATATTAAAGGCTACTTAGAGGTCAAGAAGGATGAAGATTTAGCAATTAGGAAGTCATTGCTAAGTCTGGGTTTCAGTTGAGTGATGAGGGCAGAAGCCAGACTGCAAAGAGTTAGAGAGAGAGAGAGGGATATGGGGGAGGGAGGGAATGGGAAGCATTGATTGTAGATCACCCTTTAAATTTAACTAATTAATTTAATTAACTAACTAATTAAAGCTTTCATCTGGGGGGTAGTATTGAGACAACCATTATACAGGGAAAGACTGAAGATTAGTGGTAGAGTAAGGATTATAAAGGAACAGTGTTCTGGAGAATTTGGGATAGAATGGGATCACTTGTGCAATGTAGAGGGGTTTGCCTTAGCAAGGAGAAGGGCTGTTTCTTCATGTGAAATAGAAGTGAAAGAAAAGATAGTGGAAGGCATTTGAGTGATGTGAGATGAAAAGAAGGTAGACCCTCTTGGTCAGTGACCTCAATTTTTTTTAGAAAAACATGAGGCAAAATTATTACCTAGGGTTGGGGAGGAAAGTATAACAGGTTTGAGGAAGGATGAATAAATTTGGAAAAACTGCTGTGATCAGTGGGATTGTGAATTGATTAAGGACGCATAAAAGAATTGCTTTGCTGCTGTGAAAACCCAGTTGATATTATGTGACTGAAACTTGTAGTACACTCAGCATGAATTCTTAATTTTCTCCAGCTTTCTTCAGTAGTATATGAATAGGAGTGAAGGCATTGGATGGTGGAAGTGATTCAAAGCTGAGGTGTTACAAGGGAAATTAGAGGTAAATTAGAGGTAAGGACTCCAGAGAAGAGGACAGTGTAGAGTTGAACTGGTTCACCAAGATGTCAGGATAGGGAAAGGAATAGAGTTGTAACCAGTGGAGGGGTGAAGGCCTATGGAAAAAAAAGGGGTGAAGTGACTGATGAGCTGATTAATTGATTGACAGAGGTAAAAGGAACTATGGAAGAAGAGACAGTGTGAGAGGTTAAAAGGTTTTTGGAACTTGGAACATAGTGGCCTCTTAGAATCCTGGTTTCTTCAAAATCCAGCTCAAACTCCACCTAATACTTGAATCCTGTCGAGGTTCTAGTACCTCTTCCCCAAGTTAACTTATTTTTGTTCTGTGTATATTTTCACAGATTTACTTTGGTATGTACTTATATGGATGGGGTAGTTAGATGGTGCATTGGATAGAGTGCTGGATCTGGAGTCAGGAAGACTCATGTTTCTGAGTCAAAACTAGCCTCAGACACTTACTGGCTCTGTGACCATGGGCAATTCACTTAACCCTGTTGCTTCAGTTCCTCACTTGCAAGGGGATCTGGAGAAGAAAATAGGAAACCATTCTAGTATCTTTACCAAGAAAACCCCAAATGGGGTCATGAAAAGTCAAACAGAATTGGAAAACTCTACACTTATATGTATAACTGTTATCTCCTCTGCTGGAATATAAGCTTCTTGAGGGCAGGGAGTTTTATTTTTGTCTCTGTATACCCAGGGCCTAGTATAGTGTTCTGAACATAGTAGGTACTAAACACAGTAGATACTTAATAAATACTTATTGATTGATTCTACATAACTACCTTCAGATTTTTCTGAGACACTTTTTTTCTGTTGTACAAGTTCATTGATTCAGCAAACATTTATTAAGTACCTACTCTGGACAGAATACTGTACTAGTTCGGTGAGATACAAAGATTTAGATAAAATATGAAATTATTAGCTCAAGCAGGAAATTAAATAAGTATACAAGAAAGGTGCAAGTAAAGTTATATGTGCAGTTCCAGGGGTTAAAAGTTACTACCAACAGGACTGAACTGGAAAAGGATTAATTGAGCAGGTGCAGTTTGTCTCTTGCCTTTCTTTCCTGTGAACACTTAGTAGCTCAAGTTTAAATAGTACTTTATTGTCTATCCTGTTTATTCCTTCTATATATTGCTTGTCATGTCAGTTGTCTGTGTATTACCGTCTCTCTGTTTATGAGCTAGTTTCTAAACTCTTCAGATCCAGAACTAGATTTAAGCCTTTCTCTTACCCACTAGTACAAGATGGTTAGTAGGTCCCCATTGTTTGCTAATTATTTGTGAGGTGTGATCAGTCAAGTAGACTTCTGAAATCTAAAAATGAGCTGTGGAGCTAGTAATATTACTGTATTCCAACTATTACGGTCTGTGTTTAAAATAAATGGTTAAATTTTTTACTTTTCATGTGAAAAAAGTCACAACTTCATAGAAGATTTTTGCCGTATGGAGCAAAGAACTAAGACATTTTCATGATTGGTAAGGGAAAAAATCCACCTACTGTAAACATGTTAGGCATTCCAAGTCTGATGCTTCACCACGGAGTTTCCCCTTCTAGACTTGAAAATCGTAACTCCTAAATGCCAGTTTAAAATAAAGCTTTCTCTTTTAATACAAGTAGATCTCGATGACGGAAAAAAATTGTCATATAAAATTACTCTGTGGAGCCACTTGAATAGACTCAAAACATTATTTATACATAAATAAATTCATCACCCTGAGTAAAAATCTTGACAAGGTACAGTATGTGTTGGCATATGCCAGTAGCTAGTGTTGAATGCTGCAGTTCTAAATTTTTTTTTCAAGTGTTGTTTAGGAGGTGAAGATAGGTGCCTCCAGTGGAAAGAATGTATGGAACCAAATAAATTTTTTCCATGAAAAGTGTCTCTCAGAATTCATTTTCTTATGAGTTATAATCATTGACTTGGAAACACCAATTTCCAGTGATAATGAAATTAATAAAAACATGAAGTATTGCATTTGCTTTAATGCTGAATTCTCCATATGAAGAGTTGTTAGTTATTTGATCTTGAGGTGTCTGGGGTAGGAGTAATTCAAGAAATCTTGGGTGGAAGGAGGTTGTTTGAAGAAACAGAAAGTTCCAGGGTAAATTAAAAGCAAGTAAACATGCATCCTACAACTTGAATACATCTGCTTGAACATATATTCTTGAATATATCTGCTCTCCACAAACTTTAGGTAAATATTCCTTTCCTGAACTTTTTTGATTAATTTTATTCACCAGAAGAGTCTGAATTGTCTTATTATTTTTCCAACACCATAAAGTTGTTGAATTTCAGAGCTGGAATGGACTATAGATATCATTTAATCTAACCACCTTGTTTTACAGAGGAGTAAACAGAAGTTTACAAGAAAATCCTCTTTCAGGGCTTCTAGTAAGGTCCCAGGGCTTCCGTACAAAGTATCACAAACAAAAAAAGAACAGACAAATAGAATGCCTGGCCACCACAAAGTTCTTCCCCTTCTCAATTCTGCTTTTTCCCAGCTTGGGCTTCTCCTTATGTATGGTCATTAGCTCCTCCTCGTTCTTCCTTTTCCTTTTGTATCAGCAAGTTCCTTCCACCATGGGGTTCACAAGTTCTTTTTTTTTTTAATTTTAATGTTTATTTTTAGTTGACAACATTCATTTCCACAAGATTGTGAATTACAAATTTTCTCCTTGTCTTTCCCCCACCTACCACCCCAAAACAGCAATCCCACTGTATACCCCTTCCCCCAGTCTGCTCTCTCCTATATCCTCCCCCATCCCTCTTCCAACTTTCCAGTAGGGCAAGATGGATTTCCATACCCCAGTGCCTGTATATCTTATTTCCCAATTGCATGTAAAAATAATAATAATAATAATAATAAATTTTTTTTAAACATTTGATTTTAAAACTTTGAATTCCAGATTCTTTCCCTTCTTCTCTTATCACCCACCCTTACTGGGAAGACAAGCAATTCAATATAGGTTGTGCACGTGTAGTTATGCAAAACATTTCCATAGTGGATATATTGTGAAAGACTGACTATATTTCCCTCCATCCTATCCTGCCCCCCCACTTGTTCTATTCTCTATTTTCTTCCTGTCCCTTTACAAAAGTGTGTGCTTCTAACTGCCCTGCCCCCCAATCTGCCCTCCCTTCTGTCATCCCCCCTCTTATCTCCTTCCCTCCTACTTTCCTGTACTGTAAAATACCCAATTTAGTGTATATGTTATTCCTTCCTTAAGCCAAATTCAATGAGAGTAAGGTTGACCCATTCCCTTTTGCCTTCCTGTTCTTCCACTGCATTGGAAGTTTTCTCTTGCCTCTTTTATATGAGATAATTTACCCTATTCTGTCTCTCCTTATCTCCTCTAATTTTATTCCTCTCTTACCTCTTAATTTTATTTTTAAAATATCATGCCTTCCTATTCATATGCATATATACCCTCCTATAGACATATATGTATATATACATATATACATATATGTGTATACATATACATGTATGTGTATATATATATATATGTATACACATTTATTTCCCTTCAACTATCCTCATACTGAGAAAAGTTTCTTAAGTTACAATTATCATTTTTCCATGTAGGCACGTAAATAGTTCAACTTTGATAAGTTCCTTATGATTTCTTTTCCCTGTTTACCTTCTCATGCTTCTCTTGCTTCTTGGTATTTGAATGTCAAATTTTCTATTCAGTTCTGGTTTTTTCAGCAAGAATGCTTGAAAGTCCTCCACCTCATTGAATGACCATATTTTTCCCTGGAACACTATACTCAATTTTGCTGGGTAGGTGATTCTTGGTTTTAATCCTAGCTTCCTGATCTCCGGAATATCATATTCCAAGCCCTTCGATCCCTTAATGTAGAAGCTGCTAGATCCTGTGTTATCCTGATTGTGTTTCCACAATATTCAAATTGTTTCTTCTTGGCTGCTTGTAATATATTCTCCTTGATCTGGGAACTCCGGAACCTGGCTATAATGTTCCTAGGAGTTTTCTTTTTGGGATCTTTTTCAGGAGGTGGTCGGTGAATTCTTTCAGTTTCTGTTTTGCCCTCCTAAAATATCAGGGCAGTTTTCCTTGAGATTTTCTTGAAGGATAATTTCTAGGTTCTTTTTTTTATCATGGCTTTCAGGTAGTCCAGTAATTTTTAAATTGTCTCTCCTGGATCTGTTTTTTAGGTCAGTGGTTTTTCCAATGAGATATTTCCCATTGCCTTCTATTTTTTCATTTGTTTGGATCTGTTTAATAGTATCTTGATTTCTCATAAACTCATTAGCTTCCATTTGCTCCAATCTGATTCTGAAGGAATTATCTTTTTCAGTGAGCTTTTGAAATTCTTTTTCCATCTGGCAAATTTGGCTTTTTAAGGCATTCTTCTCCTTGTTGGCTTTTTGGGCCTCTTTTTCCATTTAAGTTAGTCTATTTTTTAAGGTGTTATTTTCTTCGGTCAGGTTGTTGACTTTCTTTTCATGATTTTCTTGCATCATTCTCATTTCCCTTTCCAATTTTTCCTCCACTACTCTCACTTGATTTTCAAAATCCTTCTTGAGCTCCTCCATGGCCTGTAAGCAGTTCATATTTTTCTTGGAAGCTTTTGGTGCAGGAATTCTTACTTTGTTGTCTTCCTCCTATTCCATGCTTTGATCTTTCTTGTTCCCAAAAAAGGAATCTAAAGTTTGGTGGCTATGCTTTTGTTGCTTTCTTTGCTTGCTCATGTTGCCAGGCGATTACTTGACTTTTGAGTTCTTTGCCACAGTAGAACTTTGCTTCCGGAGAGGAGAGCTTTGTCCCAAATTGCTGGGGTTTTCACTGCTGCTGGAGCTATTAGTTGGGTGCCCTCTCTGCGGCCTCCACAAGATCTGGTTCACTGGTCACACACACCAGGACCACCACCCAAGACCGTGATCCAGGTTCAGGCAGGTTAAAGCAAGAGTGATTACCCTCTGATCTGCAGGCTGGGAGCTCTGAAGCAGCCACGTGGAGGTGGCTGCATGGCTGCTGCACCTCCCCCGCTTCTCGCCCCAGGGGCAGGGGTTGGACCATGCTCCTCCATCCCCCCCAGTTCCAACAGTGTTCCACGCTGACCTTTTACTTTGTCTTTGGCATTTATGGGTTGATAATTCTGGAAACTGCCACAGCTGCTGGTGATCCACTCTCCAGAAGTTCGCTCCTGCCACTGCTAGACAGGGCCCTCCTGGGGCTAAAACTTCAGGCTCACATGGGGCTGGGCTCTGCTCCCAGCACACTGTGATGGACCCTCCTGTCTGCCTGCCGGGCTGCCTTCAGTGGGAGAGTTGTTTTTCTCTGTCACGTTGTGGGTTCTGTAGCTCCAAAATTTGTTTAGAGTCATATTTTATAGGTATTTGAGGTGGTTGTGGGGGGAGCCATGGAGTTTTCCTGCTTCTATGCTGCCATCTTGGCTCCCACAAGTTCTTTTTCTTAACAAAGACTTGATATAATCATGGGCAAGGCTTAAACGAAACTTAAACTGAAACAAGGTACTAAATAATTAAATAGCTGAAACAAGACTCTAAATACTTCTTTGCTGGCCATTACAGCTAGGCACAGTGTTAAGGCTGGAAATATAAATGCAAGCAGGACAGAACAAAGGAAAGACAGGTCTTGCCCTAAGCAGTTTATGTTATGTTGCTTTTGCTATAGAGGGCATGTATGCGAGGGGTTATTGTAAATTCTACAGTATTCTACAAATTTCGTCATAAGTGTCTGTGTATGCATACAAAAGTGAACTGCTAGTCATGATAGCTGTAATAGTTTTTGAGAAACCAAAGAGTTGAAAGGACTTCCATTAGGTAGGAATAACTGTTCTCTGAAAAAAGAGCTCAGCTTAGAAGAAAAGAAAGGTTTAAAAATTAGTGACTTTAAGGGAGAAAAGTTGGATTAAGTTTTTTTTAATGTTACAATTTTTTATATGATTACAGCAGATTGCTTGATAATTGAAGGTCTTCCATTTACTACTCTGTCATGCCTCTGTGTTGAGCTTGCCATCTTTCTTAAAATGAATTCTTTTTGTCCAAATGGAATGTAGAATACTCTGAAGGGAAAAAAAATCTCTTCCATTTCTCCCTCTCACGTTTTCTACCATATTCTTCTTTTTCCTCATTTTTTAAAAATGTAAATATATGTTCTTTATACTGCCCCATTTCTTTTTAACAGAGCATACCGATCTAGAGCCATATTTTAAGCATGGGTCTTACCTCCCCAGGTCTTCGTAATACTTGAGTTCAAATTTTTCTCCTTTCATTAGGACCTCTAATTCCTCTTCCTCTTTGACCAAATTTTGTGCCATTATGTATAGACATTTGAGGCCATACATTTTACCAGTCAGTTTCGAATTTTGTTCCCCATAAACATAGATCTGTAAAGTGTTCATCTTTCTTCATTAAAGCTGCTCTCTGAGGTCTTGATGGATGTGCATTGTCAATTTTTCTCCCTTCCCTCATCCTTTTTATTCAAAAGTCCATTTATTTTGATTTGTTTGACACTAAGCAAGTACATTATTACCAACCTTTGTTATTTTTAGTAAGTGTCTGTGGGTACTTATCTATTAGTTTGCAAGCTCCTTGAGGACCAGGATTATGCCTTATTTATCTTTGTTTATCTTTGAGCACTTAACTCTGGGCTGGACATATGGTAAGTGAATGAATATTGAGTAGAATTGCTGTCCTGCTCACCAAAATTTCCTTCCTCTAAAAGCTGCTGTGGTTTGGTCAGCATCTGAGTGGGAATGTGGTGGTTACCCAGACAACATCCTGTGGTTTCATCTTGTCTAATCTTAAATGTTCAAAGTGTTTCCCTTTAGGCATGTCTTTCCTTTTGTGGCTAGCCCTGAGATGTCTGCATCCTCAGAGTTAAACACCCTTGTGTAGACTCTACTCTATCTGCATATCTTGAAAGAGACACTTATTTTAATGGGTCCTGCTTTAAGGGGACATTTTCTTTTTGTCCTTCAGTTGTTTTTTTTTTGCTTGCTACTGAGTACAAAGTGCATTTAGAATCTTAGAGATATTATACAATGTATCCAAAAACCTGGCAGCCTAGTGGAATGCAGAGGGAGGAACAGGCAGGAGAAAGGAGAACTTTGTGATGTGCTGCTTTGTTTTCTGGAACCAACTTCAAGGGCTCTTAGCATTGGCATGGTAGTGGGAACATTCCTCTGGGAGTTCACTTGTGTTTAGATTTGTGTGCACTTAAAACAACAAAACTGCCACTCTAAAAGGAATTTTGTGTTTGTGTATTTTCTTCAGATAGTTGGCCACATAGAAACTTTGTTGAGCCAAGGAGGACCACTCAGCTCTGAAACAGTATCTCAGAAACAAAGATTACTTCACTTAGATGATTGGGCAGCAGGTTTTTCAACCAAGAATGTCGATTGCACCGAGTAGTCTTTGACTCCAGTTAACAGTAACAGTGTTCTCTGCTGCTATGTCATGAAAAGGGAGATTGTCACGGTGTGCCATTTAATTCAGTTGTCATCAAATACTGTCCAGCTCTCTTGATTGATGAGGTCATTTCTAGCCTGAGCCCCTATTTCATGAGGCGCCCCAGCCATGTTAACTTCACTCCTAACTTGACTCACCCTGGGCGTTCTCATTTTCTCAGTAGTCATCTTTCCCCAGTCTGGGTACCATATTCCTTCCCCTTTCTGGTTCCCCTCTATGTGTTAGCTTTCATCCTTACAATATAATTTCTTGGAGTTGAGAGACTATTATTCCTTCCCCTTTCTGGTTCCCCTTTATGTGTTAGCTTCCATCCTTACAATATAATAGTTGAGAGACTATCTTGTTTGCATGTACTGTATCCCTAGTGCTTTGCACAGTGCCTAGTGGCTAATAAATGTTCTGTTTTTCTCTCTCTTTTTTCTTCCCTCCATCTATGTATTTATGTGTCAGTCTATCCATCTATATCCATCTGATGTTTGTTAAGTGCCTGGTATGTGCAAGGCAGTCTTCTAATCAAAGGGAAACAAGTATGTTCTTCACTAGATGACTAACCTTCAAGTTTTGTTGTGTTCTGTGGTTTTATAAGCCATCTTAAGAGGTATGGTTAAAGGAATTGGACATGTTTAGCTTGGAGATAAGACTAAAGGAAGATAATGATACCTGTCTTCAAGTATTTGAAAGACTGAGTACAGTAAAAGATTTTTTTTTTGGACTTCAGAAGGTAGAACTCGGACTCAGGAATCAGATTTCAATTATGTCTAAGAAATAGCTTCATGATAACTATGATAACTGAGAATGGAGCAGGATGCTTCATCAATAGTGAGCTTTCATTGGAAATATTTAAGTGGAAATTAGATGACTATAAGGGATGTTGCGAAGGTTTTTGTATTAGGTGGGAGGGTCAACTAGATGACCTCTAAAGGTCCCTTTCACTTCTAAGAATCCAAGATTTTGTAAGCTATCTGTAATAATAAACATTAATTTTTTAAAAACTCATTTCTATAACACTTTAAGGTTAACAAAGTACTTTCTCTTTTACAGCCCTGGGAGTTAGGTGGTGCAAGTATTCTTTTCACTTTACAGATGAGGAAAATAAGTCTCAGAGAGCTAAAATGATTCCTTCATTACACCTTAGTTAATGAGGAACACAGTTTAGATTTGCCGGGGGTGGGCTTAACAGCACGTTAGCTCAGCTTCAATTTTGGGATGAGATGAGGCGTTTGTATGTCATCAGGCAGTAAACAAAAAAAAGGTCTCCTTAGCTCTGACGTAGCAGGGAGGCGCAGTTAGCAGTAGTAATGAGGCTCTACAGGTAGGACTCCCTTGTCTCCATGCGGAAACAAGTCTGTCAGCAGGACAGGATGCTCTGATTAGATGTCACCTCAAAGCCTTGGTGTAGTTATCCACCCAGTTAGAGGGGCCTGAAGTCATCTGGGTATGACTTTTTATGCACTTAGATGATGAATTTAAGGACCAGTTAAATTTTGAGATAGCTTTGTCCTCTTTTAAGGAAAACTAATCTCTTTTGTAAAGAAACAGGAACCCAAAGGCTCAACAGATAGAGCTCTTGGTCTGGTGTCAGGGAGACCTACTTTCAAATCCAGCCTCAGACGCTTATTAGCTGTGTGACCCTAGGCAAGTCACCTAACCTTTGTTTGCCTCAGTTTCCTCACCTGTAAAAATGGGAATAATAGGACCTATCTGCCAGGGTTTTTGTGAGGATCAAATAAGATAGTATTTGCAAAATGCTCAGCACAGTAGTAGGCACATAGTAAATTTTCCCTTGTCTCTTTTCTTTCCATATTCAAACCCAGGTCTTTTGGTTCCAAGTATTTTGTGTATGTTATGTAATTTTTATTCATATCATCACTTCAAATTTTAACCGAGTTCTGCACGATGATCCCAAAAGTCTTTTGTAACTAAAATATTCAGTGATTCTTTGAATCTTGTATTGTTAGAATACTCATCAAGTATGTGAAGGGTGTTCATGAGGAAGAAAGATTAAGTTTATATTTCTTGGCCCCAGAAGGCAAAACTCCTAATGGCAATGTGAAGTTGCAAAAAGGCAGATAGATTTTGGCTTAATTTACAGAATGTTATGAAAGTAAAGTGAGGTGTGTTAGTAGATTGGGGGTTTCCTCATCACATGCAAAGTCTGGATCTACTTGTCATGGATACTGTAGAAGGCAATTCTTATTCAGCTTAGTTTGTGTTAGATTTCTTAGGTCTTTCTGATGCTAAGATACTATAATTCCTTGTGAAAAATTGAATTTTATTTACTTGCAAACTCATAATCATAGGATTATGCAGCTGTAACTAGAAGGGTCTTCAGAGGCTTTCTGTCTAGTTCAACCCCTTCATTTTATAGATGAGGAAATTAAATTACTCATCCTAAATCACACAGGTAATAAGCATCAAAAATGGAATTTGAATACAAGCCCTCTGAGTCCAGAGCAGTTCCAAGTTACAGTGGACCTGATGAGTCACAACAAAGCAAATGCTATCTTAAATCGTGTAATTTGCCATGTTTTTAATTGCTTTTAAATATTACTCAATTAACAAGTAAGTCAAATGCCTGTACTGTGTCCAGTCTTGAACTAGGCTTAGTGGGGATGTGGAAAGGGATTAAGGAAGGAGTGAGAAGCATAAGGTCAAAAGGAGCATAGAGTCTCTTATAGAGCCAAGAACATTCACATAAAGTAATTATTGGACAAGTTACAGACACAGTCTTTAAGATAATAAGGTACTGTTTACATTTAGAAGGACAGTAGTAAGTGTAAAGAGGTTAGATAAATGTGAAATAATCAGGGAAGAAAAGAAAATGGGAATTGATCTGGGTCTTTAAAAATGTGTTAATGAGAGTATTGGTGTTATGTGGTGAAGAAAACAGAAAATGACATGAGCAAAGATGTGGAGATAAGTGTGCATCTGTGGAAAGTTAAAGAAAATAACGTGGCTAGTGGATAACTTATATCTTGGGGGAAATAGTAGGAAATAAATTTTGATGAGTAAGATAGGGTTAGAATATGGAAAGCCTTTACTAGTTCCAGCCTCCTGCACTCCCTCCCACCCTCCCAGCTGTTAGGTTACCTATATCTCTTTTGTGTGTGTAGACATACATACATATGTGCATGTTTGCATATATAGTTGTATATATGTGTCCCCTATTAAAATGAATGTTCTCTTCTCCTTTTTCCCTTTTCTTTTCTCCTTCCTTTTCCACCCTTTCACTTTCTGTTTCTCCTCTCCCCCTTTTCTCTTCTCCCCTTTTTTATCTTTCTATCCCTCTCTTTCCCTTTACCTTTTCCCTCCCTGCCTCTTCCCTTTTCTCCATCTATCTCTTCCTCCCCTCTCCCTCTTTTCCCCCCTCTTCTACTGACCCACCTAGTGTACCGTAAATGATTGCTGAAGAAATACCATGAAAGAAATGGAAATCTAAATTCACAAATCTATTTTAAGTGTTGCTGAAGATATTTTGGTAGAATGGTCCAAGGGCTTTTGAACTGAAACTAAGTTTAGACTACTTAGCTGCTATAAGTGTTTTATACATACATAGTCACTGTTCTTCATAAAAGTCATATAATAATGCATATATTTTAAATTAAGCTTACCAAAATGCATATGGACATTGTTATAAGAAAATATGGGAGTAATTTAGACTGCTGTTAAGCCAAATGTGGTTCTCTTGAAACTTCATTTTCCTGAAGTGAAGCTGTTACTTGAGATGCAATTTGGAAATGCCAGCAGTTGACTGTTGTTCTGTAACTGTGTTGCTTTTCCAGTGTTTGCTTTTAAGGACACTTCTTGGTTTAACCTGTCACAATGAGTGTCACATGCCTCTGTTACCACTAGAGCCTGCCCAAGTTTCCCACCTACCCTGTTACTATTTACTTTTCCTATTAGAGTATTTTTATGGGGAATTTTGTGACTGTCAGTAGTATTCCATCAGATTCAACTTGCTAACATTGGGGATTAAGCGAGGGCTGGACATTGTATCCTGCTCTGTAAAAGGTCTAAACCAAAGAATTTGTAAACTGCTATTATCATGGTAGGCTTCTGGTCTTTTAGGACAAAGTCATATTCCATCTATCAAGTATTTATTGAATGTCTCCCACGTACTGATCATGGGAATCATAGAATTTAGAACTGGAAGAGCTTTTAGATTCTATCTCCTCATTTTACAGAGTAAGAAACTAAGACCCAGGGAGGTTAATGAGTCTCCCAAGATTAGGCAGCTCAGACACAGGGAAGCTGAAACTCAATCCAAGATCTTCTGATTTTTGGCCATCATTCCTTCTTGAGCCCATATGACATTAAGCATAGTTCAGATATTACAAAGGATTTATGGTCCTTGTCCTGAAGGTGTTTACATGTGAAACAAATATAAGTTATGTGGCCATGTACCAATAGCTCTGACGTAGCAGGGAGGCGCAGTTAGCAGTAGTAATGGTACTTAGAATACTAAGGTGGTCTGCCCCTGTTTAGGCAATATTTGTGGAGACTTTAAAAATAGTAAATATTGTATTCTTTGGGGTAGTTAATTCAGAGAATTCTCAGTTGTACAGTCAAGGAGTTTATTTCCAGAGTAAATTCTTAATGGTTTGGAATCATTGGCAGTTGTGTTAGGTGCACTTTGTCTCTCTAAATCCTGTGGTACCACACATCCCTGCAGAAATGAACAGTAATAATACGGTGATGGTAAAGATGACTGAAAGTACTTAATTTGTTTCATTCTATATTACCACTTGGATACTTACACTTTAAATTTAAATTTAAAATAGGGACTGTGAACTGAGAGGTGTAGTATTTCTGTTTGGTAAGTGTAAATCTCAGTTCATATATGAAATATTTTACTGAAATTGAATAATTCTTTAAAATGGAAATTTATTCTTTTTAAATTATTTTGAAACTAAAGAATATATCAAGAAAATACAGTGTTACATCATTGGTATGATTTGGTAATTGCTTAAATTGTACCTTTTGCAATCATTTCAGTTTTGTTAACATTTACCTGTGAAATAGAATTTTTATGAATCTGTCAAACTTATAAACGTGTTTAAGACTTTCTCTGTTTGTATATCTGTTGTTTCATGTGAGATTTTTCAAAATTAAAATTAACCAAAAGTATTATTCAATCAATTGTGAGCAAAGATAGATCAATAAATCTGACTATGTATATTGAATATGACTATGTAAAGCAGATTAATTTTGACAGTCTAACAAATTTACAGAAATTAAAGCTTAAAAACAGAAACTATTGTGTTATTATTCATTACTGCAACAGAACAATATGTAGGTATAATTTTTCCCTTCTTTTTAAAATGCATTAATGTAATTAAAATATTAATCCATTATTATTTTCCTTTTTTGTATTGTAATTTTTATTTTATTTTACTGGAATTGTATGTACGTTTTCAGTATGAAAAAATTCATTGCATTTCTCTTTTAGTCATTTTATTATTATTTTCACTTTTATGATTGCTTCTGAAAATAATTTTTCTTTTATAGAGGAGGGGAATGTTTAAAAAAATCTGATTTGGATGTCAAATAGGATAGTCATGACAAACCAAAGGTAGGGAAATTGCACAGACAGGGAAGATTAGGGGAGCACATCCTTTGCCTATACCCTATTTACTTTCAAGTATTCTCAAAAGTAACTCTTTAGAAACTGATGGTAATAGCCCAGGACCCTGAACCCAAGAGCCTTGAGAGTAGCAGTCACCCCAAACTACCAGTATTGCTTCCATACCAAGACTCATAGCCTTCATTGAAAGGCGATATCATTGTGGAGAAGGGGCCCAGGTTCCTCATCAGCATCAATACCAGCTACTGTGCAAGATCTTGGCAGTATCCCTCAGATAACCTTTGCTGTCTAGCTCAGCCCTCGAAGTCATTATTTGGGGAAGCAGCTCTTATTGAGGAAGGACCTCCCATCCTGACCACCTGTCAGCCATCTATTGGATACAAGGCAGGCAAGTTAGTCTACCTAAAGCGGCAGGGCACCCTGGAAGAGAGATAGGAGGCAGCACGCGCCAAGCAAGTCAAACTGCAACCACCATCACCACCATGGCTACTATCCTTTCTCACATCCCAGTGGAGATAGTTCAGGATCCTGAATGTAAGGAACCATAAGAGTTATTTAATATTGCTTCCAGTCTATAGTTGTTAGCCATAATCCTGGAATGCAGCCCCTATGGAAATGCAGCCTGGCAACAGTTCCTGCTGGTGCTGTAGCCCCAGCTACTGAAGATCCAGAAAACAGTTTTTGCTGCCAGAGTCCTTGGCATTGTTAGATGTTTTAGCATCAGAAACTGATTTCATTTTACCAGTGGAAATGACATTAAAGAAGAGGCATTACCATCTTTGTTGCATCCTAAAGATTTTGAGGCTTTGTCATCTGTCTTGCAGCTGAAACCTTCCATATATGTTATCTCCCCCTTAGTATGTGAGCTCCTTGAAAGCAGAGACTGGCCTCCTTTTCTGTTTTCTCATAGTTTCTTATAGAGATCCTCATAGGGCATGGACCATAGGCCCCCTCACTGTCTTGGTTAACCTCCATTTAGTGCATTCTACTTTGGTGATGTCCTTTCTATTGTCTATTCTATTCTGATGTCCAGTATTCTCCATGTAGTTTTGCCCAGATAGTAGACAGTGACACCATTACCTCTTATGTTCTGGACACTGTGCTTCTTTTTTTTTTTAATATTTTATTTTATTTATTTTAGTTTACATCATTCATTTCCATGAGATTTTAAGTTACAAATTTTCTCCCCATCTTTCCCCTACCCCCCCTCCTCAAAACAGCCATCCCTTGTATGATC
>CM053582.1:156690969-156747467 GCA_028627135.1 Pseudochirops cupreus | reverse complement strand
TGGGTAGGGGAAAGTTGGGGAGAAAATATGTAACTCAAAATCTCGTGGAAATGAATGATGTAAACAAGAAAATAAATTAATTAATTTTTTAAAAAATAACAACAAAACAATCATAAATAAATTTTGTGAAGTTATAATGATTTGCCCCAAAGAAAAGATAAGAAAATGGGATGTTACCTTCTCCCCTTTTTCTTTACAGAACTGAGAGGGAGCAGGAGCGAAGAATAATTATTGATGTGGAAAACTATTTCATATCAGGCTTTTGGATATGTTGATTAATTTTGCTGAGCTTATTTTCTTCTCCTTATTTTTTGTTAGAAGGGATAGCTCTTGGAGGAATGGAGAGGTTGGAAGGGGGAGAAAGTAGGAAATATGTCATTTAGAAACAAAAAATATCAATTTTTTTATTTTTTAAAAGAGATTGTAACTTGGAGGGAGTAGTTTTAGTTGAGTGATAAAGTTGTAAGACAGACTGCAAAGGATTGAAAAAGAATGAGAAAAAAAGGACTGAAAAGTACTTGAGAAAAAAAGAAATGGAGGCAAGGAGTATTGACAGCTTTTTCTGGGAGTTTGGTTGTAAATAGTAAGAATAACATAGGACAATAGCTTGAGGGGATGATGAAGTCAAGTAAGCTTTTAAAGATCAGAAACCTAGCTGCCTAGGTTTGGCAGGACCTGAGTTCAAATATGACCTCTGACACTTAACACTTACTAGCTGTATGACCTTGGGCAAGTCACTTAACCCCAATTGCCCTGCCTTTCCTTCTCCAAAAAGCAAAAAAAAAAAATTGTTATTAAGGATCAGAAACACTGGTAGGCAGCTGGGAAGGAATCAGTATTTAGAGGAATACTGAAGACTGGAGAGAATTTTTTTTTAAATGCTACATGAGGTCCAAAAAACAAGACTATTAATGGCTAAATCACTAATAACGCCTTGGGAAGGGAGCATAAGCTTTAGAAAAAAAAATTTAGAAACTGGAAAAAAAAAAAGAAGAGAAGTGAACACCTTCCAGGCACTGAAATTACCTAAATACGGGCATTAGCGGTAGGACTGAATAACACAGTGGTGGTTTTATTTGCTTGTTCATTTGGTGGGCCTTCGGAAGAGGGAAAAAGCAGTGAGAGGCCATTTGGCTACAAAGAAAAGGAATAATGTGACACATGTCTAGAAAAGCAAGGTGGTACCAGATTATGAAGACCCCTGAATTCCAAGGAAAGGAATATGCAGATTACTTAGTATAGGTAATAAAGTCCCATTAAGGATTTTTTTAGGAAAGAAGCAACATGGTAACTTTGCCATAAAAGAAAATTTTTTTTTAAGGTATAAAGAACAGTTTGGGAAGGGAGACAGTAGAAGAATATGGAAGGTGCTATAATATTTGGGGCTAGGGGGCAGGATAAGTAATGAGTGTTTTTATTTGAATAGTGGAACAGAAAATCATTGATGAGAGAGATACTGTGGAGAAAGAATTAATAGAACTTGGTAACTGACATTACTGGAGAAGTGAGGAAAAAGGCAGAATCAAAGCTAAGACCTAAATTAGAATGCAGTAACCGATAATCATCACATAAGGTAGTAACTCTGAAACAAAAGAGAAGCAGGAATAACTGGAATAAACAACTAAGGAAGCTTCAATCCCAGTATTCCACTACTAACTAGCTAAATTTCCACAGGCAAGTCATGTAACCCATACTATAAAATGGGCCTACTATATTTATCCTACCTATCTCACAAGGGTTTCTGGGAAGATTCAATAAAATAAAGTTTGTAAAAAAAAATGCTTTTTAAAACGTAAAGTACAAATTTAAGGTGCAAGTATTGTTACTGGAATAGTACAATGGAAATTTCTCTATGGAAAAAAGGACAGTGCTGCAGCTATAATCACACTATCATCACTATAAAAGTGAAATCTGTTATCCTGCATATTTTCTTTACAACTAGCAAAATATGCTCCCTTTCTGTAGAACACAAGTTTATGTATCTTTGTGTATGAGTAGGGGAGGAGGGAAGTATACAGGGGCAGGGAGTGAGAGGTTTAGAAACTAAAAAGTAAAAGACTGAATGAATGAAAAAGCATTTTTTAAGCACTCGTTCTTTAGTCATTATCAGGCATATCTGACTCTTTGTGACCCTTTTTGGGATTTTCTTCACAAAGATACTAGAGTGGTTAGCCATTTCCTTCTCCAGCTCATTTGAGGATGAGGAAACTGGGGCAAATGGGGTTAAGTGACTTGCCCATGGTGAGGCCACATTTGAACTCAGGTCTTCCTGACTCCTGACTCTTGACTAGCACTCTATGGACTGCTTCACCTATAGCTGCCTTGTTTAAATGCTTACTTGCTATATGCCAAACAATTAATTTTGGAAGTTGGCCTGATGGGCCTGCATCTGAAATGCCAAGATAAAAACAGATTGAGTTGATATCAGAGAGAAAGCCATGCTGAGTTATTTCTATCCAAGAAAGGTGGGGAAGAGATAGGAAGCATGAATGAAACTGGTATCACATCATTTTCATTACTTATACTACATCAGTGTTAAGAAAACTTCTGTCTATTCAAACATTGTCAATAGGACAGACACTGACTGGAACCAGACTTTAGTAATTTCAAGAAAAGAAAAGATGCTGCCAGATACAAACTCCATTTAGAGCCAAAAGATGCAAGGTCACAATTCCCAACAAAAATCAGCGTTGGCAGGAATTCTGTCTTCTTTATACCTGGCATCTTCCCTATACCTAAGCATGTGTTCTGCACACAGGAAGTGCTGCATAAATACTTGTTGAAGTGACTCTTCTGGACTGTTATATGTCCAAATACCTAACCATTGTTCTTCCATATGTCTAGTGGAAAAATGACATTATTTTTAAGAAATAAATAAGAAGAGAATCCCTAACACTGAAATCTAATGTCAAAAGCCTAGCAAACATTTTTTTTAATCCTTAAAATACACATATATTCTCAAGTACAGCACAGCTTATATTTCTTTAAAAAATTAAAGCAGGTGGGGTGGTTGTCAACCATGGGCATTAGGTGATAAAAAATTGAATTTTTCTGACGGGGAAAGCACAAAGATGATAAAAAAAATTTCTATCACTTTTTAAACAAGAATATTATTGTCTAATTTCTAATATCATTTATTTGATCAATTTAATCATCCAAACTTCCATTATCCATAAACATACAACTGCATTACAATCCACCCAAATGCTTTAGAAGTCCAAGTCATCAAAAACTAGCAACTACTAAAGGAAACGAACCATTCTTGCAATCTGAAAGGATAAATTCACCAGTAAAATGGAGTCTATAATCCTCTAAATTTTATTTTACTGAGCCTAGATGTAAGGGATGATTTTTAATGATTGGACAAGATAATCTCTTATAGTTCTACATACACTTGCTATCCCATATAGGCTCCAACAAATCTTTGAAATTTAGGAAGACTGAATAGGATAGATTCCTGCACAGGAAAGAAAGACTTCCAACTCTCAAATAAGGACACTATCTGATACCAACTGCCAACATAGCCAAGTGGAAAGTTTACTTATCTGGAATCAGAAAACCTGTACTTAATTCTGATCTAGCATTTACTGGCTATGTGAGCAATTAATTTACTAAATTTACTAAATTAACCACCAAAATAGATTAAGCACCTACTATATCCTGGGTACTATGCTAGATGCTGGGAACAGCAGGGCAAAAGAGTGACTTTTACTCTCAAGGAGCTTACCTTTCTCAGTCTGACTTTCCTGACCTGTGTGTGATCTTGTTATACTTCTAAGAACCTCTATTTAGTTTCTTATGAGCTATGAGGGAAATGGTTGGTAAACCTTAAATTACTGCATAATTCAAACAATTATTTGGAGCATATCAAAGAACTTAGGTATCTGTATCTTAACTAAAAGTAGACAAAGGAGCCCCTTAACTAAATGTAGACAAAGGAGTCTTTTCTCCAAACTTTTCCTCTTCCCCAGCCCCCAAAGACAATACTCTGCATGCAAAATCCAGTTAATAAATGTTCATTAAATGGATATTGAATAAATTGTTATCTAGGCTACTTGTTTCCTTTCCCTGCTGAGGTAAAGTGAGTCCTTTGGGGACTGCTCCATACAGAGTCTGAAAGTGGGATATGGGGAAAGCACTGGGTTTGGAGCCAGAGGATGTAGCTTAAAACTTCTGTTCCTTACTAAAGGTGTGACCCTGGACAAGTAACAAAAAACTCTTTGAATCTTAGCTTCCTCATGTACAAAAATGTGGGAGACTAGCTCATCTCTAAGGTTATTCTCTAGCCCTAAATCTTCTAAGTCTCTGAATCTATACAATCATGAAGCTTAATAAACAATATTTTATATAAAACAGATGAGAGTTCTCAAGACATATTCCACAGAAGTAGTGATATAAGATGTATTTTTTCATTCCCATATTGCCTTCCTAAAATACACTCCTGTCAATATACATAAACAAGCATTGCCTTCCCAATAAAATAAAAGAATACCTTGAAAATCCTCAGAATTAGGCAGCTTTACACCGCATACAAAATAATCCTTTTGTTCATTCTGTGAATTTAACCAAAGACACAAAATCAGTTCCTTAAAAAGTTAAGAAAATTCTTAATAAAATCTGAGAGGCTTCAGTAAGTCAGTGTTGATTTAAGTATTCTTTTCATGATTTCAAAATGTTACCAAGTTAAAAGCCATATGAAATTTTCATCCCAAAAACAGATTTTGAAAAAAGGTCCAATATACAGGATGAGAAATTCAAAGTGAGTTCAATAAATTATTATAAACTATCTCAATTACCATTAACATCAAATTCGTTCTTCTCCACTCTCCAAATCACTGTTGATTTAAAAATAAGCAAAGGAACTTATCAGGTCTAGTAATTTTGTTGTTTAAGTAAAAATTCCTGACACTTCAATTCTGTTTTTTAAATTATCCCAGAGAATGTAGATTCATATTGAATACCTGGGTATCTACTCAAGGTATATTTTTAAAAATTAGTCCCAAGGATAAATGAAAATAAATAATTTAATCAGCTGGATCTTAAGGGTGGACAGTAACATATAGGTAGTTTGCTGTAACAATTCATTTGACTACTTGTCATAAATAATTCGGCTTGTGCCAAGAATTAAACTGTAGAAAGAGAAATGAGCTAAACTCAATCCAATACATTTCTGAATTTAGATGCTTTGAGTTAAGCCTAAATTACTACGTCTTTAAAAATTAGGGGGCTGGATTATATCTCTAAGGTCCCTCCTCTATTTCTAAACCCTAAGATTCTATTATATTTAACAACTTAAGATAAGAATATACTGTAATTTAGAGAGAGGCAATTTCAAAATGGAATATAATTGGTATATAGGGAAAATCTTTTTTAGACAATATAACTTACCAAATCAATGGGGTAAATGTAGGAAAGCTCAGACAACAACTGCCTGCATCGAATTGTCAGCTGTGCATTAGTCTTCAAAAATAGTTCTCTAAGGAGGGAAAAAAATTATTTATAAAAGGTAAATTTGCCCATAACAAAATGCCATTTTTCCATATAGCACCCTCAGCTATGTGACTAGCTGGATTCAGTCAAGCTCTTAAGTATGGAAAGGGTTGCATCTCTACTCAGCCATCTCTACCTGTTGAAAACTGAAAAATATTTCCTTTCTGCAAAATGACATTTCTGAAAAGAAGCCGACCTTGACCACACTCGTTAGAAATGATCTCATTTTCCTTGTACTTTTAATAATGAATTGGTTAGACTTCCTATGCAATTATCTCATTAGAATTTGCATTGTATTTTTTCTTTAAATCTTATCTCCTCATAAGATTACAAGCAATTATGGAAAGACCAACAAAACTAACTACTACACTGATTTCAATCAAATATTTACTATATGCTGGCGCTAAGTGCTGGGGACATAAGCAAAAAGCAAAAACAGTCCCTGCTCACAAACAGCTTACATTCTAATGAAGCAGATGACATGTACATAAATAGATTACACAAGATACATACAAAGGGAATGGAAAGTAACCTTTTAGGGGAAGGCATCCCACAGCAAGAAGATGGAGAAAGGCATTCCACAGAAAGAAAGGGGCTTTGAAATTGAGTCCTGAAAGAAGCTAAAAGAAGGTAGGGATTTTAAGAGGTGGAACTGCAATGAAAGATTACTGGAGTCATACAGACAAGTCTTAGAGCATCGTGTGTGAGGAACAGCAAGAGGGCCAGACTGAGGAGGGCAGTTCATAGAGGGAAGTAGCATAATAATAAAACTGAAAAAAGAAGAAAGGCCCTGGTTGTGAAGAGTTTTAAATGGAAAACAAAAGGGTCCATATTTGATCTGGGAGGTAATAGTTCTCGGAGTTTGCTAAAAATGAGTATGATATAATTAAACTTGTACTTTAGGAAGATCCCTTTGTTAGATGTGAAGAATGGATTGGAATGAGGAAAAATGAGGTAAAGTGACTAATCAGGAGGCTATTGTGGTAGTCCAAGAAAGTTACTATGGGCCTCAACTAGAGTACAGCTTTTGTTACTACAGAGAAGGACATGTATTTGAATTGAGGGGAAAGAAATGACAAGATTTGGCAACTGATTGCACATGTGGGCTAAAAATAAAAATGATGCTAGCACTGTGGACCTGAAAGTCAGACAGGGTGGTGTCTTCTAAAGTAAGAGGAAGTAGGAAAGTGAAAAAGAGGAGTAGGTTTGTGAGAGTCAGGATGAGGAAGATGTTCAATCTCTATAGTTCTTCTAGATTCTTGTCAAGAGTATCTGTTGTTTAAATTTTTTATAACTACAAGTATCAGCCATCCTCTGTGAATGTAACTGAACTGATATTGTTTATGAATCCATACTTGTGCACTACTTTACTGGTAAATTAAGGCCATTTTCCCTTTAACATCATATCTCCGTGAAGTCCTTTTCTTCCCCATCTTTAATCCCCAACTAAGTCAGCATTCATGTGTAGAATCCAGGGGGAAAGCCTTAACTCCTTAATGCACATCTTCCCTAGGTGTGCAAGTCTCCAAGTTATTCCTTTTGACAATCTTCAAGCTATCTAGAAACAAGAGAGGAAAAAAAAAACTCCTTAAGCTACTTTGATTGATTGTTCTCGGCTTACCTATTCAATTTTAATACTTTGTCATACATCTCTAAACAGCTGGGAAGACCACTCCCAGTTTATAAAACTGTGACAACACTCAGCTTAGTCCAAATAAGTCCAAAGTGCCTTTTTTTAATAGCCTCCTACTTTTTATAGATAACTAATCCTCAAATCGTAAACAAAGAGAGGGATGTGCTTCCAGATCTCACTCTCAGCATCACATATGGCCAGTGATGTTTCTGAATTCCTGAGAACTTGAAAACTAAATAACTCTAATGTGTGTCAGAGATAAGACCATTTTATTACAGGATGTTCCAAATGTCTTAGTAAAGTTTTAAGATTTAATAGTTTCTGCTTCCCTGTATAAGAAGGAAAGCTTGTGAGCCACACTGGGTGTGGGAGTTGAAAAACTTGCGCAACCTTCCTTTTCCCCAATATTTGCTGTATTTGGTGTTAACAGCTAGGGATAGTAACACCTATGCTAATTAAAGTGAAGGTAGGTACGTTACTCTCCCACTCCCACAAGCTGATCTGAAACATCAGAACTTTATGCTACTCAGATACACAATGCGAAACCAATGCCAGGCTGAAACCACTCTGCCCTCCAACAGCAATTAGAAAAGATCTTTCCCTTCCCCTTCCTCCAATCCTTTTTCTCCACTGGCTGGCAGAGACCTAACTCAAGACACAAACCTGAGGAGCATACCATCTCTACTCTCTGCAGATGTCTACTGGCTATAAAGAACAGCCTATATTAGTTTCATTACCAGAGTCTTAAGTTTTATGCCTGTTTCTCCCCAGGAGTAGTACTTTGTATATTACAAAATCACTCATTAAGAAAACCAATTGTAACTAAATGTAGGAGGTAGTGTAAATTAGAAAATATGATCAATTCTTTAATTTTTGTGTGGGGCTCCCAAAATAATCCCAATGCATCTGGGAGAGGGAGCAGGGCACTAGAGCAGCCTTTCTAGTCAAGCATGGGCTCTCTCTCATCTTTGTATCCCCAGGATCCAACACCAGGTCTTTCACCTTAAGCAAGTGTTTAAACAATATTTGTTAAACTTAAGATAACTGAAATACAATGATTAAAGCCCAGTTTGACAGAAGAAAAAAAAAGCAAGGATTGAAAGTAAGAGTCCTTATTGCTAAATGCTATCAATTAACAAATCAATTTCCAAGTGCTTAGCCTTATGTCTGCTGTTAAGGGCTCTGCAAAAGCAACAGAAAACATTATTCTTATTTTTGTGCATCTAACAATCTATGTGAAGAGATAAAAATGTAGCACTGAAAAACAACAGCAAACTAGTTAAGTGCCAAACTTCAGAGAAGAGAGATTTCAATTTGAATCAGAATACTCAATGTAATGGAAATATCCCTAGTTTAGCCTCAGGAGACTGCTTACATAAAGGCAAAGAACCTAGATTTCGAATCAGGACCCAAGTTTAAATCCTGGATCTGACACTATCTTACATTCATTGTGAAGTAAAGGAGCAGGACTAATGACAACAAACTGGGCACATGGATACATCAGCAGAGGAGACAATACCCTGAGTTACCAGTCTGGAGACCTGGATTTTCACCCTGTCTGTACCACAAATCTGGCTATGTGAAATTATATACACCACTTAATCTGTCAAGGCTTTGTTTTCTCCTTTATGAATTGAAGGAATTGCACTGGGTGATATTTAAGGTCTTTTCCAGTTCTAAAATCATAAGATTGTGTATGAGACTACAGTTTCACAGAGTTGTGAAGGCAAGACTTGCTTTGGACCTTGAAGAATGGATAAAGATTGGACTAGAGGAAGAGCAGGAAGAAAGGGACATACAATATAAACAAAAACACCATAAAGCAGCAAGGAATTAACAGTGTAGAGACTAGTTTAACTGGAGCAGACAGTAGGAGTCTGAAAACAAAAAAAAAATAAAGCAGGCAAGTAAGTTCTATCAGATTCTAGAGGACTAGAATGTCAAACCCAAAAAATGAGAATAAGCAAAAGGAAGCAACTATAGGCCCATGCATGGCTTTATGAAAGAAACATTTAAGGAAGACAGAAGGAAAAATGGATAGCCAGTTGGCAGCAAAACTAGTCAAGGTTGTTGAAATTGTCCAGACTTTTCACCATGAGAATCTGACCTAGAATGGTGACCATGAGAATCAGAGAAGAAGTAAATCAGAGAACTATTTTGAAGGAATATAATTTTAAAGATATTGTAGAAGGACATGTAGCATAGAAGAAAGGGCATTTTCAGATTTAAGTGCCAGCCCTGTCACTTACTAATTATGTTGACTCTAAGTAAGTCACTTCATTCTTGAGACAAAAACAATTTCCTCATCTGTAAACTGCTTTGCAAATTATAAAATGTTACATAAATGAGAAATGATAACTATAATAATCAAATATTGCACACTGTCATATAATTATAATATAATTTATTATCTCATCCTACTCATCTTTTCAATAGGGTTCAGATAGAAGCTGTCTGGGACAAATTAGCATCCTGTTTACTTTATATTCAATGGCCTGTAGACTATTCTACAGGTACACAAAATAACTGCTTTTTGTAGTTTTCTGGTGAAACCAGAGTTTGATTTCATCCTCGTACATCAAGTAGTTAACAAAGTGTTGGGAGGGAGAGGGGGTTTGAACTCATTTGATTGGGATACCATATACACTTATACTCAGGAGCCATGGTAATTGATTCAAGTCTAGGCAGAACCCTAATAGCCTTAAAATGCTTCCTTGAAAAAATACCACATTTCATCCGAATTATTCTTGACCTGACTGAATTGATGGCATGTGTTAAATAAAGAGAGTTTTTCACACTGATATTAAATTCTCTAATATTCTCACTATATTTGAATATTATAGTTTTATTAGAGTCAATTTAATATTTTTTCAATATATGAATGAGCAGAGTGCATAACTGAGTCAAAAGTTATACAAAAATCAAAAGAGTAGTATGTATATTATGATACTTTAGGGTAGCTTGTTTAATAATTATCTGATCAATCAGTCTCTTTATACCCATAGGACTGTTTTTCATGATTCCTCTACTCCTAAGCCAACATAATGTTTTCATGCAAATGCTTATAGACTTTTTTCCCAAGATACAAGCAGTGAATGCGTTTTAAAGTACACAAAAAGGTAAACAGCATATATTTAGTGGAATCACTGGTGTGACTACCATTTGATAATAGATTATATGATGTCTTTTGTCAAGAATGACATATATAATAAGATCAGACTTAGAGGTGAGGGGAAACTAATAAAGTGGCTTGCTAATAATTAATCATCAATATGAAATAAGGTAGCCAATACTTATAAACCATATCCAGCCCTTCCATTTTTCAGTTTTTCTGACTCTAGAGTATCAGTTATCTCCCTAGAAATAATTTCTGTCACTGATTATATTAATGGTGTTCAAGCCTTGTTTTATCCAATATCTATTTGGTCATGATGTATTAAAGTACTATAATGAGAATTTTCATCAAAAAGAACACAACATAATGAAAATAATCTCAGGTTAGGTAACAAATTAGTTCATGAAGATGAAGTGGTAGGTAAGGTAGGTAAAATCCTCTGAATTCTATCAAGATATATTGTGATACTTGGTAACTTCATTGCAAAGGTTTGAAAAGGTTAAAATGGGAAGAAATATACAGGAAAGCAAGGTTCCCAAAGAAATGAGAGAGGCCAAAACACTTGTAGCATATGCAGATACCTTATACATTGATAGCATAAACATTTTCTTGGGAAAATAATTAGCAGCCATTGTATAAAATGAGCTCTAAATAACATAAAAAAGAACAAAATAAATCATATTATGATGGGAAAAGACTTGCTATTGGTTTGGAAGTGGGAAAGGAAGAGAATAGGAAAGGAGAGTGAGGATATCCAGGACAGACATTAAAGATGGACAGCAAACTAGGCCCAGAATTGAAGAGAAAAGAGCAAAAGGGACGGTGGCTTTTCCTTTCATGGACAAAAAGCTCATCTTTTCAGTACTAACATTTTACCAGTATTTCTAAATGACAAGGAGATGTGGAACACCTCAACTTCCATGAGTATCACACAGAGGGCAACAGAGACAATGTATGATGAGTGTGAATCGGCTGTAATACAAGGACCTCTGGAGAAGAACAGGAATTTTATGTTAGGAAGAAAAGATGGGCTAGTTAGGGGCAAGAGCAAGAAGGGACAAGTGGACAGCCTGGCTGCTGTTCAACTATTTTTCAGCACGGCCAACTCTTCATGGCCCCATTTGGGATTTCCCAGGCAAAGATACTGGAGTAGTTTGCCATTTCCTCCTTCAGGTCCTTTTATGGATGAGGCAAATGAGGCAAAAAGGGTTAAATGACTTGCTTAGGGTCACACAGCTAGCAAATGTCTGGGGCCAGATTCGAACTCAAGAAGATGATTCTTCCCAATTCCAGGCCCAGTGCTCTATCCACTGTGCCACCTAGCTGGCCTGTACCACCTAGCTACCACTGGTATGGTTAGGAAAACAAGAAAGCCCTCCATCACTCTGGGTGGAATGTCTGGGGTGAGCTTTGAGGAGAACATGAAGGAGTGGTAGTAATGGTGGGGGTGGGGGTGGCAGCAGCAGCAGCAGCAGTAATGAAAAGAAATGAGAGAACAATAAAAGAATCGACACAAGATGAAGATCTGAAGATGATGCTAGTTTTTAGGCTAAGAAACAGGAAGACTAGTGCCAAGAATAATAAGCATGGGATTGGTGCTTTGATTAAGACTCTATATGGAAGCCTATAGAAGCATGTAGGACACCCCAGGCATCTTAGAAATAAGCAGCACACACCATTCTGGAGAGCAATTTAGAACTATGCCAAAAGGGCTATAAAACTGTACATACTCTTTGACTCAGTCATACCACTACTAGGTCTGTATTCCAAAGAGATAAAAGAAAAAGGAAAGGACTTATATACACAAACATATTTATAGCAGCTCTTTTGTGGTGGCAAAGAATTGGAAATTGAGGAGATATCCACTAACTGGGGAACAGATAAACTGTGTATATGACGGTGACGGAACACAATTGTGCTATAAGAAATCATGAGCCGAATACTTTTAGAAAAACCTGGGAAGAGTTACATGAACTGATGAAAGGGCAATGAGCAGAACCAGAACATTATACACAATAGGAGCAATACTGTATGATGATCAACTGTGAATGACTTACCTATTCTCAGCAATACAATGACCCAAAACAATTCTGAAGGAATTACAATGAAAAATGTTATCCACCTTCAGAAAAAGAACTGATGGAGTCTGAATGCAGATTGTTACTTTTTTTGGTCTATGTTTTCCATTTTTTTAAAATTCTATTTTATTTTCAGTTTATAGAATAAAACAAGCACTTCCAGAACATAGTATAATTTAAAAAAAAAGATGACTGCACATAAACTGCAAATTTATGTACAACTTGCTATTCCTTTCAAACATGCAACAAAATTATCATATAAATTTCCTTTTTCCTTTTTTTTCTTCTCTACACCCCACTCCTCTGCCCTAGTGATAGCTACCATTAGACACAAATAGGTATACACACACATAATTCTTTCTCTGGATGCAGTTAGTGTCTTTCCCTAGTTATACAGTCTGTGTTCTCTTTTGCAACATGACAAATATGGGAAATGTTTAGCATGATTGCACATGTATAATTTACATCAAATTGCTTGTCTTCTCAATTATGGGGTGGGGAAAGAGGAAGAGAATTTGGAAATAAAATTTTAAAAAATGAATGCTAAAACTTGAGAATAAAATTAAATGAGAAACAAAAAAGAATCAACACAGGCAGGACCTGAATCCAAGCCCTCATACTAGTGAAACAGTACTTTTCCCAATGTACTATTCCTGCTTTTATGTTACATTATGCTCTCTCACCTCATCTTGCACCGGACCCTGACAAACTCCACAGTGAATCAACACTAGGTTCACTGGTGCTAACGTGCTAACACCATTTACCTTTTGGCAGTGCACTCCTTTCTCAGCTCACTTAAGGATTCCTTGTGCAGTTGCAGCTTGAGATGTTCAGTTTCAAAAGTGCTTCCTGGAAAGAGACAGAGCAAGATTTTAGAAATGAATTACACTTCTGGTAAGGAATGCTTCCAATTTCAACAACACAGGCAGCCCTAGCAGGGTGCTGTAATCCTGAGATACCAGAAGGTCACATCATTCACTCCACAAACCTACTGTGGGAAAGGGCAAATGGTACAGTTGAACCAAAGCTATTGAGAGAACTATTCCCTGAAACGGAAGTGATAAACATGATTGTTTTGTGCAGACTGGATAATTATAAGATGAAAATGGGAGATTCTCTTAGTACTGAGGGTAATATTTCCACAAGGAAGAACTTAGAAGAGATTTCCTAGTTACTAATACTGCTAATTGTTATTGTTGCTATTACCATCAATAATAATAATCTTGCACAATCATGTGAGTCTGTACCTGTTATAAAGAACTGTCTTCACAACATTCCAGAAGAAGGTCATAAGATGATTATTATTCTACCTTGATTCAGAAATGAGGAAACTAGCACAGAGAGGTGAAGTGATTGGCCTGTGACTCCATGGACAAAAAGTTTCACAACTAGGACACAAACCCAGTGTCTTATGATACCAAGTCCGGTGAACTTTCTTCTAAGTCTGTCCTCCAGGTCCCAGTGTCGGTGTCATGGGAAAAAAATCTGAATTTGAAGTCAGAGAACCTGAATGTGAATTCTTGTTTTGCTGCTTATCACATAGATTTGGGCAAGTTCTTTAATCTCCCTGGGCCTCAATTTTATCTGTAACTCAATCAGCAAACATTTACTATGCACCTACTATGGGCCAGGCAACCCTCTAAGTGCTGGGGATAGAGAAAGAGGCCAAATACTGTCCCTTCCCTTAAGTAACTTACAATCTAGTAGGGGAGACAATAAGCAAACAAATATATATAGAAGATATACACAGGATAAATAGGAAATAACAGATGAAGGCACTGAGATTAAGAGAGGCTGGGGGAGGCTTCCCGTAGGAGACAATATTTTGCTTGTTCAGTTGTTTCAGTCACGTCTGACCCTGAACCCACATGCGTTTTCTTGGCAAAGATATTGGAGTGGTTTGCCATTTCCTTCTCCAGCTCATTCTGCAGATGAGGAAACTGAGGCAAACTGAGGGTTAAGTGACTTGCCCAGGGTCACATAGTAAGTGTCTAAGGCTAGATATGAACTCAGGTCTTCCTGACTACAGGGCCAGCATTCTATCCACTGTGCCACATAGCTGCCCAGTGGTATTTAAAGGATGCCAAGGACATCAGTAATCAAAGAGGGAAAAGAGAGAGTATTCCAATTATGAGGGACAGGCAGAGAAAATGCCCAGAGCCAAGGGACAGAGCAAATTGTTTGTGGAACAGTCAGTAAGCCAATGTCACTGGATCTAAGAGTACATATTGGGGAGTAAGGTAAAGTGTAAAAAGATTATAAAGGTAAGAGGGAGCTAGTTTATGAAGGGCTTTGAATGACAAATAGAGGGGTTTGTATTTGCTCCCAGAGGTGATAGGAGGTCACTAGAGATTAACGAGGTGTGTGTGTGTGTGTGTGTGTGTGTGTGTGTGTGTGTATGTATTATATTTGTGTTTTAAGAAAATCACTTAAGTGGCTGAATGGAGGATGAACTGGAGTGGTGGGAGACATGAGACTGGCAGACCCAACTGCAGGTTATTGCAGCAGTATAGGCATGAGGTAATGAGGGCCTACACCAGAGTGATGGCAGTGTCAGAACAGAAAAGGGGGGCATATTTGAGAGATGTTGCAAAGGTGAAATCAGCAGGCCTTGGCGACAGCTTGTGTGTAGAAAGTGAGAGATAGTAAGGAATCTAGGATGAAGCTGGCCTCAGCACTTCTTAAACCCTATAGGAGTCATGACCTACAGTTTAAGATGCACTGAAGGGGTCACAAGGGTAAATAGTATAAGAAGTTCTGGACTCTATACAACCCCTTCTATTTCCAAAAAACTCTATAAACTCATCTATTCTCTCCAATAATGCATAGTAGATTCTAGAAATACTAGGAGAGAAAATAAACAAAAATTATGCAAGGTCAAACAAATTTCTCAAATTTAGCTATTTAAGAAGCAATCTTTTGATCAGCATATGGTTACATAAATCAACACAGTCATGTGTATCCTATGTCCCAAATCAAATCCTAATTTTGTTGTACATTAAAATTGTATTTTGAGGTTGTTTTTTAAAGTATTTTATTTTTCTCCAGTTACATGTAAAAACAAGTTTTTTACATTCATTTTTAAAACTCTGAGTTCCAAATTCCCTTCTTCCCTACCCCCCCATTTAGAAGGCAAGCAATTTGATATATATTATACATGTGTAGTCATACGAAACACTTTCAAAAGTAGTCATGTTGTGAAAGAAAACACAAAAAAACTCTCAAGAAAAATAAAGTTTAAAAAAAAGTATGCTTCAATCTGCATTCAGATACCATCAGTTTTTTGTCTGAGGGTGGCCAGCATTTTTCATCCTAAGTCCTTCAGAGTTGTCTAGGATCATTGTATTGCTGGAATAGCTAAGTCATTCACAGTTGATCATCTTACAATATTGTTGTTACTTAGTACATACTATATTTCATTTTGCATTAGCTCATGCAAGTCTTTCCAGCTTTCTCTGAGAGCATCCTGCTCATCATTTTCCCCATAGTACAATAGTATTCCATAATAATTATATACCACAATTTGTCCAGCCATTTCCCAACTGATGGGTACTCCCTCAATTTTGAATTCTTTGCCTCCAGAAAAGAGCATCTATAAATGTTTTTGCACATATACATCCTTTTCCTTTTTGTTTCTTTTATCTCTTCTGAGAAACAAACCTAGTAGTGGTATTGCTAAGTCAAAGGGTATGCATGGTTTTATAGCGTCTTGGGTATAGTTCTAAACTGCTCTCCAGAATTGTTGAATCAATTCACAACTCTACTAAGAGTCCATTAATGTCTCATTTTTCCCACATCCCCTCCGACACTGGTCATTTTCCTTTGCTGTCCTCTTAGTCAGTCTAATAGTTATGAGGTAATACCACAGAACTATCTTAATCTGCACTTCTCTAATCAATAGCAAGTTAGAGAATTTTTTCATATTGACATAGATAGTTTTGATTACTTCATCTGAAAACATGTGCTGCAAGAACACAAATGTTCATAACATCTCATTCATGTGATTACAAAGCTAATAAAGTACAAACACAGGGTTTCAGAGGAAATAAGGGAGTGTCTCTGATGCAGCGAACAGAATGCAAATGAGAATATGTGCATACATTGAGTTGAGAAGCAGTTTGCATTCTAATGTCAAATCTTTGTGATTGTCTGCAAACAATTTGGTGTCAGTATGAGAAATTCCAAGAACACACTGCTCTTAGTCAGAAGGGGTCAGTTTAATGTAATCACTATTCAAAAAACAAAATCACTGCATATGCGCGTGCGCGCGCACAAACACACACACACACACACACACACACACACACACACACACACACACACACGCAACCATGATGGTTTCAAATCCCTGCAGAAACAAAGCAATGTTTCCAACAGAGACAAGCTTGGTGTTATAGAGGAAAAACATATTTGTAACATAATTGGGAAATCATTTATTTCTTAAGGTGCCATTAAATAATTTTTAGCATGAACATCAATCTTCAATCAAGTCTGGTCTGTTCCACTAATCTATTTTATAATAATTACCATCACCTCCCATTTATATAGTGTGTTGAAGTTTGAAAAGCACAGTACAAATATTAGCTCATCTTATCCTAAAAATAATTATGGGAAGAAAAGGTAGTATTATTATCCATATTTTTACAGATAAGGAAATTAAAGCAAACAGAGAATACTTATGCCAATACCAGATGGTTTGAATGATCTGCTTTATAATACCGTCTGAGATCTGGAAGTGCAATTGCCCCACTGTCCTCTATATCTTTTGATTATTTCCCTTGATATTCTAAATCTTTCCTCCTTCCTCAATCAATTTTGTTATTGTCAAGTATTGTAAAGTATTCCTTTGACAACCGAATATATAGTATTAAAAATATGAATACATTTTATATTATTGTCATTTTTATCATATTAGTACAGCCTTCATCTTTTCAAGAAATTATCAAGGAAAACTGCCCTGATATTCTAGAATCAGCAGGTAAAATAGAAACTGAAAGAATCCACCAACTGCCTCTTGAAAGAGATCCCAAAAGGAAAATTCCTAGGAATATTATAGCCAAATTCCGGAATTC
This sequence comes from Pseudochirops cupreus, assembly GCA_028627135.1. Lineage (NCBI taxonomy): Eukaryota > Metazoa > Chordata > Mammalia > Diprotodontia > Pseudocheiridae > Pseudochirops > Pseudochirops cupreus. The sequence continues at coordinate 156,730,079 of CM053582.1, read as the reverse complement.
CTAGGTCAAGGAGAAAATATTGCAAGCGGTCAGAAAGAAGTAATTCAAGTATTGTGGAAACACAGTCAGGATAACACAAGATTTAGCAGCTTCTATATTAAGGGATCAGAGGGCCTGGAACATGATATTCCAGAGGTCAACGGAGCTAGGATTAAAATCAAGAATCACTTACCCAGCAAAACTGAGTATAACATTTCAAGGGGAAAAATGGATATTCAATGAAATAGAGGACTTTAAAGCATTCTTGATGAAAATACCAGAGCTAAATAGAAAATATGACTTTCAAATATAATATTCAAGAGAAGCATGAAAAGGTAAAGAGGAAAGAGAAATCATAAGAGACTAAGTTGAACTGTTTAAATTCCTACATGGACAGATGATATGTGTAACTCATGAAACCTTTCTCAGTATTAGGGTAGTTGGAGGGAATGCAGACACACAGACACAGGGCACAGGATGAGGTGATTACAAAGGGATGATATCTAAAGAGCAAAATTAAGGGGTGAGAAAGGAATGTATTGGGATATACTGGGAGAAGGAGAAAGGGAGAAGTAGAATGGAATAAATTATCTCACATAAAAGAGGCAAGCAAAAGCTTTTACAGTGAGGGGAAAAGGGGAGGTGAGGTGAGAGGGAATGAGTGAACCTCACTCCCATCAAATTTGGCTGAAGGAGGGAATAACATAAACACTCAAATGGATATGGAAATCTATCTTACTCTACAGGAAAGTAGGGGGAAAGAAGAGGGGGGGTGGATGATTGAAAAGAGGGCAAACGGGGGAAGGAATAATCAGAAACAAACACTTTTGAGGTGGTCTGACTCTGAATTCTTTAGATGGGTCCACCACAACACATCATGAAATCCCAACAGTTTTTGAGTAGGCAGAGCCCCCACTGCAACAGTATCCACATTGGATAATATTCTATTTTTAACGTTAAAATATTTTCTTAAATTACAAGCGATTCCTCTATTACCATACTTTGTAAAATTTTTATTACAAATAAGGACTATACTTTGTCACAGTCTTTCCCCACACTTATTCAGATAATCATGTGATTTGGGATCTTTTAGCTTCTAATGATTGTTTTTCTAACATTGAACTATCCTTGTATTACTGGTATACATTCCATTTAGTCATGAGGAATGACCGCAGAAGCCGCAGCCCTACAGCCACCTCCACGTGGCTGCTTCAGAGCTCCTGGCCTGCAGATTGCAAGGGGGCCAAGCAACCATTCAGAGGCTAAGCACTCTTGCCTTAACCTGCCTGGATCTGGATTGTGGTCTTGGGTGGTGGTCCTGAGGTGTTTGACCAGTGAGCCAAAGCTGGTGGGAGATGTAGAGACAGTGCCTTCCTAATAGCTCTGGCAGCTGTGAAAACCCCAGTGATTTGGGACAAAGTTCTTCCCTTTAGAAGCGGAGTTCTACTGTGGCAAAGAGCTCAAAAGTCAAGTAATTGCCTGGCAACATGAGCAAGCAAAGGAAGCAAAGCAAGCATACTCATCCAACTTTAGATTCTTTTTTTGGGGACAAAAAGGATCAAAGTATGGAATGGGAGGAAGACAACACGGTCAGAACTCCTGCACCAAAAGCTTCTAAGAAAAATATAAACTGGTTACAGGCCATGAAGGAGTTCAAGGATTTTGAAAATCAAGTAAGAGAAGTGGAGAAAAAATTGGGAAGAGAAACAAGAATGATGCAAGAAAATCATGAAAAGAGAGTCAATAACATGACTGAAGAAAACAACACCTTAAAAAACAGACTAACTCAAATGCAAAAAGAGGCCCAAAAAGCCAATAAGGAGAAGAATGCCTTAAAAAGCTGAACTGGCCAGATGGAAAAAGAATTTCAAAAGCTCACTGAAAAAGATAATTCCTTCAGAATCAGACTGGAGCAAATAGAAGCTAATGACTTTATGAGAAATCAAGATACTATTAAATAGATCCAAATAAATGAAAAAATAGAAGGCATTGTGAAATATCTCATTGTAAAAACCACTGACCTGGAAAACAGATCCAGGAGAAGCAATTTAAAAATTATTGGACTACCTGAAAGCCATGATAAAAAAAAGAAGCTAGAATTCATCCTTCAAGAAATTCTCAAGGAAAATTGCCCTGATATTTTAGAACCAGAGGGCAAAATGGAACTTGAAAGAATTCACGAATCACCTCTTGAAAAAGATCCCTGAAAGAAAACTCCTAGGAATATTATAGCCAGGTTCTGGAGTTCCCAGATCAAGGAGAAAATATTACAAGCAGCCAGGAAGAAACAATCTGAATATTGTGAAACACAATCAGGATAACACAGGATCTAGCAGCTTCTACATTAAGGAATCGAAGGGCTTGGAATATGATATTCCAAAGATCAAAAGAGCTAGGATTAAAACCAAGAATCACCTACCCAGCAAAACTGAGTATAATGTTTCAGGGGAAAATATGGTCGTTCAGTGAGGTGGAGGACTTTCAAGCATTCTTGATGAAAAAACCAGAACCGAACAGAAAATTTGACATTCAAATATGAGAAGCATGAGAAGGTAAACAGGGAAAAGAAATCATAAGGAACTTATCAAAGTTGAACTATTTACGTGCCTACATGGAAAAATGATAATTGTAACATATGAAACGTTTCTCAGTATGAGGATAGTTGAAGGGAGTATAAATGTCTAAAGATGTACACATACATATGTCTATTTAGGAGGGTATATATGTGTATGAATACATATGTGAGTGTGTGTGTGTATGTATATATATACATATATATATATATATATATGTGAACAGCTATACATAGACAGAGGGCACAGGATCAATTGAATATGAAGCGATAGTATTTAAAAGGTGAAATTGAGAGGTGAGAGAGTATAATGAGAGGAGATGGGGAGAGACAGAATGAGGTAAATTATGCAGACGAGGCAAGGGATAACTGTTACAATGGAAGGGAAGAACAGGAAGGCAAAAGGGAATGGGCCAACCTTACTCTCACTGAATTTGGCTTAGGGAGGAAATGACATACACTCTAAATTGGGTATCTTGCCCTACAGGAGAGTAGGGGGGATGATGGAGGGGAGGGCAGGTTGGGAGGGAGGGTAGTTAGAAGCACACACTTTTGTAAAGGGACAGGGACAAAGAAGAGAATAGAACAAGTGAGGGTCAAGGACAGGATGGAGGGAGATATAATCAATCTTTCACAATATATCCACTATGGAAATGTTTTGCATAACTACACATGTACAAGCTATACTGAATTGCTTATCTTCCCAGTAAGTGTGGGTGATGAGGGAGGAAGGAAAAGAATCTGGAATTTAAAGTTTTTTAAAATCAGACATTTAAAAAAATATAACTGTTAAGAAAATAAATAAAAGTACAAAAAAACATTTAAAAAAAAGAAGACATATGGGTGTTTTCTTTCCTGATTTTTGGAGAATTTTTTTTTAGTGTACTACTATTATTAATTTTTCCTTAAAAAAAGTTTAATAAAAAAAACTTTAGTAAAACTGCAGGATTTAAATAAACCTACATAAATTATGTCTGTATATTAGCAACAAATCCCAGAAGTAAAAGATAGGAAGAGAAATTCTATTGTAAATAACTGCAGACAATGTAAAACATTTGGTGCTTTACATGCCAAGACAAACCCAGAGACTCTATGAATATAATTGCAAAATATTTATCACACAAATAAAAACATATCTAATAACGAAATTCATCTGGAAGTACAAAAGGTCAAGAATAACAAAGGAATCAATGGGGAAAAAAGGAAAGGAAGGTGGCCTTTCCATACTAGATTTCAAACTATTTTACAAAGTGGTAACCATCAAAAGAATCTGGTGCTAGCTAAGAACTAGAGTGATGAGTCAGTGGAATAAATTAGGTACATAATAAACAGTAGTAAATGACCACTCTAATCTAGCGTTTCAAAAACCCAAATGGGGATAAGAACTTATCATCTGACAAAAATTGGTAGGAAAACCAGAAAGTAGTTTGGCAAAAACTAGTTATAGATCAACATCTCAAAAAATTTACCAAGATGGTCAAAATGGGTACATAATTTAAACATAAAAGATAATTTATAAGTAAATTATGAAAAGAGTATCAACTCACCTTTGTTATGCTCCAATATTTGGAAGCCCTGAAGGAACTCGAATGTCACATGAAGCAGACACCACTGACAGATTATTTCAAGCTGGTGTATCCTACATGACCTCCAAAGTCATCTACCCACCAAGGATAGTGTCAGACCTCAGCAGTCTTGGTGTCTTCAAATAGCAAAAAAAGTCTCAGAAATCTCTCCCTTAGTTTTCAAAGGGAAACCAAGGTAGAGAGATTTACAGCAGTATAATATAAAGTGTAATGCCCTCATACCACCATCTGACACAGTGGAAGGCAATATTTGGGTTAAAAAAAGTTTTAGTTTTAAGAATTTTATTTCCTGTATAACATTTATGGTATTACACATTTCACGTGTTATAAAAACTGAGTATTGTCTGAAATCAATGGTTTGGTTTAGTTTTAATTGAGATGTTAGCATAAAAGGTCACAGAATTCTAAGGAATTACTAGCAAGAAAATGTTTTCTGCATGTTACCAATTTTATTTTTTTGTACTACATTTAATGGGTTATTTCATGGTTACTGTGTTAGGAAAAGTGCCTATCATCAAAATTAATATTGTTATAAAACTGTATGCAAAAAAGTGTATTTCTATCAAAAGATTGCAGTTTGGGATGGCTATGGGAACCTAACCCCCTATTTCCCATAGGTTCAATGTATTAACATTCACATTTTGGACTTTCATGCTGTTTTCTAGGAAAATTACCCCCTCAGCAGTTGAAGACTGATTGTACATTACCAAATCTACTACGAACTCCTTTCCTGAAGTTTCAGATGTTTACATGAAAGTTCCCCAAGCTGCTGTTTTGCTCAATCTAGACATCCTAATCTCCTCAATTATGAAGCAGTAGCTGCCCCTACCCACCATTTGTTTACTAAAGGAAATGTGTTGACCTTTCTAGAAGGGAGAAAATTCACACACACACCTCCCAAAAAAAGTCCCTCTCTTTTGGGTGCCCCTGTCTTACAAACAATGATCCTAAAAATCCTCATCACTTCCCATGGAGCACTGATCTTTAAGACTTTTTGGTTTGTAAACATTTCTTTCACAGTGAAAGAAGACACCTAAAGACATGCCCAGCTTTAAGACATAAGATATTATGAAATTACCAACACATCTCCCCCTTGTGTCTGAAACAGCAAGGGAGAGATGACACCGTGAAGTAATGGGAAGACTGAAATTGTTTTTTTAGGAGACACTAATGGAGTGCTATCTGTTTTTTCTTTAATATCATAAATCAAATTACTAATCCATGCTAGAAATGAATGACTATTTGTGACTTGTCTTTTTTTAATAAGCAGTAATACCAAAGAGTTTAGTTCTTAGACCAGCTAGAAGTTACCACTCAAAGACTACAAAACTTAAAAACCACTTCAGTAGTACAGAGAAGTAGGTCTTATTACATAGAAGGCGAAATAAGGCACAAAAGAATTAAGCAAGTCAATAAGCTATCACCATGAATAAAATCTATTTTTCGGATCTCTCCAACAAAACATCCTCTTACTTGCAGAATTTTACATATAAGTGTGTGTGTGTGAGAGTGTGTGAGTGCATGTGCACCTGGATTCTTCCGAGAGTTTAAATTAATCCATATGGTGCTATTGGGAGGTAGTGATCCTTGATGAACAGATGTGTAAAAAGACAAACATGCGGAGTAATTCTTTTTTGGTTGCTCAGAGGAATCAGTAGCAGGGCCCAGATTAAAAATCAGAAGTTCCAGCCTGTCAGACCTGACTCCAAGTTCACAGGCTCAAAACCCTAAGGCAAAATAAGTACTAACAAGGGAAAAACATCACCCTGAGTAAGAAGTCCTCAGCATAATTCATATAAGTGAACTATTTTACCACCACCACTAAAGTGCATTAAATCACCACAATAAATGAAAGAGACAGATTTTGTTCTTCCACCATTGCAAAACTAGTAAAGCAAAAACTTCTGCAAATCACAGTTCTCTATAAGCTAATTTAATCAAAAGTCGGAAATGACAACATACCCAAATAATTTGTACTGAAGGGAGTTACTTTCATCATCACTAAGTATTACTTTGGGAATTCTAAGCTGCATTATTAAGTTTAACTTGTGTAAAGGTAGCTTTCTAAGTTGAATTTGTTTTGCATAAGAATATATCTGGTAATTTTCCTATAAAGAAGGCTGCTTGATGTAGTAGTAAAAACATAGGAAAATGGAATCAAAGGTCTTGTGTTCCAATTCCAACTCCACTCCTTACTAGTTTTGTAACCACAAATAAATAAATCATTTACCTTCTCTCAGTCTCAGGTTCTCCTTTCCAAAAAGAAGAGGGCAGAAAAGAATCAATACTCTAGAGTTACAACATCCTCAAAGTCATGTAGTCCCATCCTCTCATTTTACATATGAAGAAATTGAGGCTCAGAGGAATTAAGTGACGTACTCAAGGTCATACAGGGAGTCAAGAGCCAAATCTGGGATCCAAGTTCAGGTCCTGCACCTTGAGGTCTGGGGCAGACTGTCCTGACAGGTGATCTTTAAGATGCCTCCCAACTCTGTATCCTTATCCCACCATTGTGTCAGTGAGATCAGACAAACAGAGGCCATACTAATACATTCGGATGCCAAACATGACAGCTCCCCAAATGAGTGGCCTCCTTCTCCCTCCGCCCCCCATGCCTCTTCAGGTTTTTGGCAAGGACAGTAGAAGTGGCAACACCTACCTTCTATGCTTAGGATCAACCCTGTTAGCACATATCTAACTCCAACTAATCTTCAAAAAGTAAAAACCATTTCCGTTCACCAAAAGGGGATAGTCAGTCAGTCAACAAGTATTTATTTAATAACTTACTCTGTGCCAGGCAATATGCTTAGGATACAAAGAAAGGTAAAAATATGATCCTTGCCCTCAAGAAGCTCAAATTCAAATGAGAGAGCCAAGATGCAAGTAACTTTGTGCCTACAAGAGAGATAGACGACAAAAGATAACCTCATAAGGAAGCACTAGTGATGTGGAGGTAGGAGAATTAGGAAAAGTTTCCACTGAATTACTGAAAACAGAGTTAAAAGATGAGTTTCTATAAAACAACTTCTTGGCAAAGATGTGGGAAAACTCATTTCTTCTCTACTTCAGAGAGAGTAATTAGTTTCTCATCAATGGAGGTATAATAGAGGCTAACTGACCATTTTTTGGGGGGAAGACAGCAGGATTCACAATTTAGATAAGAGGTACAGAAGTTGACTTCTGAGACACCCTTTACAATTTTACAGCTTTATATCTGGAGAAGGTAAAAAATGTTTTGTTATAAAAGAACAAAAGTGAAGATGGAATTAGAAAGAATGGCCGCTAAGGTATGATTAGATTGTAAAGGGTTAATTTTCAGTAAGCATTTAGGAACTGTATAGGTCAGTGGTTCTCAACTTTCCTAATGCCGTGACCCTTTAATACAGTTTCTCATGTTGTGGTGACCCCCAACCATGAAATTATTTTCATTGCTACTTCATAACTGTAATTTTGCTACTGTTATGAATCATAATGTAAATATCTGATGTATTTTCATTGTTACAAATTGAACATAACCCACAGGCTGAGAACCAGTGGTATAGGGGGACACTGCTTCAGTGTGTGTAAGACAACTACAAAATAAATTAGTCTATTAAACTGAGTTCAACTGGCACAAAGATTGAGTTTTACAAAGAAATAAGGAACTGGCTACCAAGGAAGGTTATGATTCTATCCCTGAGATCTTTAAAAATAGGATAGAAACTGTGTCTTGGCTGGTTAAGGTGCTTGTTTACTTATCTACAGCTCAGAAAACCTTACAGATTCCCTTCAACTCTAAAGCTTTATAAAGACTTCAGCTATAAATATATTTGTATTGTACATAATAATAATAATAATACATTTATATGGTGCTTTAAGATTTACAATTATCTTCTTTTACTCTTACAACAACCTTGTGGGGTAGGTGCTATTATTATCTCCATTTTAGGGACAGAGAAGCTTAGGCAGAGAGAAGTTAAGTGATTTGCCCAGGATTATACAGCTAGTAGGTATGTGAGACCAGCCTTATTATCAGGTCTTCCTGACTTTAGGCCCAGTACTCTATCTACTATACCACCTAGCTGCCTTAGAGAACTATATAAATGTTAGTTACTACCATTATCATCATTCCAATCACATGATTTGAAGAACGTAAATCAAGGAAGTTAGTAAAACAAAGTCAGAAAGCCCAATCTCCTTACATTTACCTATTAGGCACATACATATATATATATATATATATATATATATGTATATATATCTGTGTGTATACATACATATGGCTGTATATCTACATCCATACCGAATCACATAAAAATATTTACACATATACACACACACACACACACACACACACAATGGATTCTATAAAACATTTTGCTTTTTTAGGAAAGGCATTAAATTAGCCCCCAATCCCCAGCTCTATGTTCCTTTAAATTATTAAATTCATCATACACTTTTATGACATCCACTACAGGTAATTCATTCCAGGAATTCTATAAGCAGCCTCTCCCAGCATCCTTTAATTTCAGTGTCTTCCCTCTGATATTACTTCCCCTTGAATATATCTTGTATGTACATAATTTGCAAGTTGTTCCCTATTCCTCAACCCCATGAGAATGTGAGCTCCTCAAGACTAGGGACTCTTTTTGCCTTTATTTTTCTCAAAAGTGCTTAGTGCAGAACCTGACATATGGTAAGAAATCAGTAAATAATAATATCTAGTATTATATAATGCTTTAAGGTTTGCAAAATGAGTTATAAATATTATCTCCTTTGATCTTTATAACAACACCAGGAGGTTGGTATTATAATACGTCCATTTTATAGACGAGAAAGCTGAAGCAGCAAAGGTTAAATGACTTGTCCAGGGTCATGCAACTAGTAAGTTTCTGGGGCATTATTTGAACCTAGATCTTCCTAACTACAGATCAGGCACTCTACCTACTGCACAAGCTTGCTGATTTGTTGACAGGAACAATGAGGAGAAGTTACAGAGAAGTAGGCTTTAATTTAACAGAAGTAAAAAGTTCTTAATAATTAGAGCTGTCCAAAAGTGAAATGGGACATATCAGGATATAATGGTTCCCCAATACTAATCACTCCTCAAAAGAGTTGAAGAGCATATTTTTAATTACATAAGAGCTAGAATACATGACCCTTGGGTCCTTTCAATTCTGAGAATGAATTCAATTCTACCAACATTTATTACACATCTACAGCATTCAGAGCACTCTGCTGTTCATGGTAATAAGATATGGCTTCTACTTTTATGAAGTTAAATTCTAAGAAAGATAATTCAATGAAACTAACATTTATTTCATAGTTGTTACGTGCAATGCCCTTTACCAGGCATTGGTGGAAATCAAAGATACTTCCAAAAAATATACTTTTTCACATAAGATACTTCCTACAACACTTAGCCATGTGAATAAGAGGGCTCTATGTGTTTGTTCAGGGTTCTTTGGCCCTTCATAAGGATGTTAAGAAGGGGAAATTTCCTCACATTTTCTAATGATTTGCCATGCCATTATGTGTCAGAATTTCCATTAATTTCTAAAATAAGTTTTTTTTCCTTCAACAACAATTTTGGAATATGACCAAGTTCAAGCTCCTTCAGGACATCATTAGTCTAAAACTATCTGTATAATCAATCAACATAAACACTTTTTTTCTCAGAGATTTTTTCCTGAAAAATAACAGCCCAAATAAGTCCTGAATGAGAACCTGGGAAAGACAGGTCAAAATGATTAAAATCCTAGCCCTCATGTTCTTGAGAAGGATATTGTAGCAGTAATCACACTAATTTACCCAGCATGGTTGCTAGCATGGGTTCTTAGATCTGCTTTACAAGGAAAGCTAGCCATTTAAGGAATCAACAACCTTTTTAAAATTACATTCACTAGTTCAGGGGAAAAATCAACAACCTGCACTTCAGAGAAAATAAAAAGAAAATGCAGAGAAAATACAAGCAGAGAAATAAAGACCAACAGACAGAGCTCTGACAGCCTGAATCAACTATACATTTTACATACATCCCTGGATCAAGAGAGCTTTTACATCTGAGCAGGTAGGGAACTCTGAGCACACAGCTACTCAGAATCTCAACCAGGGAATCACAAGAACCTTCTCATAAGTGAGTCTCCAAAACAAAATATATACACTTCTCAAGAGTCAGAAGGCATCACAACCCTCATTAGAAATTCGCAAAAGGCATGAAAGCCTTCCTACAAGCAAGCCACCCCTAAACAAGCTTACCCTAATGGGCTCCAGTTGACGCCTATTAATGGGCAGTGAAGATCTTAAATCCCATTAACAATACAGATATCTACCAAACCAGTCTTAAAACACCATTGTGAGGTGGATGCCAAAATTTTGTTTTCTACATGTTTTTAGAACAGATCTGATTTTTAAAAATTCATCTGACCATTTAAAATATTTTAAACAACAATTAAATATGAGATTAGAAACCCAGGTTGCACAATTTAATGAAGCTAAAAGAAGGACCTGGGTTGTGTCTTCCAGAAGATGTCTATGTAAATGACTGGGTTTTTTTTTGCTTTGGGTATTTTTTTTTTTGAGACAATGTGACTACAAAGTCATTTACAGAGCATGCCGATGAGGGTGGGGACTATGGGATTTTAACTAGAAAACGCCACATGGAATTCAATGTCAATTGTGGGCTCTTTAAAGAAAATCTTAGGTACTAACTCAAAACTACTATTATGATAAAATGTAATGGATGAAAAGGAAAAATCAAATTAGATGGCTCTACTATGTTCTAAGCCTAATGATGCCTCTAGATGCAATGGTAAATTTGAATATGCTTTACTATCCCACGAAACTGAATGACAGTGAAACATAATGGGGGTAGGAGTACAGAAGTATAATGTAATGAGAACAGCACTGGAGTAAGCTTGAAACATAGTCTTGAAACTTCCTAGCTAGTTGACCTCCAGCTAATCAGTTTACCTCCGATACAAAATTTGACAGCTAAATGGTACAGTGGATACAGAGCTGGGCCAGGAGTCAAGAAAACCTGAGTTCAAATACAGCCTTAGATACTTACTAGCTGCTCGACCTCAGTCAAATCATTTAACCTCTGTTTGCTTCAATTCAATTCAACAAATATTTGTTAAGTTCTGAGTATGTGCCAGGCATTGTGCTAAACACCAGGGATACAAAAGAGGCAAAAAAGAGTCCCTGCCATCCTTAAGAAGCTTATAATGTAATAAGGGAGACAATATGCAAATAAAAATATACAGAGGAAGATAAATACTGAAAAAATTGGAAATAATTAACAGAGGGAAGGCACTAGGATTAAGGGGAAGGAGGTGGAATTTCAGTTGGGAATTAAAGGAAGCCAGGGAAGTCACTAGTTGGGGTAGAGGAGAGAGAGTGTTCCAGCCTCTAGGGGACAGCCAGAGAAAAAGCTTGGAACAAAGATACTGAGTGCCTTGTTCATGGAACAGCCAGGAACTCAGGGTCACTGGGTCAAAGAGTACAGATCAGGGAGTAAGGTGTAAGAAGACTAGAAAGGTAGGAGGAAGCTGGATTACAAAGGACTTTGGATGCCATATCGAGCTGCATTGATGGAAGAAGCACCCATACTAAAATACTGATTACAAAGCACTATGTGGGATAAAGATGAAAAATTTTAGAGTTCGATTTAGCAAACTATTAAGTCTTCCCAAATACAACTAACAATAAATTACTTCATTTAGATTACACAGATTCATTGTATATACTGTCACATGAAAATACATTTGCCATAATTAGGTGAGAAAGAATAAATTATTTTCCCCCTGATTTTATTCTGCCTATTTACAGAAAGATGACTATATGGATTACAGAGAAAAGGAAGAAAAAGAAACTAATAAACAAGTATGATAGATAATTCTTCCTGTGTTTCTTCACTTACCTTTTTCTTGTAATGCAATTTGCTGCTTGTGCAGTAACGCCACTTCCCTCCCCAAGGCTTTCTTTTGTCTTTCCAGCTCATTTCGAAGAACCAAAAGTTTCAGCTGTAGGCACTCACTCTCCTTTTTCTAAAGAAAGAAAAAAAAACGGGACCTTTGGCATTTATAAATATTAAAAAGTACTGTCAATGAATACATGAATACTCAACAAACAACTAGGTTTCATTAAGCTTTAAAATCAGGAACACTCTGCTCTCAAAGAACTTGCATTTCAGTAGGAGCAGCAGAAAACCTAAATTCGAATCCTGCTGCTACCTGACTATTTAACTTTGGAAGGTCATGTCTCCTCCATGGTTTTCTTCTTCTCCATATGAAAAAGAGAAAGATGAACTAGACGACCTTTAAAGTCCTCCCAATTCTAAAATCTAGGATGCTGTAAATCTAATTAGAAATAGAAATAACCTGTATTGAAAAGCCACTCTTTTTTGAGAGCCACAGATCCTTCACAGACCATCTGATGTTTATATTAGAAGACAGTGTCAAGTAATGGGGAAAAGCCCTTGAACTTGTACTTGGAAGATTTGGTTTTAAGTGTTAGTTGCATCAGTCACTCATTATGTGCCCTTGGAGAAGTCCTTTAACCTTTCTGAATTTCAGTCTCTTCATCTGTAAAATGGGGATAATAATAAGCTATCTGCTTCATAGGGTTATTATGAGGAATAACTTGAGGATCACTTATGTGAATATACTTTTTAACATTAATATAATTATATAAATGAAAGCTTTTATTGATTTTTTTCTCCCTTTAAATTTGATATCAGGTACAATCTTCATTTGAAAGATGGTATGGAAGGAGAAGAGAAACATCTTAAGGGCATTTTAAGTACCAGCTATTATGCTAAAGCACTTTACAAATATCTCAATCTGATTCTCACAACAACACTGTAAAACAGGTACTATTATCAGTTGAGGAAACAGGCATAAAGAGGTTAAATAATTTGCCCAGGGTCAGACAACTAGCAAGTTTCTGAGGCCAGATCTAAACTCAGGTCTTCTTGACTCCAAGCCTAGTGTTCCACTGCTCCATCTAGCTTCCTAGTGGAAGAGATAAAGCAATTTGTTTGAGTTCACACTAGCTGAAGGACAGTAGAAATCATCTGAAATGAACTGAAAAACTCTCAAGACCCTAAGTATTTTCTGGCCATAACAACAACAAACTACGCCACTCCTGCCAGGCCTTCTAACCACCTCCTCCCTCTCCATCACAGAAAACTTGACTTCTAGATGGACCCTGATTAAGAGACCTTCTAACTGGAACCCAGGCAAGATACCCTGTTACTTTCTGGCCACTTGCTACAAATCTTCCTTCCACTTTCCACTCCAAACATTTCTCTCTCTATCTGCTGTTTCGTTCCCCCAGTAAAATTCTTCTTGCCTTGCTCCTTGAGAGCAGGGACTATCTTGAAACCCTAACCCTCAAGCAGAGTTGCTTGTTAATTAATACCTCTTGCATGCCACTCATGACAGGATCACTATCTAATGGTTACCACCCCTCCTTTCACCACCACCCCCAACATGAGTTAGGCTAGTTTGATCCTGAAAGTCAGGGCTTGATTGGCTCAAGGCACTCAGGATCAAACTGTAGCCTGTACCAACAGGTCTCAGCCAGTGCACCACATCTCACTGATATCTGAGCCATAAAACAGGAGCTTGAGAGCAGGAGTGAGGAATAGACTTGGGAATGTGTGGTAGGAAAGCCCAGGGATTATCCTGTTACTGCACCACAACATATAATTTTTCCTAAAGAGGGAACAGGGCCTGGGTGGGCTTTTACCACCTGGAAACCAGGAAGGATTCAAGAGCCCTTCAAACAGCAACTTAATGAGTCACTAGAGTATGGCTGCTGAGGTCATGGTCCAATAGAGCCAGCATGGAGATAACTTTCCACAGCAGTGTTACTTAAGCTTGGGGAACTCTCCAGGAACTCAAGGTTGGTTGAATCAGGTATATGCTCCAAATAAGTCTTTTGGCTTTCTTAAGGTGGCTAAAATAGTTTTATTTACTCACACAGGGATCTGAAAGGAAGGAGATATTTCTAAAGCAAATGGGTCTGATTAATTCATTTGATCTATTGGGGGTGAGAGGGAATGCCACCTCCAATTGATGGAATCCTAATAAAGCAGCCCTAAGCTCCAATATTCTAACTTCATTATAGGCTCCACTGTACCTACCTAACTCAGTCCCCTCCCTCAATGTCCTATCTTCTTCATATATACCTCACTGCTCACTAGAACAACAGGTGTGTCCCTTAACTCTTAGTTCCCACAGAAACAGCAGGTGTGTCCATATGACAGGATCCCAGCCAGTGCCCCCAGAAGCACTCCCACAGAAACAGGTGCATTATTGTATTCAATCACAATCACATCACTCATTTAGCCCAAGACAAGACCACAATACCTAACTATCTATCTTGATCAGACGGGACCACAATAGCTAGCCAATTGGAGGGCAGCATGACCAGAATGTTTAGCCATCAAACCATGGGACCTCCTCCTCTATTACCTAATCCCTTAACAAACCCCTCCTACCTTTTTAATATTAATCATATTCCTATATTCTATGTAAATTTTGATTATGTAACTGCATCTTTACCCTATAAAAATCCATCTTGCTTTCTCTGAAGCTGATGGTTCCTCTTGGAACTTAGGCCATTTTCATGAGAGGCGTCAATATCAATAAATGCCTATACTTGGATTAGAGATGGTCTGACTCTGAATTCTTTAGACTAGTTCCACCACAACACATCATGAAAGCCCGACAGTTTTTGAGTGGGCAAATCCTCCACCTCAACAGTTTTTGGCATCCCTGGGTTTAAACCACAACACAATGACCAGTCTATCTCAGGGGAAATTAGATTCCCCTTTCTTGGCAGAGTCCCAGCTGATATGGGTTTTTACCACAATATTCTGATATGGAATGATCAACTACCAAAATTGGGGCAAGAGACTTGGATAGTGGTAATCTTGGACAAATACGGCTATCAATGCAAACAGGTATTCTGAGGATAGGGGCACAGAGCTCCTCCTCACCTTCCTACGTAGGCAAAAGGAGGTAATAGTCTCATAGGGTTTGAGAATGGCTCCTGAAATAGAGAGGAGATAAGAAAGCAATTGATGGCTAGCTTGTGGGGATACTAGCAAAACTGTACTGTGAAATTCAACAAATGAAAGCAGAAACCCTTCAACACTATTCAAGCCTAATGAGCCAGCCTACCCTTCCCCACAAAAGTTCTGCCTCATCTGGATCACCACATGAAATTATAGAGACTATATCATGGAAGAAAGGGATACTATGAACTCCTGGGAATCATAATCTATGTGAACCCTCACAGAAACCTCTTCACAGGTTATTATGGATAGGGATTAAATGCAAACACTTGGAGTTACCCAAACTGCTCTACATATTTAACATCAAATAATATCAGCTCTACTAGAGGTGAAAGATGTTTCTTCACTAGTTATAAGGATGAAGGAAGCTGGAGGACTTGTTATACCTACTCCCTCTTGCAATCAACTATAGCCTAAGAGGAAAATAGATGGCACCTGGCAGCTTACTGTGAATTAGAGAGGCTAAACAAAGTTGTCATGCCCCTTCCTAAAGCTGTTCCTGACTTTGTCAATGTGACAGGCAAATGAGGTAGTCCAGGCACAAAGTGAGTGCGATAGGATTACTAACTTTACCAACGCTATTTTATCTATTTATATGGCTGCGGTTATCCAGGGCAAGTCTGCTTTCACCTGGAAAGGAGGCCACCCTGTCCAGGGCTAATTGAACTCTCCCTCATAGTCATTGCTCCATCATCCTGTTAGGCAGAGAACTGAAAGATGCCTCCCTTTCTGAGGACAGATATAAAACAAACTTGATGACATCATTTTGATCAGGAGGAATGAGATTACAGAAACAGAGGTCAAAAATCATTTGCAAAATGGGTCCCACTTGACATTTCCCAATCAACCACACTCCTCTACACTTCCCCATCATGCCCCAAGAACCTCTTCATTCTGGCATAACTTCGGGCCTGGTTTTCACACCTCTTCAGTATCCTCTAGCCCTAGGGTCCCTACCTCCCTCTGATTAGAGAGTGGAGAATACAGAGTGCTTCCTAGAATCTCCACTTAAGGAGAGCATCCAGGTCAACCATCTCTTCATTTTCCAGCGTCTGCACTCCTCTGGTGTGTCTAGCATGTCCCTTTGCCCAAAGGGGTACCTTCTCACTCCCCTCTACTTTTCATCTTCCTTCTGAGCGCTATCTATCCTCACTAGATTGTGAGCTCCTCGAGGGCTGTCATTTGCCTTTCTTTGTATTCCCAAAGCTTAGCACACTGCATGGCACATAGTGGGTAATTAATCAATACTTGGTTGGTTGTCTTTCATTCTGGTAAAGGACCAAAATGACACAACTATGTTGGAGTCAAGATACAGTGTATGCAAAAGGGCTGATCAGAACAGTATGAGTTCAGAAGGCTCTCCCAAAGGTCAGGCACAAATAGTGCACATGAACATTTGAAGTGGAGAAGTGTCTAAATTTGTGCATCTCATGAGTCTTTTGAGCAACTGCAATTCTGCTTCATTCAGAGAGCACAGCAAATTATTTGATGTGGCCATGCCATGCTTGGTGGTCCTTTTGCCAGTGTCTTACACATCTCATTATCAATTCCAAAGTTCTTGAGAGTGTCCTTGTATTGATTGCTTCTTCTGACCTCCATGTGAACATTTGCCTTCTTTGACTTTTCTGTAAAATAGTCCCTTACGGAAAACATACATTTGTCGTTCAAACAATGTGGCCAGCCCACGGAAAAAGCACTCTCTGCATTAGAGTTTGAAAGCTTGGCAACTCAGCTCAAGAAACACATCAGGTACCTTATCTTACCAGAAGATCTTTAAAACCATCTTAAGACAATTCAAATGGAAAAGATTCTGTTTCTTGACATGGTGCTTGGCGGATTGTCCAGGTTTTATAGGTATATATGAGGTCAACACAATGGCTCTGTAGCCTTTCAGACTGGCAGGCAGTTTAATTCCTCTTCTCTCCCACACTTTCCTTCAGAGCCTACCAAACACTGAGCTAATTCTGGGCAATGCATACATCAACCTCATCATCTATGTGTACATCCCTGGAAAGTATACTGCTAAGTATACTTATCCACAGTATTCATTAGCAAAGTTTCTCCATTTGCTATAATCAATGGTTCCACGTATGGATGGTAAGCGTGGTGTTAGCTGGGGGAGAACCTGTGTTTTCTTGATATTAATTGTTAGGCCAAAGCAGCAGAGACCTTATCCCTACTTTCTTGCATCTCAGCCTCAGTCTGCATTGAATACCTAATCATTTGTGAACAAAAAGTCATGTACCAATTCTCCCTCCACTTTAGTCATAGTCTTTTCAAGTTAATTAATTTACCATCAGTGTGATAGCTAACCCTGATGCCATTTTTGTCCTCACTGAAGGAGTCTGACAACACTACTGAAAACATCATGTTTTTAAAAAAGTATGGGAGGGGTGGCTAGGGGGCATTGTGAATAGAGCACTGGCCCTGTAGTCAAAAGGACCCGAGTTCAAATCCAACCTCACACTTAACACTTACTAGCCATGTGACCTTGGGCAAGTCACTTAACCCCAACTTCCCTGCCTTTCCCTCTCCAAAAAGCAAAAAAAAAAAAAAGGTATGGGAATATATCTCACACAACCCTGCTTCCCTCCATTAGTGACTGGGAAAGTATGAGAATATCATCCATTATCCAGAACCTGCACAAGCATGCTGTCATGAAACCAATGTATGATACTGATGAACTTCTCTGGGCAACCAAATTTTGACATAATTTTCCACAAACCCTCACATCTAAACACATCAAAGGCCTTGGTCAGACTGACAAACACTGTGTACAGAGCTCTATTTTTGCTCCTTGCATTTCTCCTGTAGTTGTTGGTCAGCAAACATTGTATCGACCACTCCTCAGCCCTTTCTGAAGCCACACTGGCTGTCAGGCAGATGACCATCTTCCAGGTGAAGGATCAGTTTATTAAGGAGGACCCTGGCAAGAATGTTCATAACATTTTTCTTTGGCCTCATCCAGGTTTGTCATGGCTGGAGCAGAAGCTCTAATGATGGTAGCATGGTGCTTTCTTGCAAATGGCAATCATATTGTCACAAGCCTGTCATTCACTCCTTTTGGGAGGTATACAATCTTCTTGACTAGATTAGTTTTTTCACAATGCTCTTCCTATCAATGAGGCCACTCCAGAAAAAAATGTATATATAGCTCTGACTTAAGCTGGCCTTCATTTGCCAGCCTTGTTTCATTCAGGGCTGCTAATGAGAAGCAATATCTGCTGAGCTTTCTCACAAGAAGAGCTCTTTGTCTTTCAGGTATAACGGATTTCACGTTATCCATAAGGGTGTGCATATTCAACGTACCGATGATGAACAGAATCATCTTCACAAAAGTTTTTGTTCTATTTTTTTGTGTTTTGAACACAGGGTAGGATCCCTACCTGCCATAGTAAGAAGGCCCTTTTCTAGCCCTTTCCTATGCCAGGAGATGAACAGCGTGATACTTAAAAAACACTGCTCAGATACCCACAGAGTTGCTGAATACCAGTGCTTCTTCAATCCAGCGAGCTGACCCTATAACCTGGGCCACGTATGTGTAAAGTTGTGAATATAGCTCCCAGCGTATCTGCAACTGTTGCTTCATCACTTTCCCATCACCAAAGGACTTCGATACAGGTAAAAATGATAAAAAGGCATGGCTTATGTCTTTTGACTAGCATAAACTGGATTTAAGTGAGGCTGAGTTGCATGAAGTCATCAATCTCACTTTCTCTTCCAGAGTCACTAGAGTCCAGTAAAATGACTGGTGATGGCTTGAGATACAGTAAATGATCTTGGCATCTTTGATAAATAACCAAGCTCTAAACATTCTACAGCACCTATTTCTGCTGCATTCATGGCGCATTTGAACAAATTGCTCATATCTGCCCATTCCACCAGGGGAAGTCTTCACATACTTGGTGTAGATACCCCCCCAATATATGAATAGATTTGAGGTCCACTGGTTACCCTCTACTGGTGTCACCCATCTGCCAAAATGGTTTATTGGGATGTAGTTGCTGCCCATGCTACAGCTTCTTGGAGCCACAAATGAGAGCCAAGAGGCAAGTTGTATACCAAAAGTGGAAAGCAGCCCTGAAAAGGTCTCAGCAGACCTCACACCAGAGATACTAGTCTTCCCTGACACCTGTACACCCTTATAGAATAGCTGCCTATACAAGAGAAAAGGGTGGAAAATCAGTCTTGAGAAAGTCCAGCCCACTCAGTCAAGTTGAGGCATATACCCTTGGTGGGTGAAGAAAATCAAGAATATTCTAGGTGGTTTGTAATTATCTAATGACACTTAACCTCAATCTAAGAGGGAAGCTCAAAGGCTTATTGGGCTCTTCCAGCATTTTGTTCAGTCATGTTCTCACAGACCAAATGTCCATGGGATGTTCTTGGCAAAGATGCTGAAGTGGTCTTTCATTTACTTGTCCAGTTTTATACAGGCAAGAGTTAACTGACTTGCACATGATCACACAGCTAGTAAGTATCTATGGTCAGATTTGAACTCTGTCTTTCTGACTCCAGGCCCAGCGCTCTATCCACTGTCCCACCTAGTGACTTTCAGTTTTGGAGAATTCCTATTTCCCACTTATGTCCTGATGGCTTTCACATACCAAGTCACCTGCAAGTGGATCTCTTTCTAGTAGGACCTATACCAAACTACAGCATGGAAAGACCTAAAGTAATCTGTCTAGCAGTCTTACCTCTTGACACTGCTAGGCCCATGTTTTTAGACATCTCTGCTCATAAAGAGCAGAATGAGTGGAATCTCTGGCAGATAGGATGGTCAGACCACAGATTTGACCACAGGATGGTCAAAATAAATGTTCATTAGACCTCCGGAGCTGCCAATTACCTAAAGCAGCCACTCATTATGCTATTTCTAGAAAGTAGCTGTTCACCAGTTACTGGGCCCTAGTTGCCAGTCAACAGATGACACTGGCTCACACAATTACTCTTTGTTCAGAGTTGCCTATTATTAATTGGGCTACACAAGCTAGCTCTTGGTAGGTTCCATGTGACTTCTGTTGGTAAATGGAAATGGTACATTTGAAATCATGCTTGCCTATGTTGTTCCAGTGTTTGTGCCTCTGAAAAAACAAGTTTTAACTATGCCAGAGGCCTCAAGATCCTTGATTCCTGAGAGGGTTCCAGAAAAATCGCTTTCATCTGCCTCAGTTGATAGGCTTCCTTTCCTTTGGGATGGTTTAAACAACTCCTCCCCAGAGAGGAATTGGGAGAACAAAGAATGATAATATTCAGAGGTGCCTTACATCTAAGTTTTTATTTATGACTTTTACTTTTTACATTATCACAGTTTCCCCAATATCTCCCCACCAAGACTCATCTCATAGAACAAAGAATATTTTTTTAAAGTTAAAGAAAGAAGAGAGGGGCAGCTAGGTGGTGCAGTGAATAGAGTACCCACCCTGGAGTCAAGAGGACCTGAGTTTAAATCCCACCTCAGGCACTTAACACTTACTAGCCATGTGACCTTGGCCAAGTCACTTAACCCCAATTGCCCAGCCTTCCCCTCTCCAAAAAGCAAAAAAATAAAAAAGAAAGAAAGAAAGAGGAGAGAAAAAAAAATCAGCACCACTGACCAATATATTGAAAAACTCTTAAAACACATACAACAGGGCAACATTTATAAACCTCTCATCTTCACAGACGAGTGGGTTGAGGGTGTCTTCTCATATCTCTTATTCAAATAATGATTGACTTTCATAATTTTGCTGTGCTCACGTCTGATTTGTGTGTGTGTGTGTGTGTGTGTAACCAACCATTCATTCCATTTACACCGTTGTAGCCACTGTGTATATTTTTTGGAGAGCTCTGCTTACTTCACTCAGCATCAGTTCATGTGAGATCTTTCCAAGTTTCTCTGAATTAATCACATTCATCATTTGTTAAACACAGTACTATTTCATTACACTCATGTACCAGAATTTCTTTAGTCATTCCTCAATCAATGGGCATTTACTCTGTTTCCAATTCTTTGCTATTACAAAAAGTACTGCTACAAATTTGGTATATATGGGGACTTTTTTTTTCTGCTTTTTGGAGGGAGGAGGGCAATTGGGGTTAAATGACTTGCTCAAGGTCACATGGCTACTAAGTGTTAAATGTCTGAGGTCAGATTTGAACTCAGGTCCTCCTGACTCCAGGGCCAGTGCTCTATTCACTGTGCCATTTAGCCACCTGGGGACCTTCTTCTGATCAGCGGCTTCTCCAGATAACCCTGGACATGGGATGAAGAATCAGTGACTGTACTAAACGTGTCATTAAATGGTCTACAACCCTGGTGTTCCTTGTATTGCTCCTGGCTCATCATAATGACTTCATTATCTGCAAAGATTTGTCCTTGCCTACCACAAAGACCAGAGAGTTAAGATCTGAGACGATGACCCTGTTATTCTGAAAGTCCAAAGTGGGCTTTGTTTTTTTCCATAGTTTCTGCCATGCGTTTTGGGAGCCTACAAAAATTTTTGTTGTTCTTGCTTCTGTTTTGCTTTTGTTATCTTTTTAGTTTAGGTTTTTTTTTTTAACTCCCTCTTTAGATCCCTGGTACTGCTTATGTCAGGCTCCTTACAACTTCAAGATTGTGATTTTATAGTAAAAATTCCATTTTAATGACAGGTACTCTAAAAGATTCATTCTTAGGACACTGCCACCAAGAGATGGCATATGACAACATCTCTGTCTACCAGAGTTCTCACTTCTTCCACCACATAAATTGAGTTAGTTTTGTTTTCCCTGAAAGACAATAACGTTGCAAAAGTCTGATAGATTTTCTTTGTGGTCTCTGACCATATTGGCATGGATGCCTGGTCACCTAAAGGCATAAAAAGGTCACTCATGTGGAATCAGGGTTCTTCGGATCTGGTAGATGTCCTAAGATTGTGTGAGTCACCATACCTTGCCCTGATGACCAGACAGGGTATCCATAAAGCAGCAAGAGGAGCTCACTTCTACTGAGCTATGTGCTACAGAAACCTTGTTGACTATCCTTTCTATGTTGTGGGTAGGCAAATCTCCTTTTGTTAATTGCTAAATGACCTACAAGTATTTCATTTCATTCCAATACTGAACTTAAACCTTTAACTGGCTTGAACTAGACCTACCCATTAAAACGTCATACTTGCTCAGTCACAAGAAACACTAGTATTCCCACTCCCCCTCCAAAAAGAAAAAAGAAAAACAACACAAACAAAAAAAAGAATCCCAGATGAAGAACTGCTTTCTTTACTTCCATAAAAATAAACTTCATTTTACTTTGATACGATGCTGTTCCCAAGACCTAGAATTTGAGTGATCCAGGAATAATCCTAATCAAAAGGCATTTGCGAAGGCACTCACAGTAATACTAGTATATTAGAATATACGTGTCCATACAGGTAAAAAATTGTCTCACTTTATTTTCAACATGCATACTACTAGAGAGGACAACTTGAAAATTCCTAAACTGCAACAGGAAGGGGAGAGAGGAATGGAAAGGAGTAACAGTAGTAGCTGATCAGAAGAACTTAATATGTCAATTATTTACTTATTATCTAAACATGATGATGATAATAAATAATTATTGTGTGGTACGTGAAACAGAAAGCTGGAGAGAGTCAAAGAGCTGGCTTCAAGTCCTCCCTCTGATGCATTAGCTGTTGCCAGACCTCTCAGTGCCTCAAGCAATTCTCTAAGACTATAATTAGAAATAAGCTGTGATCTGCAGGAGTTAACAAGTTCTTTGCAAACATTAAATTGGCTTATATAAATGTTAGTGGTTCTCATCATCATGACCACCATGACCATCCCCACAACTATCATCATCATCATCATCATCATCATCAACCTCCACAGATGAAATCAAAAGTGCAAATCTGCCCTGTACATCTTGGCAGTAGGTAGGGGCCAAAATTAAAATAGGCTAAACTTCTTTGGGCTGCAAATATGTTTTTAGAGACTCACTTTTCAAGTAAAGGTATAATAAATGATTCAACTATTTTGCAAATAAAACATTTTTCAAAAGGGATATTTTAATTAATATCAATTAATTACACTTACTTAAGATTTTTATTTACCATGAACTCACTCCTCAGACTACAGACAGGCAATGGTTGGTTGCTGGGGGGTCACATGACAAACAGGGGGCGAGTGCTCAATAGCAACCCACCAGCCAAGTTACAAGACAGCACAGTAGTAACTAGAGGAAAGCAGGGACAGGGGCAAAGCACTGTTACATCTTTATCTTCTTTTACATCCTCTACATTTTTAACAGCCACCAGAAATCCTCAGGCGGGCCTCGAGCAGCCCATGGGCCATATGTTATTATGCAGGCCTGGTCAAAACCATAAAACAAAACAAATTTTAAAAAATAGAAGTTTCTGGTTTTTTATGATGCAGTGTGATATACAAAGCACTTTCCTCACAATTCATATTTATATAGACATTGAAAGTTTACAAAACAATTTTCTCCTAAAAAGCAATTTTAGATGGGAATGATGGGGTTCAGGCTCTTGGAAACCCCTTGAATCTTCCCACAGGATGAGGCATTTGCATGAGGCCATAAGCCTTTCATTATCACTAGGCTCAAATCTTCTGTTACTCTTAACCTAACCTAGCCCTCCACCGTGCAGCTACTTCCCTCCCTTGATCCTATCAAAATATCTATACCCAAATCTGTTACCCTTAAACTAGCCTAGCCCTCCATTGTCTGTCATCTCCAGGTACCCTTCAGCTATTTCCCACCCTTAATCCCCTTCCAGGAGTCTGACCTCAGTCCCATCAAGATCTTCCTTAGATTCCTCCTCAAGACCTACCCCAACCCCCTTCTCTAGACCTTCCCTAGATCTCTCTCACAATCTTTCTGCAAGTAAGATCCATCTTGCCTCCGGTTAGGTGCTGCGATTCAATTTAGCTCAGACTCAGTCTGCATCAGATTGTTCCAGCCCACTTGTCCAATACAAGCATCACAAATATTTAGGCTCCTTAAGAGTCTATCCAATATGGGGAATCTTTAATAAACTTTGTTTTCTTTGGTTGAGAGAAGGCTTGAGTCAAATTCATTTGACAGGACCCAGCATGTTGGTATTTTGGGGTCTCGAGCCCAAACCTCAACAGGTAGTGTATATATTATTCTCCCTATTTTACACTGATGCTAAGCAAAACTGTGCAATTTATTGAGGGTAATTAAAGAAGAATCAGGGCCAGAATTTGAACCTAGGTCTTGGTGTTTTAAAACCAGTATTCTTCCTGTTATAATACGATATGTCTCCACAACCACCATGTGAAACTGAGAAAAAATGAAAGGAGTGTGGAGTAATAAATAGAAAAAGTTACGAGTCTGACTGAAAAAGTACAAAGAAGCAGTTAAAGGGCACACATGGCTGAAAGATGGTACAATGCAGACTCACAAGAACAGTGGACAGTAAGGTCCAAGCTCAGTGCTGTCAAGGGATCATAACTTAATTGAGGAGGGGGAAGTGAATGTCAATCAATAAAGGCAAAACAAATGTGGAACAGTTCCTATTCTCGAGGAACTTAGCTTCAAAAACAGGAAAAGTGCTTTGGCCCAATTTCACAAAGCCCCAGTGGCAGAGATGGGATTAGAATTAAGGATAGTTAGTGTTCTTTCCACCACTCCTCGTATTCAGAGACACTGTCTATTACTCAGAGGCCTCCCAATCTCACAATATAACCCACTGACCCAACAATTTTTGCTAATGGGTGAATTTTCACGCATCACTTAAGGTATGTTGAGACACATTTCAAGGATGTCATGTAATCACACAATCTGGGAATTACAGTCAGTTTTACTATAATGTGATATATGCATTCCCCAAAATGGATCATGCTATATGAAATCACTCAATAAAAACCCCAGGGCTTATGAGGGTATATGGGTAAGGGGAACAATATTAAAAAATCTCATCAGTGACATACTATAAAAAAAGATAGGGACTTAATAAAAATGATACCACACCTTTATAGATGTTAAATGGTTAACTACTAATAAACAGTGGCCCCAGACAATGACCCAAACCTGGGGCTGTACAAACAAGTTGGGTGGTCTGTTAACTCCAGGGCTTTTATATCTTTTTATAATATAATAAGAGTGTAAAGAAGGAGCAAGGGTGCTGCTCACCAGCCCTTCTCCAAGTATTGCTCCTGTTGGACCAGAAAATATGCAATAAATAAGGCACTTTGCCTTGAAAAAGATTGGAGAAGTGGGTGTATGAAGAGTTGTAGCTTGAGTTATTGTGAAGTGGCACAGTTTTCACATTCTATTTCTAGTGGAAGAAAACATGCAGAAGCAACCTCAAAACTTGCTTTATACTCAAAATGTTTCTTCATATCTTAATTGTATTAGAACAAAGGTCTAACAACAAGATCATTAGAACAAATTTGCTTTTTCAAAGCACACATTATAGTAGAACTGATAGAACTGGGATTGAAAACAGCATGGTGAAAAGAGCATAGGGTTTTGGAAACAGAAGTTCTACCTCCAAGCCTTGGCTATGCTACCTAAGTAGTTCCATGACCCCAACTGGGCAAATCACTTAACCTTTGAGGCTCAGTTTTTTTATCTAAAAAATGGAAATAATAATAAATCTATTATCTAATAACATGATTTTTAGGATCAAACATAATAAACATAAGGCACTTCGAAAAGCTCTATAAATTTATTAGTCATTATTACTGTGGCCAATAGAAAACAGTCTATATGGGACTTAGAGATAGTGGAAAACCATTGATGAAAAATACTGGAACAAACTAGATGAACCAGTGGCCACTGAAAATTATTTTTGGCAGCTAAATACAGAACAGTTTAGAGCAATCATTTCTCATCCAAAATATTTTTTTCTCAGTTCTGAGATACTGACTCTAAACAGATGGCATTACCAATCCATTAAAGCAGTCAGCCCAAGAAAATAGCAGAGAAGTTGACAGTTATTAGTACAAACTGGATGAGGCAGACTCTGTGAGGCTCTGTTGACAAATGCTCTGGCAATTCCTAACAAGAATAAAACATGAGAGTCTCCCTCTTAGTATACTTGGCTTCCTTGAAGATTAGTTGAAAAATGACAAAGAACAAGCATGGCACCAAATAAGAGATATGAGAAGATAGGCCCAGTTCAATACTTTTCAGGGGGTAGAAGGTCTACAAGGGTAACACACTGTATATATTTTCAGACTGTTTCTATGTATTAATCAGTTTTACTGATTTTTTCCCTCTTCTTCCTCTTTCTCTTTTTTTTTCCCCCTTTGGAGAGGGAAAGGCAAGGTAATTTGGGTTAAGTGACTTGCCCAAAGTCACACAGCTAGTAAGTATGTCAAGTATCTTAGGGCCGCATTTGAATTCAGGTCCTCTTGACTTCAGCACCACCTAGCTGCCCCTCTTTTTTTCTTTAAAAAATAACTGTTATGTGGAGTGGCTCACTGGGAGTGGTGAGGGAGGTATATTAAAAAAAACTCTGGTAACGTGAAAAAGGCTTAGCTGAAATGTCATCTCCTCCAGGATGCCTTTTCTAGTCCCTCCAAACTACTAGTTACATCACCTTTAAGGTGACCTTACAGCTCTTCTTTTGTTTCGATTTATAAATGTAAGCTTCTTTAGGGCAAGGCTGTTTTTCTTTTTTCTTTATATTGCCATTACAAAAACAATGTCTGACAGAAAGTAAGTAAGTGCCTTTTGACTGATTAATAAATGCATAGATAATAATGGCATCATTTCTGATCTTTTCAAAACATAGCAAGATCTTGGAGTGTATTCTGAATCACAACAGAGAGACCATTAAGAAATTTCTTTCTTAAAGTCCACAAGGGGAAAAAGGTAGAAAGAGATGTCAAAAGAAGTAATAGTAAAGAAATAGGACTGAAACAAAAAAAAATTAAGCATCACAACACCCAACCAACAGGTGAATCAGTGTTTTTGTGGGACTTAACTACAAAAGGCGAGGACACATAAAAAGGGAGAGGGGAAGAAGATAAAGGAGAATATGTGATGTACCCAAATCAAGTGAAAAAATTAGCAATGAAAGGAAAATAACTCTTGCAGTCTCTCAGGAAAAAGACAGCCTACAGGAGAACAGATGAGGAGGCAAAAGGAGGAATTAAAATAGGAGGAAAGAAAAGGGCCAATTTCGTTTCACTGGAGGGAGTACCACTGATAGATGCTCCCATGAGGGAAGAAAAAGATTATTATATAAGAGGAGATGAGGAGATTTACAGAACTCAATTAAATAATAACACGATTCATCTGGAACAAAAGACTTAGAAGTATCAAGGAGGATATTAAGAATAGGGAGAGGACAGTGGGGCGATATCACTTTCAAACTTCAGACTATAACGTAAGAGTCACCAAAATCATTTGGTGATCAAAAAATAGTAAGAAGGATCAGTGGAAGAGACTAGACAAGAAATAATCAGAAACAATGGAATGCAATAACAGTAACTGATAAACTAAAATATATAAAGTACTTAGAAAAGTACTATTTGATAAAAACTGCTGGGAAAACTGGAAAGCAGTCTGGCAGAAATTAGGCTTAGATCAACATTTTACATCATATTCCTTAAAGATTCTAAATGGATATAATACTTAATATCAAAAGTCATATGGCTAAATAAAGTTTGGTACATGAATATAATGGAAAATTACTGTGCTGTAAGAAATGATGACTACTGGAGTAGCTAGGCCCTGGAGTCGGGAGGACCTGAGTTCAAATCCAGCTTCAGGCACATAACACAGAAACTAGCCATGTGACCTTGGGCAAGTCACTTAACCCCAATTGCCCTCCAAAAAAAAGAAATGATAAATACGACATATACAAAGAATCATGGAAAGATCAATCAAAGATTCCCAAACTTATCTGGCTTACCACCCACTTAAAAAAAAATTACTCAGTGGTTTCCTGGAAATTTACTTTCTTTAACCCCCCCCCCACCGTTTTTTTGAATTTGTGCCACCTGAGGCTACTACCACCCCTCTGGGGCAGTACTTCCCACTTTAGAAACCTATTATACATGAACTGATGAAGTGAATTAAGAAGAGGCAAGAAAATAATATATACAATGACAATAAACACGTAAGCAAAAAACCACAACAGTATTTAATGCCACAGGGGCCAGCACGCCTCAGAGGGAGAAGCAAGGAGGCGCACTGACCCACACAGCAGCTAGACGGCAAAGCGGGCAAGGGGACTATGCCTGGAGTCGGGAAGGATTATCTTGTGAGTTCAAAACCGTCCTCAGAAACTTACCAGTTGTGCGGCTCTGGGCGGGTCAGGCAGCCCTGTGTGCCTCCATTGCTCCCCTATAAAACGAGCTAGAGGAAGAAGTGGCGAGCCATTCCAGCGCCTGTGCCAAGAGAACCCCAGAGTGCGGGCACAAGGAGTCAGACATGGCTGAAATGGCAACAACAAATTTACTTTATCCGCTGGCTCCCTAGGCAGAGAGGGGGTGCTGTTTCACTGACACAGCTGAGCTGTTCACCACCTTGGCAGACGCGGCACAGAGCAGCGGGGAGCTGCGCCTGGTGACCGACGTTCAAATCGCAACTCCGGCAACGCAGCCACGGACAGGTCACCAGTCTCCGTGAGCCTCATTTACCTCACGTACAAAATATATACCCAAAGGATCTAATAAGGCCATTGGGAGACTCAAATTACAGGTAAAAACTTCGCATATTTTAAACTGCAACATAAATGTAAGTTATTATTTTATTACCTTTATGTGATACTGTGGCTCAAAAAATGTCATCAAATATCTAGCAATTACCTTAGACAGTCTGGTCCTGAGAGAACAGAAGCACAATCTGTGCCTCCCAACTTGGTGAAATCGGCCCAAAGGCATCCTCCATCTCGCACAGGTTTTAAGAACACAGCAATATTATCCATACCTCCCAAAATGAGGAGGCCTCACATCTCAGAGAAAGAGGACTTCATGACCTCTAATTATTATATTAACTACATTAACAGAAACCTTAAAAGCATGCTGCTTTGAAATCTAACACACACACATGCATATACATATGTGTGTGTCTGTGTTTATGTATATGGAGATATATACATGTTCAGTTTGTGTATATGGAGATATATACCTGGAGATATAGATAGATAGATAGATAGATAGATAGATAGATATGGAAATATATATATATATATATGGAAATATCTCCATATATGTATGTACATGCATGTGTGCAAGTTTATTATTTTAATTTTGTTTAGCTTTGGTTAATATTAACATGGATTCTAATTCCTCAAAAACTGAGCCCAGCAGTGAAGGATGGTAGTTTTCTGCTGTTTTGAAAAGGAAGAATATGGGTGTGACTGACACAGGATTCAAAATTCTTTCCAGAAACAAACCACAACATGAATATCAGTATACAGATACCTGAGAGTTAATTCAATACCTCAAGTAAGGATGAGGAAATCTAATGTGGGATAGGTAGCACTGAGCTACACAGTGACCTTGTGAAGCTATACGTTTTAAATTCATGTAGTCTGTCATTTTGCTCTTTGTAAAATATTACCAATTATGTTTAATAAAAACAAAATTAAACATATTTTTCCATGATGAAACAAATTATATACTGTCATCTTACACAAGTAATTTGGCAGATCTGCACTGGGTGAGGAAACAAGAAGCCAGAAACCTAGAATTTTATTCCTAGACAGAAGATTCTGAAATAAGTGGAATAATATCTATCTATAAAAGAGGGTCAAAATTAGTTTGCCTTTGTTTTTCTCCTCTGGCCCTTTAAAAGATAAGGCCTGGAACTGGATTCAACATTTTTGGCAGGTTTCCAAAGTAATAATCAGATCATCCTTACCATAAAATCATAAGATAATAACTTGAATTTATAGTATACTACACTTTTAAGTGTGAACAGTGATTTTCTCACAACCCTAGGAGGTAGAAAGTACAAGTACTATTATGCTTGTTTTACAGATGATGAAATAAGTTCTGAAAGTTTAAATGATTTGTCCATCCTCACACAGCTCAAACTCAGGTTTCTTGTGCAAGTCCAGCCCTAAGGGCACCAACTTTGGCTATCTCTTAGATTCAGAGCTAGAAGGGACCCTGAACCAAAGACCCTTGGAAGTAGCACTACTTCCAGTCCAGTATCCACTACCATTATTGGGGAAGAAATCACTGGGGAGATGCAGTCAGATACTTCTCCTTAAAGTGCTATAGCCACATTGACAAAAGACTCAAAAACAAAGTCCTGGTCACCAAAGACTTTGGCATTGTCATGCAATTCAACATCAAAATGGGGTGGGATCTGATTAGTGGAAATGACATTACAGAAACAGTATTACTATCTACTTTGCTGCTGCACCTAAGGGTCTTTCCATTTGACTTGGAACTGAAAGCTTCCCCCTACCCCTTTCTAATGGGAATTTGGCATCATTAGAATATGAGCTCCTAGACAACCAGCACTTTTTTGGGTGTATTGCCATCACTCAGCAAGCAGCTTTGCAATAACAGTAATTTTTTTATAAATTCCTTATTTATTTATTTATTTATTCATCAAGGGACTTTAGATGTCTCCTAATCTCATTTAAAGAGGAGGAAGATGAGGACCAGAGAGGCTAAAGGACTTGCCTAATGATGCCACACAGTGAAGTAACAGAATGGGAATTTGTGAGTAGGTATTAACACCAAAGCCAGGGATCTCTCCCAGCTCTTTTAGGTATAAGTTATGTGACCTCAATAAGACAAAGGTTATTAACTCAATGATCTCAAATGTCCCTCCCAGCTCTAAATCCTAGGAAAACCTCCAACATTCTATGACAGGGAGTCATTAACTGACAGGTGGGACACATGCACGCCTGTCTGTAAAAGCCTATTTGTGGGCACAACATATTCTACACAGGCCTTAGGAACTGGGGGGTTGAGAAAGTCACATGAGATCAGTGACTGAAGGCCAATGTATAGCCCTAGAGCAGTGTCTTCTAAGTAGTACTAATATCTAGCACTCGAGTTCTGGATCACTGTTGGGGTAAAATGAGGCACTCACAAATCACTCAAAGGTTAACAAAAAGAACTTATTTTTGCCTTAATATAGCACGGATAGGCAGCAAGTATATTGGCACTCAGTTTCTCTGAAACTATATGGGGGGGGGGGAGGGTGTAAAACCTAATCTAATCCAGTAATCTGAGGAAACAGGAGCAATTAGGTATAAACTGGCGGAGAAGCAGTGGAACTGGGATGAAGGGGACTTCTACTCTATTTCCTACCACTCATCTAGGACAGAAGACCCCATCTCTTGGGTTTGAGGGCCAGGAAGATAAAAATCTGTCCAGAGGGAAAAGTTGAGGGAGCTAACTGAGAAGCCCCTGTCACCCTATGCAAGAGTTGCCCCTATGTCAGCCTATGCACCTTATGCAGAGTTCTATCTCTGTTCTAGTGAGTTCAGGTGGGAATTGGGTAGGTTTGATCCTCTAAAGACAAATACCCTGTCTACCGTATTACAATGTAGATATAGGAATTCAGGTGGGTTAGAAATAGAACCACCCCTCTCCCCGGGTGGCTAGGTGGCTCAGTGAATAGAGCACTGGCCCTGGAGTCAGGAGGACATGAGTTCAAATCCAACTTCAGGCACTTAACACTTACTAGCCAGGTGACCTCAGGCAAGTCACTTAACCCCAATTGCCCAACCTTCCCACCTCCAAAAAGAAAGCAAAAAAAGAAAGAAATAGAAACCCCAAAGAAGTAGGCAATATGGAATAAGCCACCACATGAGAGATAAATCTCAGGATCATAGGACCAAAGACTTAGAGTTAAATGGGGTCTCAAAGGTCATGTGGTCCACTTCCCTCATTTTACAGATGAGGGAGTTAAGATAGGGAGATAGGAAGTGACTTGCCTACAGGCATAAATGCAGTGAGTGGCAGAGTCAGAATTATGACTCAGCTCCCAGGATCCAAGTCCAGAACTCTTTCTATCATACCACAAATGTTCAGATAAGAGATAAAAGGTCAATTGGTACTGTTAGTTTTGCGGGAAGTGGTTCTGGTTTGGGTAGGAAAAAATAATTGGAACCCCCTTATTTGTTCAAAACATCTTTATACTTTAAAAAACCAACTTAATTCCACAAAATACTGCTGAAATCTCTACACCTGCAGCATATGTGAAAAACATCAGAATTCTCCACCATGCTACATCTTCATATAATAACCAGGTGTGGCCAATGTAGAAGGTCACATTGGGAACTAGTGCCTTATGACAGAATACTGGGAACTGAATAAGAAAGTCACCCCATAGCCTCTCTGATATGGTGGTAATAGCCCCCAGGTATAGTGTCACTGATTTAGCTAATGCTTCTTCCACTTCTCTCCGCTCCCCCATCTCCATTCTCTAGAAGTGTCAAGAGTAATTGACTTTGACCTGGAAATATTCTTACAATGTTCCCACATTGGTATCAAATTCTCCTACATATTGTCATAATACTGTTTAATATAATCTGGACAATGTGCCTTATCTTGTTGTGATTTCCTCCGTCATCATACTGATAACATCATGCTGGCTGAAGAGTCTTTCAACTATTCCCACTGCTGTTGAGGTATACAGTCATTTCCTATCTCCTCTCTCAGTGAGTACAGATTTAACCTTCAGCCTTTCAAGATTGGGAAAATTTGGAAAGACTCATTAGACAGAGTATACCTAGTCCATGCAGGATAAACTCCTGCCAGGCACTGAGCTAAGTACTTTTGCAAATATTTTCTCATCTCACAATAACCTTGGGAAGTACATGTTATTATTACTCCCATTTCATAGTTGAAGAAACTGAGACAAACAGAAGTTAAACAACTTGCCCAGGATCACAAGTCAGTTCACGCAAAGTAATACATGGAAGGTGAAGGGAGATTTAAGAGGAAGTGATTTTCCGTATCTGATGCCTCCAATACAGAAACATTCTACCTTCCTACTGTTCTTAAATCTCAGTCCAGTGTTCTTTGCACTGGATTCAAAGGGTTCGAGTCCAAATCTCCCAACTACAAGTCCATGCTGCATTTAAACATCAGTAATATAATGCTGCTAACATAGAATTTAGAACCCAAAGATAAAATGGACCTTAGAGATAATTTAGGGATACATTCTAGAACTAAAAGGAACCCGAGACATCATCAAGTCCAAGGCCTTGGATATGTTTGGCCTTCAAACTAAAAATGGTTTTTATGTTTTCAAATAAAATTCTGCTATTATATTTAAAATTGTCAAAACCATTCTTAACTTAAGAGCTGCTGACTCCTGATCTAGTTCAATTTCTTATTTTTCAGAGGAGGAAACAGTCTTAGAGAGATTAAATGATTTGTCTAAGGTCAAACTGGTGACAAATGGAAGAACCAAAATTCAAACCCAAGTCTTCTAAATCCATATATATATGTTCCTTCCACCACACCATAAAAGGGAAAGAAAATGAGATCCCCAAGGAGAACTAACAAGCCTAAGGCCACACTTCATCTTAATCCTGTTTGTTTTAATTGAGGTTTCTATTTTTCTGAAAAAGGATCATCAAGTCTCTTTGTTCAGGGAACATAACAAATCTAAAACTACCTATTATACCATGTCCAAGCAAATTTTAAAGTCAACTGCTTCCTAAGGTTCAGTCTCTTTTTCTCATGGCAGCTTTTTTCATTCACTATACAGTTTATGCTGTATAGCATAAATGAGATTGTCTGTAATCATCTCTTAGATAATTCTGATGTATTCCAAAGCTTCCCCTAGCAGCATGAGCTTCTTCTTATGTTGTTAGCAGAGAAGAATAGGTTACTTTGAACCTTTAAAAGACAACTTAAATCTAGGTGAAAAGTTCTGGCCCATTCGTCCCCACCCCATTCCAAAGAATGTGCTGAGACTACTAAGAAATCAAGAAGCTTGAAGAAGGAAAAATACCCAAACCTACCAACTCATTACTTGTGGATGTAAGTCGCAGTTTTTCTTCAATCTCCTTTCCGATTTTCTGAACAGTCACCTGAGTCTGTTTAATTGCACACTGAGCTCTGTGAAGCCTGCAAATAAAAGTTACAGTGAATGAAACCCAGCTTCTTGATCCAGCAGAGGAAAGGAGAGGAGAACTCATGGTTTTCCTACCCTTTCAAGTTTACAAAGAGAGCACTTTTCTCACTACAAATCTGCTGTGAGGGAGCTGGTTCAAGGATTATTATTCCTATTTTACAGGTGAGAAAAATAAAGCTCAGACAATGGGAGTCACTCTTCCAGCTGAGAAATGTCAGATGTAGGGCTCCAACCCAGGGTTCCAGACAAAGCTCCTCTCACTGTGCTAGGCTAGCCTCTCATGTGGATATATGATCACTTATCCCATTGACTATCAAAAGGTACCAAAGTCAGAAGCAAAACAACAATATGGCACTCTACAAAATACTTTTTCATAACAAGCCCATAAAGAAGGTGAAACAAATATTTTTATTTACATTTTATAGATGAAAACACTGAGACACTGAAGCTAACGTTTACCCTAGGTCATACATGAACATCATGGAGCATCAGATCCCCAACTCAAGTCATCTGACTCAGAAATCAATACAATCTGCACTATTCTATTTCATAGACTAAAAAGATATAAACATGGCAGAAAAGTACATCTATTAATTCAGGGAAACAAAATGATCAATTTCTTCAGTCTTCAGCATATTTCAAAATATTCATAACAAGTATAAGAATTACAATGGAAAAAAGGCTTTCCTGAGAGTTCCTAACATATACAGTTCATTCTCAATGGCAGAAATAAAATTATAGGGAACAAATTTTAAAATAATAGAATTTAAAAGGACTTCAGAAGTTATCTAATACAACTCCTGTCACAAGAACATCCTCAATGATAGTACCAACAAGAGATCATCAAGCCCTCACTTGAAGACTTCTGGAATAGGGAACTTACCATACCACTCCATACCACTCCATACCTAATAGAGATTTAATCTGAGAAGTTATCTAGGTATGACTTTTTTTGGGGGGTCGGGGAGTTGTTGTTAAAAAAAAAGATTTTCATTTAAGTACAGACCTGGGTTGTGCTAAATGCCTTCTAATATTCATTTCTTTTGCTTTTTGGAGGGCAATTGGGGTTAAGTGACTTGCCCAAAGTCACATGGCTAGTAAATGTGTCAAGTGTCTGAGGCCGGATTTGAACTCCGGTCCTCCTGATTCCAGAGCCAGTGCTCTATTCACTGTGCCACCTAGCCGCCCCACTAACATTCATTTCAAATCTGAGATTCTTAAACTTCATTATTGTTAGGAAGCTCTTCCACATACTGAGCTAAAATCTCCATGTAATTTCCATTTAATGGTCTTATTTTTGTTCAATTTGTAGATAAGTAATTCTTCTTTCGTATAACAACCCCCTATGACCAAAATATAAGCCGCGATGTTTGTTAACAGGTGACACTACTATAAAATTATAAACTTGAAGAATTTTAAACTTGGAAAGGGTCTAAGCCCCTCACTTTTGCTGATGAGCTAACTGAAGCCCAGAAAAAAGAAGTGACTTATCTAGTTAATAGCTAACATTATGACTATTACTGAAGAATATTTACTTAATGCTAAAAAAACAAAAATATGCTCCCAGTCTAAAGTCCTGAATTAGACAGGTAGGACTCTAACCAAAAATGGGAGTGGGGTGAGAAAGAAAAAAGTCCAATAAAAAGGGAGAAGCAACAAGTGGTTACAATGTAACAGGTGTTGGTGCAGGGGAATAAGATCCAAAATAGCTACTAGGTCCATAGTAACTCCTCATCTCAACATTTGACCAAAATCAAGGATAACTGTTAAAAAGGTAAATCAGATGAGAACTTTGATTTTAAGACTTTTCTGTTTCATGTATTCTTCACATACTCACACATCACAAAAATGATTACAACTCCAGACTTAATGCTATTTCTGCAAAAAAGATCTCTTCACAACAGATCTAAGAGCTGATTCCTCTGCCAATACTGATTATGAATCCATGCACTTACACATTTCCACCAAATTTTGAATTTTCATAAATTGCTATATGGCCACAGAGAATTCCTTAGCTCATTACTACTTCTTATCTCTATTTTTCTAATGGACAGAGACATTTAATAGCTTTCTCAGGATTCCCAAGGAATCACACTAAAGAAGCATTACCCTACTCTCTAAGCTTCTGGTTGTGATGTGTGTTGTTTGTTTGCTTTCAAATCCTGCAATAACTATGCCGTCCCTCTGTGTTGTACTTTAGGGTATTTAAAAGAACAGAATTCAGATTCCTTATTGTAATGACACAATGGTCCCCAAATTCATCTAGATCCATGAGTACAGAGTTAAGTCTGAAAAAGACAAAGAAAAGGTGGCTGGCTTCTCAGCTTTCTCTCATACAATTCCCTCTCATGTATTCTCTGAAAGTATTCCTCACCCAAACTATATTGATGAATGGAAAGATTTCTAAATTTTCTATGAATCATCCTACTCTACGCAGCCTTACTACTATCATGGGCTTCGCAGGGGAGCAGGAACTTGCAAGAATAGGGTATAGGGAGAAGGAAAAGAGTCAGATTTTTAAACATTTCTGTTTTCAAATGTCAGGATCTTTGGCAGTTAAAATCCTATGACCCAGTAAAAATTTACTACAGATCAGTGTGACTGGGAAGAACTCTTTTACCATCCCAGAACAGAGCCCACACTCTCCCTCCTCCACATCTTGTCTCATGTGATCTCTATATACAGAATGGTCTATTTGCCTTCTATCATTCCTCCAAGACCAAGTTCAAATACTATTGCTTCTATAAAGTCTTCTCTGGTGGAACTAGTTAGAAGGAGTATTTCCTTCATGTGACAGCATAGTACTTTGTGCTGATCTTATTCATATTATAACGGTTTTTTATATATGTATGCATGTATGTATCTTTTATGTCATCTACAAAATTATAAGTTTCTCAAGGGCAATGCGATGTAACAAAAAAGTATCAGAAGTAGAAATGAACAGACCTGAATTCAGATCCTACCTATGACATTGATTAGCACTGTGACTATGAGTAAGTTGCTTAACCTGGCTGTGTCTCATTCTCCCCAGTTGTCAAATGGGCAGAACAATTAAGCTGCTTGAGGTGAGGGCCTCCCTTCCCTCAGGACGTGGTCTGGCACATAACAGGCATTTAACTAAAGCTTGTTGACCAGATAACGGAAGCACGTATTCCAAAGGAATATCGTGAGGGAAGTGCTTTGTAAATCCTAATGTCATACAAACACAAAAGATTATTTGTACTGTTAACGGTCTCAGCATCAAACAGGGACTAAAAAATGCTTGTGAAATGAATGAGCGTATTGATTTCCAAATAATCAATATTTTAACTTTTCTAAGCTAAGCAAACCATAGCACTAAAAGATAAAAATATATTTTTTGTGATGGCAAAGAACTAGAAACTAAGGGGGTACATGTCAATTTAGGAATGGCTGAATAAATAATGGCATAAGAATGTAATGGAATATTATTATGCTGTAAGAAATTAAGAACTGGTTTCAGAAATTCTGGTAAGACTTGTATGGACTGATACAGAGTGAACTGAGAAGAATTAGAACAATTTATACTGTATCATCAATATTGTAAAAACAAATCATTTAAAAAGATTTAAGAACTCTGATCAACACCGTGATTAATTATGATTCCAGAGGACTGATGACAAAGCATGCTACCAATCTCTTACCAGAAGAGTGATATAGTAATGTGCAGAATGAGACACCAACTTTTGGATATATCAACACGGGAATTTGTTTTAACTCTGATTATTTGTTATAAGGGTTTTGTGTTTTTCTCTTTTTCATAGTGGGAGGAAGGTGATGTGGGGAGAAAAAATATGCACTTGATAAATGAAAAAAATTAATTTAAAAAGATAACTATATTCTAAACATATGGCTAATAAAAATTGAGGAACATTAATCTAGAGAAATAAATATCATCATAGTTAAAATCCATGGTCATAAGTAAGAATTTCAAGGTATACCTAATTGGAATATCTGCTACTAGAGGAAACAACAAAACAGTCTCCTGCTTTAGAAAGAGAAGGGGAAGGAAGAAAGTGCTGTCTGAAACTCACTGGTACTATGCAAACAGCCTTGTCAAATGGCTAAGACTTTGAAAATAAAAATGATTCATGACCATAATTAATGTATGACTTCAACTATTTGGCTCTTACTACCCCAGACGATTTCTGATCTTACCTTAGGGGCTTAAAACACACAGACAGAGTCACATTTCCTCCAATCTTCAGTGTTATCCAAATACAATTTCAGAGCCCTTGCTACATCAAGACAGTGCAATAACGTTCCCTTTGTAACTTAGCAGGAGAATAAAGTTCTGGAGTTCTGGGGCTTTTAAAAATAACACAAAACATCTCGATTCCACCTAAGGGAAGGGAAGCAGTCACCCTATCTGTATAACTGGCTGCCTGGTTTCAGGAATGTTCCTTGATTTTGCAAGCCTGGGAAAAGAATCCATAAGGAAAGAGAATATTATGTAGTCCCTCGGGTAACTGAAGAATC
This sequence comes from Pseudochirops cupreus, assembly GCA_028627135.1. Classification (NCBI taxonomy): domain Eukaryota; kingdom Metazoa; phylum Chordata; class Mammalia; order Diprotodontia; family Pseudocheiridae; genus Pseudochirops; species Pseudochirops cupreus. The sequence goes on along the minus strand of CM053582.1, from coordinate 156,691,365 downwards.
ACCATAATACCAACTCCAAAGTACAAAAAAAAATCTTCCTTTCATTAGTATTGAGGGACAAAATAATACTGCATGGCCTATATTATGGTCAGAGAAATGTTATTTCTACAAGGGGAGACAACAATAGTCTGTGTCAAAAAGACCTGGGTTTTGTAAGGCAGTAAGAATCAACAGTGTAATATGGTGATCAAAAAAGTGAATTTCAACTGCATTAGAAGCACAGAGTCCAATGTACAGCCTGTATTAGATGACTTGTTCTTCCAGTGGGGGTGGCTGACGAGGGAAGAAGAGAAAGATCTAGAATTTAAAGCTCTATAATCAAATGTTAAAAATATAAATGTATATATATACATATATATACAATTATTATTACTATTATTATTAACTACATCCAAC
>CM053582.1:156671426-156690469 GCA_028627135.1 Pseudochirops cupreus | reverse complement strand
TCTCTCTCTCTCTCTCTCTCTCTCCCCTACCATCTCTCTGGCTCTGACTCCCAGCTTCCTGTGGGCTCTGCATCCCTTCAGTAAACTCCTCCCACCACAGGCTCCATGTGACTACATTCAGCCTATGAGGGGGCAGAGTTTATCTTCATAGCAGGGAAGCTTCCTGTGGGCTCTGCTCCACCCTTCAGCAAATTCCTTCCATCACAGGCTCCATGTGACTACATTCAGCCTATCAGGGGGCAGAATTTACTTTCAGAGCAGGGAAGGTCTTCAAATTCCCCCCTAGGTCTGTTAAGGGGCAGGGAAGATCTTCAAATTCCCATTCCCATTACATCTTCCTGAGTCATCAGCTTGGAACTGCTCAGTTTTCATAGCCTGCCTACAGTGAAACATTCTATGCCCATGGTCCTTGATGGATTATGGAAAAGGTACATGTTTAGGCTACTCTTTATTTTGGTTGTATTTACATTTGAGAAATAAGATGTTTACTCTAATTTGGTCAGGGTCCCTTGTGGCCACAGATTTGGGTGGCAGCGGATTTCTCCAAATAAGTATCCAAGTCACCAAATAAAATCTTGAATATTTTCTTAGGAAACACCAAGAGTTTATTTAAAGGGTTTTTAGTGTCCTTCACCATGGTGATGGGAGACAAAGCAGAAAAGACTTTGATCTTCTGAGTCAGAGTTTGTTCAGTAGAAAATACTGGTAAAGCTAGAAGTAGAACTGTGGGTATGGCCCACATAGTACAGTTGCTTCTGACCATTCATCTCCAAAATCAAGTTGATTGTGGCAGGGAGGTCATATTTAGCCATTTCACCAAAGCTGAAAGCTCAAAATTATGATGAATCTGGGGAAAAGTGAACATTTTTTCTTGGACCAGGCATTCCCCTGACTCTTCCCCATCCACACATCATAACCTGCATCAGCCATCATGAAGGCCAAGCTGTTGTTGGGCAGTTTGAAATCCAGTTATTGGCAGAAGTGAGCAGACCATGCTGAAGATATGTGACAGAGTGTGAACCTTTCCTTGAACTATTTTTCTCATAAGGAATTTTACTAGACGTAGCCCTCTTCAGTTACAACTTCATACTCTTCATTTGGGTAGCCTGAGTGAGTGATATTTGACGAATATTCTTGTCGACCTCTGAGTCATCAGGTTTTCCTTTCCCAAAGAAATCATGTTGTTCAAGTAAATGGAGCGGACTTAAAGCCACCACATTTTTCGTCTAGCTAGAGTCACCTAGGTGGTATCTGAGGCAGGATTTGAAGGCAGGTCTTGCTGACTCCAAGTCCAGCACCTGACCTTAGATACCCAGTGAGGCAGCTCCTTAAATGAACAGAGAACAGTCCCTCCTCAGGACTCACGGAATCAGGAAGGTTCTGTCAATGATCAGCAGTCTACCTTTCAATACAGGACTCTTAGCGGGACGTTCCTGTACTGGCTGGTGCTGGGTGGAGCAGAGCTGGGTTAGTCTACTTGAACTCTGTAGCTTTTTAATCCCTTCCCAAACTGGTTGTAGTCCCCTTTCTAGTCTTATTATTCATTACTCTCCATCCCACACTAACTAAACTGGCCTTTCGGCTGTTACTTTTGCTGAACTCTCCACTTCTACTTACTAAGCCTTTGCATTGGCTGTTCTATGCCTGAAATGCTTTCCTCACTCTCTTCCACTTCTTAGAATGAATGTCTGCTTTTGTTTAAGCCTCATCTCAAGTTCTGTCTTTACATGAATCTTCTCTTGTTCCCCCAGCTCCTCTCCTTTTCTTGAAATTACCTTGCATTTATTTTTACAGGTTTATTGTGTATGTGTCTGTGTATGTTTGTATACATATATATTATCTTCCCCATTGTGAAGTGAGTTTCTTAAGGACAAAGGACTGTTTCGTTTTTATTTTTGCACCCCTAGTGTCTAGCACTCTTATATTTGTTAGATGCTTGTTGGTTGATTAGTTCTCTAAAGCATTTAGTTGAGTTAATACTCAGGTTAGCCAGTTGTCTCATTTTCTCCTCCCAGACTTTGAGCTTCCTAAGGACAGCCCTCTCCAAGTCCCTGAGGGGGGGGCCCCCCACCTAAATATTTTCTCTTCTCCAAAACCTAACACTGTATCCTGTGACAGTTAATAAATGTTGAATGAATGAATTCTCTTCTTATGTAAAATGAATGAGTTGGACTATGTGATTTCTGAGGCCCCATCCAATGCTCTATCTCTCTTTAATTTTCCTTTCAAGAGCCCAGTTGTTTTCCTTATGCGTAGTGTTGATTAACCAGACTGATCTTGACTTTGGGTAGTTAAGTTATGTATTAGCTGTAAGTACCAAATTTCTGTTCTGTAACTTGTGGAAAACAATCTCTCTACTGATTTTTTGCCTTAATGTTCCTTGGAGGGTATTTCCCATAAATCTGTGCTCAGTGACAAGTGGAAACCCTCAATTTAGCTTTCTGGCTCTGAAAACTCAAGAAGGCCTCGATGGAATGGTACTAAATAAATATCCCAAGTCATGTTCTATAACTGTCATTCTCACTCTTGCTGTCAGCCTTCTGCAAGAATTCCAGTTTTCTAATCCTGAAGAACTCCTGTACGTCTTGTTTGTGTTAAGCGAAAGTGGTGGTCTGTCACTTCAGTCTGTCTTGTGAAGCTTTTTGATTCCTATTTGGTTTTCCTTTGGAGTGTCCATTTACCCAGCTTGGCTCAAACTATTGGAGACAGCAGTGCTATAGTTCTTACCTAATGAATATATATTTTTATGTATTTTTTTCTAGAGGAAGTAGTCTAGCTCTTAGAGTATTTGCTAAAAAATAAAAATCTGACTGCTGAAAAAGTGAAATGTTCCATTATGCTTAAGGAGTTTTATTCTCTCCTATTCAAGTTAGCTCCTAGGAAGTATAGGTATAGTTTAAAAAAAAACCTTTCTGAATTGAAATGAATTACATTTTTGAAACTCATAACAGCTTGGCTTGTTTGTTGACAGTTGTTATCTTGATTACCCTTTCAAGCAGACCTTAAATGGCACCACTTCCTCAAAGTTTTATGACCTCATTGATTTTAAGATTGGACACAATTAGAGAAATTTTAGAATAGCCTCCTCATTTTTTTGATGAGGAAACTGAATCCCAGGGAGATAAAATATGTTTTGCCCAAAGTCACATAATAAGAGAATAGTTACCATAATAACAGCCCAGTGTGAGAGTCTAGGTCAGTACACTTCCAGCCTTCCATTGTTTGTATTCTTCCATGCTGCTTTTCCTGATCCTTTCTCTTAGTGGTGATCCTTCCCTCGTCTGATCTCATAATACGAGGTGTTTATCTTATTTATTTTTCATATTCTAATATATAGTTGAATAGTTTGTATACCTTCTGTATCCTGACTACTTGATGATAAATGCCTTGCAAGACATTGTCTTAGTTATCATCGTATTTTCCCTAATATGTATCAGTGTGTTGGACATGATAGTGAATGAATGATTGAATAAATGAATGAATGCAGCAACACACTATAGTAATTTTCTGTATGTGTTTCTGGTAAATTCTTTGTTCCTGATTTTATTCTTTGCAATGGCACACATCCATTTTTCAGTTTTATGGTATGAACTCTGACTTTCCTGGGTACCTCCCAGTGTACATCTTGGGAAACCACTTTAGGTGCACAAAAAAGTATACATTTCCAAAGTACTGAGTGGTAGAAGAAATGCCAGATGAGGAAGTCAGGAGGAGTTTAGATTGTAGCCCTCTGCGATTGTGAGTAAGCTGCTCATCTTCCCTGTGCTTCAGTTTCTTCTTTTGTAAAATGTGAATGCCACCCTGACTTGCAGAGTTATTCTGGAAGAAGTATTTTATAAACCTGAGGAGCTATTGAAATGAGTGACAGAGCTTTTGGTATCATTTGCAGAAAAATACCAAAAAATTGTTCTTTAATAGATAATGAAACTACAGAAGCACAAACATTCTAAATGATAAGCAGAGATTTAAGGAATTGGTGAAGGTAAAACAATGGTTGAAATGAGTTCTTTTCTTTTTTCCTGTCACAGACTTAAGGTTCATTTTTGTACACTTTTCCCCTCCCCCAGCATAACTATCTAGAACCTTATTAGTCCCCTGGAGTAGCATAAGGAAGAGAAATTCTTGCTCTGCTTTAGGTGTTAGGGACGTCATCAGATCTTACTGGAAAAGCAGACCTCTGAGAACCTGAACTCATACTTTGGCAGGTAAGAAGACTGTCAGACCTGGAAACTTGGAAGCCAGTCCCTTTTTGGCATAAGGGAAGAAAGCGGTTGGCGATCCTTTTGCCCAAGGTTGCCCAAGGCTCCAGGGCCAGGCATAGCCCATTACTACCCACTGGAGTTTGAATTTTCCCATTGGAGACTATGACAGTCTTTAGGTTTGCACTAATGAAGCAACCCTGATGCAAGCAGCTTCCCCACTAGGAGGTGGTTTTCCTTCTGAGGCTGTGGAAATCCCCTGGGCCCTGTAGGGCTTCACCTATGGTCCCTTTAAAATTCTTTTTAATATAAATTCACAGAACTGGAAACCTAAAACCGTTGTGTTTAATAGCAAGGCTGTAACTGAAGCCCTGTTACAAACTGTATCTCTTAATAGGAAATGATGCAGTTGGGTTTTTGTGTTGCTTTGTTTTATTGTTTTGATAGGCAAAGCAAGGTGTTCTGTGGTAGTAACAGGGGTAGATGCATTCCTTTTTGAATTTAGGTTTCTACTTTTGGGGACTTCTTTCAGATATGTATATATTTGTGTCTTTCAGTTTAAACGGAATCATTTTAATCGTTAAAGACTTTCAACTATTATGCTTGTATTTTAAGATGAATTGAGGCAATGGCCTGTTCCCATAGAACACAAATGCAGGGTCTTGCTGTTTGAGACCCCTTTGGGAATGAAAACAAATAAATAAAATTAATTAAAAATAGCAGAGTCTTTGGCATTGCACATTTAACTTGTTGGATACTAAGTGAGAAGCCACCTATTGCTATTCGAGCGCTGTATACACCACCACCACCACCACCCCCCCCAGTCCCCTGATGGTTTTCAAATTCTGTCTGTCAGATCACATCAGAAAGAAAATTAGCTTCATAGGGTTTAGAGTTAGAAAGTACCTTAGAGGTTTTTTTAGTCCTACAACAGGAAAGATGCCAAATAGGTAACTAAAGGATTAAATTTAAATGTTGCCTCTACTATTTACAAGCCTTGTGGCCTTAGACAAAGGACTTAGCCTCTCTGAGCCCGTTTATGTATAAAAATGAGGCATTTGGACTAGATAGTTTATGACCAGCTCTGAAATCTGTCTCATGAATGATATTACTTTACAAATAGGGAAATTTATTGTCAGAGCTAAGATTTGAATCTAAGACTTTGGATTCTAGGTTTAGTGTTTCTTACTCTGCACTGAATATTTCTAAATAAATTCACATGATAGGTCAGTTTCATCTCCACTTGACTTGTTGTAGAAATGTGTAAAAGTCATTTGAGTTCCAAAATAGAAATAAATGAAGTCCATCTTAGTGTGAGATTTGTGACCATCATGCTTAGTCCTGGGGAGAAACAAGAATGTAGGAGACTCAGCCTCTTGATTCTCAGTGGATGTAATGATAATAAAAGCTGACCTTTAAAGGTGACTTAACATGCTTTTCTTAAAACTAATGAGTTCTCAACTTAGCCAGTGAGGTCCAACCCTTCTTGGCAGCTGTACTTTTATAGACAAGCTGCTCCACCTCTCTGACCCTCCATTTTCTAAATTATAAGTGTATGGGAGCACCACAAAACTCCCAGGTGGCTGTAAATTTCAAACTGCTATATAAATGTGGAAAATTGACATTATAAATTAAAATAATCGGCATGGCAACTCCGAAACAAATATATAAGACTATAGCATCTGTAACATTTTAAAAAAATGTTGATATACCATTTTAAGGTTTTCAAAGTTCTGTGTGTCCATTATCTCATTTGACCTTCTAAGTTAAGTACAACAGCTGTTTTTGTCTCCATTTTACATAGGAGGAATCAGAGGCTTCTAGATGCTCAGTGATTGTTCAGGGTTTCACAACTAATAAACATTAGAGGTAGGATTTGAATCTGGTTTCAGCCCTCTCTCCACTACCTCACCTAGCAGTTGCCGGTGAGTGTTATCTAGGTTCCCAGTTTGAGTACTGCCTGTTTTCTGCTTTCGCGCTCTCCTGGGCGATCAAAGGTGCACTCAGACAGAATGCTGTAACAGGCTGGACAGCTCACTGGGGATAATGATGTCACTTACATTCATGTTTATGTGTTATTTTCCTTAAAGCACCCCCAGACCCACCCCTCCTCTGTTCAGATGTTAATCAAAACTCTGGAAATATGAAATGATTTGCCCAAGTGTGCATAGTCAGTGGCAGACTTGATCGTTAGCTCCTTTTACATGAAGAGGGTGCTCTCCCTGCCAAGGCAAACCCCTCTATATGCACAAGTGGTCCCATTCTATCCCATCTTCTACTGGCTGCTTCACTACTGCTTACAAACATGCCTATGTCTCCCTCATTCTCAAAAAAGACTCACTTGATCCACCCATCCCTTCTGGCTACCATCCCATATCTCTCCTCCTTTTGGTGGTGAAACTCCTTAAAAAGAGCTCTCTACAATAGGTGCCTCTACTTACTTTTTCTTTCATTCTCTTTTTAACTCTACAGTCTGGCTTCTGACATCTTCTTAAACCAAAACTGCTCTTACTAATCACCTCTTAAATTGCCAAATCCAGTGTCTTTTTCTCAGTCCTCATCCCTCTTGACCTCTCTGGAGCCTTTAACACTTTATCTCACCCTCTTCTCCTGGATACTCTTCTTTCTAGGTTTTTGCAATGCTGTTTTCCAGTTTCTCCTCCTTTTCTGATCTCTTCTTTTCAGTCTTCTTTGCTATATCCTCATCCCATTCAGTCCTGGTAACTGCTCTGTCCTGAGCCCTCTCTCTCTCTTTTGTTTTATTTGGTGGCCTCATCAACTTATGGTTTCGGTTATCATCTGTATAGAGATGACTCTCAGATCTGCTTGTCCAAGCCCAGACTTTCTTCCAGCCCCCAGGCTCTTATCTCTAACTATGTAGTAGACATTGCAAACTGTATGTCCTATGTACATCTTAAACTAACATGTCTAAAAGCAAACTCATTATCTTATTCCCCAAACTCTACTGCCTTCCAAACTTTTTCTTATTATAGTTTAGGCTACTACCATCCTTCCACTTATCCAGACTTGAAATCTTGGTGTCATCCTTCCCTCCTCACTCTCCTCCCCTTCATTCAGCCCCCTGTTCTTCCCTCTGACACTGCCTCATGCTAGGATTATTGCCTCGCTGGCTAGTGATCTCTCTGCCTCTTCCCATCCCATTCCATCTTCCACTCAGCTGTCAGACTGATCTTCCAAAAGCGCAAGCCTGACCATATCACCCCCATTTAGGAAATTTCAGTGAATCTTTTTTATTTGCAGGATCAAATATATAGCCCTGTGTTTGACTTTTAAAGCCTTTTATAACCTGGCCCCTTCTTACTTTGCCATCTTTTTACACCTTACTCTTTGCCACATACTCTGCTGCCTTCCTATTGTTCCTACAACGAGACATTCCAGCTCTCAGTTTCAAGTTTTGTTGCTTTCTGTCCCACATCCTTGCAGTGTTCTCCCTCCTCATTTCCACCTCCTAACTTGCTTGGTTTCCTTAAAGTCTCAGGTTTTTTTTTCTTTTATAAGAAACTTTTTTTTGCATTCCTCATTTATCTTAATCTTCCGTCTGAGACTGTCCCAATTTATCCTACCTGTGTCTTATTTATATTTGTTAGCCCATTGTCTTTCCCGTCAGACTGAGCTCCTGAAGAGCTGGGACTTTTTTCCCCGTCTTTGTATCCTCAGTTCTTAGCATAGTTCCTGACAAATAGTAGGTCCTTAATAAGCGCTAGCTGACTGACTCCCAGTTTGAGCATTAATTCCACTCTGCAGTAACACTACTCATCACCAAGGGTGGCTGGTTTTAAGTTGCTTCCCTTTCATAAGAAGTTACAATGCCAGAGGTAAAGGAACAGTATAAGAAAGCAGTGAATGGCAGTGAAGTCAGAAAATACACAAAGAGAGATTATCCCTTATTCTTTTATGAATAATGTGTTGCTCACCTGGAATTTCTCAGATTACGCATTTAAATCTTTTAAATGATTTGGTTGTTGCTTTTTAAACCTCGAGGAGACATTGGATGATTACTTTTTTCCTCTCTGGGGAATGGAGAAAGCTTTTATGTTGCATTACTTACTATCAGTTGAGTGCCTGAATGATCATTTATCACTTTGTAGGCAGTGGCAGAAAACTGGATGGTGAGTTAAAAATGTAATTATCCATAGCTTCTTAAAAGTTAGATGACTACATCTATGTGTAGGATAATATATACATCTTTCCACAAGTGCTTCTATCTAAAATGCATGGATTAGATGGTATACAGACTATAATATCTATAACCTTTTGCATTGACTATTTCAGAACTATGAATTGTTTTCTTTGTGCTGGCTGTCTCACTTTTAGATAATACCATTTTTCTAGAATTATTTCTACATCACTTTTATTAATGGCATGAAGCCAGTGAGCATGCAACTTCATAACATACTTTATGAGTTTATGTTTTTAACCTCAGAATTAACCTTTTTTTTGTCTACTGTTTAGAGAATTGTTAATAATAGAAGAAATAAAATGTTTGTGTAGTGCTGTGTATTTAATTACTCCAAACTAATTATCATAGTATCTAATAAACTGTGGTGACTATGGCCCCCCTTGTTATAGGCTGGGGAAGAAAGGCACAAAAATTTGCATAGTCTTTGATTATACTGTTAACTACATGGATACCTTGCCTAGCCTCATTAATTGATTACATGAAAATACAACATAGCCAAAATGTTATGGGATGAGGGGTGGGGGTGGTGAAGTTCTTTAGGGACAGTATTTGTGCACGTATAGTAAGGAGAATAGTAATCATAAGCATCTGATGATCCTGGCTGTTAATCCGGATGAGGCTTGAGTGCTAATGCAAATTGTTACTGACCATTTAACCAATTGACATTGCATTGGGGTTTTGAAACTGTTGAAGATGGAGTGTACTTTATAATGTATCAGTAGCATTATTGGAGAAGGACATTAGTCAAGGCTATGTTATGCAGGGTATACCTGTAACATGGGGTGCCTGGAACATATCCAATGTAATTCTTATTACCTTGCTTACTAGGATCAACTTTTAAAGGAATAGGGGTAAAGCAAGAGGCTTTTTAAAAACAGATTTACAATTTTTTTAAAAAATGATGTTTAGATTAATTTTTAGTGTCTTCTTTTTGAAAACAGAAGCCTAATAATTGTGTAGGTAATTTTTGTGGGTAAATAAGGATTTCTTGTGTCTTTGCTTTTGAATCGGCAGCAAAAGATGATGGAAGCATTGCTGTTGCTCTTGGTTACACGGCACATTTGGTCTCCATGATTTCCTTCTTCCTCCAAGTGCCCCTCAGATACCCCATAATTCACAAGGGCTCCAGATCAGCAATCAAAGACAACATCAATGACAAACTGACTGAAAAGGAGAGAGAGTAAGTGCCTCTTTTTGTGTTCATTTGTTGCACACCACAGACAATATGATGTGATAAACGTTACTAGTCCGGTTATTGGCTGTATATACAGGCTGGTTCTTTGTGACTGTTACAGATAGCCTTCTGGGATTTATAAGGGGCTTTCCTTATAACTTTTCCTCATAAGTAGAAAGTAAATGACATGCCCACAGTTATAGAGTTAGTGTTGAATTTGAACCCAGATCTCCTTTGATCCCTAACTGAGCACTTCCTCCACTATAACAAGTGCTGGCTCTCCTGGTATCATAGGGGCAAGGCCAGAATTTGAGTCTGGTTTTTCATACTCCAAGTTCTTTTGGTGTTCATATAGTAGTTGGGAAATAAGAATTGAGTGACTTATTGGCCATACTGTTCTAAAATAATTGTCTTAGGAATCTTCCATTTCAGTATTATCTGAATCTTCTGGCTGTTAGTATGCATAGTATTGGCGTCCTGAGCCCAAGATGTCTTAGCTCTCCAGTTTTTATAAAACCTATTTTGCATCCCTGCTCTGGCCTTTGTGAAATGCCAGTCTGGAACACTGTCCTTCCTGAAGGATGCCTTCTACACCCTCACACTGTCAGGGGAAACTCAGGAATCTTTTAGATATTTTACTTTGAGCCTTATGGCCCTGCCACTTGAAGGAATGTTACCAGAGCCCAACTACTAGAGACTCTTCCTCTCCCCCTGCCCCTGCCAGCTGTTTTTACCAAAATCTAAACAATGAGTTTTCAAAGCATTTTGGGGAGGAGGGGGGCAGGAATAATTTGTTAGGTTTTGTTAATGGTTTTTAAATTGATGGCAGTTTTCTGGATTGTGCCACTTAGGTAGCCAATAATTAAATATGTTCCACATAAATCAATGAAAGAAACACTAGAGTAGGAGTCATTCATTTATATTGGTTACATGTACTTTATATGATCATCATTTGAGCATTACAACACCCCCTTTGATGGGTTGTGTAAGAATTATCCCCATTTTGTAGAGAATAATGTTGTATTCATATAGCACTTTGTGTACCTTCCCCCAATTCTGTGAAATAAGTATTGAAAATATTATTAGCTGCATTTTACAGGTAGAGAAGCTGGATTTCAGATACAGTTGCTGCCTAAAGAACTGGAGCAGGGATTCTTAAACTGGGGTCCAAGAACTTAAAAATTTTTTTCAGTAATTCTGTTTCAGGCTAATAAGTTTTCTTTGTGGTCTTATATATTTTTATGCATTTAAAAGCATTATTCTGAGAAAGGGGTCCAGAGATATCCCCAGGCTACCAAATAGGTGCATGACATAAAAAAGGCTAAGATTCCTTGAATGCCACACTGCTGTAGGCACTGCTTGGTAGGGTGGGGGACAGGAGGATTACTAAAATGAATTAGGCTTAGACTGTCATCAAAGCATTTAACACTTGATAGACAAAATAAAATTTACCATATATGTGAATAATAAAGTTACTAGTACAAATATAATACACAGCAGATGGAGAAGTGTGAGAAATGTACTAAGAGAACGTTCATGAATGGGAGGAGTCTTTTCTGATTTGGAAGATCAAAGAAGAGTTCATAAAGGGAATGGTCTTTGAGCCAGGCCTTGAAGGATGTTAGAAATGTTGAAGGGAAGATACTATGAAATGATGTAAACAAAGCCACAGAATTGACAACGTACAGGATATGTTCAGCGGATTGCACATCATACAGTTTCCTTGCTAGCTATGATCTATGAAGGGCAATGGTGTAAGGTAAGACTGGAAGCATAAAGTGTTCCTTTAGGTCTTCTGACCCACAATGCCTGGAGGGACTGTAAGTCAGTCAAAAGGGAGATAGATTTGGAGTTCAAAGCTCAGTGCTGCAACTTACGGACCTTGGGCAGTAACAGAAGTGGTGAATGATATTTTATATACAGGGCTCTGAGGTTTGCAAAATGCTTTAAGTCTGTGAGTTGTGTACTACAAGTATTATTCTTGTCCAAGTGAGCAAACTGAATCTCAGAGAGGTTCAGTAATTTACCTATAATTACTTAATTAGTGTCGGAGGTAAGAACTGAACCCATAACTTCCTTATTTCAAATCTGGTCTCTCTGTTGTACCAGGCTGCCACTTTATCTTAGTAGGACTCACTTTTCTTCATGTGGAAAATGAGAGAATTGGACTGGATGGCTTTTGAGGTTTTCCCAGGTCTTAAATCTATGATCCTATGATCCTATTTTCTCAATCCTCCTCTGTGAATGAGGAATGTATGTGCTCTCATATCTTTCATTAGCTTTTGTAAAGAATAATGCTCAAGACTCTTCAGAAACAGAAGCACTGTAAATCATTTTTCCTTGTATGTGGAGTTAACAAAAATCAAGACTTAAAAAAAGACTGTAACATTATACATTAGTAATAATGTACCTTCCTTCTAGTATTTCTGCTTGGGGAGCTGAATGAAGACTTCATAAAGGAAATGATCTTTGATCCAGGCCTTGAAGGGTGGCAGGATTTCACCTTAGACTCCAGACTGAGTTCTGCACATATTAACAATAGCCTTCTTTTGGAAATTTAGATGTGCTGAGGTTCTTGTCACTTTTGCAGGGATGCTGTCACCTCCAGGAAACAGTCTTAGCAGACACATTGCTGATACTTTCAAAAGACCAGAGCTTTAGCTTTTAGGAAGTGTAGGGCATGTTTCCCAGTCTTGGTTTTTAAATCATACAGTCCAACCAGGGCTCTTGAAGTCCAGCTGGTTATAAAGTAAGCAGGCAGCTCCAGTGCAACCCTGCTGGGTTTTTGCCTCCTTGAGCTTACAAAAATGATGCCATTGCCACAGCCTTTCAGAGAAGAACCTGAGGAAAGCTGATACTCAGTTGTTTGAAAGTTTTGTTGAGCCTAAGGCTAAAATTACCTTCTGTGCTATTAGGATCAGGGAGTTGTGATAGTGCAAAATTCTAAACAAAACTTGGGCTAGAGAGAGAGAGGATCTGACTGATCATCTTTTTAGTATTCAAAAATACAGAAGAAAAGACTTTACCTTTCCAGTGATAATATAACAAAATGAATGTGGGACCTTTGTAAACCCAATGCTCTAGTAGGTAAATTGATATAACTAAGATAGACTTCCAGCGTCTTGTGGTGTGTTGAGAGCAGCTGCTGTTCTCAGCCTTTCAAGCACTTAGTCTGCAAGATATATGAGGGGGAGTGGGTGTGAATAAATTGCAGTAAACTCTTAAAAGAAGAAATGAGGTTAAAGGCCAGATTTGTCACATCATCTTTTGTGGATTCAGTATGATTTCTTTAAAGCACTTGGCAGGATCTTCCTGACCTGACATACCATCAGAACAGAGGTTAAGTGTTTTTTCACCAGGTTCGCATAGTAATTTCCAAGTAGAAACTTCACTCAAAAGGGGAATGTAATTTGTTACATTTTTAAATCTCCTTCTAAGAGGCCCAAGTCCTGGAATAGCTAATTCTCTTATCCTAAGAATCATCCTTTTCCTACCCAGTTGTTTTTATAAATAAAGTGGCTCATTTAGACACAGACCCTTTTACTGCCATATGCTTTTACCAAAAGGCTACTATTCATTTCAATTTAATAAACATGCATTTAACACCAGCTTAGTGCAAAACTGGTTAGTGCTGGGGGTGCAAAAGTATTATAAAATGATTTCAGTGTTTAGGGGCAAATAATTTCTGGCTTGGAAAAATCATGACTGGCTTCCTTTAAGAGGTAGCACCTGAAATGGACCTTGAAAAAAAGGATTTCAACAGGGATCAGAGGAGAACAGTCAGTTGGTATGCAGGCATTTATTACATGCTATATATACAATCCGTGTTATCAAGAAACATTCTGATGCGGAAGACAATTAATGCTTATGAATATATACTGAATAAGTTTAAAGAGCATAAATAAAAAGTAGTTAAATAAAAGGGGAGAATCAGAAAATGTCTTATTTAGAAAGGTGAGATTCTGATACTGAGTTTGGGAGAGAGTTCATTTCGGGTGTGGGGGATGGCCAGGACACAGACGCAGAGATAAGAGATGGAGTGCTAAGTGAGAAAAAGGGAGAAGGCTAATGTGACTGGATTTCAGAGTGTAGGGGTGGGGAGTAACAGCAACTGAAGCTGGGCAGATAAATTGGGCTCAAGTTGTGGAGGGCTTTAAAAACTAAACAGAGAAGTTTATGTTTTTTCCTGAAGAGAATAAGAAGGCACTGAATTTGATTGAGTAGGGGAGTAATGTAGTCAGACCTTCATTTAAGGAAAATCAGTTTGGATACAAGTGTGGGTGATGAACTGGAGCAGAGAAAGTCTACGCTTTTGAGAACAGCATAAAATCACAGAGACAGGAGAGGATAGAATAAAACTGAGAAACAGTTAATAGTCCATCTTGACTGGAATATAGAGTACCTTTGGATAATAGTGAGAGGTAGACCATACTACAAAGAGATTAAGTAAGGAAGAAAAGGACTCAGGTACACAAGTAACATCCCTTTACTGGCAAAGATCTGGAAACTTAAGTGGAGGAGGACTGCTCATCAATTGGAGAAAGGCTGAGCAAATTATATGTGAATGTTTGCAGTAGAAATGATAGGTGTGGGCAGCTAGGTGGCACAGTGAATAGGGCACTGGCCCTGGAGTCAGGAGGACCTGAGTTCAAATGCAGCCTCAGACACTTGACACACTTACTAGCCGTGTGACTTTGGGCAAGTCACTTAACCTCAACTGCCCTGCCTTCCCACCTCCAAAAAAAAAAAAAGACAGGAAAAAGAAATGGTAGGTTCATAGAAACCTGAGAAGATCTGTATGAGTTAATGCAGAGTGAAATAAGAACAAGGAGGGCAATTTATACAATAACAGCAGCTTTATAAAGACAACTTCTAAAAATTTTGAATGCAGTGACCAACAGTGATTCCAGAGGACTGGTGAAGAATTATGGAACTATGGGTCTCTTTTCTCTCTTGACTCCCTAGTAGAGAGGTAATGGATTCAAATTTCAGAATGAGACATACATGTTTGGACATGGATAGTGCGGGGACTTGTTTTACTTTATTATCCATATTTGTTACATGGGTTTCCTTTTTCTTTTCCTTTAAATGGGAGGGGTGGAGAAAATAAATAGTTGTTAATTGAAAAATATAAGAAACGAAAGCTTTTTTTTTTTTAGATTTTAAGTGGGCTGCTTCCAGGTTACAGCTGGTCTGCTGTTGCCAGAGCTTCTCCTAGTGTTTGTCAGTGTGATTGGCATTTATGGAGTATGGTATTGTTGTGGTGTGTGACTTTAGAGTTGCCTGTAGAAGCAAATTGAAATTCTTGAAAGAACCGATTTTTGCATAGGGATTGATGATGTTTGAATGTGCAGAAATGTTGATAGTGATACTTCCTGTGTTCCCTGGTTATATCTATATGTAGGTTTGATTATCAGGAGAATAAGACCAAAAATGTTCTACATTTTTGCCAATAACTTGTATTTTGGACTGTCTGCTACACAAAGCAACTAGTTTGCTAACGATGATGAAAATAATAACTAGCTCCTTACAGTTTACAAAATATTTTCCTCAGTAGCCCTATGAGATAGTTATTAGAGGTAGTAATATTATTTTCTTTTTTGACTAAAACTTAGAGATGTGAAAGACTTTCCCAAGGTCATACAAGTAGTAAATTGTAGCACTGGAGACTTGAATTTATGTACCTTACATTTAAGTACTGGGCTTTGTCCCTCTTGCACCAACTGCTCTTGTAGAGAAGGGATATTCTTCTGTTTTCCTGGATATAAAGGGCAGACCAAAGGAGTCATATGCTAGTCATCTCTGGTAGTCATCTCACTTAATCTCAGTATCTCCATCTATTAAAATGGCAATAGTCCTGTCTCTATTATTACCTCTCATGTGGCTTCTTTAAATATCCACTGCTGGATGGGGGGAATATGGCAAAACAAAACTGTACAGAAAAGACCTAGGGGGGCTGCTAGGTGGCACAGTGAATAGAACACTGGCCCTGGAGTCAGGAGGACTTGAGTTCAAATTTGGCCTCAGACACTTAACACAGAAATTATCCATGTGACCTTGGGCAAGTCACTTAACCCCAATTGCCCTACCTTCCTCCCTCCAAAAAGCAAAAAATAAAAAAAACCTAGGGATTTGAGTAGACTTTGAGTTCAATAGGAATCAGCATTGTATTGCGTTAGGAAAGAGTTAATTAAGTCTTAGACAAGATTAATTGAAATTATGTACAATAATAATGTACAAAATCTCTGGTAATGATAGTCCTATTGTACTTCACCCTGGGTAGACCATATCTGGGATTTTGAGCCCAATTCTAAATACCATATTTTAGAATGGACATTGGCAAATTGGATCAAGTCCAGAGGAAGGTGACAAGGACAAGAAGGAGACTGGCAATCATGTTATTCAAGGGCTCTTAACCCAAGACTCATGAATGGTTTTGTTTGGTTTTTGGTTTTGGTTTTGTTTTTTACATTTTGGTAACTATTTCAATATAATTGGTTTTCTTTATAATCCTACAGATTTTTATTTTATGCATTTAAAATCATTATTCTGAAAAGGAATTCATCAGAAAAGGGAAAAACCAAGCTTCACTAGACTGCCAAAGGTGTCCATGACACACACAAAAAAGGTTTATAACTCCTATTATATGGGGATGATTTGAAGAAACTGAGAATATTTAACATGACAAAATGTTATAAAGGAGTAACATTCTACTTCTGGCTTTCATAGCAGATAGTTGGTTGCTGGAGGAGCAGGAGAACAAAGAAGAATTTAAACAGAATGGGAAAGACAACAAAATTGTGTTGCAGATTTGAAGGAAGTGGTAAAGGAGAGGTCAGAGATTGAATTTGGAGAGAGGAAGTTTGGCAAAATTTGTAGGAGAAAAATCTTCAATCCAGCTGTTGATCCAAATTCTACTTCCAGACTGTAAGAGAATGAGGATTAAGGATGTTTAGAGTATAAAAGCAGATTAAAGTGGAGTTAGTAGTGTTCAGAATTGTAAATCTGGCAAAATCAACCAAGATAAGAGATGGTAATTGGAAGGAATGGCAATTCAGTCATTAAGCCTTTCTTAAGTAACTTTGTTGTTGTTTTTATGTCTGACTCTTCTTGACCCCATTTAGGATTTTCTTGCCAAAGTACTGCAGTGGTTTACCATTTCCTTCTCCAGCTCTTTTTACGGGGAAAGAATTGAGGCAAACTGGTTAAGTGATTTGTTCAGGGTCACAGAGCTAGTGATGTCAGAGGCCAGACTTGAACTCATGAAGATGAGTCTTCCTGATTCCAAGCCCAGTGTACTATCCACTGCACCATCCAGTTGCCCCTTAAATTGTTGCTGTTCAGTCGTGTCCAACTCTTTGTGACCCCATTTGGGGTTTTCTTGGCAAACATACTGCAGTGGTTTTCCATTTCCTTCTCCAGCTCATTTTACAAATGAGGAACAGAGGCAAACAGGGTTATAAGTGACTTGTCCAGGGTCACACAGCTAGTAAGTTGTTTAAGGTCAGATTTAAACTCAGAAAGGTGAGCGTTCCTGCCTTCAGGACTGGTACTCCATCTACTGTGCTATGTAGCTGCTCTTCAACACCTGCTGTGGGCTAAGCGTTGAGGATACAAAGAAAGACAAAAGACAGTCCCTGTTCTCAAGGAACTCAGGGCTCAGTGGGGAGGTAATAGGCCAACAACTCTGTGCAAACAACTCTCACCTCTAGTTCCAAGAAGCTCTGGTATGTGCAATGGCCACACCCTGGTAAACCATTTTAGCAAATGGGCTAAACCAGGTTGAGGGTAACTGACAGGTCTTAAACCCAACCATGAGTTACAGGGATGTCTATGAAGACTTTTCCTCGTGTAATGGGCAGGTAAAAACAATTTCTTCCAAAGGCCTGGAAGGCAGCTGAAGTAGGTGCTCTCGTGTGCTTAGCGCTTTGTCAGACATAAAAGATGGCATGGTCATTCATTGAATCCCAAGCCATCACTAATTATCCTGACTTTTGTCATGGCACTAGACTTAAGTGTCTAGAAGAAAAAGTGAGGCTGATGACTGTGCAACTCTGCCTCACTTAAATCCAATTCATGAGCAAGTGAAGACATCCTGTGACATCAGCGGTCATCTTTGAAAATGAAGGAGGAACAACAACAACAAAGATATGTGCAATATAAATTTGAGATAATCAGCAGAAGGGGAAAAGTCTAGCAATTAGAGAACTAAGCAAATTGATCAAGTGCATTGATAGGTGTGACAAACTGGCAAAACTGAAGGGGCCGTAGCGAAACTGGGTATAGCCATGGATGAACTGTTGTTGAGACAGGGAATTTTTGTCAGGACTATAAAGTTATTAAGAGATGATAATTGGTTGTAAAAAGTTTTATCTAAGTGCTTAAGATTGAAATATGAACACCTTCAAGTAGTTTCAGAAAGTCAGATTGCTTGGAGGAAGTGTTAAGTCTTGGAGATACAAACACAAACAAAAAAGAAAGATCACCCTTGATTTGAAGGAGTTTACATGCTAATGGAGGAAGACAGCACATAAAAGAAGGGGGAAAGCAGGTCTTTGTTTTGGGGGTGGTGTTTGGAGGGTGGGGTGGGGGAGGAGGGGCTGGAGACAAACCCTGGAGAGTCACTAGCACAGGAGGGATGGAGAGGAAGCCTAGTAGCCCACTTAGCCCCTTCCTTAAAATGGAGGCTAAAAACAAGGCTAAAATTCTCAACCTTTATAATTGCAAGTAGGGTAACTTTTACAGTGACTTGAATCCAAACTAAGATATTTGTATTTCTTCTCCAACCAGAGTGATTTCTGTGTTCTAAGGATAGGATATCTCCTTTCTAGAGGAGAAAGTTAGGGGATTCAAACTCCAAGTTGTCAGGGAGAATGAAAGGTTCCTAATGAAAACAGAAGCAAGGCATCAGAATGGACAAAAGGGATTTGAGGAGGAGGAGAAGAAATGACCAACTTTGTCAGGATAATGGCGAATGGAAGAGTGTTACACAGAGGAGAAAGGGAAGAAAAAAATACAGCTGTATAATTAAAGATTAAACACAGACTTGGGGCTCTTTCTAAAGAGGAAAGAGCTGATTGTTCTAAAGAGGAAAAAACTGATTGTTCTGAAGAGGAAAAACATGTCTTCCCAAGAAAAAATTTAGTAAAGCCACAGGAACTATCAATAGAGGACAGGAAGAAGAAATGGGTAATAAAAGTAGCTGCTGATACTTAGCTCTCAGGGTTACTTAGGCAGCTATTTTTTGACCTTATAACAACAGTGTATCGAAGACATTAACAGGGAATTTCTTGAGCATTATAAAAAAATTCTGTCATTTATATGGAACTTTAAAGTTTGCGAGAGCATCTTAAATATGCTATGCCATTTGATTCTCACAGTATCTCTGTGAATTAATCGTTATTATTATACTCATTTTACTATTAAGAAAACTGAGGTAGAAGATGGCAGCGTAGAAGCAGCAACACAT
>CM053582.1:156635374-156670926 GCA_028627135.1 Pseudochirops cupreus | reverse complement strand
GGGGAGAAAAGATGTAACTCAAAAAAATTTAATAAAGAATTTAATAAAAAAAAAAAGATTACAATCATATCTTAAAAAAAAAAAAAAAGAAAGAAAACTGAGGTAGAGGTTAAGTGATTTGCCCAGGGTCATATAGCTAGGAGGTGTCTGAGGCTGAATTTGAACTCAGGTCTTCCTGATGCTAGGCCCACTACTCATTTTCCTATGCTATATACTGCCCAAGTGGGTACTGCCCACTTCACTTGATTCATGCAGGTACAAATGACACTTCATAAGGAAGTTAAGAAGTATTGCCAGTGATTGTGAAGTCTTGAACAATAAATTGAAGACCACAGAGGTATATAGGTTGTGTTTTTCTCATTGTTGCCTATATAAAGGCAAAGGGATGCAGAAGAATTTGGGAAGTGAACAGCTGTAAAAACAAAAAAACAAGAAAAACCTGACATCTGAAAATAGGATTTGGATTTCTGGATCATGCCTTCAATATAAGTTTGACAGATTCCTGACCAGAAATGGAGTCTATCTACCATAAGCTGGTAAGAATGTTTTTGCCAGGTGTCTTACATATCTAATCATAAGGGCTTCAAACTAAAAAGCATGGAAGGGAAAAGACTGCCTTTGTATATCTCCAAAGTGAAAAATTGTAGGGAGTAGCCCAGAATCCAGGCAAGCCAACAAAGGAGCCGCTTAAGAGTCTTCCACATGCATTAAATGTCTACACATAAATGCACAATGGCTGGGCAGCAAGCCAGAGGAACTAGAGACCTTAAGGCAGGGAGGCACATTTTACCTTTTTGGTGTCCTAGACCCGTGCCTGGACTGTGGCTGTGGATGGGAATAACCTCCTGCAGGAGAGACAGGATCAGTAAGGGCAGGTGGCAGAGGAGGATGGGGAAGGAGTTCTTACTGAGGAAACAGAGAGGGAAAACATGACAGAAAGATCAAAGCAGAGAGAAGTAGAAATGATCTTATCATTGGCATACACTGCAAAGAAACTGGACAAGAAGAAGAAAAGGATGAGGAATTTGAGAAACAGTACAAATCCAACAATCTACCAGAGCCTTCTCTCTACTGAAAGCAGAGCAGTTCATAACTTGCTTGAATATAAGTGGTTATTACTATCCTTTGTTTTCATATGGCCTGTATTTCTCCCTATATCTCTTTTTCTCCTCTTCTTCCCAGGGAGGCATCCAGTGTAACAAGGAAACTATATAAAAAGGCATAGTAGTGTACAAGCTCTGGCAGATCTTGTTGAACTGGGAAGAATTCCAGGGCATTGTTGGTGAATTGACTTTGTATCTGTTGTGAGAAGCAGCTGAGCCAGACCCAGAGAGGGTCATCACCAGAAGGTGGGACTTGGGGCAGTGATTTTTTCATTTTTGGCAACTCACAAAGATCATCTACTAATTGCAGTTGTGTCAATTTGTGAGACTTTTGTGTTATCCATGAAATCCTGAACCCCCAAAATACAAAAGTATTTGGATGAAGAGTCTCTCTGTTTTAGAAATGTCAAGTGGTAGGCAGAATTTATCTGCAATATAAGAATTCTATTAGAAACATAAGCTGATATTTCAGTAAGTAATCTGTCAGAGGTCTGTAATTCTTGCTTTTTGCTTCTGCTGTCTGCTTCGTGCAGATTTAAACACCTGTTGACACCAATTTATATGAAGAATTATGTTTCTTCTCATAAAATTTTCCCAGCTTCTGTGTGTTAATTCAAGTGTTGAATATAATTCAGTAGGTCTCAAAATAAATGCTCTTTTTGCTAAATTAGCATCTGCTTGCTTTCATCACATCCAATTAAATCAGATGGCTTCTGTCCAGAAGTAGGAGATTTACACTTGGATTGATTTGCATCCAGCATTGAGTAGCGTGGTTTTAATTTGCAGCCTTTACATAGTGGGTCCTGTAAATTAGAACATTTCTTATGACCTTTCATCTCAGTTTTTATTATGGTTTCTTAGTTATCCCTGGCATTTAGTGAAAGGAGTAGATCCCAAACCATTTGCATAGCAGTGAAGTGAATAATTTGGGGCAGTGAGAAAGGGTAGTATGGGCCAAGAAGAATACTTGGGTTTGCTGTTTTTCCTTACTTTTAAACATCTGCTGGAATTGGGCTTAAAAATGTAAGCAAACAAACTTAATTTTGAGGGGATAACAATGTTCCTGAAATAAACAAGATGGTTACTGAAGTATTTTTTGCTTAATCATAGGAATTGACTTAATTTGAGAAATCTGTACTCACCTGAAAGTTGTCCAAAAGAATTTATGGGCTAAAATTAATTAATAGAATTTTAACATTTAATCAGTAACTTATTTTTAGTAGAAAAATTGTTGAAGGATTTGGTGATGTTTATCCAGGAGAAGACATGATCATTTTCTTCAAGTTTTTAAACTTATCACAAGGAAGGTTAACTTATTCTACTTTGTCTTAGTGAAACCTAGAACTGTATTGGATGGGGGGACTCAGATTTTAGGTCAGTATGAAGAAAAACTTTCTAACAATTAAGACTGTACAAAAATGGCACGGACTGCTTAATCAAATGATAGATTGTCCATCACTGGAGGTCATAGGGCCATAGATTAAAGGTGGAAGGGAATTAGAGGCCACTGTATATAGCTCTCTCATTTTATGACTGAAGAAAACTGATGCTGAGAGAGGTTCTGTGATTTGACTTGCCCAGGGTTTCACATCTGATTAGTGCTTGAGGCAGGACTTGAATCTTAGACTTTCTGACTCTAAGCCTTCTACTGCTCTTTCAAGCAGAAACAGAAAGACCACTTATCTGGTTTGCTATGAAAAAAAAAACACAAACATTCTTCATGGGGAAATCAAAATATAGCACTCCTTTGGTTCCTTCTAATTCTGTGATTTTATGAGATTGAGGCCCAGAGAAATAGAGTAATTTGCCTAGGTTACCACGGCTGCGTGGTAGCTGAGCTAGGACTGGAACTCCAACAAAGAGCTCCTGATTCCTGGGCAAGAGCTCCTGTAACTGTGCATTTTCCTTTGGTTCTTTTCATTTATTAGTAACTTAGTTTACCACATGGGATGGGAGTGAAAATGTAGAAATAGTAGATTTCTGACTTTTGGAGGATCATAGTATTTTAGAGCCGAAAGCAGTTTTCAGGTTCAGGAGAAACTATGACTGGATTAGAGCTTTGGTTAAAGGTGTGCCTGCTGAGGGCACAGCAGCGTCGAATGCCCAGTTTCTGCAGCACCCAGGCCTTCACCATGCACTTTGTTTGCCACCATGGTAGTGCAGCTGAGGCAAAAAGAATCTTTGTCAGAAGTTTTTCACTCATAATGAGGGAATTATTTTTTTATATTCCAGCTAGCTCACTTATGTCATTCAGTAAACATTGCTCTCTGTGTGTAGCACACTGCTCAGTCTTGGAGTAGATACAGTGTTTAGATAAGACATTGTTTTAGCCCATATAGATTAGTAGAGGGGTTATGGTGCTAACCCCAAAGTGTCATTAGAACACCTATGTGAGTGCAGTTATTTGTGTTAATAGTTGAGGTTTAAGTTGTTTAAATTGCATGCTTTATTTTTTTAACCACTTTTGGTCTTTGTTCTAATTAACTAGTCAGTGATCTGATTGTATACAGATAGCCAATTCAGAGATGACAGTCAGTCAACTAGAATTTTTTAAGCCCCTCCCATATGATGGGAATGGTACTGATCTCTGAAGGTACCAAGACAGGCAAAAAAACAGTCTCTGCTCTCAAGGACCTCATAGTCTAATGGGGGAGATGGCATATAAAGAAATGTACACAGGGGCAGTTAGGTGGCACAATGAAGAGAGCACTGGCCCTGGAGTCAGGAGGACCCAAGTTCAAATATGAGCTCAGACACTTGATACCTATTAGCAGTATGACCTCGGGCAAGTCACTTAATCCCAATTGCCCTGCATTGCCCCCTCCAAAAAACAAACAAAAAAAATGTATACAAACAAGATGAGCACATGACAAATTGGGGTGGTCTGAGAGTGAAGGTGGGACTTTAGCTGGGACTTGAAGGAAGCCAAGGGAGCCAGGAGGCAGACATGAAAGAGGGAAGACAGCTTATTAATTCCAATAATTACAGGTCTCTTTTTGTCTGTTAAAATATTATCAGTTTTACTTTTTTTCTGATCATTATTCAGTGTTTGTCATGTCCAGTGTCTATAGATTTTTTCTCAAAGAAAGTATTCATGATATAAAGTGTGACTTCTGTATGGTCTGTAACATGCTTCTGACCTCTTTCATTTCTTCTTCCTGGCTCATATTCCTGAAAGGCTGTTCACCATTCTCACCTATTCCATGCTTTCCATTAAAGTCATTAAGTATCAAAGTGTATGCTGACTTGATTCAGAGATTCTTATTGAGTTTGTCATTTTATTTTCTGACCTCATCGTCCTCTGCAGCCAGTTTTGATATATAAGTTACAGTCATTTTCATCACAAACTATTTGTAGAGATTTATCATGAGTACTGCAATATGAAGTGACCAGATATTTCTAGGTAGAAAATAGTTTCTTTTCGCCTTTTGGAATACAATAAAGCCATCTTAATAAACAAGAATTTGTTAAGCACCTACTGTGTGCCAGGCATTGGAGATGTGTGGCACCATTATAAAAATTTACCATGTATTGGGGCAGAAAGAGACCTCTCCAAAAATATAGAAAAAACAGGAATACTAAATTTATCATCTAGTCATCACAGTAGAACAAAAATTAGCTTAAAAAGGGCATTTAAAGAAAGAGTAAAAAAGTAATTGGAGACAGATATAATTTTAAAGAATTGGTGGGTCAGAGAACAAATTACACATATAATAGAAAATTTCATCAAAGAAAGTGAGACGTCATGCCAAAACGTGTAATGTGTAGCTAAAGCAGTTCTTGGGGGGGGGAGGGAATTATATTGGTAAATGCTTTCCTAAACAAAAGAAAGAATGAATAAATCAACAACTTAGACACACAGCTAAAACTTGAACAGCAATAAATAAAAAATTCTCAGGGCAACAATAAAGTATTAATTCTGAAATTTAAAAGCAAAAAGACCATTGAATTGATAAATAAAATGTACTGTTTAAAAAAAACAGTTCATATGATTTTAAAAAGAAAAAATCATCTGTTTGTAACAAAAATGAAAAAGAATTCATGATAACCGAGCAAAGAAAGGAAAATACAGAAACTATTTTGACTACCTATATGCTGTCCAAACTAATAACTTAGGGGAAATAGATGAGCAATTACCAACGTTTAAAATATCCAGAATAACAGAAGAAATAATTTAACTGAATATCAGAAAAAGAAATTAAATAAGTCATAAATGAACAACCAGAGATTAAAACTACGAGACCAGATGAATTCAGAAGTGATCCAAAGAACAAGTAATTCCAATGTAATAAAAACTGTTTGAAATTATAAGAAAAGAAAATACCTTTCCCCTCCCTTTATGATACAGATAGTCTCAAGCCCTAAAGCAAGGAAAAACAGAACAGAAAACCACAGACCAATATTCCTCAGTAACAATGATGGAAAACATTTAAATAAAATATTATCAAGTAATCTGTGGCACATAGATAGTTTTTTTGTTTTTGTTTTTGGTATTTTGGTATTTCTCTTGCAGATTATATATACACATTATACACTTATGACAGTGTTGTTTATACCAGGAAGGCAGAGCTGGTTGAACATAATGGAGAACATAAATATAATTAGTCATGTTCGTAATATAAATAATGACACATACGATTATCTCAGGAGATGTTAAAGGGCTTTTGACAAAATCTAGCACTTACCTCTTTTAAAGCACGTTACTTAAGAATAAATTGACTGTTATTTAATATAGTAAATAATACTGTCTAAATCCAAAAGCAAACTTTATGTATAATGGAAAAAAAGAAATTAGAGACCAGATCAGGGTTACAGTAAGGATGCTCATTTTCACCGTTTCTGTTTAACAGTGCTAGAAAGCTAGCTGTAATAATAAGACAGGAAAGAGAAATCAAAGGCATATGCAAAGAGAAAACAGTTTCTTCTTTTTTGCAGGTGATATGATATACATAGGAAACCCTAACATGTAAAATTTCAGGCTGTCAAATAAATCCACAGAAATCATTATTATTCCTATATGTTACTAATAAAAAACCAGCAAGAATAAGTAGAGAACTTTCATTCAGAATTACTATAGAAGCCATAAAATGTTTGGGAGTGCATCTTTCCAGATGTACTCAGCACTATATGATTCTGATTTTAAAACACTCTTCAGAAACATAGAATAAATTAGTTGGTTGTTGTCCTTTTTTCTCAAAGAGGACCAAAATGACATCATTATGTTAGAGTCAAGTTTCAGTGTGTTTGACTGTGGCTGATTAGACAAGCTTGGAATGTTCTACCACAGGTCAGGCACAAATAGTCCGTGTGAACATTTGGAGTGCATACTCTAAATTTGTGCATCCTGCATTTCCTTTGAGCTGTATCAATTGCACTTTGCTCATAGAGCATAGCACCTTCTCTGATGTGGGCATGCTATGCTGAGTGGTCCTGTGCCAATGTCTCCCATTTTACACAATCAATTTCAGAGTTCTTGAGCGTGTCTTGGTATCACTTCTTCTGAGCATCATGTGAATGCTTGCCCTGTTTGAGTTCTTCATTTGAACAGTGTGGACATCCCCTCAGAGTTGTGCTCTTTGAAGTGGAGTTTGAAGGTTTGGCAGTTTAGTTCAAATAAGGACCTCAGTGTTTGGTACCTTATCCTGCCAGGTGATCTTCAGAATCTTCCTAAGACAATTCAAATAGAACTGATTCATTTTCCTGCCATGGCACTAGTAGGCTGTCCAGGTTTCACAGGCATACAACAATGAGGTCAATGGCTCTGTAGACTTTCAATTTGGTAGTCAGTCTAATACCTCTTCTCTCTCATACTTTTCTTCTGAACCTCCCAAACACTGAGCTAGCTCTGGCAGTGTGTGTGTCAGCCTCATTGTCAATGTGTATATCCCTGGAAATTTCACTGTCAAGGTAAGTAAACTTATCCACAGCATTCAGAATTCCATTTGTTGTAAGTGATGGTTCCCCGTATGGATAGTGTGGCGGTGGCTGATAGAGAACCTGTGTTTTCTTGGTATTGTTAGACTAAAATTAGCATAAGCAGCAAAGAAGTAATCCATACTTTGTTGTATCTCAGCTTCAGAGACCGCATTGAGTGCACAATCTCTGCAAAAAGAAAATCCTGTACCAACACTCCCTCCACTTTTTTCTTGGCTTGTAGCCTTTTCAAGTTGAAGAATATACCATCAGTTCAGTAGCTGACCTTGATGCCATGTTTATTCTCATTAAAAGCATTTGACAACATGACTGAAAACATCATGCTAAAAAAAGCATGGGAGCAAGCACACAGCCTTGTTTCACTTCACAGGTGACCCAGAAGGCAGGAGAGCATTGTCCATTATCTAGAACCCTGAGCAAACATGCTGTCATGAAATTGACATACAATGCTGATGAACTTGTTTCAGCAACCAAATTTTGACGTTAATTTTCCATAAGCTCTCATGACTAACAGTATCAAAGGCCTTGGTCAGATCTATAAATGTTGTGTACAGATCACTGTTCTGCTCCTGGCATTGCTCCCGGAGTTGTCAGGAAGCAAATACCATATCAGGTGGCAACAAAGGAGCTGTGAAGGATTGGGCAGCTTTTGGAGACTTGGTGTATAGCACTGCATTTGCTCACCTGGGTTGGTGCATTCACAAACACCAAGGCTGGTTTGAGGAGGTGATGGAGGAATTCACAGGCTGCTAGGTGAGAAACAAGGGCTCTGCACAGTTTACCGAAGAGTGATTCCTCCATCTCTGAGACGACAGCATTTAATTCCATCAAAAATAAAAGACAACAGAATAAATTAAGTAATTGCAAAAACATTATTTCCTCATGAGTAAGTTGAACCAATAAAATAAAAGTGACGGTGCTAAACTAAATTAGCTTACCTATTCAGTGCAGTGCCAAACTATCAAAGCAATATTTCATACAACTAGAAAAAACCATAAATTCAAATGGAGGAACAAAAAGTCAAGAATTCCAAAGATAATAGTGAAAAAAAGTGGAAAGAGGTCTAATCAGTATCAGATCTCAAACTGTATTTCAAAACCCTAATTATTAAAACAATACTGATTTTTAAAAAAAGTATTATTGACCAGTAGAAGAAAGAATTTTACAATTTACAGAAATAAACATAATAGGAAGAGTTTGATAAAACTCAGTGACCCCAGTTACTTGACAAAAACCCATGGGAAAACTGGATAACAGTCTGGTAGAAATTAGATTTCAGCCAACATTTTATACCACCTACCAGGAAAAACCACAGATGGGTATATGACCTAAATATAAAAGGTCATCGCACAAACAAATTAGAGGAATGAGGAAGAAATTGCCTTTTAGATCTATGGAGAAGGGAAGAGTTCATGATTAAATAAGTAATTGAGAAAATCACCTAAGACAGAATGTACAGTTTCCATTATAAAGTTTTTTGCACAAATGAATCTAATGAAAATTGGAAGATAATGGGGCGAAAATCTAAATCACTAATAATTAGGGCTTTACGAAGCCTATGATACCCTACCACCACTACCTGTCCTGCCTTCCACCCTATAAGAAAGAGGAAAAGAACCTATCTGTACAGATATTTGTAGCAACTCCTTTTGTTGTAACCAAAGCTAGAAAGTAAAGGGGATGTACTATTGGGAATGACTAAACAAATTACAGTATATGAATGTACTGGAATATTATTGTGTCTTGAGAAATGATGAAATGGACAATTTCAGAGGTACCTGGAGAGATCTATATGAGCTGATGTAGATTTTTAAAAGCAGAAGAAAAAATTTTACACAATGACAACAACATAATAAGGAAAAACAGCTTTGAAAGATATCACAACTAGAACCATGATAAACCGTGATTCCAAAAGACAGAATGTGAAATAAGATGTTCGCTCTCTACCAGAGACGTGATCATCTTAAGTGTGGATAAAGAAACATGCTTTTTGGACATGGCAAATATATAGATTTGTTTTGTTTGACTGTGGATATTTACAATGATGGTTTTCGTTTTAGAGGGCTGTTTTTTGTTGTTGTTCAGCGGTTGGGGAGGAATAAGGAGCAGATTATAAATGCATTAAAAATAATTTAAGAGAATTTAAAGACAAATGAGGAGATGAAGAGAGTGTGGCTTTGGGAGGTGGAGGATTTTTATTTTTTAAAAGGATTTTTATTTTTTAAAAGTACTATGAATTGAGCACAAAATCAAACACAAGGAAAAAACATGAGTTGTATTGCCTTTTAGAAATCACGAAGTTTTTTTAATGCCTCCCCAAACTTCCCCTCGAAACAAAGTCCCATCTTTTTTAGTATCAGTATTCTCCATTGTGAAATAGAGAACATATTTCAGTTGTCTCAAACTTAGTCTCTATAAAAGCTACTTTTGTTTGAGAAAACTCAGACCTCTTCTGTTGGTCGTGGTCTGTGATAAATAAGGTAATCCTGACAGGGGGCTGGGAAGGGGTAAGAGAGAGAAATTTTACAATAATAAAAACTAATAAGAGTTTTAGTCAGGCTTGTGGCTAAAATGGAGAATTTTTTCCACAAGGAGAACATTCAAATTAATGTGTTAATAGATTAATTTGAATATTTGAGAGAGATGTGAAATGATCATTTTTATTATTAAGAAAGAATATCCCTGCCTTAGTAAAAAGGGTGGATTTGGTGAGACTGGACAGTAGAGGCTGATAATATATTAGGAGTCTGTTGGTAGTATAACAGGATGATACCAAGGTGTTGTACTAGAGTAGAATTAGTAGGAAGAAGAGGAGGAAATTGTTTTGAGAGATTTTTCAGGTGGGGAATTAATAGGACTTGGGAACTAATTGGATGTGAGAGTTGAGGGAAAAGGGGACAGTTAAAGATAACCCTAACCCTAAGCACAGGCAGACAGATGCAGAAGTCAGTTTCCTTGACCAGTGACGCTGCCCTCCTGGGTGTTCCATGAACAACAAGGCCCTTCATCTCTCAGCTACAGGCACTTTTTCTAGCTATCTGTCCCACATAGCTGCAGTGCTCTTCCTCCTCACTGCTGCCTACTGACTTCTTTGGCTTCCTTTAAATCCTAGCTATAATCCCATCTTTTATAGGAATCCTTTCCTAACCACGCTTCTTTTTTTAAATGTTTGTATTGATATGTTCCGTTTCTTACACAGCCTCAGCATTTCATGTATTCCTCCCCTTCCTTTTCCCAGACAGCCATCTCATATGACACACATATTTTTGGAGGGGGGGGAGGAGAGGCGCACGGGGGATAGCCAGCACAACTACTTGAAAAGTTGAAAAAGTATGAAAACATGTGAAATATGTAGCAGCTGTGGACTTCCCACCTCCGCCAAAGGATAGGTTCAATGAATCAGTAAACATTTACTAAGCATCTTCTGTGTGCCTGGCTTGGTGCTGACGTCTGGGGATGCAAAGAAGCAAAAGATAGTCCCTGCAGGCGAACAAACGCATGCAAAACAAGTTATGAACCCGAAGTAGTTAACAGAGGGAGGCACTAGAATTAAGAGATTAGGTTGGGGAAGTTTCCAGTAAAAGAAGGGATTTTAATTGGGACTTAAAAGAATCAAAGGTCAGTAACTAGAGTGGAGAGGAGAGAGGGCTGGGGTGTTTTCTCACATCTTAACTCTGTGTCCTGTTTAATCTTTATAATTTTGTTACATTTATTTTATTGTTGTCATTCTCTCTGTCTTCTTGTTGCTGTATATTGTTTTCTTGGCTCTGCTTACTTCAGAGGGAATCAGTTCATATGCACCTCTGTATTCATCACACTCATAATTTCTTACAACACAGTAATCATTACATTTACTTACCACAATTTGTTTAGCCATTCCTCAGTTGATGGGCATTGCAGTTCTTAGGTATCACAAAAATTGTTGCTAAATATTTTGGTATATATGGGAATTTTCTTTTTATTGATGGCTTTCCTGGGGTATAAGGCCAGTAACAGAGTCTCTGGTTTAAAAGACGTGGATATTTTAGTTGCTTTATTTGTACAATTCCAACTTGCTTTCAAAAATCATTGTGCCACTTTGCAGCATAGTTTCTGTTTTGGAGAAGATGGAGAAGTTATGGGAATTGAAGAAAATGTCTAGTCTGCTGTCTTGTGGCTCATGTGACCCAGAAATCATCTTCCCTTCTTGTTTTTCAGTTGTTTCTCTCATGTCTTATCCTTCTAACCCCATTTTTTGGGTTTTCTTGGCAAAGATACTAGAATGGTTTATCATTTCCTTCTCCAACCCATTTTACCGATGGAGAAACTGAGGCAAACAGGGTTAAGTGACTTGCTGAGGTTCACACAGCTATTAAATGTCTGAGACTGGATTTCATCTCAGACCTTCCAGACTTCAGGCCAGATGTGCTATCCACTGAGCAACCTTGCTGCCCAGAATTAAGCCACACTTAATTCTTAGTGCCTTTTTTCTTGTTAATTATTTACTATTTATCCTGTATATAGCTTATATATTGTTTCCTCTGTTACATTGTAAGCGTCTTGATGATAGGGACCATCTTTTGCCTTTGTGTCTTCTCCTGCTTTAAACAGCTCATCATTGGCACTTGCATGTTTATCATTTGCCTGATTGACAGGAATCTTGAGGTAGGTTAGTGAAGAAAACACTGGACTAGGAGTTGAAAGACCTGTTTTGTATGTCTGTTTCTGCCAATAGTTAGCAGAATTTACCTTTAACAAAATCACTTTTCTCTTTGCCTTTGTAATGTGAGGGGTTGAGAATTCAAAGGCCCCTTCCCTTTCCAATATTTTGTGCACTAAGGTCTGACTAATTACTCACCTTTTAACTTGTGAATAACAGTACTTCTACTTCCTACCTCACTGGAGAGTTGTGAGGAAAGTGTTTTGTAAACCTTTAAGTGCTATAGAAATGAGTAATAAGTTTTGTTGCTGTTCTTTTTGAATTCCCATCTAATTCTAATAATCTTTTCTTCGTTTTAAGGATTCTTCTAGACTAGCATTTGTATATTCCATACTCCTTCTACTTCTAATATTCTTTATTCTTATCATTTTCTAACTTTATGACCCTTCTGAATGTAACATTTTTAGAATCATATATTTAGATTTGGAAGTGATGCTAGTGGCCACCTAGTCCAAATCCCTCATTTTATAGATTACGATTACTGAATCCCAGAGACATTAGGTCACTTGCCCATTTTCACTCTGTGAAATAAGCAGAATTTAAACACAGACCCTCTGACTTGTTCTACTTTACCGTATACCAACCATATACCATGCTCTCTTACATTTTGTAATTCAGGGTAACATTTTTGATATAAATAGTTTCTTCATCTTAGTTGTTAAAATGAGACAGATATATTATAGAGATGTTCCATTTCCAAATGCTATTAGGTAATTTGGGACTCTGTAAAGCAGGTCATAGTTTTAAACTTTAGATGTTCCTTCCAGGACAATCATTATTTTATGGAGTCCCGGGAGATAGAGGTAAGGCTATTAACTTCTGTGCATGGTGTAATTTGAGGTGTCAGCAACCCGTAATTTGGACTGCGTTGAGAAGCAAGAGCAAAGAGAATGTTTTCAAATGCGGAATTCCTTTGAAAATCCAAGCAGGAGAGAATGACAGAAGAGCAGTGCCGTAGGTGGTGGCTGAGGTTTCTCACAAATGGTGGGTTAAGACAGGAAATGAACACCTTGTGAAAGATTACACATTGCACAAAAAAGGGGAAATGAAGAAAATGAGTCTGAGCAGTGATTCCAAAATTATTTCGTTGCAGACACTTAGCCATTCATTGTTGAACTGGTTCTTTAATGACACGTGCATTTATAGAGGTGATCTTATGGTCTGTAGTTCAGGAAGTCTTCTCTAGTATTATTGTTGTCTTAGCACTCTCCACCTAACTTTAATCAAATGAAGTAATGCAATGGGACGGTGGAGAAAGAACAAAAACCAGATGTCTGTGACATATAACCTGCATTTGAACTTTATTTGGGGCTTTCCATTTTGTGATCCCTAATTTAGAGAAAGTTTAAAGCCTTTATTTATTCTTTTTTGTTTGTTTTGTTGTTGTCATTATTTTGGTGCAGCAGGGGAAATGATATGTTGAGTTAATTGTGGACTGGGACACATTAAAGTTTATTTGATTATTGGACTGTATTAGATCAGGGTTTCTTCAGGTGTTCCCTTGACCAAGAGTAGGCTAGAGGGCCCTCCAGTCAGCCCTTTGCCTGGTCTCTCATTGCCCTTATTAATGTTTATCATACGGCAATGTATGTGTTTTGGTTTCTAGCAGGAGTTAATCATTTATTTTTAATTAAAAATAGGCTTTACTGATGTGTCATTAGTAATGCCCCTCTTATCTTTAAATCTGGTGTGTGTGTGTGTGTGTGTGTGTGTGTGTGTGTGTGTGTATACACTTGTGTGTTTTGGGATTTGCAGCTGGGGTTGGGAATTCAGAGAGTTGATGAAGGGGAAATTAGATTTGGTAAGTGGAAGGGTACTGTCTAGCTGGAGAGATTAGGATAGTGGCCTGTGAGATCCTTTCTTCCTCGCTCCCTAAAATTTTGAGAACCAGGAATAATTACTGCGATTTTTTTTTCCCCCTAAGGGAGATGTTTATTTTTTACCCCACATTTATGAGTCCCAGACCAAAGTCTTCTTACTTCCAAATTCTAAGGTGTACAAGATAGTCTCTGAGGGTACTTGCAACTCTAAAATTCTGGGATTTCATGATTATTTCTATGACACTATCCCTTTTTGATTTGTAAGATGATCAAAGTCAGGTATGGTTTATAGGCTCTCTTGGCACAAACCTCTCCTATACTTTCATGATGTTGGATAATAGAATTTACCCTATTGTCTCAACTCTCTTCTCTTTCATTCCCTTCTCACCCCCATACCTGATCATTTGCCAAGTTTTATTGACTTTGCCTTCATACATACCTCTCATATTCTCTCACTTATTTCCTCTGACACTGCTACCACCCTCCTACAGACCCTCATCATCTCGTGCTTGGACTATTTCAGTAACTTCCTTGGCTGGCCTTCCTTGCCTCAGATCTCTCCATATTCCAGTCCGACTTCTATTCAGCTTGTCAAATTGACCTTGCTAAAGCACAAAACTAACTGTATCATTTCCCTACCCTACCTTGTTCAATAAACTCCAGTGCCTTCCTATTACCTCCAAAGTCAAATACGTAACATTTTGCTTGGCATTTAAAGCCCTTCATAATTTGGTTCTTTCCCACCTTTCCAGCTTTTTTATACCTTCTTCCCCTGCACATACTCTACTGTACAGTAATTCTATAACAAGCCTTGCTATTTATTTCTTGAATAATACACCCCATCTCCCAGCTCTGTCCACTTTTTCTTGCCATCCTCTATTCCTGGAATTCTCTCCTTCCTCATTTCTGTCTCATAACTTTCTTCAAGTTCCAACTCCTCTTTAATGCTAGTACATTATCTTGTACATATCTTATTATTCATATGTAGCTTTTTGCATGTTATCTCCATTCTTAGACAGTGAGCTCCTTGAGAGCAGAGACTTTTTTTTAATCTTTATTTGTTTGTATTCCTCAGTTTAGCACAGTGCCTGGCACATATTAAGTCCTTAATAAATACTTTTAAAACTTGATTTAGTTAATAGTTTATTTTCAGCTCTGTAGCGAATAATGATGACTCCCAGGTGTATTATTTTAAGACTTGTATAGAGTGATTCTTTTCATGATGACCTTGTCTTTGTGAGGTAGTCATATTATCTCCACTTTATAGCTGAAGATGATTTGTCCATGATCATTGAGCCAGTCAGTATGGGAGGAATGATATAAGAATAAGCTGGTCTTTATTTTTCTGAAGAAGAAAATAAAAATGCCTTTCCAAGAATATTAAAGTAACTCCAGTGAGTAATAATTAACCTATTGACATGAGCTAGGTGGTACGGTGGATAGAGTACAGGGCCTGGAATCAGGGAGACTCATCTTTGTGAGTTCAGATCTCGCCTCAGACGCTTACTAGCTGTGTAGTCACTTAATCCTGTTTGCTTCACTTTCCTCATCTGTAAAATAAGCTGGAGAAAGAAATGGCAGATAACTCCAGTGTCTGCCAGGAGAATCCCAAATGGATCGTGAAGAGTCAGACACAATTGAAAAATGACTGAACAACAAGCAGTTAACATGTTGGAAGGAGGGAACCAATTATTACTCTTGTGTGTAGTCTAGAGGTATCTGGATGTAGTGGCAGGTGCAATCTAAGGTACACATTTGCTTGTGTCTAATACTTCTTTCCATGTTGGTTCCTAACCTAAAGATGATATGACCACCTCCTCTCAAAGTTCTTGTCATTTGCACATTGCTAAACAGCTCCTCCTTGATCAGAATTAATGCCAGCCACAGTTTCTCTCATGCTTCTCTACTTTTCCCGTGATAATTGGTGCTATGAACTTGGTAGACTTGGTGCCATTCACTTGTATTAATTAGAAACCTTTTTAAGAGACTCACAAAAGAATTAATTCTTCCCATGCTGCCTATTAGTAACTCCCATTAATGTTAATACCAGCCCCCAGCTTCACCAAGTGGAAATTATAGTGATGAAATTAGACATGTTAACTGTGGTTAGATGTAGGAATTTATTGCTGCAAGTTAATTATACCAATAAGCAACTGGAGTCTTTTATTATTTTAATTTGTTTAAACATAACATTGGTAAGCTAAATACACTGGCAGTAGTGAATGGCAGGTCTCTTGGAGTTTAAGATTGACAGTTAAATTTATATACTCTTTTATAAGTGTAGATGATGAATGAATTATTTGAGAAAACTACTGTCAGTATTCCAAGTTGTAAGATGTTCCATACAGAATATTTTATTTTTATCTATCAAGCAGTTATGTTGTCCCTAATTACTAAAGGAAAAACTGTAGCAAAAACCTGCTTTCTAATACTTAATGTGACTTTGAAGGGACAAAAATGTGATTTATTTCCTTTTAATGATCATGAAATTGGTGACTGTCTGAGGAAGAAAAATGAGATGGAAAGAAACTCAATTTTTATTTACCCTTAAAAAGATTTTCAGAAGGAAAATGATTGTATATACAATCCTAAATTCACTAGTCCTCTGTAATAGCTCAGGTTTTACCAGCCTTTGTTACGTTCAGTGGAAAGAATTCTCCGTGCCCCCTGTTAGATGTGGTGCCCCCTTTCTGCGGAATATTGGTAATTCCAGCTGTCATTTGAGATGGAAATTGAGTGCAGCTTTGTTCTGTGGCATGCAAATGGGGACATTCAGGTTCCCTTTGCAAGCAGCGAGGTTCTTTGCATTGGAGCTGGTTGATCTGTACTTGCTCAAAGGAATGTTGGTTTTAACTTGGGGAATATTGTGGAGTACTTACTTCCTGCGTTGTGCACAGCACAGTAGCAGGCACAGCAGAAGGGTCACCTCAGTTTCCTCATTATAAATGTGAGGAAGAGTTGGCATTGTTTACCTTCCTGTTTCTTGAGAAGAAGTCATTTTGGAGACTTTAAAACATTGTATCAATGTGAGCTATTATTCATAGCATTACTGTTGCTTACAATGGATGTTATTTCCATTGAGTCATTAAACATTTATTAAGCACCTGCTATATGTCAGGCATGTGCTGAGCACGGAAGGTACTAAAAGAGGCAGTGGACAGTTGCGGACCTTGAATTAAGAGAGGTTAGGAAAGGCTTCCTGCAGAAGATGAGACTTTAGTCGGGGATTGAAGTCAGGAGGTCGGTAGTCAGTGGAGGAGGGAGAGTGTTCCAGTCATGGGGGACAGTAAGAGAAAATGCCTAGAGCCAAGAGATAGAGTGTTTTGTTTGTGGATCAGCCAGGAGGTCAGTGTCAGTGGCTCAAAGAATATATAGTAGGAGAGTGAGGTATAACAAGACTGGAAAGGTAGGAGGGGGCTAGATTATGAAGAACTTTGTTCCTGGAGGTGGTGGGGAGCCTATGTAGATGGAGAATGAATCTCACTTTGTGTGGTCTCATTGATATTGGTCCTCCATCCAACAGTGTCGTCTTCTCAGGCTTTTGCCTCTGTTGATGGCTTTCTGTGCTGCAGCTTTTTCATTTGTGATAGTTTGTGGACATCAGCATAATCTTTAGGCTCTCCACATGTTACCACATTCTTGGTAAACAACTAGCTTATTTCTTTTTTTGCTTATTTATGTCCTTGATGCTGTCTTTTATAAAAAGCAACTCCTCTATCACATACATTCTTTCTGTTAACATGCTGGAGCCTCTTTAGGCCCATGTGCTTCCTTCCATTGAATTTTGCATCACCTGCAATTGTTATTTTTGTAGTACTGTTCTGTATAGATGGCTGCTGTTTAGACAATGGAGAAATATAAAAAAGAATTCCAGCACTTAAGAAACGTACAATACAATCTAGTCAGGGAGATGAGGATCACACGAATGAAAAGATAATTAAGGATAGGAGACAGTGCATGCCTGCTGTCGTTAGTGACAGATGTAAGTGATAATCATCTCAAGTTGCCTTGTGTCTAATTTATGTCTCCTATATTCCTGTATGTGTGTGTGCTGTAGGGTGGAACTTTGAGGTCAAGGACCATTTCACTATTTTGGGGGGGAATCCCCAGTGCCTAGTCTAATGTCTGGCACGTAGTAGACATTTAATAAATGAAAGACAGAGGAAGACCTGGGTTCGGGTCCAAAATCTGACATGGATTGTGTAATTCTTAGGCAAGTCATTTAACCCCTTGAGACCCAAGGTAATATCAGAGACAAGTTGAAGATTACATATAAATCTGCATTGATAGAAGGAGCTTCTCACTAGGAGCCCCCTGCCTACACTGATGAAATTATAGGCCTGGTTATAAAAAATAAATGCTTGTTGACTTGTTGAAACTGTCAAAGTAGTTGTCATCATTTGGCTGATAGGAGTTTAAGGGGAGAGATTGCTGTGAGTCAGAATAAGTGGTTGTCTTCTGGGAAGACCTGAGGAAAGGTAGATAGGTTTTAGAAAGATGCAATATTACAGGGAGAGTCCTCTAAGCTATTGAAACAGCACAAGCAAAAGAGCTGGAGGTAGCAATGAACAAGGCATTTGGAGGGCACAGTTGAGCAGAATAGTCTAGTTTGAGCTGGACTTATGGATGGGAAATAGTTGAAGAAGTTGGATAGGTAGGTTAGGTCTAGATTTTTGCAGACCTTGAATGCCAGATTACAGAGTTAATTTGTTATTAAAATACCATCCTAATACAAAGCTAGGGAATGATTTTTGAAATTCTCAGACTAACTTGAAAGTTATTTTGCCCAAAAAAAATCTACTTAGATTTTTTTGGACCCTTAAATGGAAACACCAAAATTATCCTGTCAGAGACTATTTGGCAAATATGCTGAAATGACCTAGTGTTGACTTGCCCTAAAATACACGAGTATAAGAACATATTTATGTGGCTAGAAAGATGCAGAAGAATAATAATCAGTGTTTATCCACTCAGAGAGGTGGCTTAGCAAATCAAAACAAAATACCACCTGGAAAATAGAAGTACCACAGATCATTTAACATGAGGTGTTTAAAAAATATATATGCATATGTGTGTGTGTGTTTGTGTACATTCACACGCAGCACTACAGCATGATATTTAACAACAACAAAAAAAAAAGCCAGAGGATTCATAGACCTAACTAGTTACCAGGTTCACCAGATGTCTTTTGAATGGAATATCCATTTTCTCCAAACTAATGTTCCAGAAACTTGGGTTCTTGGTAAACATTCAGAAAAGATTAGACTACAGTTATATGTGTGGATAACTTTGTATTGAGTTGATTATCTCTGCCCAGGTGTGATACACTTCATATATCCCTTTTCAGAGAGACTCAGCTGGGGATAAATAGTTTGTAGTGCTCAAATTTGACCCTCTTTCGACTGCACTTTAATCATTCATGTAATATCCTCAGAATTTGAAATGTGGTTCTTTTCAGTCCCCTCTGATTAAAGGAGGATTTTTTTGGTAGGGGTTAGGGAGACTCTGCTTTTAACCACTGTTTATATGTGATACTTCAGTAAGCCTGTTCCCTACTGGCTCATTTCCAGCTGGCTGCAATGCCATAACTAGCCTTCTCTCCAATTCCCTGTGGTTGAGAGCGATGGCCTTGAAAAAGCACTTGAAATTGAGACCTAAGGACTAAGCCAGTGCTGCTTTACCTTCTTGTTAGGAAATGAGAGGAAAAAATATTTTTTGTGTTTTGTTTTTATTTTTTAATTTGCTAAGTAGACTCTATAGCCTGTAGTTCTGCCAGCCTAAGTGGAAAACATCTCCTAAGAAGAAAAACAGCCCAAGAAACATTTTGATTAGTCCATTTTCAATTTTGTTGGTTCTAGAGGAATGCCTTATTTGATATTTTGTTAAGAAGCTAGAATACTCTCTTTGCTTGGGTATTTTAAGAAGAGAGCTGATAAATGGAAAAAAAATAATTTTGGTGGGAAAATAATACTTTTAAGTGTCTGAAATGTTATCTCTCGCAAATCCTCAGAACTCTGTCCAGTGCAGTAACAAAAGGTTACTCTTGCTACCTATAGTTTTTCAGTACCACATACATTGTCCAGATGTTCTGTTCCCTTCCCCTCCTTCCTTTATTTGATGAATAAATTTAGGAAATGAATGTAATTTTACCAGTAACCATACTTTATGATGTTTTGGACTGGAACCTGTATCTGTGATCTTTGCCATACTTTGTTTGGTCAAGGACTCTTCCCTGTTTGTAGATCTGAAACATCTTCCATGTTCCTCTAATTTATGAAACGATCTTTTATGTATAGGCTGTATGTTTACTTGGAGCTTATTGTGGTATATCGGGTAAGATGTTTGTCTAAATAAAATTTCTGCTTGTTTCCCAGTCCTTTTCTCAGTAGTTGGAGTCCTAATCAAACACTGTTAACTATATTCAGTTGCCTCAAGGCAGATGATTCATAGTTCTATTTATTCTAACTTCTCTTCTGAGCTCTAGTCTCATATCTCCAGCTGCCTGTTGGATACTTTTAACTGGATGTAGACATCTTAAACTCACCAGTTCCAAAAAAGGGACTCACTATCATTCCCCTGAAAACCCTCTCTTCTTCCCAATTTACCTTTATACTGTTAAGGGCATCATCATCTTCCCAGTTAGCTAGGCTTAGGTGTCATCTTCAATTCCTTGCCCCCATCCTCCCCCCATATCCAATCTGTTGCCAAGTCCTGCCAACTTTACCTGTGAAACATCTTTCATAGTTCCCTTTATCTTCTTTGACACTTATCTTCTCTGCACCTTGGTGCAGGTCCTTATCATCTTATGTCTAGACTACTGTAACAACTTGGTGATTGTTCTCTCTCTACCAGATCTCTAATTTCTCTCTCCACTCCAATCCGTCCTCTACTCAGCTTTCAAACTGACCTTCCTAAAATATACATGTTCCCATGTCACGCGTCCCACTCAAGAAATTTTAGTGGCTTCCTTTTACCTCCAAGATCAAATATAAAATCCTCTTTCTGAAATTTAAAGATCTTCATAATCTTGCTCCTTCTTACCTTTCCAGTCTTCTTATACCTAATTCCCCTGTATGTACGCCACCATTCAGTGATTCTGGATTCTTTATTCCTTGAACAAGTCTCTACATTTCCCAACTCTTCATTTCCAGTGGATGTCCCCATAACTCAAATTCTTTTCTTCTTCACCCCTGCTTCCAGGCTTCCTTCAATTCTCAGATAAAATCCCACCTTCTGTAAGCATCCAGAAAGAAATGATTTAGATACCATGGAACTATCTATAATCACTATCACACAAGCCCTGGAAGCTTTTACCTTAAGTGAAGGAGAGCTTGGAAACAGTATTCCAAAAGAAGAAAAATTAAGTCATTTTTGGTTGTAAAATGTTATTTTTCATTTTACAACCAAAAATGACTTAATCTGCAAAGTTGAGTATAATCATGTAGGAGAAGAAACAAATAGCTCTTTAATGGAATATTAGACATTCAGACATTCTTGATGAAAAGACTAGCTGAATAGAAATTTCAAAATGTTAACAAGTCTCAAGAGAAACCTAGAAATATACATTTATTTATTTGTTTGTTTGTTTATTTATTTGAGCAATTGTAGGAGACTAGAAGATGATGAGGTCCTAATAGTCTAATGGGAGAAAAGAAACAACTTTCCTTTCAAAACTTTAATAACTTTGAAGGACATTGAAGAGTAAAAAGATACACAAAGGACAAGGTTCTCTATGTGTCTTATTCTGATGATTTTGATAGTGGAAGGAATAAGCAAAGCTAAAAGGAATATACTGAAATAGAAAGGAGGAAGAAGGTGGTGGAACTTATTATTTCTCCTATTTGGGGTGCATAAGAAGAGGGATATGCAAACATGGAGCTAGGGATGGGGTAATTGGGTATCAAATGATCCTCATTCTTATCTCAATTAGTCAATACAGGTTGAAAATACAAACACAGAGTATAGAAATTCATCAAATTCACCTAGAAAGTAGGTGGAGATAGGGTGCAGAGGATTAATTAAGAAAGATGATGATACTGGGCAGAGAAAGTCACAAGTAAAACACACCTCAGCTTCAGGGAGCTAGTTTCACTGCTTCTAATGGATGATAAAATGATAATGGCCAGCAGACCAAGACTGCTGTATTTACTTCCTATTTTCGTTCTGCTTTCTCCACCTAGGAGAATGCTCTTCACATCGGCAAGACTGTAATGTAAAAGGTTACAGGGAGTTAAAACCTAAGACAAGAGGAAAGCTGTTAAATACCTAGTAAAGTTCACTGATTTTGAGAAATCAGGCTAGGTGAGCTGCATTCCAGGGTTTTGAAAAGGTTGGCACACGTGACTGCTTGAACCACTGTTGATGAGCTCTGAAAACTGGTGACTAGAAGACCTATCACAACCTTAGAGACAGACAAAAAACAGGCCAGTGAGCTTGTTGTCTATTATTGACAAAATTTTATTTAAGATAGAGCTATAAGTAGTTAAGAATGGAAGCAGTGGCCTCTTTGAACCAACGTTATGTTCATCAAAAACAAGACAGAGTTCTTTCCTTTTTTGATAAGATTAGTATATTAGAATATCAGAAGAATACTTGTTATAGACATAGTATTCCAGGATTTCAGCAAGGCATTTGGCAAAGTATTTCATACCATCAGTGCAGACAAGATAATGAAGTAGGTTTGCAGCTGGCAGAACTAGATAAAAATAGTGGTAGTTAATGGACTGTTTTCAGCTAGAAATAGGTCTGTGTTGGAGTATTGTAGGTCTTGCCCCTGTTGTTTTCAACATTTTCATCAGAGTTTTAGATCATAGATAGTTGCCAATAAAATTAACCTAATATGAAGCGGGCAGATTGCTAATATAACAGATGAAAGATTAGACACTCAAAAAGATCTTAGTTTTAAATAATAGACTGAATCATAAAATGAAATTTACCAAGAATAAATTATAAATCTTACTCTAGAATTAAAGGAAATTGGTTGCAAATATATAGGATGGTAATGGCATGGAAATGGTTATGACCAGATAGAAGTATATGTCAAAGGTACCTGAATTTTGGTTTTATTGACCTGAAGATTTGATAAGTCAACAGTGTGATATGACAGACAAAGAAGCTAGTTCTTATCTCCTAACTTGCATTAATAGAAACAATGCCCATAGTGATGGTAGTTTTAGTTCTGCCTAGTCAGAATACATCTAGAATATTGTGTTTAGTTCTGGTCAGTACGTTTTAGGGAAGATATATTGTATTGATAAGTTGGAGTTCATTTGCACAGGGCAGCCAACATAGCTGAAATTATCTGAAAACCTTCTCACACAGAGTTTGGTTGAAAATTGGTTTTTCCTAGAGAAAAGAAAACTTGAAAGAGCATGATAAACCATCTTCAAGTATTTGAAGTGTTTTCATGAAATATAGGTATTATATTTGTTTTTCTTAACACCAGAGAGTAGAACTAGCAGATGTGGGAAATGGAGATCCAAATTCCAAAATAAGAGAACTCCAAATGGAGTCAGGAAGAATCAGACAGAGCTGAAACAACAAGCTGTATGTATGACCTTAAGCACATCATTGAACTTGAGGTTGGGGTAGATAATCTCTAAGGCCACTTCCAGCTCTGAGATTCTATGAGGTCTTCTTTCTAGCCCTAGTTCAGGTGCAACATATTCCACCAAGCCATCCCCAATCCCTCCTTGTCTGGATTTTTCCTTTTTCCCTGTTACATTCCACTTTGTATCATACTTATTTGTGTCTTTGTCTTTCACCATGGGACCTGAAACGCTTGGCAGTAGGAAACTGCTATTTAACCAACTTTTGGAAGAAGCCTTTCCTGCCTCCTCCCACTCCCCTCTGATAATGCCTCCCCCTATAAGTTACTTCTGATCTAGTTTGTGTGTTTATGTGTGTAGGTAGCATTCCCTTTAGAATATAAACTCCTTTAGGGTAGTGACTTTACCATCTTTGTATTGTCTTTTAGCACAATGCCTGCCCTATGTTTGTTGTTATTATTTAGTGTTTTTTTTTTTCAGTCATATAATGACCCCATTTGATGTTTTCTTGGCAAAGATACTAGATTGGTTGGCCATTTCCTTTTCCAGCTAATTTCACAGATGAGGAAACTGAGGCAAACAGGGTTAAGTGACTTGCCCTAGGTCACACAGATATCACCTATCTGAGGCCGTATTTTAATACACAGGGAGATTGTCTTTCTGACTCCAGGCCTGGTGCTCTATCTACTGCACCACCTAGCTGCTCAGTTGGCCACATAATAAGCCCTTAAATGTTAACTGATGTTTATATATCAATAGCACTGAGCAAAGAGTTTTTCACAGTTAGTCTTTAATAAATGTTTGAAGTATCAGCCTTTTAAAAAATAAAGTCTCATGTCATAATTACGTCTCATACCCAGAAGAGCTTATTTAACTGAAAATTTGAATCAGTGATATTTATTAAGATGAAATGAGTAACTGTATTTTTGTTTCCCACTTATTTCACCTCCCCCCCATTTTCTTAATTTACTAGATTATTGAGTTGTCATTTTATAGTGTGAGAGATGACTCATAGTGAAGTTTCCTCATTTCTTTTAACTCCCTGTTACATTCCTATCTCTTCTCCATACTTTGTAAACCAGTTTGGTCTTGCAAGTAACTCATGATTTCCTGGAAATGAGGTAATTTGAAAGAAAACCATACTAATCCATTTCTGATTGGGCACTTCCAAATTTGGTGAAAGGAAGTACATAATGAAGGATTGAAACTGCTTTGCGCCAATTAGAAAGATTGTAAGCTTGCCTCACCAGCCAATGGTGAGATAGGACAGGTGTTAGAGGTGAAGTTAGGATCAGGACAAGAGAAGCCTGGGAGCTTTCATATGTTGCACTCTGTGGCAGATGCCATTTGAGTGACAGGGGCAGTGCCCTTTCTCATGAGAAAGAATAAAGACCGTTTCTGATCTCAGACTCAGACAATAGTAAGTTTACTTTTCCTATTAGCAGTTGAATTAGCAATATCTTAGTTTGAAATTTTGGGAACCCTTCATTGAAAACATCCCAAATCATTTCCTTTATAATACTAAAGGAAATGCATAAACTGTGCTTCTCTCTTGCTTACTTCATATGCATATCCGTAGGGAAGGTTGAAAGAATATTCAAGGGTTGAAGATGTTGCATCTTAAACAGGCCTTGGCCCATAATTGATCCTTAATAAATGTTTAGTGAGCAGCTTGATGCTTATTTTTCTAATCCAAAACAAAAGTCAAGTGAGTTTCGTATGAAAGACATTAAGTACTTCATGA
Source organism: Pseudochirops cupreus (assembly GCA_028627135.1). NCBI lineage: Eukaryota > Metazoa > Chordata > Mammalia > Diprotodontia > Pseudocheiridae > Pseudochirops > Pseudochirops cupreus. The sequence continues at coordinate 156,646,078 of CM053582.1, read as the reverse complement.
ACTACTGTTCTTCTTTGTATGAAGCTTATTTGAAGAAAAACCTTAAGCATCATTTAGAAATGATTGAGGTTGGATTCTACCATAAAATACAAAATATTCAAGTATACTTGTGGAAATTCAGGTTTTTTTCTTGTACTTATGACCATTCCCAAGTCAGAACATCTAACTTAATAATTCATGTCTCCATAGTGCTTTAGAAGATTGTTGTTTAACTATAACCCCGTGAGGTAAGTAATACAAATATGATTTTCGTCTTTTACAGATGAAGAAAGTAAGTTTCATAGAGTTTGGTTGACTTTTACCGTGATCACACAGTGTAAAAACCAAACTGGAACCCAGGTCGGTTGGCTCCAATTTCGGTGATCTTTCCCTACCTTCTTTTTAAGTAACTTATTACAGAGGTGTGAACAGAACACTAATCGATTTATTATTGTTCTTCCTCTCTATTATTTTTCCACTCTTTAGTTGTAACATGAAAATATAGACCTATTCATTTTATCCATTCCTTGGAAATAAATGCTTTGATTGGCACCATGGGGAATTTGTTGGAAAATAATGTGGGTATGGAAACAAAACCAGACTTTGTGGTACAGATAAAAAATACTTTATTTCATTCGTTCAGTTTTAAAATAAAGGGTATAAATAGCCTTAAAGAACTATTTACAAAATTCTCTCTGCTTTCTGTATGTGAATGTGTGTGTGTGTAAATACTTATTATGTAAATACTTTTAAATACGGTATGTAAATACCGGGGCTTAACAAACTACTTACCAGTTCTACCAATGTTCTGGATGCCAAAGATCAAAATTACGTGAATAAAGTAGGCTTTCTACAATTAAGATAATTTCTTGAAATTCAAGTATTTTTAAAGCTGTTTCAGGAATACCATTTTTAAATGTAATGAATGCAAATAAGCCAACTGATTAATTCTTATTATATAATTTCAGAGCACAGTATCCCATCTAAGTAAGCTATAAAAATCATTTAAGTCTAGACTCTTTTCTTTGTGGTTTCTTCTAAACTGGTTTCAGCTTTTAGTTTGCACATTTTTTCAAATTTAAATTTAAAAAAATTCTGACAATAAACACCAACTAAGCATTTCTGTATGCATAGTAGAACAGAAAAAGGGAATTATACTTGAACCTGTATATCTCTATTGTGCAGCTTGCTTGTCTTTTAAAGTATATGATATGCTCAACATGTCACTTTTAAAACTGTGATTTTAATCACTGCTTGTGATTGCTTCAGGCCTTTGTTCTTTCCCTTCCCTCCTCTCCCCTTTCCTCTCCTGTTCTCTTCCCATATTCCAACACTTTCCCTTCTACCTTCCCATTTGAAAAAAAAGCCCAAACTTTTGTAACAAGTATGCATAGTGTCACACAAAACAAACTCCTCCACTAGCTGTATGTCTTCCAAAACCTCATCTTATTCTGTAACTTCAGTCCATCAGGGGAGTAATGTGTTTTACTGCTTCTCTAAAGTCATAGTAGGTCATTGCCTTTCCGTGTTTGTCTTTCATGGTTGTTTGTCCTTACAATACTGTGGTCACTGTATAAATAGTTCTCTTGCTTCAGCTCACTTTATTCTGTATCAGTTCATATAAGTCTTCCCAAGTTTCTCTGAAACCATCCCTTTTGTCATTTATTATGGCACAGTAGTATTCCATTATACTTATGTACTATGTTTAGACATTCCCCATTTGATGGGGACCCACTTAGTTTCCAGTTATTTGCCTTAACAAAAAGAGCGGCAGTAAGTAAATATTTGTATTCATGTGGATCCATTTCCTTTTTCCTTGATCTCTTTGAGTTTTATTTCTAGTAGTGATCTCTGGCTTAAAGGGTGTGTTCATTTTAGTGACTTTTTAGGCATAGTTCAAAATTGCTTTCCAAAGTGACTGGACTAATTCACAATTTCACTAATAGTATATTAGTGTTTTGCATATTTTAAAATGTAAGTATGACCCTTGGTCATTTTCTTCAAATAAGTATAAACCTGGAAAAGTAACAGCTGATAAGTTGGAGCTGGTTTCAGCTGCAAAATGCTATGCTGATTTCTGAGTTTCCCCTGTACATCTCTCTTTCTCATTTTTTTTTGTGAGGATAGACTTTTTCCTGCACAAAAATCCCTAAGATGAAAGAAGCAATAGCTCTAGAGTCAGCAGATCTGGATTCAAATCCTGCCTATGAAGCTTTCGGTGTTACTTCCATAGAACTCAGTACCCTCACCTGGAAAACAAAGGAGTTGGATAAGATGACTCCTGAGGACCTTCCCGGTTCTATTTGTATAAGCCTATGACTGTTTATTTTAATATTGAATTTGCTGTGTTGAATAAGAACTTTGTTCTGTCTCTTTTGGAATCCTGCCCCTGAAAATCATTATGTCTAGCTTGAGGGGAAGGAAAAGAGAGTAAGAAAAATTGGTGGGAAACAAAGAATCTTGGTTACACCTGGCCAAGTGTGGATTCCTAAATGTAAGAAAAGGAGTGAAATCTTTTCCCTGATCCCACAGGCAGCTAGGCACGACTTTATTATCCTTCTTTGTTACAAATATTTGTGGTCATGAAATTATTTCACCTTGGTATTAACTCTATGACCTCTTTGCTTTAGTCAGTTCTAAAATTGGAACATAAGCCCCAGAACCAGAGATCCTAACTTAGGACACATGAAGAATTTTGCTGCCCTGGAATTTAATAACTTCATACCTCTTAAATAATGTTTTTTCTCTGTCATCTGTCAGAAATGTGTTTTAGAAGTAATCAGAACAACAAGAGTGTGGGGGGCGAGAAAACATCCTCCAAATGTCTTTTTTTTGTGTGTCTCAGATTTGTTTCTTCCATATCATTTTGTCTATAAGAGGAAGCACTGGTTTAGAACTGAATAACAGAGCTAAACCATATGTTTTAAAAACAAATTAGAAACAGGTGAGGGCAGTTAAAATCTAGCTATCGCTTACAAAAACTTTAAAACAGAGTTTGTATTAAAGGCAGGTGGTTATAAGAACAATAAAAAATAGTCACCAGCACATCGGTATATTGATACATATGTGATTGATCTTATTGGATAAAAACAAGGAGGAGTTAATAAATCACTGTGTGTAGCTATAAAGATGTTTGGGCTTGAAAGCCCAGAGGAGCAAATGTGGACCCTGTAGGAAATTTATGGAGCATAGATCCTTTTAGCTTTACTTAACAGCTAACATCTGACTGACCCAGGAGAATGATGGAAATTTATTGCTGGGCCATTCAAATATTTAAGCTGTTGTGTGATGTTGAACAGGTAAAGATTAGCCCAATAACAAATATGAGACTATAAAATAAAATGAGATTTTGTTGAGTGGTAAGCACTTGTCAGAGGTTAGTTCTAAAACACTGTTCAGAAATGGAAAAATTTGTTGGCGAAAACAAGTTGGCTATTGATTGTGACAACCTTATTGTTCATATTAATTGCAATCAACTTGTAGTCCCTGTTTACATATGCCACAAAATGAATAGTCTGGCCATAAGTAGAATGATTTTGATATCTTCCTTAAATTGTGTGCTGTGCTCTGAAATTGTATAATAAGATAATGAATTAACTTGTTTGCATTTGTCATATTCACAATTCAGATTTTATTTCCAAAATATATTGGAATTCCTAGAAAGTATCTTCATTCTAGAAAGCCTACTTTATTCAATTCTAGAAAACCTGCTTTATTCATTTAATTTTAATCTTTGACATCTAGAAAGCTGAGATAACTTTACATCATAATTATACACAAATTGATTTACAAATCTATTAAATGAAGATTCTGTTCTGTCCAGAAATTTTTTTTCTCAGCTTTTTTCCCCCACCATATCTTTGACCTGTATTTTCCGCTGTATATGCCATGTATTTTTCTGTACAACTTATGTGCTTAGTAGTATTACTGATACTTTAGAGGTTAATTTTGGGATTTTAATAAGGGCCTTCACTTACCTGTGATTAATTTCTTTTAATTACCGAGATCTTTGACTTTATAGTTCACTTCTAACCCATAGGAGTTATTGTGAAAGCTAGCTTATGGTGCTTTCAAAGAGGCCAGTGTAGTAAGTTAGTCAAATTGTGAGTTATCTACATTGGTTAAATTGCTTTTTAGGGTCTTAAAATTTCGGAGTTGAAAGGTACCTAAAAGATGTAGTATAGTGGGAAGGGTTGTATATTTAGAATGAGAAGACCAGGAGTTCTAGCCTGTCTCTGCTACCTACTACTTGTGTGAAATTTAACAATTTACTCTTTCTGCCTTGGGTTTCTCAATCTGTAAAAATAAATGGTTGGATTTCATAATCTTTAAAGAATCTTTCAGCTCTAAGTCTGGTCATCCAGTCTAACTTGGTAAAGGAATACCCTCTACAGCATTCCTAGGTAATGATAATCCAACCCCTACTTGATTTCTTTCAGTGGTGAGGCACTAATTACCTTTGGAGGCTGCCTATTCCACTTCTGACCAGTTTCCTGCATGCTAGAAAGTTTTTTACTTATGTTATAACTCATTCTGCCTCTCTGCAATATCCACCTCCCTGTCCCTAGTTCGGTGCTCAGGACCAGAAAGAACAAATTGAATATCTTTTTCATATTGCCATTCATTTGAAGACTGCCATTATATCCCTCCCTGAACCTTCTCTTCTCCAAAGTAAGGATCCCTAATTTCTCCACCTCATCCGTATATCACATGATTGCTAGTCTCCTTACCATTACTAATTCATTTAATAGATATTAATTAAGAATCTAATATTTGTAAGACTGTGCAGGGGGAATACAAGAAAGGATAGTATTCTCACAGTCTAATAGGGACAATAAGATACCTACACAAATAACTATGAGGACAAAGCTTAATACAAAAATTTAATGATTATAAAGTGTTGTTAGCTCAGAGAATGAAGTAATCATTTCTGGACTGAGGGCAGTAGAATCATAAATGGTTTCAGAGAGTGTGGCATTTGAGTTGTACCTTTAAGAAATGAAGAGAATTAGGAAAGATAAGGAAAAAAAGAAAATAAAAAAAAAAGAAAGATAAGAACTGAGAGGAGAATACTTCTAAGGGAATATGAGCAGAGGCCAGATGTAGCAAAGTATAAAATATCTTTAGGGAACAAGTAATTCAGTTGCATTAGACCATAAATGCATGTTGGGGAAATAGTAAATAAGGGTATTTCATGACAATATGGTTCAGGAAACTTACAGAAAAATCTCTGTCTTGGGCATTATTAGTCACAGTTTTTCCAAATCTGAATTGTATGAAACCAAGGGTGAGAGAGGAAGAATAGTTAGTGTTACTTTTGTTTTTACACCTATATATTTTTTGCCTGAGATATTTCACTTTTAGCGTTGAGAAATATAGAGTTTTTTTTTTCTTGGACTTGATTTGCCTTTTCAGTGGTCTTTTCATTCAGGAGCAGATGGATAGGCTCACGTTTATATAATATTCTATAAAACACTCCCCAACAGCCATTTTAGATAGGTAGGACAGTCTTACTTTATAGATATGGAAATTAAGGTTGAGAAAGGTCCCCTTTATTACCTCCCACCGATCTATTTCAATAGCTTCCTTCAATTAATTGGATTCTTTTCTCTTAAATCTATCTTTAGTCAGTGTGCACAGATCACCACCCCCCATTGAAGGCTTTATGCCAGAGGTTGGGAATAAGAGTACAAAGACTGAAACACAGCCTCCTCTCAAGGAGCTTGTATTCTAATGGAGAGACCAAAAGTTCCTATAAGCATATACAGAATAATATAAAGGGAATAAACATAAATGTATACAAAGTAGTTAAATATAAGATAAGTTTTAGGAGGAGGGCACAAACAGTTTAGGAGAGTAACTGAGCTTTATCTTGATCCCTCTGAGGTAGAGGGAAAGAGAGTACATTCCAGACTTGGGGAACAATCTGCCAGATAGTCAAAAAGCCTTTATTAGGGGTGGGTAGGTGGCGCAGTAAATAGAGCACTGGCCCTGGAGTCAGGAGGACCTGAGCTCAAATCCCGCCTCAGACACTTAACACAAAAACTAGCCGTGTGACTTTGGGCAAGTCACTTAACCCCAGCTGCCCTCCAAAAAGCAAAAAACAAAAACAAAAAAACCTTTATTAGGCACCTACTGTGTATCAGGTACTACATTCAGCACAACAAAGGTAAGGAGATGGGAATAGAGTTTCTTGTATGGGGAAAAGAGAGAAGACCTGTTGTGCTGGATTGCAGAGTGCAGGACAGAGAGTAATGTCCATTGAGGCTGGAATGATAGATTGGGACCAGCCTGGCTAGGACATTACAATCTAAACAGAAGAGTTTATAGGTAATACTGACCACCCTGACCACCACTGCCTGACCAGACATGTTACATTTCACTCCTTCCCCAAGGTTCTCTGGTATCCTTAAGGGGATTTGGTGGCACATGTCATGTGTTAGTCCATTATTCTCGAAGAGGACCATGACATCAAGGAGATGACATGATTTGCAGTTGACTTTGATTTGAATGGGGGTTGGGGGTAGGGGCTGTGCCCTTTTCAGGTTCTCAGTTTGAGTGAATAGACCTTTTTAAGTCTAGGCATGGCCCCTTTAATAAAAAAAAATTTACACTGGAAGGGGAAGACCTTCAGGGTTGCTGGCCACAAGAGAAACAGTTACTATTTACATTCAGTCTGAGCCAGGAGGACCCGAAAAATAGCTATTAAGTGGTGCTTAGGCAGGACTTGTTGTTGTCCGGTCTATGAGCTCCAGAGTGAAATAGGTTTAAGGTTTGGTCTTGAGAAAGAAATCTAGCCAGTAAACCCCAAGTTAACTAAGCAGCTTTCTGTAATGATAATGAAATCTGAAGATCCCTTTGTATTACTAAGCTAAGAGGTACTTAGCACCTCATTTTAAATTAAACCTCTGTTAAAGAAACAGAACATATGAACCCTGTTGCTGACATAACAGGAAGGGGCTGAACAGAGAGAAGCTATACTGTATTTAAGGAAGAGCACAAACTTGACAGTCAGAACTTCTTGGGATAAGCTTTGTGGAGGCAGAGCAGCTGCTGCTACAGAGAGAGAGAGACAGAGAATTTCTCTCAGCGAGTATCTGAAGTCTGGGCTGCTGCTCCTGGACTGGAACTTCCATGGAAAAAGTGATTTTGATTTTAAGAACGGAGCTGCTGAGGACTTCCAAGGGCCAGCTGGAGCTGTCAGAGGAAGCATGACTGTGGTATCAGTACTTTGTCTGTCTGTGGCTCCGTTAAGTTTTCTCTTCCCAGGAACAGAAACTGTGAAGGACTTGAGGTGGGCTGGATATTGTGAACTTAAGTATGAACCTGGAACTGCATGGAGAGCTGGACAAGAAACTGGGAGCTATCTGCCTTTGAATTCAAGTGGCAGTTGGTTAGATTAGGGCAGGAGCTGGGATCATGGAAGAGGAGCCATGGAAGCTGAAAGCCTGCTCTGAATCAAGATGAAAAGACTTCTCCCTGGGTACTGAGTAGTGACTGATTTAATTAAGGATCCTTAAGGATGATTGAATGATTGAGTTACTAAATGACTGTACTTTGTTCAAAACTATGTGACCACTTTGGTGAAAACTATGGCGCCATTTTACTGATATGTTGTTGAGTTGTGACATGGTAAATGCTGTATTTTGATTTTCTGTGATAAAGTTGTAACATTGTGAATGCTGTACTTTGATTTTCTGTGAACGTTCTGTTTTGATTTGTTACTGAATAGAGAGTTCGCTATACTATGTAATCAGAACCTTGAAAGCTGTTCACAGCAGCAGTCTTCTGGAAAGCTGCTTGTACATGGCTTTACACTTTCGAACATCAAAAATTATCTTCCTTTGGAGAGGAAAGGGAAGGGGAGACGAAGACAGAGAGGGAGAGGATGGGCTGAGTTACCCAGCTGATTGGGTCTCCCATTCAGGCAGCTCTGACTACTCACAGGTAGTGTTTGTCCTTTGTTCTTAAAGATGACCATGGCATCAGGGAAATGATGACACTTGCAGATGACTTTGATTTGAGTGACAGAGGGTTGTGCAGAGGCTCTTCCAGAGCCATCTGGGTTTGGTGTATGCCTAGGTTCTTTGGCATTGGCTCCAGCCTCCATTGATGATGTTCCTTTAAGTGTGGAATGGGCCCCCTGCACCCCAGTTCCATTTAACTACTACTAGTTGAATTAGTTTTTACAAAGAAACATTTCAGAGAATATAATCACAGATACACAAATTCTTGCTCCCTGCCCTTCACTGTCTCAGTATCTGGAAAAAGAAATTAAAAGGAAAGGGATTAAGGTCATAGCTTTCCTCAGTTCTCATAGACACACATTCCCAGTTCCAAGTCCCAAACCTCCTTTGGACTGGAGTCCCAAGCATCCAGACTTCTCTGGGCTTCTCTGCCAGCGTTAGCTAACTGCACCATAACCCTAGCTTCAAGGTCACTGTGACTCACATTCCTGGGTTTGGTGGGGTATTACCACTAGCACCTGAAACTGAAGACAAACAATAGAGAACAGAGACCCCAGGTTCCTTTCTTGAAGCTGGGGTAAAATGGGTAGGGGAAGGGGGTCAGAATGTATCCCATTCATGATTCAGTTCATGACACCTGTGAACTGTGAGCTTTATACCCTAGGAAACAGCAGAAAGAGCATGCAGGAAAGAGTTACTCTCTCTGTCTGATTGGTTTTAAAGACATAACCTGTTCTGGCCACCCAGCCAATCAGAGGAGGAAAATGCAGTGTTCCATACTTGGCAATATGAGCATTGGTCAAGCCTCTTAACATATATCTTACATATATCTATCGTAGAGGCCATAGGATGCCACTGGAATTGGTTTAATAGGGGAGTCACAGGTATGATCAGATCAGATCAGATATGAGCTTGAGATGAGTGATTCTGAGTTTGAGCAAGAAAGACCAACTAGGAAGTTGTTGCATTGATCAAGGCAAGAGGTGAGGGTCCTGACCTGAGGTACTAGTTGCTGAAAAAATTTTGCTTATATACAGTTCTGACTATGTCACTGCTCCATTAAAGGACCTTTAAATGGCTTTCTTTTGTACCTAGGTTAAAGTACAAATTCTATAGCCTGACATTTTGGGTCCCTCACAGTCTGGTTCAAGCATACTATTCTAGTATTGTTTCATATTGCACCCATTATAGATTGCCTTCCAGCTGGCCTGGCCTGCTTGACTCTTTCCCACCCTTCACATGCTCACCCCCAACTTCGTATCTTTGTACTGATTGCCCCTATGCTTGGAATAGAATCCTTAGCCTCTTGGAGATTACAGCTTAGATGCCAATTCCCATGGAAGTCTTTCCTGTTCCCTCTAGTTGTCTCATTCCTCAATTAGCTTGAAATCACTTCTTCCCCCATTAAAAGTTCCATGCTTCAGTAGAATAAAAGCAGAGTATTTAATAATTTCTTGTTGATACTTTATAAGTATGTCATCCCCCTACTCAATAAACTCAGCTGCTGTCTATCACATACAGGGTAAAGTATAAATCTTCTGTTTGACATTCAAAACCCTTCATAACCTGCCCTTCTCACCCACCTTTCCAGTTGTCTTACACCTTACCCTTCCCCCTACTTTTTGATCCAGGGACAATGGCCTCCTTGCTGTTTCTGAAATAAGAAACTCCATCTTCTATCTCCAGCCATTTTTATTGGTTATCCCCCATAACTGAAATGGTCTTCCTCCTCCTTTCTGACTCTTAGCTTCTTTGGCTTCCTTCAAGTCCTAGCTAAAATCCCATCTTCAACTGAAAACTTTTCCCAGGCTTGTCTCCTCCCCTCCTCTCCCCTACTCTCCCCTCCCCTCCCCTCCCTTCCCCTCCCCTCCTCGCTGGGAGGAGAGGCAACCAGGGTTAAGTGACTTTCCCAAATGCAGCCAGTAAGTATCAAGCATCTGAGGTCGGATTTGAATAGAGCTGGTGCTCTATTCACTGTGTCACCTAGCTGCCCCTACCCAATGCCTCTTAATTCTAGTGCCTTCCTTCCATTGATTATTTTCAGTCTATTTTGTATATAGCTTGTTTGTACGTAGTTGTTTACATGAGCATAAGGAGGGAGACTGTCTTTTAACTTTTGTTTTGTGTCCCCAAGTGCTTACCATAATGCCTGGCACACTGAGTTTTTGTTGAGGTGTTTTTCAGTTATGTCCAATTCTTCATGACCCCATTTGGGATTTTCTTGGCACTGTAGTAGTTTACTATGCCCTTGAGACTGACAGGGTTAAGTGACTCACCCAGGGTCACACAGGTAGTAGTAAGTGTCTGAGGCCAGATTTGAACTCAGGAAGATGCATCTTCCTCACTCTTGGCCTGGTGCTCTATCCACTATACCGCCCAGCTGCTAATATGAACTTGGTATAGATGAAGTGCACAGTAAATGTTTATTGCCTGCCTTATTCTCCTGTCTTCATTACAATGTAATATATCAAAAGGTAGAGGAAATAATAAAGGAAACTTTGGTAACAGACCTGATTCTCATTAGCAAGGAGAAATTGGTTGTTGAGGTAGAGAAAAGTGATCATTCCATATTAGAATTTATTATAGAGTCAAGGAAAGCTAGGCATAGTATGACATGTACCTACATAATGAGAGAGAACAGATTTCAAAGGGATTGTTTGGTTAAAGTATAGGTTGAATTCCATGCACTAAAAATGATGATTTCCCTAAGAGTAAAATTCAGAATTCTCTCTCTCCCTCTCTCTTTCTCTCTCTCCCT
>CM053582.1:156623251-156634874 GCA_028627135.1 Pseudochirops cupreus | reverse complement strand
TACGGCTTGGACTTCTATGTGGTGCTGGGCAGGCCTGGGTTCAGCATTGCAGACAAGAAACGTAGGACAGGCTGCATTGGGGCCAAACACAGAATTGGCAAAGAGGAAGCCATGCGTTGGTTCCAGCAGAAGTACGATGGCATCATCCTTCCTGGCAAATAAAGTCCTATTTTCTATTAAAAGGTCAATAAAATGATCCCTGAAAAAAAAAAAAAAAAAAAAAAAAAAAAAAAGAATGTTATTTCCTCCTTACCTCTGTTTCTTAGAATTTCCAACTTCCTTTAAGGCTCAATTCAAGTACCACTTCCTATATAAGACTTTTCTTGGTCTTCCCATCCACTCCCCATCCACTGAATTACCTCCTGCCCCCCCACACACACATGTGTATGTGTGTATGTATGTATATGTAGTCTTCCAGAAAATTATGGCAAAATTTGGTTGCCTGAAGAAGTTTATCAGTATTGTGTGTCACTTTCATGATGGCATGCTTGCCCAGGTTCTGGATTATAGGTGATGTTCTTTTGCTTTCCCGGTCATCAGTGGGGTAAAGCAAGGCTGTGTAACTTGCTCCCATGCTTTTTAGTATGATGTTTTCAGCATCATTGTCAGATGCCTTCAATGAGGAAAAAAATGGCAGTATTATTGATTGTAAATTATTTAACTTGAAAATACTACAAGCCAAGACTAAAGTGGAGGGAGAGTTGGTACATGATTTTTTTTCACGGTTGATTGTTCACTCAATGAAACCTCTGAAGCTGAGATGCAGCAAAGTGTGGATTGATTCTATGATGCTTATGCTAATTCTAGCCTAACAGTTAATATCAGGAAGACACAGGTTCTCCACTAGCCAGCACCACACCATCCTTACGTGGAAGTATCAGTTACAGCAAATGGAGAAATTTTTAATATTATGGACAAGTTCATTTACCTTGGCAATATACTTTCCAAGAATGTACACATAGATGATAAGGTTGACCCATGCATTGTCAGAGCTATCTCAGTGTTTGGGAGGCTCTGAAGGAAAGTGTGAGAGAGAAGAGGTATGATACTGCCCACCAAACTGAAGATCTACAGAACCATTGTGCTGATTTCATTGTTGTATGCCTGCGACACCTGGACAGTCTACTAGCATCATGCCAGGAAACAGAATCTCTTCCATTGAATTATCTTAAGAAGATTCTGAAGATCACCTGGCAAGATGAGGTACTGAACACTGAGGTCCTTTCTCCAGGTAAACTGCTAAGCATTGAGAGAGCACAACTCTGATGGACTGGGGTACATTGTTTGAATACCAAATGTACATTTGCCTTAAAGACTTTTATGAAGAGCTCACACAAGGCCAGCACTCACAGGGAGGTCAGAAGAAGAAATGCAAGGACACTCTCAGGGTCTCTCTTAAGAATTTTGGAATTGATTGTGAGACATGGGAGACACTGGCAAAGGACCTGAAGCAAAGAGGACACTGCTCTGTGAGCAAAGCCGAATTGCACTACAGGCAGAATTGCCTATAGTAGAGCATTCTAAGCTTGTATTGGTCTGGTCAGCTACAGTCAGACACACTGTACCTTGACTCCAACATAGTGATGTCATTTTGGTCCTCTTTGAGAATGGATATCAACCAATATATGTCTATATACACATAAATATATATATGTGTTTATATATGTGTGTGTATATAATGTACATGTGTACACATGAGGAAATATGTGTGCATGTATATATAACTTAGTTGTATATAATTATACATGTGTAACTTAGTTGTATGTCTAACATACATGTGTGTGTCTGTGTCTATATCTGTGTGTGTCTGTGTGGTTAGCAAGGTGGCACAGTGAATAGAGTGCTGGGCTTGGAGTCAGGAAGACCTAAGTTCAAACCCAGTCTTAGATGCCTACTAGCTTTGTTACCCTGTACCGGTCAGTTAACCTGTGTTTGCCTCAGTTTCTTCATCTGTAAAATGAGGGTAATAATAATGCCTCCAAAGGTTGTGAGATAGTAATTATAAAGCACTTGGCATACTGCCAGGCACTACTAAAGCTATATATATATATATATATATTACTATTTATATATGTGTTCTTATACATATACACGTATGCATATCATTATAACTATATATGTTATCTCCCAAAAAGAATGTAAGTTACTTGAGTCCTAAAATAGTGCCTGTCACATAAGCATTTAATAAATGCTTATTTTTCATTGATTAGTCATTGTTTATCTTGTAGAATTTACCAGAGTGCTCTTGGAAAATTTGAGGAGGGAAACAATTTTCAATTGGGGAAGTTTTCAATAAAAGTTGCCGTTCGATCTGAGCCTCAAGGGAAGAGAAAAATTTCAGCATGTGGAGATAAGAAGAGAATTTTTTCAAGGTACAGGGCATGCATAACCTTTGTGGATGTGTAATAGGATGAGATCAAGGATCAAACCGTAATCAATCTTACAGCTAAAGCAGAAAATATAGTTCCTGTATTTGTGACAAGAGAACGCCAGCTTTGTTCATTTCTTGTAGTGCGTACATTGATTACAGAGCCAGTGTCTGATTTCTTGGCTGTTTCATTTGTTTCCATTTTTATTCTTTGAAAAATGCATTGTACTTAAAATCAGGAGGAACTGAGTTTATATCGTGACTCTTAACACTTAACCGCTTGTGTAACCAAAAGAAAGCTGCTTAACCTCTGTAAGCTCAGTTTTTTTATCTGGGAAACCAAGGACCATAATTTTTGTATGACTTAACTCACAAACTGTTATGAGCAAAGCAGTCCATAAACTTTGAAGTACCATAGAGACATGGATATTTTTTTAAAGAAATAAGCTTTGACATGATCAGCAAGATGGGCTAGACATTTTCTCATATCGCCAAACCTCCTACACCTCTCCAAAATAAAAGTTAAGTGCTAGACATAAAGCAATATCAGTTGTCTCCATGGTATAGGATACGAAGAAGCCAAAAATAAAGACTCCATGAACTAATGCCTAACTCATGCTCACTCATCACTCCCTCCCCCATTTCCAACCATGCTCCTGGCAGAAAGGCTGTGCTAGCCAAACCTACCAAGGGGCTTGCAAAAGAATGCAACCCCCCTTCTCTTTCCAGTGCCTGGAACTCCAAATCCCAAACTGCAGAAATTTACTAAGGCACTTCCATAGTGTTCTGTGCTGCAATAGAGCCCTGCAGGAGATTGAAGCAACAGAGGGAATGAGGCAAGACATTTCACAAGTCTGGTCAACCCCTTCTGCCTCCACTCCTATCCACTGAGTGCCTCAGAGACTAAAATACCAAAGGACAGAAATCCACCTAGGCTGTAATAGTATCCATGTGGCAGTACTCTGTACTGTTGTGCCAAAGGACTGAGGAATAGAGAGATGAGTCAGTAAACTCTTATGTATGTGTGGGAAGGGGAAGAGAGGTGGCACAACCTGAGGCAAAGAGCCTAACACCCAGCTGAGACCAAAGCAGAGACAAAACACAAAATCGGGGGTAAAAAAATTTTTTTTTTAATATGTATCAAGTAAATCAAGAAAAGCAGGAGTTGCAATCATGGTATCCAGCAAAGCAAAAAGAAATATACAAAAAATTAAGAAGGATAAACAAGAAAACTACATTTTATAGAACAGAACCATGGATAACAAACCAAAATAAGGATTAAACTTATGTTTTAAATGCCTCAGCATCCAAATTCATAGAGGAACTAATTATGCTACACGATCACATAGACATTAATACAATACAGATAATATTAATAAGAATACAGACAGCAATACTATAGTGACAGATTGTGCCTCTCTCTGTTTTGGATAAGTAACAGAAATAGTAAATATATCCTTTACCAACCATACATAATGGCTGTAAAAATAGTCTCTGAATTAGAGACGACAAACAAAAGACAGATCCAGATGAGAAAACACTGAAACTCCAAATGAATGAATCAAAGAACAAATCATAGAAACCTTGTGTGAAAGAAAATGATAATGATCAGACAACATGTCAGAATTTCTGGAATGCAGTTAAAGCAGTCCTCAACAGAAAAATTACATCGTTACCAATATATAATATCAAAATAGAAAAAGAACGGAATAAACTGAATAAACATTTTTTAAAAACACAGGAAGCCAAAAAAAACCCAAAAACCTAAACCAACCCTAAAAGAAGTGTAGAAGTGTACATGTTAAAAATTAGAGAAGAAATAAACTAGAAACCAAAAAACTCGTTTGATAAATCTTTAATCTGATTAAAGAGGCAGAAAATCAAATCAATAAAAAGTTAATGAACAAGGTAAAATCAGAACAGAGTCAGAAGAAATATAAAGAATTATAAAAATCTGTCATACACAATTATATACAAACAAAACTGAGAAACCAAAAGTAATACAGGAATACCTTCAAAAATGTAAATTTCCCAGACTGACAGATGACCAGATAGAAAACTTGTGACTCATTCTCAGAAGAGAAAACTAGTCGTAAAAAATAATTACCAAAAATTTTCTGGTCCTGATGAATTTGCAGGAGAATTGTCAAACTTTTAAAGACATATTAATACCCATACTGCACAAATTATTCTCAAAAATTAAGAAATCAACCTAGCAAAATCCTTTTAGGAGATATACTTAGTCCTAATACTTAAACCACAGAAGGACAAAGTTGATAAAGAAAGCTATAGGTCAGCATCACTAATGAATACAGATTCAAAAATCTTAACAATATTCTGCTAAAAAACAGACTACAATAATTTATTCAAGAAATCATTTATTATGACCAAGTTAGATTTATACCAGGGATGGTTTAATTGAGAAAACAATCAGTAATTAATCATATTAAAAACCAAAATATCCATAACCACATGATTATTTCAATAGATGCAGAAATAACCTTTCACAAAGAATAACACTTATTTATGCTAAAAACCTGTGAAGTATAAACACAGAGGTACCTTTTTTAATATCAGAAAAAAAACGTCTAAAGCTAAAAGCAAGCGTCATATGCAGTGGGTATACACTTAGAACCGTTTCCAGTAAAGATGAAAGTGAAAAAAGGATACCTATTTACTTCACTATTATTTGATATAGTTCTGAAAATGTTAGCAATAGCAAAACGACAAGAAAAAGAAACTTAAAGGCATAGGGAAAGAAAAGATGAAACTACCCATATTTGCTGATGATATGATGGTATACTTGGAAAATCCCAGGGAATAAGCAGAGGTACTAATCAAGATAATTAATAATTTGAACAGAATTGTAGTCTACAAAATTAGCCCTCAAAAATCAACTACGTTTCTATATGATAGCAACAAAATCCAAGAAGCAATAGTAGAAGGGAAAATCCCATTCCAAATAACTGCAAGATGCACAAAGTATCTAAGTATCAATCTATACAAAGAACACAAAATACTAATATATATTTGATTACAAAGTGCTCCTTAAAGAAATAAAGGACAGCTTAATAGCTGGAGGCTTATTCAGTACTCCTGGTCAGTCCATGAAATGAAAATGACAATGCTACCAGAGTTAATTTACACTTTTAATACCATGACAATTAGAAATCCATGGCAGTTTTTTTTTTAGAACTTAATAAAATAATACCAGAATTCATTTTCATAAACCAAAGATCTAGACTATCAAAGAAAATGATGAAAAGTGGTAGGGATGAAGGGGAAATAACACTATCAAACCTCAAACTATAATCATCAAAACCATCTGATGGTGGTTAAAAAATAAAAGATACAGATTATTGGGAAAACTAAACAAAGGATCATCAGAAACAATGAAACACAATAACCCACTGTTTGATAAAACAGAAAACACAAATTACTTAGGGGAGAAAACTCCCTATGAAAACTGGAAAACAGTTTAGCAGAACTTAAACTTAAAACAACACCTTACACCATATTCCACAATACATTCTAAATAGATACATGACCTTAATATTTTTTTAAAAATCACAATTTTAAAAAATTAGAAGATAAAGATTATGCACCTCACATTTATGGTAGGAGATGTATTCATAACCAAACAAGAGATGGAAGCAATTACCAAAGATATAATAGATAACTACATGATACTGAATTCTACCCAGACAAAATTAATACATGTAGGATAAGAAGGGAAGTGGTCTAATGAGGGAAAAAAAGCTTTGTACTAAATTTTTCTAATGAGGATTTAGCATCTCAATTATACATATAATAAATGTATATATGACTAATACCCATCCCCACTAAATAAGTGGTTATAAGAACAAACAGTTCTCATAAGAATAATTACAGTGTATTCACAACTCCACAGAAGAATACTCCAAATGACTAATAAGAGAAATGCAAAACAAAACAACTCTGAGGTTTTATCTCACACTCTTTGAATTGTCAGAGATGATTTTTTAAAAATTGCAGTGTGGGCAAGGTTGCAGGATGATCAGCACACTGATGTATATTTGGTGGAGCTTTAAATTGGTGCAGCTATTTTGGAAAGCAGTTTGGAATTAGGCAAACAAAATGACTAAAACGGTCATACCTTTTGACTCAGAGATTCTATTATCTGGCTTATGTCCCAAGGAAACCATTGTTAAGAGGAAAGTTCCTGCATATACCAAAATATTTAGAGCAAGCACTTTTCCTGATAACAAAGATTTAGAAGCAAATTATCAGGAAATCATTGAAAAACATCAAGGCCTCACCTTGAAGGCAGTTTAAAATATGTAGCATTTACTGACACAGCAGAGCAGTTACTACCTATTTCTTCTGAGGGTACCATCAACCTTCCAGTCATTCACATTTAAAGCCTTAACTCCTCACTCTCCTTTACCCCATGTGTCTAAACAGTTGCTAAGTCTTCTTAATTCTCTCTCCACAGCATATATACCCTTCTTACACATTTGCCATAGTTCAGGTCCACGTCCCTTCTTGTGACAAGATTGCTCTCCCTGCCAAGTCTCTCCCCACTCCAGTCTGTCCTCCACGCAACTGTCAAAGTGATTTTCCCTAATCACAGATCTGATCATATCACTCTCCCCTACTCAAGAAACTTGTTATTGGCTAGCTGTTACCTTTAAGATCAAATATAAATGCTTCT
The DNA here is from genome assembly GCA_028627135.1 of Pseudochirops cupreus. Taxonomy (NCBI): domain Eukaryota; kingdom Metazoa; phylum Chordata; class Mammalia; order Diprotodontia; family Pseudocheiridae; genus Pseudochirops; species Pseudochirops cupreus. Next base: position 156,627,813 of record CM053582.1, on the reverse strand, counting down.
TGAGGGGTGGGTGGGTGGGTGGCAGTGACATTTAAAGCCCTTTATAACTTGACTTCACCTTATGGTTCTACTCTTATATATTACTCCTCTATATCCAGCCAAACTGGCTTTGTTATTTTTTTCTTACACATGACTTCATGTCACATTATAGTGCTTTTACACAATACCTAGAAAGTACTTACTCCCTTCTCTGCCTCTTAGAATCTCTAGCTTCCTTCAAAGTGCAGCTCAACAGGTTGCTTTCAGTAAAAACCTGGGAAGATTTATATGAACTGATGCAAAGTGAAGTGAGCAGAAACAAGATAATATATTGTCAGTAGTAACAGCAATATTGTAATGATGACCAGCTGTGATAGATTTAGCTGCTCTGATCAGAACACAGCAATCCAAACCAATCCCAAAGAACCCAGGATGAAAATAGCTATCTACTTCCAAAGAGAAAATTGATTAACTCTGAGTTCACATTGAAGCATATTTTTAAAAGAACTTTCTTAATTTTTCTTTTTGTGTGTGTGTGTGTTTTCTTTTGCAACATGGCAAATATGGAAATGTTTTGCATTACTTCACATGTATAATCAATATAAAATTGCTTACCTTTTCAAAGACGGCAGAGGGGAGAGAGAGAATTTGGAGCTGTTTTTAAAAAAATGATTGTTGAAAAATTTTTAAATGTAACTGGGAAACACTTAACAAAAATGAAAAATATATTAAATTTTTAAAAGTATAGCTGAAGTACCACCTCCCACTTAGATCTTCTTAATCCCCAACCCCATCTATTATTCCCTCTCCTTCCCTTTATTTTGGCTGTTTTGTATACATACACACATACATACTGTCTTCTTTAATAGACTTTAAGAAAGGGGATTTTATTTTTGTCTTTGGGTGCCCAACACAGTGCCTGACATATAGTTAGTGTTTAATAAATATTGATTGGTATCTCTTTGATCTCCACTCATCTCTGAGAACAGTGAAGTCACTTGAGAATGGAGGGCCAACACTTTGTGCAAATTACTGTGCTAGGCATCCATAGGGAATGTTCCAACTGTAATCATAATGATTGAAGGTTTCATAGTGTAGAACAACAAATACCGGATTATAAATCAAGAATTCTGGTGCTGATTTTGCCTTATGGCTATATTTATGACTTGATCTAGCATGGTAAGAAAGAATACTATCATTGTGAGTTAAGGGACCTAGAGAGAAAGGGGGCTAATGCAGGAGATGTTATAGAGATAGTCTCCAGGAAACTTGGCAAATGATTGGATTTGGTCATAGTGGGAAAGGGTATGTGAATGAACAGAAGAGTCATTGATCACTCATTCCTCATTATTGTCCTATGGACCTAAGTAGATAGATGGTGGTGCCCTCAAGAAAAAAGGAAAATTTGAAGGGCTGTTGTATTTAATGAGGAAGATAATAGGTTCCACTATAGATGCTTTGAGTTTGTGAATTTTGGAGATATTTAGGTGGAGATGTTTCTAGCAGGCTATTGATAATCTTGTCTAGCAGGATTAAAATCCTGATTCTGCTACTTAATACCTGTGTGAAGTTGACAAAGTTAGTTTGTCTCTCTGGGCCTCAGTTTCCCAGTGAGAGCTTTGGACTAACAGCTCTTAGGTTCCTTCTAGTTCTCGCATTCTGTGATCGTTTGAAAGTTGATCTTTAAATTTGTATATCTTCATAACATTTTAGGACCCTGAAATTAGATATAATCTCTTTTACTTCTTTCTCTACTGTGGGATCCCCTTCTTATACTCCTAAGATTTCTTGGAAATTAGTGTAATTTTGTAAAATTAAATTTATCTAGTTTAGATAAGATGTACCTGCCATTATAGAACTTACAGTTTAGTCACTATATACACTGTATGCACCTAACTACTGAACTACTCTCTGGATGTTTCCTCCAGCAATATTGATTGTAACTTATCCATATGTCCACCTCTTCTCATGAACTTGCCACAGCAGGTCCATCCAGTGTACTGGTGGTTCTTTTTTACTTTCTCTTGAAATCAAGTGAAGGGGCTTGAGCTGTCTCTCAGTTACTCTTCACTGTTGCTACATGAACTCTCATTGTTTTCAGTCTGTTTGGTACTGATTTAGATTAATCAGTCAAACAGATTAGGTACACAATATACAGAAACAAACAAGCATGATAGCTTAGTGTTCAACACACATAAAGATCTCAGCTATTGAAGTAGAGTAAGAACTCATTCTTCAATAAAAACTGATAGGAAAACTAGAAGGCAGTCTGGCAGAAATTGGGTGTACACCAGTTGAGGGAATCTCAGAGGACATATAAAGATAAATTCCAAATTAGTACATGTCTTAGACATAAAGGATGACATAAACAAATCATAAAATCAGAGAAGTTTTTACATTTCATATCTGTGGGATAGGTTAAGAGTTAGCTGATAGAGAGGATCATAGAAGATAAAGTGGATCATTTTGATTGTAGAAATCTAAAAATATTTACATAAACAAAACCAGTGCAGGTAAGATTGAAAGGTAACTAGGGGGAAAATCTTTATAACAGAGTTCCAAGGTATATAAGAAACTTATTCAAATGTATATGAATAAGAGCCATTCCTCATTTCTTAAATGGTCAAAGGATAGAACAGGCTATATTCAGAGGAAAACCATATAAAAATGCTTAAGGGGGCTATGGGAAAATACATACCTTAATGACCTGTTTGTGTAGTTGTAAAATATTACAGTCTTTATGGAAAGCAATACCACTACTCGGTTTTACTCCAAAGAGATCAAAGAAAGAGGAAAATAACCCATATGTTAAAAATGTTTATAGCATTTCTTTCTTGTGGTAGTAAAAACACTGGAAATATAAGGGGATGACCATCATTTGGGGAATGGTTGAAGAAATTGTGATCTCTGAATGTGATAGTCTTATATTGTATTGGAAGAAATACTGAAAGGGATAGTTTTGGAGACACCTGGGGAGAGTTGTTTGAACTCATGCAGATTGTTAATCCATATAGTAGGAAAGGGAAAAGGGAATGGGACTATGTGCTAGGCCTTGTGCTAAATGCTTTTTACAAACATATTTGATTCTCACTACAACCCTTTAGATGGGTGCTACTGTTATCCTCATTTTACAGCAGAGGAAACTGAGGCAAACAGAAGATGGATGATGTGTTTCCCAGATTTGTGACCAGATCTGAACTCAGCTCTTCCTCACTTCAGGCCACTTTATCCACTCTACCAGTGACTGCCTCATGATATAACAACAATATTGTAAAGATAAACAACTTTGAAAGATATAGTAACTCTGATCACTATAATGACCAACCATGATTCCAGGGGATTCATGATGAAATATGCTGTCTACCTTGTGACAGAGAGGCAATGGATGCTGGGTCTTGAAGGCATGTGTGATTGCAATCATTAATAACAAAACACCCCAAATTTGCACATTTATATCATTATATGAAAAATCTTTGTCAAAGTCCAGTACTTATTTATGCTAAAACAAATAATCCTAAATGAACAGGCATAGAAGAGCCAGTTTTAATATGAAAAAAGTTTCTCAATCCAAAACTAGCATTATTTACATCATAGAAACACCATTAGCTTTCCCAGCAGATAGAAAGATACCCTCTTTCCCCATTCTTATTTGATATTGCTTTAGAAATACCAGTGATAGCAGTAAAATAAAAAGAAAAAATTAAAGACATAAATAAAGAGGAAACTAAATTATGGGTTGTTTACTTAGAAAACCCCAGAAAATCAGTAAAGAAACAAGCTGTGAAAATTAGAGGATACAAAATCTCCAAAAATCATCAAAATTTCTGTATAGCTACAAGGCATATGACCAGTAGGGGTGGGGGTCTACACACTTTCTCAGATCTTCACAACCTTTTATGCCTCTACAAAATAAGTATTACATCCAAGGGATAAACTGTCAAGAACCTTAACAAGTCACCAACCCTGTGAACTAGTAGCAAAGCAAGCTAATTCCTACAGAACTCATTCAGTATCCTTTTCCCTACAAGCCATGGCACTCTGGCACAGTTGTATGAGTAAATTTACAGTCTTGCAACAGAACTCAATTCTTTTTCCCCTCCCTGCCCCTTAGAAGTGCCAAAAGCCAAAAGATGTTGATTTTAAGAGATATTGAAGCATTCTTAGAAAGAAAACCAAATGGGGCAAATTATTCATCTTGTAGACACTGTTGACAACAATAAGCAAATACAGCAACCAAGGTAAATAAAGGTAATGGAATTAATGACCCCAAGAAAATAAAGAGGAAAAAGTTTTCAAAAAGAGAAAGATACTTATGCATTTAACAAAACACAAATACAAAATGACAACAGGGAGACCATTAAGAGATTCTTTTCCCTAAAAGCACACAAGGAGACAAAGGTGAAAACAGAAGTCAAATAGTAGTAATGATATAGACCTGTAGCAGCAAGCACCCCAGCATACCCAGGGCGGCTGCTAGCACAGGTTCTTAGATCTGCTTTTCTAAAGGAAAGCAGCTCAAAATGGGTTAACAATCTTACTTTAATCAATCAAACATATATCATTTACTTAGTTCAGGGGGAAAA
>CM053582.1:156607906-156623151 GCA_028627135.1 Pseudochirops cupreus | reverse complement strand
CAGAGAATGCAAACACAAGTTACAAGCAGGCAAAGAAACAGATCAGCAGACGGGCTTCCAACCATCTGACCATTACATCCATACCTAGTCAGTTACCAGAGAGGGAAGCACCAACATCTAGGTTTTTCAAAGCCGGGGGCTCAACGGCTTCCCAGAGTCTTATCTGGCCAAATCACACAACTCTTTCCCAAGTGAGCCCCAAAGCAAAACCTCACATCAGGGTGTATATATAGCCTTCTCCTGGATCAGAGAATGTCACAGCCCTCTTGACCCTCTGCCCAATCACAAAGCAACAAGGCGCTGGCATTCCCGAAAAAACAAGCCTCCCGCCACAGGCTCCATGTGACTACATTCAGCCTATTAGGGGGCAGAGTATACTTTCAAATCAGGGAAGGTTCTCAGAGCCACGTAAGTCACTTAAGCAAAGGGCCTAGGGGCAGGGAAGATCTTCAGATTCCCATAACAAGACCTCACTTCCAGATGAATCAGTGCTTTCTGTGGGACTAAATTACAGAATGGAATAGGGTGTAAAAGGAGATTTGGGCATAAGTACCACATGGAGTACCCTAATAAAGTCAAAGGTTAACAATGAAGAGAAATAACTCCTGTATGGCCTCAAGAAGAATTGGGCCTACCTTAGACTCGTTAAAGGGGTAAAGAAAGAGATTGAAACAAGGTAGAAAAAAAGGAAAAATCCTGAGTCATTTATAGGAAGGCATCCTACTGAAAAACTTTCTTAAAGAGGAAGAGTGATATTCTATAATTAGAGATAGGTACCTTACAGTTGTTATAGACTGCATAGATTTGTGGCTTAGAGAAACCATTTATTCTGTCTCAGGATAAAGGGGAATTATACCTTTTGTGGCCAACTAACACCAAGAAGATTAGGAGGGCATAGACCCAAAAAGGAAATTTCATAGCGAATAGGAGAAACATGGTCATGGAGAGGGGAAAAGGTAGTAATGAACTGTAAATACAGGGACACAGGAAATTCTTCTCATGAAACAATACCTCTGTTGTCTTTATCACCTGGTCATCTTAAGAGTAAGGCACAAAGGCCAAGCAAGCAAGATCTCTAAAGCATTAACATAGAAATAGTTTATAAAATGGAACTCAAAATTGGTACCTTAGTAGCTTTAATTCCATAAGGAATATGGAGACTAACAAAGGCATAAATAAAAATAAGGGTCATAAATAAGAGACTATGAGAGAAAGAAGAGGAATAATGAAATGAGGCAAAGAAATCCTTTTTGGGAAAAAAAAGAAGGTACAGAAAGTTGAGTTTTAAAAATTAATTAAGCAAGTTCTATTACATGCTTGACCATGTAATAGAAAAGAAAGTAGAAGTGTAGATAACGAAAGAAAAAAATGACTTGAGTTTAGCAAAACTCCGAACCAGGTGACCTTTGGAGAATGGGGGTGGGATTTAAAGATGATAGGAGGAGAGCTGGTTAGTGTAGGGTCACCTTATAATACATAAAGCTAAAATAGCTGAAGAGATGTAGTATTCTCTTCGCAAAAGAACAAGAAATAAAACCCTGCTTCTGAAAATTTAGAAATAATATTGGAGACAAATAAAGCAAAATATAAACATAATTCATAACTTTAAACCTGAACGGATCAAAAAGAAAACATTAGAGTAACAGTGATAGATCAGAAAACAAAACCCCACAATCTGTTACTTAAAAGAAATGTAAATAAAAAACTGACATATCAGAATAAGAATGAAAGGGTTGATCAAACTCTGCATCAGGTGAATCCTAAAAAGCAAGAGTTGCAGTCATGCCATCCAACAGAGCAAAAAATACTATTCACAACATAAAAAGAGATAAATAAGGAAATTACATTATGCTGAAAGAAACAATATTCAGCCAACCAATATCAGTATTAATCTTACATACATCAAATGCTGTCACATCTAAATTCAGAAATGAAAAAAAATTAAATCAATTACAAGAAGACAGACTCTGATACAGTATTAGAGGAGGTTTTAATGCCGCTCTCAGTTTAGCAGAATTCTAATGGAAAGATAAACAAAAGGGGAAATGGAGAATTAAATAAATACCTAGAGAAAATAGAGTTCAAAAAGACATACATTTTCTAAGTGGAAGTGCTAAAGAATACATGTATTTCTTAACACCACATGAAAATTTTACAAAACTTCACTATGTATCAGGACATTGCAAACAAGTGTTAAAAGACCAAAATAGGAAACTTATTTAAACCACCATGATGCAATACAAATAGGAATCAAACCAGGGAGAACCAACAAAAGGCACATACCCAAATGGAGACTTATTAGGAAAATTCCAAATAATAAATGGGTCAAAGGACAAGTGATGGAAACAATTACTGATTATGTGAAAGAAAATTATAATGATGAAGCAGCATACTAAAATTTCTGATTTTCTGACAAAGGAATCCTCAGTAGAAAAATGATACTCCTAAAAACCTACATTAACAAAATAGAGGATTAATGAATTGAATATTAATTTCTAAAAATAAAGACAGCCTGAACAAATCTGAAATAAGCACAGAACCCAAAATATTTAAAATTAGAGTAGAAGAAGATAAACTGGAACACCCCTTCAAAAAAAATTATACAAATGATTCTGATTCTTGTTTATCCTTTGTTTTTGAAGAAGACTGATGTCATCATGGAGTGATGTCTTGACTTGTGCATGAAATTGGAGTCAAGTGGGGCAGAATTGTTCAAAGTCATCATCTTCACTCTTCCAGTCATTGAAGTAAAATGGCAAGACAAAAATCAGTATAACTGACAATGGCTCAGGGTGCAGTGGATGCCCTTGGCATCTTAGATGCCTGACGAAACCTCCAAGTACTTCCCAAGTACCTGCTTGAGTTGCCTTCCTGGCTGTTGGAGCAAATTGTTCTCATCCATCTGTTCTGCTGGTGAACATTTTTATATGCTTCAGGTAGACATTCCCCTAATTCACCAACACATTTGAGGTCTGGCAATTACCCTTAATCTGGTTTAGCACATCTACTGAGATAGTTTACCAGAGTGTGACCAATGTGCACACTACAGCTTCTTGGAGCCACATATAAGGTTTGGATGAATCAGGTGAACACCAGAGGTGAATGAGCAGCCCTGCCAAGAGTTTGGAGCAGTCCCAAGATATTGGAGTCGTTTTTCATTTCCTTCTCTAAGAGCTAGTTCTTTAAAAATACTATTAAACTTGATAAACCTTTAACCTGATTAAAAAGAAGAAAGAAGATCAAATCTACAAAATACCAAAAAGATTGAGGTGAAATCAGAATAAAAACAGAGGAATTGAAAAGAACTATCATCTCCCATGCCTAGTTAGATGCTGCCAGAATTAAGAATACAAACTAAAGGGAGAGGATTCTGGGAAGAGATGGTGGAGTAGGTCTGAAAATTGCAAGCTCTCCAGATTTCCCCTCACAAACAATACAAAATACTGCCTCAGTGCAAATGGACAGGGTAAAAATAAACAAGAATTGGGGCAGAGCAGTGGTTCTCATGGAACAACCAAGAGAAGATCCAAAGAAAAATCCCAAGAGTGAGGTTTGGTCCCTCTGAAAAGTAAACACCTCCAGGCTAGTTCCACTGAAATGGCAAGTGGCCCTGGGGATAGCTGGGTTGAGAGGTAGCCTTAGCCACAGGAACTTTTACTTCCTGGACAATGTCACCAGTCTATATCTGACCTTGGAAAGATTAAGGGAACCTCTGCTGATAAGGAACACCAGAACCAGCTGTGCTGCCCAGGCAAGAAGGAAAACAGCAGGTGCCTGGTGAGTGTAGAAGCAGTGGGGCAAGGACACCTGTGGGCACTTATGAGAGGGCGGAGTTCTTGCTTTGGTTCCAGGCCAGAGGGGAGAATTGAAGGAAGATCTGCAACCAGAAACACTATTCCCCATACCCCAGAACTAGCACAAATTACAAAAAAATAAGCTACTACAAATAAAAAAAAAATGAACAGGCAAAGGAGAAAGAATCCAACCATAGAAAGTTACTGTGAGATTAAAAAATCCTGGAGTTTGTCTTCAGGAATTTCACAGTCAACTTCCAGAAACCCCCAGTAACAAGAAAAGACCAATTTAAATATGGCTGTGCCACAATTAGAATCACATAAAACCTAGCAGCAATGACACTAAAAGACCACAGGTCTTAGAACACTATATATCAAGGAGCAAAAGAACTCAGATTGTGGATGAAAATATCGAACTCAGCAAAGTTAAGCATAATCCTGAATAGAAAGAAATGGACATTTCATGAATTGCAGACTTTCAGGATTTTGTTTTAAAAAAACAAAAACCCTGGACTTACCAGAACATTTGACATATAAGATCCAAGAGAAATATAAGGTACATATCAAAGATTAATTACCAGGGACTCAGTAAAGACAGACTGTTTACTTTTTATTTGAGGAAATGTAAAACATATGTCTAAGATTGTTGCTAGTAATTGGGTAGTTCAAAAGAAAGATTTGGGTAGACCTACGTATGATAGGATTCTAAAAAGGAAAAGTGTTTAGGAAAAGGTAAAAAGAGTAATTATATTATGTAAATTAGTTGTGAGAGGAAGAACTGATGCAGAGGAATTAGATGGGGGAGGTGGACTGGTAGTTCTGGAACCCTACTTTGATTGGGAAGGAATTTAAGATGGAACTATATGTATATATTTAAAAGAGTGTATGTCTTCTAAATTCAGAACGAAATAAAAGCCTAAGGGGATAGAGAAGGAAGGGAGGATGAGGGAGGGCTTTTTAGAGAGGAGGATGGGGGAATAGGATAAGGGGTGGGAGGAGTTATAGAAGAGTGTTCAGATTAATGGGAATGGGAAGATAAGGGAGGGATCCTGGGGAGGGGGCGGGGGGTAGGTTAAGTACCAGGAGGGCAAGGTAGCAGGTAGAAGTAAAATAGAGGAGTCAAGAAGGATAGGAAATAAGAGATATGCACAAACATAAAATAAAGATCAGGAGTAGAATTAGGAAAAAAAGCAGGGGTAATAATCATGATCTCAGACAGAGTTAAAACTAAAGTAGATTTAATCAAAGAGAAAAATAGGGGAACTACACTGTATGTCAGCCATATTATCCAATATTGTTTTAGACTATTTAAAATAACTAGACAGTATAAGGTTGGAATATTGCTATAGTGTAGGAAATGACAATTTGGTGGACTTAGAAAAATACAAAAAGACTCAGACTTACAAAGGAAGAGGTTATCTATCTTCAGAGAAACAGATGACAAATAAGTATAGTACAGACTTACGTAGCTGCATACAAATGTATATGTCTATAGATGAGTATGATTATAGATGTCTAAGTATGTGTATAGGTGTGTGTACATATATACATATGTATGTCTTTGTATGTATGTACATACACATGCACATGGGGGGTAGGAGGAAGGGAGGGAGGAAAAAGAAACAAAGTAAAAAACGCACAGCACAGAACAAAGGGAAACTTACAGGAAAGTGAAGAAAAAGCGGACAGCTGTCAACACAAGGCGTAGTATTTATTACACTGAATTTCTTGAAATGGAAATTTATTGTTATATATTTTGAATTCTCTCTTACATTCTGCTGTGCACATGGCAGCACTTTTTTCTTTTCTTATTTTGTATTTAAGTTTATTACATGTTTCTTTTTATTTTCTTATTGTATATTTAAGTTTAAAGGGGGAAAAGCAAGCAAAAAAAGAGTACAAAAGAAATAGGAGGACACCTTCCAAAGTGTAAAATACCCAGAGGCACAAAGAGAGATCTTAAATAATCTAATCTCATAAAAAAGGGGTGGGGGAGAGAAATAGAACTACATATTTTGGATCAAACAAAAGGAAAAAAAAGCCCTTGTCTTGATGGATTCATAGGAAACTTTTTTCAGACTTTCAAAGAACAAGTAAAATCAATGCTCCACAAATTATTCTCAAAATTGGTAAAGAAAGCACCCTACTTGACTCTTTTTATGGAACAACAATAGTCCAAATAACTAAACCAGGAAAGGATAAAACACAGGAGAATAATAGACCATTAATTACAGATCATTAATAAATACTGATTTTAAAAATTTAAATTAAATCTTGTCAGACAACCTATAACAATTCATCCAAGAACTCATTCATTATATATAACCAAATAAGTTATACACCAGGCAGGCAAGGATGATTCAATACTAGGAAAATAATCAGCTTATTTAATTCTATTAAAAAACAAGTACATTCAAAACTCCGTGATTTTCTCAATACATCTCTAAAAGTTTTTGACAAAGTACAATACTCTTTAGTACTATTTAAAAAAAAAACTTGAAATTATAGCTTTGAGAGATCTTTTTTAAAAGCCATAAAAATATTTATGTAAAACCAAAAGCAAACATCATATGCAATTAGGTTTCAATAGAAGTTTTCCCAGTAAATACAAGGGGTACAGCAAAAATAGCCACTCCTCTATCATTTCCTACTGTTCTACAAATGTGAGCAATAGCAGTAAGATGAGAAGGAAATTAAAAGCATAATATAGGCAAGGAAGAGATAAAACTCTCTTTTGACTGATGGCTTAATCAGAATATCCTAGGAAAATAGTAGAGATATAAATTGAGATAATTAATAGCTTTAATAAAAGCATAGTCTAAAAAATAAAATTCACAGTTACAAGCATAATTCTATAATAATAACAAAATCCAAGAGGTAATAAAAAGAGAAAAATAATCACTTATTTATATACATCTGGAGATTGATGGTTTCATGCAAAACACTTTTTGTTGTGTAAATAGAGATCCTTATGTTTATATGCTATTTTTCGAGCATAGCTCAAGAAACCATTAAAAAGATTGTGTAAAATTTGAACATATAAGATGCCAAAATCACATATACAATCATTCACACTGCAATAAATATTTTCACAATGCAGCCTTGTAAATTGCAAGTTTTTAGGAACTGTAACCCTTGTGTAATTCTTCATTTAAAATTAATTCATCACTAAATGCAGCTGCTTTTTGTTTTTATCAGAATCCTAAATTTCAGATTTTTTTCATCTTGACAAAATCTTGTTTAATAGAATACTAGGGAAAATAGCTAAATTGTTAACATTTACAGAATATATGTAAAAGGATAATTAAAACTCTATAACAATTTATCATAATAAAATAAGATTATAGCCCTAATTCTTAAATTGCAGTTTTATTCTTAAAAAAGATGAAAAAAAATTGATTTAAGAAAATTGTTATTGCACATAATTAGATGAGATGGCACTGTCATACTGTCAAAACTCAACAGCAAATGTTCATTTACAGTTGAGAAATACTTGAAATTACTCAGTTCACAGCACAGGTTATTAAGCAGTTATTCAGATCTGTAAGTGAATGGAAAATTAAATGTATACATGTATACATACATATTTAGGAATTACTTTAAAATATGACTATCCTTTTATAAATATATAATTAGTAATTCTTTACATGGTTAGAGTTTGTAGTAGTCAACTGACAGTTTTGTATATCATTATTTTCTTGGTGATTCACTGATTTTCTAATGGTTGTCAAAAACAATTACCAAATAGTAATACCAAAAAAAAAAGATAAAGTCATTATGGCTTGAATGCCTTCTGGATGACAGAAACTTATACTGCATCTCCCACCTTTTTGATGGTCCTCTACATATGCTCCAAAGAGATAAAAGAAAAAGGGAAAGGACCTATATATCTAAAAATAGTCTAACGAAGCCCTTTTTCCTGGAGCGAAGAATTATAAACTAAGGGTGTACCCATCATTTGGAGAATTATTGAACAAATTATACTTTATAAAGATGATAGAATATTATACTGTAAAAAAAATGTCAAAAGGAAGAAATTCAGAGAGTCTTGGGAAGACATGAAATGATGCATAGGGGAGAGAGAAGAACCAGGAAAACAATTCATCCAATAATTATAACATTATTAAGAAAAACAACTTTGGAACACAGGTGATAAAGCCTTTTAGCACTACTTGACAGAAGTGGAGGATGCAAGAACCAGATTTTTTAAAAATTCAAATATATTTTATTTTCAGTTCTGAATTCTCTCTCTCCATCTTTCCCTCCCCCACTCATTGAGAAGGCTAAAAAAAGAAACCGTTAAAAAATAAGTATGGTGAGGCAAAACGAAATTCTACATTAGCCATGTTGAAAGAAAAAGAAGCAAAGAAAAAGGAAGACAGAGAGGGAGGAATTATGCTTCAGTCTTCACCTGAGTCTACTAGCTCTCTATCTGAAGGTAGATTTATGTTTCATAATAAGTCTTTTGGAAGTGTGGTTAGTCATTGTATTGCTCAGAATTACTAAGTCTTTCAGAGCTGATTATCTTTACCGTATTATTGTTATTAAATAAATTGTGCTTCTGGTTCTGATCACTTCACTTTGCATTAGTTCATATAAGTCTTCCCAGGTTTTTTGGTAATCATCCCCTTCATTATTCCTCCAGGAAAATAGTATTCCATCATATTTATATACCATAACATGTTCAGCTATTCCCCCAATTGATGGACATTCCCTCATATACGAATTTTTTGCCATCACAAAAAAAGAGTTGCTATAAATATTTTTGTCCATCTATTAGGTCCTTTTCTTCTTTCTTTGATCTATTTAGGGGTATAGTCCTAGTGGAGTTATCACTGGGTCAAAGGATATATACCAAGGGTGAGGAACTAGAGGGCCACATGTGGCCTCAAGGCCACAGGTTCCCTACTCCTTTACCTTGATATACACTGTTTAATAGCCTTTTGGGCATACTTCCAAATTGCTTTGCAGAATAGTTAAAATAATTTCCAGGTCCACCAACAGTGCATTAAAATACCTCTCATTTTCCATTTTTTTTTTAAATTAAAGTGCCTCTTGTTTTCTGTCATCCAATCTGATGGGCATGTGGACCTCAGAGTTGTTTTAATTTGTGGTTTTCTAACTATTAATGATTTGGAGTATTTTTTCACATGGCTATTGATAGCTTTGCTTTCTTACTCTGAAAACTTCCCATTCATATCCTTTGACCATTCAGTGATGGTAATGCTACTGCTGCTATTGCTGCTGCTGCTAACTAACATTTATATAATGCTTGCTGTATGCCAGGCAGTGTGCTTAATGCTTTATAGTTACTGCCTTATTTGAGCCTCACAACAGCTGGGAGGTAGAGGCTATTATCTCCATCTTACAGTTGAGAAAACTGAGGCAGACAAAGATTGAGTGACTTGCCCAGGGTCACAAAGCTAGTCAATGTCTGAGACCAGATATGAACTCAGGTCTTCCTGACTCCAGGAAAAGTGCTCTATCCATGGAGCTTCCTAGCTACCAGCATATCCATGTTATACCTGCTGTGACGGACTTGTGGGAGGGCATAGGCAAGAACTGCAGAATGTACATATAGATTGGTTGCAGTCCTCATCCCAGCTGATGAGATCACAGACCCATTTGAATATTGGAGAGAGTAGTTTATTAAATGAAGGGGAGGGTAGCGGGGGTGGACATTTTCCTAATAGGGAACATTTTGAACAAAGATAGGCAGTCAGTCAACAGTCATTGATTATATGCTTATTATGTGCCAGGCACTGTGCTGAGACTTAGTCCATGTTTCTAATATGGGAAACGGACATTTAAAAACTATCTGATATCAGGAATTTTTAAATTGCCCTTTGTAAGTTTCCATCTTTAATAATAGAAAACATAACTCTCTCAGCAATTTACTGAAATACTATCCTAAAATGAGCTGTTTTTGCATGTTAAGGGCAGTTTTATGGTCATGCTTAAATGACCATTATACTGTTAATTGTAACTTTATCCTTCATAATCTAAATTCAGTGATAGTTTGGCTAATGTAACTTTCCATCTATATTGAAATAAAATCCCTTTGATTTGTATCTTATGTCCTGATAGTGATTGTTTTGCCCTTTAAAGTGGATTTTATTTTTCTAGATTGCTTAAAAGATCTATAAATCTCTGTAGTTTTGTAACGTAAGATAAATGTGTAGTAGTTACAACATATCATACTGTTCAACTGGAAGTGACCCATTAAGGATTTGAAAGTAGTATAAAATATGAAGTCCGTCTTAATATTTGATCTGTCTTAACCCTGCCCTATGTGAACTACTTAGGGCTAATCACTCTTCAAAATTCTGTTTTAATGTCACAAATATGCCTTGTATCTACATTTCTATAAAGAAATCCCTATTAAGTCAAAATAAAGGAGACGTTGTATAATCCATTTTTTAGGAATGTAGATTCTTGGTTTTGAATGGATGCTTATCTCATTTTACTCTCCTGACATGTGAAACTACTTCCATATTTATGACCTGAAAATGGAGATAGACCTGAGTTTCCACTCGATTTGGAGTGCTGTGCAGATGGCATACATGTGATAGCTCACCAAGTTAACAGCCTCAGAGTGCAGAGGTTTATGGATCCAGTCAATTGTTCTAAAGTGCCCTCTTTCCCATGCTTCAGCTATTAGGTGGTTTCTTTGGAGGCCAGAATGTGTACTGTTCCCAGACAATTTTCAGTGCCTGGTATTGCTCATTATTATTTCCTTTTGGATCCACTCTCCCCACTCTCTCATGCCATACAGTTACTGTTTGAAACATGTGTCTTGCCTTAATTTTTATTGCATCTAGTTCTGCATCTTCTTGTGGGGGGGTCTTAAGTATTTGCATATTTTTTGGCGTAAGATAAATTCATGTCATGACTTTGTTCACTTATCAATGCTTACCATTTTGTAATACCTACCTCACAACGTGGTTTTTTTTGAAATTGTATTATTAGTCACTTCTAGAGCCTAAAACAAAACAAAAACAAATAAACTCTTTTCCCTCTCTTCTAATTTCACTAGAAATCAGTATCTTACAGGCTTTATGGCATATGTTTTTCTTTAGCCATTTAGAGTAATTGAATTTTTGAAAGAAAACAATAATTATCATCTTTGTGAGATTGCTTTCTACCTAAGGATCATGTTCCTTTGCACAATCAGCAAGATAAAACATTAATCACTTAGCATAATTCTCCTTTTCAACCTTGTGTAAGTTAACTTTTTTCTGTTTATGGGAGAAAAGTTTCTTTAGAGAAAGACTTAATTAAACTAGCATTTAGATTTGGTCCTCAGTGTGAAATTGAATGAAAATTCAACTGTGAAGGTTAAATTGTAGTCACAAGAAATTTAAGTCGAAAATGGCTTCAGAGAGCAGGCATCTAGTACAACTAACACAACTCATATCTCAGTGGGAATAGAACATTTCTGACAAGCGGTTGTCTGATTTCTGTTTGAAGACATTTAATGAAGAGCACCTGGTTTCCTCTGAAGGCAGCCCATTCCCCTGTTGGGCAGCTCTGATTATTGGAATGTTCTCTTTTTTCCCCTTTTCCCCTATACCAAGGCCAAACGCCTCTGAAACTGTCCTCATTGTTCCTAGTTCTGCTGTCTGGACCCAAGCAGAGCAAGTTTAATCCATTTTCAATGTGACAACCCTTCAAATACTTGAACATAACTGTAGTGTCCCCTTACGTCTTTTTTTTCTCAGAGGCCATTATCCCCAGTCGCAGTCTTCTGTATGATGTCCCGGACAAATGATCATCCAGAGACTGCTGTACTTGAGGATTTCCAGTGAGGAAGAACCTGTTATCTCCTGTGGCATCTCATGCTACTTTGGGACATTTCTAATTACCTAAGATTTTTTCCCTCTTACATCAAGCCTAAATCTGCCTCTGTAACTTTTGATCTCCGGATCCAAGAAAATCTTCTCCCAGAACTATATCCTCCTAATGCTCCATCTTGCCCTGGAACTATGACCTGGAACCACATATGAGAAGGAGTCCTGTTCTTAGTTCCAGCAAAGGGTCCTCTATAATCTCCTTCTCACCAGTTTTCCTACCCCTTTACCATCTGTGTGCTGAGGGCTCTGAAAGTTACCACAGCCAATTCAGTTTTTCCCAAGGCCTGCTGCTAGCTTGCTGGGGTGCATCCTACATTTGTTCCTACACTGGACTGTACTCCACTCTCACCCCAGTGAGAGTACATAACTTTACCACAGACTTTCTAAGTTGTCTTGGGCTAGAAAAGTATTTCATTCTGTCCTTTTGTTGGTTCTTCCACTAAAGAATTCTTTTTGAAGTGTTATTTTAATCTTATTTGGAGGGGAACTTGGGAAAGCTCAGGTGAGTTCCTGCCCTTACTCCACCATCCAGGCTCTATCTGGAAGAGGATAGTCAGGGAGGAACTAGATTACCATCACCTGCTTCATGTGTTCAACTTACATCTCATGCTGCACTGTCTCCTGCCCAACCTCCAGCTTTCAGAGGAAGAAGAGAAACAGGCTTTCTACCTGACTGCCTTTAACTTTGACATTGCACGTCTCTTGCCTGATCTCCAGGTTACTTTATGAAAAGGAGAGGCAGCTTCTACTTAATGATCAATATATTAACTCTCTGTCATTCCTTACACATTCCAGTGATTCTGAACTCTCACAAGTCATCATTCAAACCCCATCCTTCCACCTTTCCTTAATCACATTCCCCTCAATTATCTCAGCACAAAATCCCAACCAACCCACCCCTTCTGCTGTGCCTTCTCGAATACCTGTTCCATAGGCAACAAACTTGCCTTCATGTTAAATATTTCCTCTCTTGTTCTTTCCATTTTCTGGCAGCCATGAAGACCTAGCTGCCTTCTGATGACACAGCCTTTCGGTTCACCCTTTCCAGTGTTGGCTGCATTTTCATTCATTCCCCTCTGCTCACTGCCTGAGGCAATGAAATTGGAATACTCCTTACTCTCCATTGCCACTTCAAGGTTCTTTACTTTGCTTTTTAGCCTGGAATTTTGTGAAATACTTTCATAAGTATTGTATTTAACTGTCTTGTCATGAAGAGCTACTTGGTTTCCCTACAAGAAATTTGCTGTTGTTCTTATATGATGACATCATGATAATGTCAAGTTAACACACCATTATTTTTTACAAGCAATTTAGCCCAATTCCTTAGATGTTAATGTCATATCCAGGAAATGTGTTATCTACAATTTGACAACTATCTGTTCTCTGTTTTCTAAAATGTTGTTACTTTCACTTTTCCTAGGTTTCCACTGTATCCCAAAGGAGGAGAGAAGTTGCAGTTTGATTATGGTGTCTATCTTCTAAATAAAAATATAGCACAGGTAAGCAATTTGTTGCTTTTCTCCCTCTCCCTCCTTGCTGCCCCGAGCCTACCCCTACCATCCCTTCGTTGGCTGGCATAATTTTTCTCTTTTAGAGAGATTTAGAGGCCTTTTATTTGACAAACTAATGTGACAACCATATGTTATTTTAATGATGCACACTTAATCAATACTTACCCTGTGTCATTCTGATGATTCTAGAGAGGCAAAAGGTAGAAATATGCATCAGTTTAATGCCTACAAAGGAAGTACTTTTGATTTTCACCCACTGGAAGAATAACATTTTTTCAGCTCTTTGTTTTTATATTATACTGCTACTAACAGATTCCCTATTCTACCTCTTTTACTTTCTAGTTCCTTCAAGATTTTCACTCTATTCAGGAAGTTGTTTGTAGAGGAAGTCTTATACCTTTGACATGTCTCTACATACCATTTTTATCTTTAGGGGACAAGATAAAAATACCACGTGTAACAAAATAGACAGTCCTTCCAGCATGACAGATCTTTACATATGCCCAGACTCCACACCATTTGGTATGTTACTAAAAGACTGTGCATCATGGAAAAAGTGTATTACATATCCTGGTGGGGAAAAGGACCATTTATATGTATATAGTTCACATACAGCGTGTTTGAGTGCACTTCAGGGTGGGTGAAGACATCCCATGCTTTTCCTAGCTGTGTGAAAGGCCAGCTTCCCAACCTCATTTCTTCATTTTCATACTGGGATATTCTTCCAACTAGAACATCATATTCACTGGTATCCAAGTTTTGGCTATAATTTAAATTTATTATTAACTGAACCTGCAAACTTTTCTGTTTGTAGAAGCAATGAGGTTTGTGTTGCCTTTTTTTTAATGAGCTTTTGTTGTCTTTTATCCGAATAAGTAGAAAGACTCGCTCAATAATTGCTTTATTCGTGGTCAGTAGACAGGGTATTATTTTTCCATTTTGGTGTTATCTCTTCTTCCTCTTGACCAACTTGATATCTTTTATATTAGAGTTATATAAAGACTTGGCAGTGTAGAATAATGGAAAAAGCCCTAGTGAGTAGGCCTGGGCTTCCTGTCAAGGTGGGTTATGCACTCTGGCAGGTCCAGCTAAAATGGGTGGGGTAGCTAGGTGGCACAGTGGATAGAATGCTGAACCTGCTTGCCAAGAAGACCTGTGCTTGAATCCTTTCTTAGGTACTTAAAGCTATGTAATTCTGAGTAGGTATTCAGTTTTTCTGAACCTCAGATACTTCATCCATAAAATGGGCGTGATGATAGCACCTACCTCCCAAGATGATAACCCAACTCTGACACTTAGCAACTATGTAGTTTTAGTTCTCTCATCCATGAATAATTAGCCAATAAGCATTTATTAAATATCTACTGTGTGCCAGACACCGTGCTATGCATTGATAAAAAGGCAAAATACTTCCTGCTCTTACAAGGCTCTCCCACTCTTAACAGGGGAGACAATATGCAAACAACTCTAAATGTGATATAAATTGGAAATAATCAACAGAAGGAAAGCATTAGATTAGAAGGTTTCCTTTCTAAAAGTTGGATTTTACCTGGGACTTGAAGCAAACCAGGGAAACCTAGAGGTAGAGATGAGGAAAAAGAGAATTTCAGACAAGAAAGACAAAACTACACAGAATCAGGGCATAGATGTTTTTGTTCAAGGAAAAATAAGGAACCCAATGTCACTGAATCACAGAGTATGTGGGAGAGGTGTAAGTTAAAAGCAAACCAGAAGTTTAGGATGGTGCCAAGTCATGAAGGGCTTTGAATGCCAAAAGAGGATTTTATATTTAATCCTGTAGGTGATAGAGAGTTACTAAAGTTTATTGAATAGGGTAATGATACAGTCAGACTTGTGCTTTTTAGTAAGTTCACTTTGATAACTTGAGTAAAAGATGAACTGAAGTGAAGAGGGCCTTGTCTTGTCCGAGGGAGACCAGCCTCAAGACCTGTGGTGATAAGGATTTTCACCAGGGTCATAATAGTGTCAGAGGAGAGAAGAAGGTATGTGCCGGAGATATTTGAAGGCAGAATCAATAGGCCTTTGCCACAGATTGGATATGAGGGGCGGGGGGGGGGGGGGGGGGG
>CM053582.1:156522670-156607806 GCA_028627135.1 Pseudochirops cupreus | reverse complement strand
AAGACTAGAGGTTAACAGACAGGCCAGGAGTGGACAAGCAGATTTGAGAAGCATCAGCATAGAGATAATTGAATCTGTGGAAACTGATGAGCTCACCAAGTAAAATAGTTCAGAGGGAGAATACAGGAGAACCCAAGACAGAGGAGACAGAGCGTTGTGTGACACCCAGTGTAGTGATCATGGCCTTTGTCTAGCAAAGGACACTGGGCAGGATAGAAGGATTAGAGCTTGCCTAATCCAGCCACCTAAATTTACAGGTGAGGAAAACGGGGCCTAAAGAGGTTATAATAAAGAGAGTACGTAGCAGAGGTAGAATCCACACTTTTTCCTTATGATTCCAAATTTGCCATTCTTTCCACTTTCATCAACCAGGGCTACTTGAAAAGCAGCCCACTGAGAACTACTTCTGTCAGCCTATGATGAGTAACTGTAGATTTTTTAAAGCTCCTTCATATTCATTCTCTAATTTGATTCTCAGAACAACTCTATGAGGGAAGCATTTCAAGATGAGTAAATTGAGAATCAGAGAGTTTCAATAATTTGCCCAAGACCACAGAGATTAGTTTAAACCCAGGTCCTTTGGCCCCAAATACCTTATCTTTTTCCATTAAACCATTCTAACTTTAAGCCTGATTTCAAGTATCATTGAAAGGGTAGCTAAGATCTGAAAGCCTTTTTTCCTCAGCTGCCCTTGGTCTTTCAAAGTACTGTAATGTTGCTAATTAGTCAGGTGGAAAAAAAAATATGGTACAACTGACATTAACTTTTTTAAACAGCCCGGTGATTTCATTGTGTAAACAACTCCTGCTGATGAGCACCTCATCTGTGACTTGCAATCTCGTAAAATTGCATAGGACACTGGCTGACTTAAATGACTTAATCAGAGTGATAGGTAATTTGTGTCATGGACAGGACTTGAAGTAGCTAGTTCAAGAATTTTTCTCTCTGCATTCTTTCATGGTTATCTCATCAGCTCCTAAACATTCAGTTATCATCTCTGCAGATGACTTCCAGATCTGTATTCTAGTCTTAATCTCTCTCCTGAGTTCCAGCCATATATCACCAACTACATGTCTCTGAAGCTATTTTCTGTTCATTTTATGTCTATGTTTTATTCATTTTCACATTTATACATTATTTTTCTCAATATAATGAAAACTTCTTAGGACAGAGACCATTTATTTGTTTATTTATTTTTATCTTTAGAACCTAAATTATTCTTGATTGGTTGATTAGCTGGATGGGTGAATTATTGTCACCTTGGAAGGTGTTCAGTGGGGTGCTATTCTGCCTCTAATCTGTTATTTAGTTACTTAGTAAATTTTCAGATGATACAGATCTGACAGAGATAGCTAACCTTTTGCATAACAACTTCAATATTCAGAAAGATATTGACAGGCTGAAAGTTGGGGCTAAAACTAATAAAGATGAAATTTAGTAGTTATAAATGTGAAATATTACATTTATTTGCATTATGAGAGTCATAGTGTCCAAGCCTGTGGAGGTGATAACCCTAGTTTACTCTGCCTTGGTTAGTTTATCTCTGGAAGACTGTATTAAGTTCTCGATGTCACATTTTAGTTAGGAAGGTGATAATCAAGAGAGGCCCCAGGTGATGGATATGATGGTAGCCTTGGCCAGCGTAAGTATTTGAAAATCCGTGCTGTGAAAAGGTACTTGTTCTGGGCAGTCCCAACAATCACAACAACCGTAGCAGAGGCTTTAGTTTTTTATAGTTTGCAAATCATTTCGTATATTATCCCATTTGATCCTCACAACAGTTCTGGAAGGTTATTGTCATCATTATCCCCACTTTACAGATGAGATCCCCTCTGTTACAGTATAACAGAGAGGTTAAAGGGCCTTGGCCAGAATCACATAGCTAATAGATATCTGAAGCAAGATTCATGGTCAAGTTTTCCTGACTATAAATCCAGCACTATCTTCTTTAGGAATGCAGAGATCTTCATTTGAAGTATAGGTGACTATTTTGTTGGTATGTTCTTCAAGGGATTCTGTTGTTCAAGTATCAGTTGGATTAGTTAGCCTCTGAGGTCCCTTCTGATTCCGAGATTCTATGATTCACTGACTTAAGCAGGGATTTTGAGAATGGTCACAGCTAGGCTGTACACATTTATAGGCTCATAGATTTAGAGAAGCGAACCTAAGAAGCTATCAGATCCAACCCCTTCATTGTACAGATGAAGAAACTGAAGCACAGAGAAATTTTGGTGATTTTGGATCTCCCTTTCTTGCCCTAGCTACTCATGAGCCTTGTCTCGCTCTGATCATCATAACCAGCTCCATTTTTTACCTGGATCAGTTCTCCCCTTCTTGGGCAACCTGATGACTCCCTCCCTTAACCCCGCCCCACCACTTCCAAGGACTGAGCATATTAATGTCAAACTTAGTGACACCCAGTTGGTTTATTCCATTGTACTACAAAACTCCCAAACTCGAGAGATGCACTAGCTTCAGCCTCCTCAGTAACAGGGATTCCTGGGGCATACCACCATACCCCACTAGAAGGACAGAGCTTGCCCAGGATCACAGACCTAGTAAATGGATAAGGTGGGATATGAACCCAGGTTTCCATAACTTCAAAGTCCAATGCTATATCCACTATACTGCATGGACGTAGTTCATACTGTATGGTAAATGCAGCTCATAGTCATTGATAAGAAGATGCTACTTGATGTCAAGGAAAAGGCAATGGACTTGGAACCAAAAGATTTAGAGTCCTGGTGTTTTTATTTCGTAACCATTTAACTTGGGGCAAATGACTTTCCCTCATTGGTTTGTCATATGAAAGTCAAGGATTATGTTTGTCCCTTCTTAGTATCTCCAGTGCTTACTACAGTATGTGGTACCTGATATGTAATGAGCATTTAATAGAGCACATGAAGGGAACTAGCATTGATCAGGTTCCTACCATGTGCCAGGCACTGTACTAAGCACTTTACAAATATTATCTCATTTCATCCTCAGAGCAGTCCTGGGAGGTAGGTGCCCTTAGAGACCCCTTTTTATACTTGAGTAAATTGAGATACAAGGATGTTAAGTAACTTACCCAAGATCACATAGCTAGTGAGCATCTCAGGCTGATTTTGAACTCAGGTCTTCCTAATTCCAGGCCCAAAGCTCTAACCACTGTACCACCTACCTGCCTCTTAGTAAATGCTTGTTGACTGACTGACTGAACTAGGTGATCTCCAGTACTAGGTCTCTCCAAGCTCTTAAGATTTTTTGATCCTTTTATAAACTAGACCTTACTTATTCACATCAAATCCATTGAGGTCATGTTCCCATATGCTAGCTGTCATTGAGCCTCTAAGAACATGAATATTATTGGCAGTTTATTTTAAAACAAAGGCATGAAAACCACAGCTTGGGCTACAGCTATTTCCCTTGTCATTTGTCAGTATAATGTTCAACTTTCAGTCTCCCTCCTGTGTTTGGATGCTTCCACATCAGAGTTCCAAATGATCAGTCTCAGACTAAGATTGTTATTCTCTTTTTTGGTGAGGCTTTCCTCCTCTTCTCCACTATATGAATGAATGAATAAAGTATTTATTTAGTATCTGCTATGTACCAAGCACAGTGCTAAGCTCTGGAGAGGGGCAGCTAGGTGCCTTAGTGTGTAGTGCTGGGTGTAAAGTCAGGAAGACTTATCTTCCTGCTTTCAAATCTGACCTCAGACACTTGGTGGCTGTCTGACTCTGGACAAATCACTTAACTCTTTTTGCCTCAGTTTTCTCATCTGTAAAATGAGTTGGAGAATAAAATGGCAAACCATTCTAATATCTTTGCCAGGAAAACCCTAAATGGAGTCACAAAGACTTGGACACAATTGAAAATCACAACAATAAAACTCTGGAGATACCAGAAGGAAAGTAAGACAGTCTCAAGGAGCTCATATTCTAGTGGAGACAATACATATTTGAAAGTTTTAGGTGCAGATCAAATGGGAAAGTCCCCTAGTCCTTAAGGCACAGCAGCTAAAAACAACAACAACAACAACAGAAACAAAACTCTCTTCTTTAATGTTATTTCTATTGATAAAATTATGTCAGTTTCTGATGTAGAACCATTTGAAAGGCTTTTGGTGGCAGTGCCTTTGACCAGGGACTTTGAAAGTAAGAACTTTTTCCTTTGTAATGGTGACTATAGCACTTGAAGGTGCAGTTTTCAGTCTACGTCTCTACAAGGTTCACTTCCCAGGGTGATGACTGAAGACACTGGGCTATAAGTATTGCTTTCCCAAGGCGTTTGGGTTCAGGATCCTATGCTGTCTCCATCAGGATCTGAGAGGAGACTTTGATCAAGATGATGGTAGTGTATTGACTTCTCTGGCACATGTGTTCTCCTGTGTCTTTGGCTTTGAAGGCCAGGCTGTTTTGTCTGCTGTTTCTGTGGTACCTGTTTGGCAAGACTTTCCCCTTCTCCACAGGAAATGCTTTCCTATGTGATGTCTATGTGGACTAGGCTGGAAGCACTACCAGTGATCTGGGGAGTGCTGCCATTGGGTGCCTGCGCCTACCTACCCTTTGGTGGCAGCTGGTCAATAGTTATTGGTTCTGTTGATGAGGAAGATGTGGACAGTGATCTCTCTCTTTAGTGATGACTGTAGGGGCTGGGCTGAAAGCAGGTCTTCTGGTTTGAAGGGTACTGCTATTCTCAAGACTTTCAGGTTCAGGGTCCTACTGTCTTTATCAGGATCTGAGGGAAAATGGTTGTAGGGATCTGACAATCTAATGGGGGGCACAACATATCTAGAATGTACCTGGCTCAGGGGAGGGGGGCATGACTTGTCTGAAAATCAGCAGCCAGGCGTGAAATGAGATGGTTTTTATTGAGCCCTGTCCTTAAATAGAGGTTCTGAAGTTCATGGCTCTAATCTCCAGTCAGCGGAGCAGAGCATAGCGATGAGGTCTGAGTACCAAGGCTGAATCAATTTTGCAGGTTGATGAGGTTTTCCCAATAATGAGCTTTCTGGGGCATGTTGGAGAAATCAAAATATTCCTGAAGTAGTGTGTCCAGGTGGGAAATGAGTAAATACAGTGATGATCCATGATTCCAGAGGACAGATGATGAAACATAGTATCCATTACAGAGATGTAACAAGATTTAGAAAGGTGAATGAAATATATATAGGGTGTTCCAAAAGTCTTGATGCAATTTTAAGATATTAAAACTTAAAAACAAAAAATCAATACAGTTTTTAGCTATTAGAACTTTAAACTGCATTAAAATATTTGGAACACCCTGTATATTTTTGTATACAGCCATAGAGAGAATTTGTTGTTCTTTTCTTTTTCCTCCCCCAATAGAATGGGGGTGGGAAGGAATAAAAATAGATTTTTGTTAATTTTTTTTTAAAGGAAGTGTTCTACAGATGGCAATGTTGCATGCATTTTCAGATAAGGTTACTATATTATTAGTTTTACCTAACTGTTTTATTTTGCTACAAGAGACTTTTTTATGAAGCAGAAATAATCTATGAATGTTTGTGACATTAAAACAAAACACACCAATAAAACTGAAAATAAGTATTTTTAAAAATTAGTTTATCCTGGAAGAAATTTGGGAATCAGTGCAGTTCTTTAGACTTTGATGTGACATCGATGGACTTGTACTTTAAGAATATCCCCTTGCCACCTCGATGAAGAAGGGATTGAAGAGGGAAGTTGATGAGGTAGATGATGTTTGGAGTTGGATTGTCCAGAAAGAATTCAGGGGGCAGAGGTTCCCCTACTCAAGAGAGCTTTATTGTTGCAAAAGTGTTGGGCTAGTCCTTAGGAGCACTAACTGAGATAAGACAGGGCTTTACTTTTATACAGAAGTTTTGGACACTCAGCTAGGCGTGGGCAGTTAACAACAGGGAAGGCTATCAGGAAAGGCAAAGTTAGGTGTGTAAGGGGAGGCAGGAAAGGAGAAACAGGTGTAGTGTATACTTTACGAAACAATACAGGGATGTGGTCATAAAACAGGGAACTTAATGTGCAACATTCACGGATATGGGCACAAACCATAGGGGTTAGTCACATACGCAGAAAATAACAAGGTCTTCTCGTCAACAGATAGAGCCCCCTGTTACTGGGCAGATTTAGATTTAGGTAAGGCTCTCGTTGTTGCTGAGCCGAAGTCAGCCTCATTAGAAGTGACTTTGAACATAGAAATAAATCAGGAGGTTATTGCAGTACTTCCAGCAAGATATCATGAGAGTGTATACTCAGGTTGTCATCATGTTAAATGGAGAGAAAGGGAAGAATGTGAGAGATGTTGTAGAGGTTGAAATTACAAGACTTGGCAATTGATAAGATACAGTAGAACTCCTGATATTTATGGTTCCTGATTCTTCTCATAAGAACTTGTCACAAAAAAACACAGGTTATTATCTTCTTCTCTTAATCTATCATGATATATTTCATTTCTGTTGGCAAATATTTTATTAAAAATATACTCTGGTGTGAAGACAGTGATGCCATGGAAAGGATTAGAGATCATCAGTAAACAACGTTTTAGATTAATTTGAAGTGGAAAAATCTTCAGTGTCAAGTCAAAATACATCTTTAAAATATTTTTTTTTAATTATTGCACTTTATACTCCTAAGAACTATAACACTCAAAAGCAGTCTCATAGCTAATGTCCCTTTGGTGACTCTAGCAACAGTCAGTGACAATCCTTAACTCCACACTGACTGAATGACCCTTGGAATGGAAACACACTTTCGGTGACCTCAAGCTGCTCCCTCCTATCAGTGCCCATCTTCAATTCTACTATTTTGTTCTCCTAGGGGTGTTAAATATGAATTATATAACATCAGAAATGCTAGAAGAATCATAATTAAGTGACTCCCTGGATCCCAAAGGGAAAGATTAATGATGAACACGTAAGTAGTCCAAAGCTGTTGAGGCTACACTGCCACTAATCATTCTTCAAATCCTAACATACTTCTATACACATTAATAGGTCCTTAATAAATGCTTCTTGAGCTCTAGGAGGAAAAAAAGGAAAAACATTATTGGTAATTTGGAGAGACTGATTTTAGGTGAGAGAGGAGGTCACAAATTGGATTGTGAGGGGTTGAAAAGTGAATGATTAGAAAGGAAATAGAGGCCACAAGTATAGACAGCCCTTGTCGCACTTATTATTAGTGATGTGCTGCAGCCTTCTTACCTGTCCACCACTTCCTATTGCCTTTTGAGTCACTTACAAATATGATTCTTCTGAGATTGTAGTGTTCACAATTCAATCATTTAACATTACCAAGAAAATAATGGTATTTTAAAAGATGGGGGGTTTTTTGCAGCAAGGAGCAGCTTGGGATCATCGAAAGTGATTTCCAATTCCAAGTGCCAGCCTGTTCACATGAGTAATTTATGTGTAGACTTCTTAACAATTGTCACTGACTGTTGCCACCTGGGAGTATTCAGTATTGGGCTGGTTTTGATTACTAACTCTTTTCAGTAGTGGAGAGAATGAAGCAAGTTAAAAAGATAGAAATTTATTTCGACTTACACTGAAATTTTTCCCACTGTAAACTAAAACTGCTTGGCATAACTCTTTAAGCGATACCTTCGTGTTAGAGTATGCTTTCTATATAATGCTTCCCAAAGAAAAGCGATTGACTCGTAAAGAGTGGAGTAACTGATGAATCCTCATGAGATGAATCAGGAGCCATGAATCTGTGGAGATATTTTTACCTAATTTTATTTGTTACTGAATTAAGGTAACCTGAGGTAGCTCATATAGAAGGTATTAGGAGACCAGGTAAGAGATGGTCAAATATAAATTTCTGATGCTAGAAAGAAAATTTATTTAATTCAACAAATAGTGCCTGTTGTAGGTAGTACAGTACACTAGGCATGGGCTAGAGAGAGGTGATAGTATAGCTTCCCTTATGGAGCATAGTATAATGGGGAGATAAGATATAAATACAGATAATGGACACTGTTATACAAGTATATTATAAAAGCACAAAGGGCTGGGTGAGATCTGAAGGGAATAATCAGTAAAGTTAGGTAGGGAGAGATCAGTGAAGAGCTTCCCTAGAAAGTCTCAGGGCATGTATATGCTTCTGTATTTCAGTTGCCAGTTTTAGAGTTCTGATTGATGTGGGTACATGAGATGAATGGCCAGAATCAAATAAGCTGTAATTCTGTAACACAAAGGCAAGGTTATAGTGGTCTTTGTTTTCATTTGTTGTGAGAATGATCCTTGGTACAGAATTGGGAGAGAACATACTTCGGTACTTAAAATGGACTTTATAACTTTGGACTCACATTGAAATTATTAAACCTAAAAATAACAAATATGGGGAAAATTAGTATAGGATAATTGGTTTAAAACCCCTGGAAGTAAAGTATATAAGTACAAATCCACTATGTAACAGAATTGTACACCATTTGTACTATCGAGAAATTATATTTTTAGGTGCATAATGTATTTATGAAGAAGAGTTGTTAGTAAAGCAATACACACACACACACACACACACACACACACACACACACACACACACACACAAAATAAGACCTGGGTTCTAGTCTTGCCAAATTCTCCTTATAAGCTCTTTGATTTTGTGCAAGTCACATAATTTTTCTTAACCTCAGTTTTCTCATCTATAAAATGTAGATAATAAATGTACTACCTTCTTCACAGGAATTGTTGTGATAAAAATGCTTAATAAGGTATAAGGTGTTCTATAAATGTGAGTGGGCCAGTTCAGCAGCAGCACAAATAAGACACTTAATAGCTGTGACCCTGGACAAGCCCCTTACCCTGTTTGTCTTCGTTTCCCCATCTGAAATAAGCTATCGAACGAACTGGCAAACCACTCTAACATCTTCGCCAAGAAAACCCCTAATGGGTTCAGGACGAGTCAGACATTTTGAAAGCAGCAACAGCTCCAACAAGATGCTCTAGTCCTTTCATTCCCACTACTTGGCTTATCTCTTTATTCCTTTCCTGTAGTTTTCTATCCATAAAATATTAATCCTGTCTAGAACTCCCTCATTTCTTTAGGAAAAAACCTAGAGTCAGTTACTTACTTGTCCAAGTAATTATAAAATGTTAAAACTGGAAGAGAGTTCAAAGATCATGAGTCCAATTTCCTCATTTTTCAGATGAAGAAATAGAGGCCCATGAACATGTACATTGCCAGAGTTCACATTATATGGGAAAGGCAGGATTCAAATTCAGATCTTGTGACTGCATGCCCAATATTCTTTTTTTTTTTTTTTTGCTTTTTGGAGGGGGGACGGCAGGGCAATTGGGGTTAAGTGACCTGCCCAAGGTCACACAGCTAGTAAGTGTTACATGTCTGAGGCTGGATTTGAACTCAGGTCCTCCTGACTCCAGAGCCGGTGCTCTATTCACTGTGCCACCTAGTCACTCCACAATATTCTTAATACTAAACCATGATAGGAACTAATTTATGAGGGGTCCTAAATATCATGCTAAGGCAAAGCAGCATGATGTAAATGATGGATCATTATACTTCAAGTGAGTAGACCTGAATTCAGATAACAGCTCTGCTACATATTAGCCAGGTCACTTTATGTTAATCACTTAACCTCTGCCTCAGTTTCTTCATTTTTATAATGGGATTAATAAGAGACAAAGCCCTCAGCTTGGGCGGAAGGGGAAGAAGAGACATCAGAGGAGGGAAGAAAAACACTGAAATCAGTTCTATGGGGAGTAAGATGGGGAATCAATTAGAGAATTAGTGAGGGACAAATTGAAGTTGGATAAGATGCTTTTATAATGAACCCATCATTGAGCCTGTGAGACTGCAACTAGTATAGTCAGAATGGCAAAAGAATTAGAAATACAAACTAGCTTACACCAAATCTGCTCCAGATCTAAAAACACACCATCCTCCACCCCCCCAGATCTACTCTAGGTGCACAAATCCACCACCACCACCAAAAATAAATCCTTTTTCAGCCTAGGGAGGACTTAAGGAGATAGAGAGGTCTGCAGCTACTTCAGATGGGATCTAAAAATGCACATGGAGTATTCCAGAACCCAGGTACTGAAAGAGAACCTAGAGTGGGCACCACCATAGGAAGAGGTCCCAGGAGATCCTTGAACTTGTGCCACATGTAGGAATGGGTGCCATCTGGCAGTTCTTTGGCTCACTACCCAGGTCCAAGACAAAGAAATAGGGCAGAGAAGAGCAGGGTTCATACTGAGCATAGAACAAGTTCTGGTATCAAACAGTTGCTGTGTACCTCTGATTCAGGAACAGAGCAGGGACTCATTTCTAGTCTATGGAAACCTGTAGTGGAATTGCTCTGGAACAGCTGAGCCTCCCTGAAGACTGATAGTCACTGAGTGCAGCAGAGTGTACTGAAACTCTCAACCAGGCATAGCTTGCCAACAGTCCCAAACCTGGTTCAGGAATTTGCAGAGCCCTAACCAGGAAGTCAATGAGGAGACCTTATCCTGGCTTGTGTCACTTTGGGAACACTGAAAACTTACAGACCCCCAGCTTAAATTGTGAAAATATTAAAAGGATATAAGACGATAGAAACTTGGGCCAGACATCCCTTTCAAAATGCACAGAGCACAGCAGAAACATAAAGTCAAGAAGTAGATTGGAAGAATAATCAGAAAGAAAGAGAAGAGAATAAGCATTTACGTAGCACCTACTATATGCCAGGCACTTTTACAAATATCTCATTTAATCCTCACAACTCTATAAAGTGGGTGCTATTTATCCTCATATTACATTTGAAGGAACTGAGACAAGCAGAGATTGTTACTTACTTCAAGTCATATACAGCTAAGAAGTCTCTAAGAACTCAGGTCTTCCTGACTTCAGGCCCAGTACTTCATCTACCATGCCATCAGCTGCAGAATGATGTAAAATTTTTTTAAAAGAATCTCATCATAAAGAGTTATGATGATAGGGAAGTTCAAGACACAAACAGAGAATGATATAAAACATCAACAAGTAACATCTCAAAGAAAAAAGGCAAATTGGATATAAGTCCAACCAGAATTTTTGGAAAAGTTAAAGCAAAAGTTTTTTGGTTTTTTTTTTTAAAGCTAAAAAATAATCTTAAACACTAAATGAGAGCTATGGAAGAAAGATTTGTTTTTTTGTTGTTTTTTTTTCTTGAGGGAGTAAGGCAGGGCAATTGGGATTAAGTGACTTGTCCATGGTCACACAGCTAGTAAATGTGTCAAGTGTCTGAGGCTGGATTTGAACTCAGGTCCTCCTGACTCTAGGACTGATCTTCTATTCACTGTGCCACCTAGTTGCCCTTGCTTTGTTTTTGTTTTTGTTTTGTTTTTCTGGAAGAAAGATTTGAAAAAAAAAGAATTGACAGATTGAAAAAAGAAGTATAAAACTTTACCCAAGAAAGCAACTTGAAAATTAAATTGACTAAATAGAAGCTAATGACCCCATGACACACCAAGACATATTCACAAGTCAAATAACTGGTAAAAAAAAAAATAGAAGAAAATGTGATATCTCACAGCATAAACAACTGACCTGGAAAACAGGTAAAGAACCATTAGACTACCTGAAAACCATAACCAATAAGAAGAGCTTAAACATCATATTTCAAGAAATCTTACAAAGAAAACTGCCAAGAACTTTTAGAACTAAGGGGTGAAGTAGAGATTGAAAGAACCCACTGGTCACCTCTTGAAAAGAAACCCCAAAATGAAAATTCTCAAGGAATAATATTACTGCCAAAATCCAGAGCTCTCAGGTCAAAGAAGAAATACTGCAAGCAGCCAAAAAGAAAGAATTCACATGCCAAGGAGCCATATTCAGCATGACAGAAGATTTAGCAGCCACCACTGTAGACTTGGAATATGATATTCCAGAAGGCAAAAGATTTAGGCTTACAATCATGAATAACTCATCTAGCAATACTGAGTAAAAACCTACAGGGGGAAAAGAGACTGTGAGGCTTCCTCTAGCTCTGTTCCCCAGCTCATGAATAGGATCAGAGAAGGTGATTGGTGGAATTAGTCTAAGGCTAAGGTTTGCCTACTACTGGAAGGAATGAGCAGTGGAATGACAAGGAGGATAAGAGATTGTAGAGCAGAGGACACTGTAGAATTGAAATGGTAAATTCTGGTCAAGACTGGAAAGGAAGATAAAGGAAGTTGGAATATGAATAATTCCTGACAGAATAATAAGGTGATGGAGGAATTAAAGCTCTCAGTGAGAGTAAAAAATAGATTTAGAAATGGTGCTACATAGGTCAATGGAATGAGAAAAGAGATATAACAGAAATAACAGAGTTTCTAATTAAGGAAATGGAGACTCTTGTGGCTAATAATACCTAACCTATCATGGGGCCATCAAAAGGATGGCTGCTATAAAAGAAAGACTTCCTAACAATTTAGAGCTGACCAAAAGTGACACAGTTTGTCTCATAAGATAATGAGATGCCCACCCTATTACTGCAAGAAGTCTTTGGGGGTTTTTTTGTTTGTTTTGTTTTTTAAACTTTTTTAATGATATGCTGATTTTTTGAAACATCTTTTTATTTTTTGTTACAAATTCTCTACTTCCAGTCCTTTTCCCACCCATTGAGAAGGCAGGCAATAAGGTATTCATTATTTGTGTAAAGACATGCAAAACATTTCCATGTTAGCCATGGTTCAAAAAAAATCAAAGCAAGAAAAGTGAAGAAAATAAACATTTTAAATGATTACTTTTTTATTTTATTTCTTCATTTTTAGTTTTTAACATTCACTTCTATAACTTTTACGTTTTCTTTCCCTCCCTCCCTAAGATAGCATGCATTATGATATGGCTCCACACATACATTCCAGTTAAACACCTTTTTACATTAGTCATGTTGCATAGAAGAATTATAATGAATGGGAGAGACCATGAGAAAGAAAAAACAAAAAAGAAAATAATCTGCTTTGCTCTGCATTCTGACTCCATAGTTCTATATCTGGATATGGATGGCATTTATCGTCATGAATCCTTTGTAATCATTTTAGGTCCTTGCATTGCTGAGAAGGGCTAATAAGTCTTATCAAAATCAGTCTTCGTATGTATACTGTGGCTATTTGTGTGAACAGTATTCTCTTGGTTCTGCTCACTTCACTCAGCATCAGTTCATATAAGACTTTCCAGGAGAAAATAACATTAAAAAAAAAAACTTTAGTTTGCACTCCAGAGTTCATTCTTGAGGTGGATAACATTTTTCATCATGAATACTTTGGAATTTTCGTGGATCATTGTATTGATCAAAGTAAGCTAAGTTTTCACAGTTGATTATCAGTATAATATTTCTGTTACTGTGTACACTGTGCTCCTGGTTCTGTTTTACTTCACTCTGCATTAGTTCATATAAGACCTCACAGGTTTTTCTGAAACTATACTACAGCACAATAGTATTCTGTGAAAATTGTATCACACAACTTATTCAGCCATTCCCTAGTTGATAAGTAAATGGATGCTTCAATTTCTGATTTTTTGTCACCACAAAAAAAAGTGCTACTATAATTATTTTTGTATGTAAGAGTCCTTTTCCTTTCTCTTTGATCTCTTTGGGATACACAGCTAGTCACCATATTGTTAAATCAAAGTAT
Source organism: Pseudochirops cupreus (assembly GCA_028627135.1). Taxonomy (NCBI): domain Eukaryota; kingdom Metazoa; phylum Chordata; class Mammalia; order Diprotodontia; family Pseudocheiridae; genus Pseudochirops; species Pseudochirops cupreus. The sequence goes on along the minus strand of CM053582.1, from coordinate 156,594,224 downwards.
TATAACCTTTTGGTCATAGACTGGAAGCCTAGAAGACTGCTTGTTATAATGTTTTGGAAGGTATTCCTGTTAGAGTAGTTTAGACTGACTGGATAGACACAACTTATTTGAGTTTGATAAAATCTTAAATACTATCTAGTCTGACCTATTTCATTTTACTAGACTAAGACCCAGAGAAGGGAAAATAGAATTGGTTAAAGTCACATAGCTAGGGACAGAAACAGGATTTCAGGTCTCTTGACTCCCAAGGGTAAGCTTCTAACCTCTGAAGCATCTTCTAACTTTGCGATTTTGTTATTTTAAAGCTTCATGGGAAATTTGGAACCTAATCAAGATGTTGAAAGAAGGAAAGAATTCAATTAGGAAATGTGAAGTACATCCCTTTGGGTACAGGTGGGATGGGTATATGTCAGAAAGCTAAAACAAGATTGTGAAGGCCCTAGAATGCCAGTAAACCTCCGTGGATTTTTGTATATTTGGGTATTTACACTTGTGAGTCAAGCCCCTCCATGAAACACTAAAATCAAAACCTAATTAAACCTAATTGGAAAAGAAAGCAAGAGAAACAAAGTCCACAGTTTAGTTAACCTGATATGTACAATACTGATTGTGTTGGTCACTATATCCAGTTTTTTGAACTGTGACTTGAAACTAACCACAGAAAGGAAATTACTTGATGTAGCCAAACAAAAATCTGACTGGGTTTATAATATCACTTAGGTTTCTTCTTAGAGGCTTGTGAACCTTTGACTTTTTTTTCTTTATATAAGCCTAATATAATGACTGGTGTAATGTAAGAGTTATCTCAGGATGAGGTCATCTGAGTGGAATGTGCCTGTGTCTTAAAAACCTGATAAACATCGATCCATGGTATTTAGGAGATTAAAAGAGACTTAGACATGTAAATGTTACTTTCACATTATTATAACCAAGGAAGCTCATTGCTCAGCTATCCAAACAGCTGTGCTTCAGACAAAGCTAACAATTTGACTGGGGAGGGTTGGCTATTCCTTTTAAACTAACTCTATAATCTCCCATACTGGCCTTCAGTATGAATTACAGAAAATAATGGAGCCATCTGCAAGGCACATTTATGTTATCCTTTGCTCCTGATTCTATTTATCAGTTTATTTTATGGAAATTCTACTCTGGCTTCTATCAGTCAGTAAGCCTTTATTAAGCATCTATTTTGTTATAGGCACATTGCTAAGTGCTGAGGATACAAAGAAAGATACAAGACAATCCCTGATCTAGAGGAGCTTCTACTCCTCCTCTAGACAACATGCAAACTGTTTACAGAGAAGCTATATACAGGATAAATTGGTACTAATCAACAGAGGGAGGCACCAGAATGAAGAAGGATCCAGAAAAGCTTTCTGTAGAAAGAGAGATTTTAGCTGGAACTTGAAGGAAGCCAGGTGGTAGAAATGGGGAGGAAAAACATTCTAGGCATTTGGGCCAGCCTGTGAAAATGCTTTGGAGTTGGAGGGTGGAATGTTGTATTGAGGAACAGAAGATTAGTATGACTAGATGACAGAATGCATGGGAAGGTAGAAGATCTAAGAAGACTGGGAAGGTAGGGGGAATAGGCAATGAAAGTCTTTGAATGCCAAACAGAAGATTTTATGTTTGATCCTGGAGCTAATAGAGAGCCACTGGAAATCACGCTTGTGCTTTAAGAAGATCTCTTTGACTGCAGAGTGGAGGATGGAGAGAACTGGGGAGAGACTTATGTCAGACCAACCAGTACACTTAAAATAGCCAATGTATGAGGAAATGGGGGCCTGTACCAAGCTGGTGGCAGTGCCAGAGTAGAGTAAGGAACATGCTGAAGACATGTTTGAAGGTGAAATTGGACAGGCCTTGGCAGCAGATTGGATATGGGAGAGGGGTGAAAGTGAGGAGTAAATGAAAACACCTGAATTGTGAGTCTCAGTGTCTGGGAGGGTGGTGGTAACATCAAAAGTAACAATAGGAAAGTTTGGGAGAGGAGGGAGTTTAGGGGAAAATATAATAAGTTCACTTTTAGACATATTGAGTTTAAGATGTCTACAGGACATCCACTTCAAAATGTCTAATAGGTAATTGTTGATGAGAAACTGGAGGTCATTTAATAAAGAGGCTACACCAGTGAAATCCCAGGTCTAGTCTCTGTTCCTAGATATACTACTGTGTTAAATTTAATTCACAGTTTTAAAAAACTATGGATAGCAGTTCACAGTTTCATATACAGTTTTCTTGATTGTTCTTATAACAGAAGTTTCATGGTTTAAAATTCATAATTAAAAGAAATATTAAAAATATGGATTGTACTTTAACAGAGGTGGAAGCAAGGGAAAGTAACATGATATAAATCATAGATTTCAAGTGGGAAGATGGTTACCTGGACCAGCCCACTCATTTTATAGATGAAACACCAAAAGAGATGAGGTGATTTGCACAAGAATACACAGGTCATAAGTGGGCACTCTCACAAGTGCACCCTGGCCTGGTCCTGTAATAATAGTGTCAGGAACACTGTGTAAAATTCTGTAACTAAGAAGGAGCCAAGAAGGTAGAGTATAGGCCAGGACACAGCTGAATTCTCCCAACATTTCCCTGCAAACAACTTTAAAATACCTCAAATCAAATTTTGGAGCAGCAAAGCCAACAGAATATCAAAAGGAGATGTTTTTCTAACCTAATACAACCTAGAAGGTCTGCAAGAGAGGTCTGTAACACAGGTTGGGCACAGAGCCAGTGTGTGGCAGGAGCTGTAGCCTTGGAAGTGGCTGCCACAGCAGCAGCTTTGGGAGCTCTCAGCCAGAGACAGTAAGGGAATCAGACAACTGGTCAGAAAGATTTCAGAGGACCATGTTTTGGTATTGGGTGCAGCTGATGATGATTAGCAGCCCTATTGCCCATCAGCAATTCTAGGTTAGAGTTCAGGAGCAGAGAGGAGCTCTTGTGATTCGTTACAAAAAATCAGGGACCCTGACCTTGGTTCCAGGGCCAGGAAGAGTACTAGCCCTTGTGACTGTGGGAGATTGGAGGACCTCATCGAAGCTCAGGGCCAAGAGGAGCACCAGTACTTCTGACTACAGGGGAGCAGGAACCCTTCCTGGGTAAAGATCGGCCTGAAGACCCAAGGAAACAGTGGCCACACCTTTCCCATGGAAACACCAACTTGGAAGCATCAAAAACTTGCAGACCCCCAGTATTAGCTCTGAAAACAGCAGCACAAAAAAGTCTGAAGCTTGGCACAGTGCATTCCTACACCCCAGGTGGGTAGTGCCCAACTTTAACATAAAGTTCAAAGTGAAGAAATAGGCTAGACAAATGAGCAAACAACAAAAAAAGAACTTGACCATAAAAAACAATTTTAGTAGCTGGACAGATGAAGACATAAACTTAGAAGAAGACAACAATATATGGAAACAGCTACAAGCAAAGGGTCAGAGAAAAATGTTAATTGGACCCCAAACCAGCAAAAATCCCTAGGATAATTAAAGAGATAAGAGTAGTGTAGGAAAAAATGGAAAAAGAAATGAAAGTGATGCAAGAAAATTATGAAAGGAGAATTAAACAGCTTGGTAAAAGAGGCACAAAAAATAGTGAAGAAAATAACACCTTTAAAAATGGAATTGAAAGTGAAGAGGTATAGAGGGGTGTGGATTTTTAGGAAATCCTTTCAGGGTTCTTTGTCTGAAATGAATTACTGGACTCAAGCTATCCTTTGGCAGAGTTACAAAGTTTATTATTACGCTTTGCAGTGGGCAGGAAAAGGTTAAGGATAGCCTGCAAAGTGCAGGGGATAGAGATGCAGTTTTTAAAGCCATAAAACTGTCAGTCAGAGGTTAATTATGCTAACTAGATGGGCAAGGGTGGAGTTAGGGAGGAGTTTAGGAGTGGTCAGTGCTTAAAGGGACATGTACTTTTTATACCAACTGCACAGGCGTATTGCCCATAATTCACTGGGACATTGTCCTAGGGGGGGCTACGAGGAGGTGTGGTTTTTGCCTTGTGACATCACTAGGTTACTCTTGGTCAAAGCTGAATGAGATAGGTCCAATATGGCTGTTGGGAGAATAGGTTTGATTGTTTCAGGTTTGAAAGCTAGACTGATTAGGGATTCAGGAGGTACCATATTGGGAGGGAGTTTTCTCTTCTGATAATGTTGTTCAAGGTTTTTCGGTGCAGCTGGCCACTTAGAACAAAGGAGGTCTCTAAACTAAGGGTTTATTGATTAAATGCTTGGGTGATGTACTCATAAGTAACTGTATCTAGGCAGACTGCTAGCTCAGGGAAAAGACTTTTAGGCTGGGGGCAGAGGAGAGGCAGAGTTAATGCCTTTATGCCTGGGGGAAAGTGTGACTTTTACAATTTAATTGCACAGGCTTTTTACAAACTGATGTTACATACATAGGTACCTGAACATAAGTGAGATTTTACAAACTGAGGTTACAGACAAAAGCATCCCAGACCCCATCAAAAGGAGAACTGTATGAACATAATTATAAAACACTTTTTATGCAAATAAAGTCAGACTTAAATAATCAAAGAAATATTAATTGTTCATGAGTGGACAGAACCAATATAATAAAAATGGCAATTCTGCTTATTCAATGCTATCCTGATTAAACTACCAAAAATTATTATATATTATATATGAAATATATTATTATAATATTATATATAATGTTATGTATCATATATATCCATAAGTTATATAATAAAATTCTTTTCTAAACTTATAAGGGAAAGTTTTCTGGGAGGGCTTGAATCAAGAATCTAATGAAAAATGTAGGTAATGTAAAAACAACAAAAATGCTTAAAAAAATTTTTTTAAATAAAGGAGAGTGTCAGTAATGCAAAAGCTCAAAATAAACAGAGACTCTCCAAGAAAACTAAGGACGACAAAGGAAGTGTAATAAAAGACAGGACTAGTGCTTCAGGTAGATAGGATGATGATTAAAGGAAAAAGAAGACAACTTCTAGATTCTTTTTTTTCTTCTGTTTTCTCTGCTAAAGAGAAAGATCTTTGGACTGGGAAGAACAGAACAAAAATAGTAACCTTGTTAGCTTGCTAGGGAGTCGATACCCAAGATAATTAAGGAAGTTAAAAGAGAGAGCTGTTCTTGAATCAATCCAAGTTACCTGACTTTCACATGCTGAAAAAGCTCCTGAAAGGTGTATCTATGAGTTGCTCTCAGTGATATTTGGATGACCATGGAGAATGGGAGAGGTGCTGTAGAGTCAAGTAAAATGTCCCACTTTGCTGGAAATGGGAAGAAAATCTGGAAAAGGAATCACTGAGCGCAAAGAGCCATCATGGCTTCATCAAGAAGAGAGCGTGCCAGTCTAAACTTGCTTACCTCTTTGATGGGGTTCATAAACTGGTAGATGAGGAGAATGCTATCCATGTAGTTCACCGAGATTTTTTCAAAGCAGTTTGTTAAAGCCTCTCATGTTGTTCTTGTGGGAAAAAGGTAGAGAGATGTAGGATATTGTTCTTTATTGTCTTAGAGGTTTCCAGTGTAGTGTCCTGGGGTTCTCTGCCCTGTGTGGTTGAATAAAGGAAGATAGATGTAGAGCTAAAAGGATTGTTAGAAACTCTCTAGTCCAAGTCTCTCATTTTATGGATGTGAAAACTGATTCCCAGATTAGTTATGTGATTTGCCCAAGGTCACACAAATTAGAAATGACAGTTTTCAGTAAGAATATCTTGTGTGGTATGGAGTTAATAAATATTAGCTTGATCTTAGGCTTCTTTAAGAAAGGCATAACTTCTAATTCATTTCACAAGCATGTCTTAAACCCTTGCAGGAACTCTGGTGTCTGTTGAGGATACAAAGACAAAAGTGAAAGAAAATTATATTCTCTTGAAGAAAACTTTATAAATATGTATATGTAATTTCAGGGTAGGGTTGAATAATGCTATCAAACTCAGATAGAACCAGGGGCCATTAAACTGTACATAAGAAGGCCACATATTGACTTTGAAAGCCACACATTAATATTGTCTATTTATTTTGTTAAATATTTCCCAATTGCATTTTAATCTGATTTAGACCACACCCAAGAGTGATGTGAGTCATGGGCCAAGAACAGTGTGATCATGGGCCATGTATTTGATACCTCCAGAGTAGAATACTAATAATGGGAAGGATCAGGAAAGGCCTCTTGAAGGAGTTAGCACTTAAGCTGTCCTTTAAAAGAAGCTGGGAATTCTGTGACACAGAGGTGGAGTGCCAGCTTTCCAGGAATAAGGAGGTGACAGTCCTCCTGTGTCCTGGCCTGGTCAGATCTCATTTGGAGTATGATTTTTGCTTCTGGGTAGTTTGATTTAGAAAAGACATTGGTAAACTGGAGAAAACCCATACTTTGAATAAGAGGAGATGATGTGGAGGCACCTATTGTGATGGCTTTTGTAAAGGAGTTAGGCATAAGAGCAAGGAGAGATATACAATAGCTAACCAGGATGGTTGGATCAAATCAGTTTTTAGGGATAGTGATGATGTGAGTACGTTTTTTCATTGCAGAAAAACAGCTGAGTCCTTACTTTTAATCTCTTCTTAGAGATTAAAAATTTGTAAGAATGGGGATGATAGAGGGGACAGTCTACTAGAAAAGACAAAATGGAATGTGGGTAGAGGTGTATTTTGAGGAGTTTGTCTTGTCAAGGAGAAGACCTACCTTTTCATGTGAGGCAGGAGCAAAGAAGGGAATAGTGGTAAAAGACATCTGAGTGATGTGAGACAAGGAGGGTAAAAGAAATTCTCAGACTAGCCTCATTTTTTTCACTGAATAGTAGCTGAAGTAAATGGGATAGTGAATTGATTAGGGGAATATATACAAAGATTTCTTTGTTGTAGTTGACGTCATGTATTCACAAATTTTGTAGGGGGCCCAGTGAGCATAGTTACATGATTTTCTCCAACTTCATTCAACAGCACAGGAAAGGAGCAGAATCTGTGGATGTAATGAGTAATACATAGTTGGGGGTTGGCAAAGTGAGATTGACGATTGGGCAAGGGGACAAGGAACTCAAATGTACAGGATAGAATAGAGTTGAACTGATTTACCAAGGGGTCAAAATGGGGAAGGGAGATGAATGTAGCCAGTGCAAAGAACAAGGTTAGAAGACATAAGCTAGAGAGAAAATTGGAATGATAAAAGGTTATGATCAGATAAATGAATTTCAGAGTTCATGAACATGGAAGTGGGTGATGACAAGATCAAGGGCATTCACACCCATCTCACACCTCCTATAGTTGAGGTCAGTTAGATGATGATGATGATGATGGCTAACATTTATATAACACATTGTTGTGTTCTTTGTTCTTGAAGAGAACCAAAATGACATCACTATGTTAGAGTCAAGTTACAGTGTGTCTGTACAGAACAATATAAGCACAGAATACTCTATCACAGGTCGGGCACAAATAATCCATGTGAACATTTGGGGTGGATTCTCTAAGTTTGTGCATCTTTTGTTTCCTTTGTGCTGCTTTAATTCTGCTTTGCTCATAGAGCATAGCACCTTCTATGATGAGGGCATGCCATGCTAGGTAGTCCTTTGCCAGTGGCTTCCATGTCTTGCAATCAGTTCCAGAGTTCTTAAAAGAGACATTGAGAATGTCCTTATATGGCTTTTTCAGACCCCCATGGGGGTGCTTGCCTCATGTGAGTCTTTTAAGCAAGCATACATTTGGCATTTGAACAACATTGCCAGCCTATGGAAGAAGTGCTGTCTGCAGCAGAGTTTGAATGTTTGGCAGTTTAGTTTGAGAAAGGTCCTCAGTGTCTGGTACCTTATCTTGTCAGGTGATTTTCAGAATTTTCCTAAGAGGATTCAAGTGGAAGTAATTCAGTTTCCTGGCATGGTTCTGGTATACTGTCTAGGTTTCATAGGCATACAACAATGAGGTCAGCACAGTGGCCTTCAGTTTGTTAGGTAGCCTAATACCTCTTTTCTCCCACACTTTCCTTTGGAGCCTCCCAGACACTGAGATAGCTCTGGCAGTGTATGTGTCAGTCTCATCATCAGTGTGTACATCTTTGGAAAGTATACTGCCAAGGTAAGTCAACTTATTCACAGTATTCAAAATTTCTCCATTTGTTATAACTTATGGTTCCATATATGGTTGGTATGGTGCTGGCAAGTAGAGCTCTGGTGTTTTCTTGGTATTAACTGTTAGGCCAAAATTAGTACAAGTAGCAGAGCATCAGTCCATACTTTGTTGCATTTCGGCGTCAGAGGCTGCATTGAGTGCACAATCATCTACAAACAAAAAAAATCATGCACCAACATTCCCTCCACTTTAGTCTTGGCTTGTAGCCTTTTCAAGTTGAATGATTTACCATCAGTGCAGTAGCTAACCTTTATGCACTGTTCATCCTCATTGAAGGTATTTAACAATATGGCTGAAAACATCATGCAAAGCATGGGAGCAAACACACAACCCTGCTTCATTCCATTGGTGACTGAGAAAGAGAAAGAGTCCATCATCCAGCTACCAGAATCTTGTTTGGATGATAAATTTAAATGGATCACAAAGGAGAAGAGATTATTGATTGAGGGTGGTACAGGGAAAATCTGAAAGTGGCAGTGGGGAGTGAGGCAAGAAGTATTCTGACTCATTTATACAACAGGGGGTGGGAGAGGAGGGGCCACATGGAAGGGTTTGAGTGCATAGATAACCAGTACTGAAAAAGGTGACTATGGAATCAGTTTCATCAGGAAAGGTCCACATTGGGGAGCCAGAGGAGGGAGGAAATGAGAAAGGAAGATTCAATATGACTTTTATTTGAAAGGTAACAAGCTTTATTTGATTACATCCAGTGATAAAGGAACTTCTCAAGCCAGCCCATTTTACTTTTGAATGGCCTTGCATGTTTTCTTATATCAGCCGAAAATCTGCCCGCAGCAGTTTTCACTGGTTGCTCTAGTTCTGCCCTCTGGAAACTAAGATCAAATTGAATCTCTCTTATAGGTAGTCCTTCAGTACTTGAAGATAACTATTGTGTCTTTCTGGCTCAAATCTTCTCTCCAAGGTCAATATTTCCATTTCCCAACTAATCTTCAAATGACATGGCATTCAACTATTAATTCCCTAAACTGCATACAGAATACCAGGGAGTAATAGTTTGAACAAAATAGATATTAATGGACTATTTCTTGTCACTCTGGGTTTTGCTTCTACTAATGCATCCTAAAATCACAGTAAACATTTTTGGCTAGTTTTATAAAGTTAACTCATTGAATTTAAAGTTCATTAAATTCATAAATCTTTTCCTCATAAACTCTTTTCTAACTGTGTCTCCCTCATCCCTTTCTTATACAATTAATATTTTGAAATCAAGAGCAGAACTTTGTCTTTATCTATATTAAATTTTATCCTCTTAGATTTGCCCCATCATCCACATCTATGTGTTCTTTGGAGAATCCCTTGTCATTCATTTTGATAAATGCATCATGCATGTCATCATGAATATTAAATAGCACAGAGTCAAGAAGAGACCCTTAGGGCATTCCAATATTTTATTAATCTAAATTTGATATCCTACAGAGACCACTGAATGAATGAATAAACCAAGGATATTCTTTTCTCTAATTCTCTAGCATGGTCATGTTGGCAGCTACTTCTGACTGTCATCTTACTGTGCTTCAGTAACACAAACAGCAAAATACATTGGAAGTTTTTCATTTGCTAGGAAGGGAAACTATGTACTCCCGAACTCATGGATTATCAGGGCAACTTCCCTTTTCCAGTTGATGATCTTGTGTCCTGAAAGATCCTGAAAAAGCAGTTATTCTATTCTGATTTCTGGTAGCACTTTGGCCATTTGCCACCATAAAGTCTATAGCAGAGTTATAAAGAGTACAAAATTAACCCTTGACATCCTTCCTTTTCTGTACCTCTTTCTTGCCTCCCTTTGATTCCATGCTATGGCAACCAGGTCAATCCTGTCCATTTACATATTGTCCACACTTCAAAGTTCCTTTTCTCTCTTTTTTTTCTTCTCTGATTATCTTCATGACCACCCTGTGAGACAGGAGGGACAGATATTTCACTCCTTTCCACTTTCTGGTTTTCTGCTCAAAACACCCATTCCTACAGAGAGGCTGTCTTCAGTTTGGTTTTACTAATTGAATTCAAGTAGTTCATATAAGGTGATCTCAAGGGATATGTCAAACAAGAAACTTATAAATGAATCTGTAAGTTTAGTGGTCAGTCATTTCAGTCATGTCTGACTCTTTGTGGCCCAACTGGCAAACATACTAGAAGGGTTTGCCATTTCCTTCCCCATCTTATTTTAACAATGAGAAAGTTAAGGCAAACAAAGTTAAGGCACTTACCCAGAGTCACACAGGTAGTAAGTCTGAAGCTAGATTTGAACTCACAAAGATGAGTCCTCCTGACTCTGGCCTGGCTCTATATCCACTGTGCTACTTAACTGCCCCACAAGTATGGTAGTACAGTAGAAAGGACCCTGGACCAGGATTTAGAAAACCCTGGGTCTAATTCCATTTTTGAACCATCCCATCCCAGAGCTTCAATTTGATCATTGTGAAATTCTAAAGATGATATACCCACCTGGCCTTCCTAGGGTGGGAGTGGCAGGATAGGGTTTTTTCAAGGATCAAGTTATGTATGTGAATACACTTGGCAAACAGTAAAGAATTACAAAAACATAAGATGGTAATAATAAGCATGTATAAAACATGAAGCACCTTGTGAAAACAACTTTAAAATTTCAAAGATCTCTAGATTCTTTTATATGAATATCCATAAACACAGATTGCAACCCTACATTCAAGACCCCTAGAGTCCCCTGTCCCCTTTGGTCAGTTTAGTCGTTGGAGGCCAGCTTTATAATGATGGGCTTTTCCAAGCTTAGCTTGATTGATCTTTGGATGCTAGATACACAAACTGTCCCTGTGCCCCTGCCCTAACTCTTTCTAGTTTGGTTAGACCTGCCACAGCTTGCATGCCAATGGCACAGCCAACTTCACACTGCCCCATGCTAGCTCAAAAAAGCACAACTCATTCCCAGTTTCTTCATGCTACAAAAAAAAGAGCTCAAGGATTAATATTTTTAAATAACTATGAGCCCCTATTCTAATATACAGCCAGAAAACTTGGGGAGTTTTTCCACAATTCTTTATTTGGTAGCATTCTTTGATAGAGTAACCTTGACCAAGCAGACAAGAAATCTGTTACCTATGTATTCAAGGATTTTAATTATTGGAGTTCTTTTTAATTACAAGAATCATTTTGGATCTAAAACTTTTAAAGTGATTGTTTTACGGTAGATTTCTAGTTCACAGACTCACAGAATCTCAGAGCATCTTAGGTGGAACCTCAGAAATATCTAGTCCCATCTCTGCCTTAATATCAAACACTTCTACAGCATCCCAGACAAGTAGCCTGTGCTTAAAGAACTCCAGTGATGGGGATGTCATGACCTTTTGGGACATCTTGAAATTTTAGAAGGATGTTGCTTATATTGAGCCCAAATTTACTTCCTTGTAACTTATTTCCCAGTATCTTCTTACCTGCTTCCCCAGCATTGCTTTTAGTTTTGCCCTGGGGACTAAGCAATAGGAAGCTCATCTTTCTTACACAAGATAGGCCTACAATTTTTTTTACAGCAATCATACTTCCTCTCAGTCTTATTTTCTCCAGGTCTTTGATTATATGTTAATATGATGTATTGGACTCATGAGAGCTAATACTGCTTTCATACTTTTAAAAAACATACTATTCATTTCATAAAATGAAAATGTCCCAAGAACGAGTTAGTACAGTCCTGCTTTCCCAAGGCCAGAAGCAATTTAATATGAAATATCATAAAATGTTAAGTAGACAGCTTGGTCATTTAGAAAAGATCTAAAGCCATTCTTTCCCCTCCCCCCCCCCAAAAAAAAGACCCCCTCCATCTTGTTTGTATTCTAGCAGATAATCATATCTTTGATTCTCCCTTCCCCATTTGTGGATATAGTAGCAGGTATTAGAAGATGCTTTTTTCTTATTGCAGTGGCCTTTAAAGTTTATAGTAAGAAGTAACATCCTGTGCCTCTTTGTGAGCTTAGTTATACCTTCTTATTGACTTAATCTGGCATTTTAGTTTATCTCAGAGTGTCTGGCATTCTCTAAAGTCCTGGCATATGGTATTACCTTGTAAACCATACCATCAGCTTCATTCACAGATTTGCTGCCTTTGCAATTCTTTTATTGTGAAGTGTGAGAGATTTATTTTCCTCAGGTAAGGCCTGATTGTATTCATGTACACACATATGTTGGACGTATATGTGCGTGTTAGATGCATATAAGATAACTCTCATTTCTATAGCTTTATAAGGTTTAAAGCACTTTGTTCCCAGATCCTCCTGGGGGTTAAGTGACAGTACATATATTATTACTCTAGGAACATTCAACAGCTCTTTCATTAAAAGAAGACAACAAATTAATTAAAAGTGGCAAGCATTAACTACAGATTTATGTTTTGGGAAACACTCTACATCCTATATACAGTTTCTCCCTAATCTCATTATACTACCTCAGAGTATTGTATCATCCCAGAACCTAGAGAGAACAGAATATTGGGGAGAGAATGATAGAGAAGGTTAGAGGCTACAGAGAGGTCAAGAAGACTGAGGACTGAGAAAAGGCATTATTGGCAATTCAGAGATTGTTGGTATCTTTAGAGAGAACAGTTTGGATTGAATGAGGTCAGAAGCCAAATTATAGATTTAAGAAGAGTGAGAGGAGAGAAAGTGAAGGCACCTGTTATAATCACCTTTCTCAGGGAGTTTAGCCACAAAAGACAGGAGAGATATGGACCAGTAATGAAAATGGAAAGATCAAGTGAGGGTTTTTTGAGAATGAAGAGACACAGATATGTTTGTAAGCAGGAAGGAAGCAGCTGGTAGAAAGGAAGAAATTGAAGATATATGAGAGTGGGAATGATAGAGGAGACAATCCACTGGAGGAGACAAAATGAATTGGAATCACTTGTGCAGGTAGAAGAGTTTGTCTTGTTAAGGAGGACCACTTCTGTGTGAAGCTGGAGTGAAGTAGGAAATTGTTGTAGGAGGCATGAGAGTGATATGAGATGAGGAAAAGAAGAGAAGAGAGAGATTGGGGATGTTGTTTTTTAAAGTAAAATATGAGACAGGATTCTTAGCTGAGAGGATGGGGAAAGAGAAGCCATGGGAAATTTGAAAAGGGATGAAAATATATGGAAGAGCAGCTGTGGGAGTGGACTGGTAGGCGAATTAGGGAGGTTTAGAAGGATTATCAATGATAGGATAAGGGGGCAAAGGACCCAGTGTAGAGTTGAATTGGTTCACCAAAGGATCAAAAGGGGGAAAAGAGGAGAATGGCTAGTACAAGGGAGAAGGCATGGGAGAGAACTGAGGAGTCAAGGGATTAGTTGTCATGGTGTGGACTAAGATCAGCATCTGATGTTGGAAAGCAGAGGAAAAGGTGGAAAGCCAATAGATTATGATCAGATAAAAGAATTTCACCTCCACATGGAGGTGATACATTTGTGGGTGATTACAAGATCAAAAGTATGACCATATTTTGTGACTGAGGGGCTTGGAAAACAAATCATGAGAAGTAACTAGGTTGAGAAACTAGTTGTTTAGGATGTTTGTTGGAATAGTAATATGTGTTGAAGTCCCCTGAATATGAGAACAGGAATGGGAGAGGAAAAAAAGAGAGAAAGATTATCAACCAGGTACTGAACTTATTGGGGGAAGGAAGAGGAGTGTCCTGGAGGTCTGTAGACCACAGCCTCCAGAATTTTGGGTGTAGATTTATGAACGTCAAAGGAAGAAAGGCTACTTGAGTGATGGTAGTGGCAGGAGAACCTGGAATTGGCAGTGTGGAGCAAGAATTCCTACTCTGCCATCTTGACTGGTTAATTAAGGCTAATGAGTGAAAGTGCAACCAGTGCCCAAAAGGGTGGCTAAGGAGGCTAAGTCATCAGAAGAGAGCTAGGTTTCAGTGATTGCCAGAAGATGGAAAGAGTGGGAAAGGCAAAGATTTAAGATTAAAGCAGGTTTGTTGCCTTTGGAACAGGCATTCCAGAAGGCACAAGGGAAGGGGTTAGTAGCATTTAGTTGGTACTTGGGGAGGAGGGACAGGAGTTTGAGAATGACAGGCATAAAGAATCATGGTGGGGGATGGGTTTTAGATGCTGACCTATAGGGGTTCAGAATCACTGGGATATGGAAGAAGGTTATGACTAGATAGATGTTTGAGAATCATTAACTGAAAAGTTTAGAACGATTTTCAGAGTCAGTAAGGATGGATTTCTTTCAGAAAACTTGGGCAGTTCAGGCAAGGGGACAAAAACTTGGAACAGAAAGGGTGATGATACTCTCCTTCCCCAGGGTGTAAGACTAGGCTATAACTTGACGAAATGGCATCCCCTCCCACACCTCAGTCACATGAGTCTTATAAGATGTAATAGTACTTTTGTTCTGAAAGGAGGCTGGACACCAGGCAGGAGATGCTCAGGGTCCATTAGTAACTCTCTCTCCACATCACGCTTGTATGGGAATTTGGAGAATCAGTTAGGAGACTCGTGGAGATCAGTCAGGAAGCACACACGGCAAGATGGAAGGCACATCTGGCTGTATCTCAGAATCAAGTACCCTCTTAAACACGACGGTGACCCAGCAAACATTCACTTCCAGCCTTTTCTGTGAAGAGCCCTGGGATAGGTGCTAGGGGCAGGGGTGTTGTTTTGGTTTCCATCCAGATTTGATTTCATTAACATAGACGGGTCTTAGTGGGGAAAAGCCTACCAATGAAGATTAGCAAATGCTCTAAAACTTAGAATTTAAGAGTTTCCCAGGGTAGGTAAAGAGTTTAAAAGATTATATTCTCTGCCCTTGAGTTTAATCTTTTAGTGGATAAGACATAGTCATAGATGAAGAGATCATTTAGTCCTACCTGCTCATTTTACAGAAGGGAAATGGAGGTCCAGAGTGTTTCGTGACTTGCCCAAGACCCCAGATAGTCAGTGATATGGCCAGGATTTGATCTGAGGACCAGCTTCTCTAAATCCACTCCTCTTTGCTGTCTACTGCATTACCACTTGAAGATGAGTTCATATTCTAGAGAGGGACAAAACAAAGTGCTGTGTAAGGTTCAAGGGAGAAGTTGTTAGCAGCAGGGAAGAATCTTGAAAAGCTTACTGGAAGGTGGCTGTGGTTGCGATAAGCTTTAAAGGACGAGTAGAAATTCTACACATGAAAAAGAAGGGGAGACTTTTGTATCAGCAAGCACCTTAGCATACCCAAGTGGCTGCTAGCACAGGTTCTTAGATCTGCTTTTCTAAAGGAAAGCAACTCAAAATGGGTTAACAGTCTCACTTTAATCAATCCAACACATATCATTTACCTAGTTCAGGGGAAAAAGTCAGCACCCTGAACTTCAGAGAATACAAACAGAATACAAACAAGTTACAAGCAAACAAAGAAACAGATCAGCAGACGGGCTTCCAGCTGTCTGACCATTATATCCATACTTATTCAGTTACCAGAGAGGGAAGCACCAACATCTGGGTTTTTCAAAGCCAAGGGGCTCAACAGCTTCCCAGAGTCTCATCTGGCCAAATCACACAACTCTTTCCAAAGTAAGCCCCAAAGCAAAATCTCACATCAGGCTATATATAGCCTTCTCCTGGATCGGAGACCTTCACAGCCCTTTTGACCCACTGCCCAATCACAAAGTAATAAGGTGTGGGCATTCCTGAAGAACCAAGCCTCCCACCACAGGCTCCATGTAACCACATTCAGCCTTTTTAAGGGGCAGAGTATACTTTCAAATCAGGGAAGGTTCTCAGAGCCATTTAAGCCACTTAAGCTAAGGGCCTAGGGACAAAGAAGATCTTCAGATTCCCATAACAACTTTCTGGCATAAGGAGTGTAGACTAAGTACAAGTTAAGAAAATAGGCCATTGGTATATTAGAGGGACAACTTGTAATTCACTTTGGCTAAATATTGAATGCTTGAAAAGGAATAAAATTAAATAAGATTGGAAAGATCAGAAGTTTCCAGATTATGGAACACCTTGAATTCTAGGCACAGGAGATTACTCTTTGCCTAGGAAATGATAGGGATCTTCCGAAGATTTTTGAGCAAAGGAGAGGGAATAGACCTCTGATTTTATTAATAATGAGTTATTAAAAGTTGGCACCTTCTCTGCATCTTAGTCTTAAAGAACTGGCCCCTAGCCCACAGAAGTTAAGAAATTTACCCTGGATCATATCATCAGTATATGTCAGAGGTCGAGCTTGAACTCAGGCCTTCACAACTCCATGGTCAGCACTGTACTCACTCCACCATGATTTTGGTAGTGAGCTTAGTCATTCTCTGGAATGTGGTGTAGTCTATTGAAAACTGAAGATAATAGGGCAGCTAGGTAGCAAAGTGAATACAGCACTGGCCCTGGAGTCAGGAGGACCTGAGTTCAAATCCAGCCTCAGACACTTAACACTTACTAGCCATGTGACCTTGGGCAAGTCACTTTACCCCAACTGCCTTGCCTTCCCCCCTCCAAAAAAAGGTGAAAAATAAAAAAATAAAATAAAATGGATGCTCTCAAAAGTCCCTTCCAGCTCTAAAAATATGATCCTGTGAAATAACTGAAGGGTTATCATAGACAAGAGGAGACTTGCTTGTTTTATGTTGCTCCAGAGGCTAGAATGGATAGGAATTAAATGGTCAAATTTGAGGGCAAATAAAGGAAGACCTTTCTAAAAGTCAAGAGCTTTCAAACAATAGAATAGGCTGCCACATATGTACTGAATGTTTCTTTGCTGGAATTGTTTGAGCTGGGGTTGGATGACCTGCTGTCAGAAATGTTGTGAATAAATGTAATTATGGGATTTAGAGTTAGAAGGGACAGAATATCAGAGTTAGAAAAGACCCAATTGTATTTGAATAAGAGTATTTTATATCTGCTCTATGATATCTCTGATAAGTGATCATCTAGCCTTTACTTAAAACGTACTAGTGAACAAGGACAAAGGAAAAGACCCTATATGGTCTAAAATATTATAGCAGCTCTCTTTGTGGTGGCAAAAAATTGAAATCGAAGGGATGCACATCAGTTGGGGAATGACTAAATAAGTTGTTGTATGATTGTGATAGAATACCATTGTGCTGTAAGAAATGATGAGTTCAGTGATCTTAGGAGAACATAGAAAGACTTGCATGAAATAATGAAGAATGAAATGAGCAGAACCAAGAGAAAGTTGCAAAATAGTAACAGTATTGGTCAAAGAGTAATTGTGAGTGATCAAGCTATTCCTGAGTATTAAAATATTTAAATCAACTACAAAGGACCTATCGAAGAAGACGCTGTCTCCAGAGAAAGAACCGATAAATGGAAGTGTGCATAGTACAGTTCTGTGTGTCTGCACATGTCGGTGCTTATGCGTGTGAGTGTGTTGTGCATGTGCATGAAATGGCCTTCACTAGTGCATGGTGGGGAGAGAGGGAAGGAGATAGTTTGGAACTTAGAAAGTAACAAAAACAATTATATTTTTAAAATATAATTAGGAAGTGTTTAAGAAAATAAATAAAAATGCATTAAAACATAATGTTACTTTTTGGTTTTCTAAGTCAATATGCAGCCTGCAGGGATCTAATTCTATCTGAGTTTGATACCGTGCCAGTAGATGACTCCCTAAGGTCCTTCTAACTCTGAACTTCTGTGGCTTATTAAATATTATGTACCACTAGGCTAATTTCCCAAAGGGGGCTATCCTCCTTGTTTCTAAATGCACCTGGAGAAAGGAAATTTCCAAAAGCCAACTTTTCTGTAGTAACAAGTCATGCAAATACTTCCCTGATTAGTGTTGTTTCTACCAACCTTTGATATTCATTCAGGATACAGAATTCAAATGTGTTGTTTTACCTCCTGCAGAATTAGCATGTCTCAGTGAAAGGAGCACTTAGAACTGGACCCTGGGCTAAAACCTAGGCTCTTATATTTGAATTGTGAGTATTAAAGTGACAGGTCCCTTCAACTCTGAGCCTCAGTTTCTTCTCCTGTTAAATAAGAATAATATTTGTATTAATTCTACTTACCGCGTCAGGTTATTGTTAGGAAAGCAGTTTATAAACCAAAAGGTCATCTAGATGTGAACTGTTATAATTTGGGCATGGAGACTGAAAGTGAACCTACCTCCAAAAGAAAAGAGTCCCACCTCCCCATTGTCATCTGCCTTTGTTTTATATTCTCTTTCCAACCCCACTTCACATTTCACCTTCTGCCCCAAGATTACACCACTTCCTATCTTGAAAATCCCTTAGATATATTGTTTATATTAGGCTTTCTCATTTTGGTGAGACTTGTCTTCAGAAGCAGCAGTATGTGCTTTTAAGACATGCTGATTCCCCTGGGGCCAAAAATAACAACATCTAGTTTCAAATGGAGGAAGTTGGGAAGAAAGAAAAATAATTAGCAAGTGGCAGCAGAGAGTAACTCAGTTCAGCATTTTGTCATTTGAGGCACAACTATAACTCTTCAGGGAAAGAGGTACTTAGGAATCACTGAAATGATTCATCATAGTAGATTCTTGAAATAGACTAGTTTATAGAAGCTGAGTGGGGATGG
Source organism: Pseudochirops cupreus (assembly GCA_028627135.1). Classification (NCBI taxonomy): domain Eukaryota; kingdom Metazoa; phylum Chordata; class Mammalia; order Diprotodontia; family Pseudocheiridae; genus Pseudochirops; species Pseudochirops cupreus. The sequence goes on along the minus strand of CM053582.1, from coordinate 156,575,594 downwards.
AAGCAGGATTAGTTATATTGAATTCACTTTTTTAAGATTGAAAAATATTACAACTAATTGTTTAGATGTGCTAGTTTGTGTCCTGGGCTTATTGCCCCTATCTTTGTGACCTCAGGCAAATCATTTCACTCTGAGCCTCAGCTGCTCCTTTGTTAAGTGGGCATTGCTAACATGTCAGCAGTTATTTAACAAGGAAACAACAGCTACAGTGCAAATTAGAAACAAGGTCATGAGAAAAATACAAAGAACTATCTTTTATTTTCTGCAGAAGGAAAGATCATTTCTTGTTGGAGATCAAGAAATGCTTCAAGTTAAAAGCATTTCAGGAGCTCTTTAAAATTAAAATTAAGGGGAAGTGTTGAGCTAGTTCCTCCCTCTGTGGACAGCTACCTTCAAGGGAGAAAATATGCATTATGTTAAGGGGATTCTTGTAGACTGTCTACTCTTCTATAAAGCCTTCTTCTGCCACTCTGATCAACATTGACCTCTTTAATCAACACATTTATTTGCTACTTATGCTAAGGTATAACAGTGTTTTTATCATAATAGTCCTGTAGGTAATGTAAGTATTTTATCCCTAATTTACAAGTAAGGAAACTAAGACTCAGAAAGGGCAAATTATTTTCCCAGCTAAAAAGTGTTAAAGATGGTATTCTCATTCAGCTTCCTGCCTAAAAGTCCAGAACTCTTTCTAATGCTGCCCTACCTCTCCAGTGGTATTGAGCTGTCCTTCATGGGATGAATGGAACTCTAACAAGTGGAGAAGGGGAGGATTACATTTCAGTCATGGAGATTGGTGTGAGCTAGGGGATGGGAAAGCTCTGGACCTGTAAAAGCAATCCAGCTTGACCAGGGCATGGAATACATTGGATGGGATCGTAGAAGATGAGAATTCCTACCATACCCCTAATTACCCGGATGACCTTGAGCAGGTCACTTTTCAGAATTCTCTCCCTCACCCATTAAGGCAAGAAAACCGAAGCCTGTTACAAAGATGTGTGGTCATCCAAAACAAATCATGCATGAACCACTGCCAAAAAAAAAGAAAGAAAAGAAAAGAAAACATGCTCAGTCTATAGTATGTTTCATTGTGAGCCCTCTGGAATTGTGATGGGTCACTGAGAGTTCCTAAGTCTTCCAAAGTTGATTATCTTTACATTCTTATTATTACTGTAGGAATTGTTCTCCTTGTTCTGCTCACTTCACTTTGCATCGGATCATACAAGTCTTCTGGCCAAGTCAGTTATCCTCTCAGTGCTCTGGGTAACTCCTTAAGGCAGCTGGTCACAACGTAGTGCACAGAACCCAGGGCCTCAAGCCAGGAAGACCTGAGTACAAATGTAGTGGCCTCAGACCCTTGCTTGCTATGTAATCATAGGCAACCTCTTAACCTCTGTTTGCCTTAATTTTCTCATCTGCAAAATGGGGATAATAATAACTGCCTTCCAGGGTTGTTTTAAGGATCAAATGCCATAATATTTGTAAAGTGATTAGCACAGTGCTTCCATGTAGTAGGCACCACAGAAAACGTAGCTGTTATTGTTGTTGTGATATGCATTAGTAGAAGGAGTTTCCTTATCCAGGAGTTCCCTATCCAATGTAATTACAAGTACAGTCCTTATCTCTATCCCTATCTATATGTAGTACTTTAAATATTTAAAGATAGTTATCATATCCTCCATCTGGGATTAATGTAAGGCCCTTCCCTGCTTTGGTTCCCCCTCCTCAAGAGCACTCCTCAGTACAAATACAGGGAGAGAAGCACCTTCCTAATCTTGGACACTTTGCCTCTCAGTGCTGCCTAAATAAGATTACACTTGCTTTCTTGTCTGCTATTTCACCCTATTGACCCCTTTTGCTTGCAACCCAGATCTTTTTTAAGTCCTACCTCCCCATCTGACATTGGCTAAGCTGATTTTTTACTGCAAGTATAAGTCTCAACAATTATCCCTATTAAATTTCCTCTCATTAGGTTCAGCCCATTGTAGCCTGTCAGTATCTTTTTGTATTCTGTCTGTCAGCCATTGTTAGCTAGCTCTCCCAGCTCTCTGTGTCATCTGCAAATCTAGTGTGTTACATCTGTGCCTTTATTCAAGTCATTGATAAAAATGTTAAACAGCAAAAGTCTAAGCACAGATCCCTGGAGAACTCCAGGAGACTTCCTACCTTCCAAGTTGACTTGAACCATTGCTGTGCTATATATCAAATGAGATAATAATTAACTTAATATTTAGTATTTAGCATGCTGCCAGGCACATAAGTATTGTGGAAATGCTTATTTCTATACTTGTACTATCTTTAACTTAGTAAACCTACTAGAACTTATTGCTACCAAGGAGCCTTCAGGAACCCTCCATACCACAATGAGACTTTGGAATAGGACTTTGTAAATAGTAGGCACTTAATAAATGTTTGTTATTTAAATTTGCTGAGACCTTTCAAGCCTGTGGCCATTTCCTCACTTACTTGCTGGTTAACTTGCTAGGTCATATATTAATAATAACAACTCACATTTTTCAGAGTTTCTTAAAGGTTACAAAAATGTTTTCCTCATAATTACCTAGTGAAGTAAGGGAGTACACATATTATCACCTTCATTTTGCAAAGAAGGAGACCATGATCTGCTGAAGTCTAAGCAACTTGTGCAGTATCACAGAACTAATGGATATCAGTTACAGGGCTGAAACTCAGGTTTCTTAAGTTCATATCTATGACTTTTTCTATTACACCATACAAATGATAGTAACTTAATGTGGAGGTCATCTCCCGTAGTCCTGATGTGTATCTGGCCACCTGACCCAGCTGGCTCCAAAGGAAGGAGAAAGTGAGGCTGGTGACCTTGAGCAACCCTGCCTCACTTAAATCCAATTCACTCGCAAATCATGGCATCATCTTCATGGTGTCCTGGTCCTCTTCAAGAATGAAGGACAGACAACAGCTTGATGTATTTTCCCTCTACTCCCCCCACCCCAAAAGTATAGATTGCTCCTGATGTCACCATCTGTCCAAGCGGGGGTGAGGGGTGGGGGGGGGGTTTATATATATATATATGTATACCTTCCTATATATCACCTTCCTAGTGATAGTCTTTTATACATAGGAAAAAGCTAACATTCAGTTAAATTAAATTCAATTAAAATATTTAAGAAATAAGTTTCATAAGAATTTTAAATAAGTTTAGATTTAAAGTGAGTAGATATCCCAGAGATCATTCAGTCCAACCCTCTTATTTTAAAGATGAGGAAACAGAAAGGTTGTGACCTGTCCATCATGCCCTTCCTTGGTCTCCCTATTCTATGCTAAAGTGCCCTACTGGTTTCTTTAACTGATCCTTCTATAGATGGCCTCTTACCAATCTAGCAACCCTACTTGTGGATACCTTCCAAGCCTGTCAGTGTTCCTCCCTAAATGTGATGCCCAGAACTAGACACTGTACTCCAGATGTTGGTCTGTTGAGCACTGTCATTTGAAAAAAATAAGTAATGTGTTTCTGGGCAGAATGACAGTAGGACTTTATGGTTTTGTTTGTTTGTTTTTTTTTTTGGCATAGCAACCAAGACATCTTTTGGGCCACTTTATATGATACAGTTTCAGCCTTGGAAATCTTTTTTGCTTTGTAACTTTTCATATGGAGGAAAATTTAGTCATTTAAAACTTAATCACTGGAATTTTACATAACAGCTATATGATCTATTGCTTCATCATCATCATCATGACAACTGTCATTTGTATAGTTTATTAAGATTGGTGAAGCACTTTATTCACAGCAACTCTGTGAGGTAGGCATTGTTAAATAGAATAAGGATGAGGAAACTGAGTCTCAGAAAGGAAAATGACTCGTAAGCAATAACCGTTGGACAGTCAGAAATGTCTGAACTTGAAGCCAGTTATTCTGAACTAAGCCTTTAAAAGTTATTTGCCCGTAGCCATACAGTTAGGAAATATCAGAACTAAAACTTAGTTACAGGTCTTCTGAACCATAGAATCATGTTTTGCTAAAGCTGAAAAAAAAATCATCAACCTAAAACAAAACCTCTATTAATGAGCATCTTGTAACTTAGCTAGACTGGTCCCTAAACCACAAATACAAGGCCCACTGCAGAGCCTATGCTCTAGCTATAATATAGTCTACCCCTGAACCCACACTTAGTCTTCCCAGCTTGATAAAGTCTCTCAGAGTTTGTGTTTTGATTTCATAACCTCTAAGAACCTAAGGTCACCTCTGATTCTCAGAGGCATTAGAGGAAGGCTAGTGGAACACTAAGGACTTTTACAGGAGAAAAATTTAACTTTTGAAAAGTACTATTCTGTCAACTACTTGCTCACTTTGAATAAACTTGTAAATCTGAGAAAGTAGTTAATTTCAGACCAAAGGATTTTCATATCAGTTCAGTCCAGGGAGAGAGACATATCTTTGAAAATTTATTCCTTGAAACCTTTGCTAAGAAATGAATTTTATTAGTGATCTGTCTGAAAGAGAGACTAAACAGTGTATGACTATACTTGAAATATGTCACAAACATATGAGGTTAGAAGAATTCTGTAAAGCGATTTAAGAGGCATGAAATAGAGATTATGATAAAATCAATTTTTTCAGAAAAAAAAATGCAGTTAGAGATGAGAGGATTCTAAAGCATTGCATCCAGTTCTGGGCACCTCATTACCAGAAACATTCAGGCATGCTGGAAAGAGTTCAGAGAAGGGAAGAATGATTAAGAGTGTGGAGGAACTGACTTACAAAGAAAGATGACAAGAATTAAATATGTATAGCTTGGCTGAATGACAGCTAAGTGGAGATGTAACTGTTGTCAAACAGTTAACTACCCAACAGGGAAAGGGTTTCATTTCCTCAGTGAATCTAGCTGAGTGTTTCTGTGATAGTTAAGGGTTAAAATAAAGCATTTTCTTTGCACATTTTTAAAATCTTTATAATTTCTACCAATAACCATGTGAGGTAAGTTTACCTTTTGTTAGAAATGTTTCTATTTGTTTACTGCCACAATGTATCTCCCTCTAATCCCCTTGTTTCAGTTTACACGGCCAACACTGTAGTTCAGGTTACTATGACCTCTTGCCTGGACTAGTATGATAGCCTCCTAACTGATACCTCCTTCATTTAACTTTTCATGGAGCTACCATTAAAAGCTTCCTAGTGTATAGATCCAGATATTTCACTCCGCTGCTCACAGAACTTTAGTGGCCTATGAGATAAAATGCAAGCTACTTAGCATGGGCCCAGTTCAGGTACCACCTTCTCCATAGCCTTCATTGTTACCCCCAAATGAAACTAATCTCTTCTCGAATTTTCTTCAAGTCCTTCATATGAATTTTCTTTTTTTCTCATATCTCATTCTACATTTTTATCATTTATCCATCTCATATCTTCTCTCTTACACTATAAGAGCCTAGAGGGAACTATTATTCATCTCTCATTTCCTCACCACCTAATTTAGAACCTTGCATATAATTAATACTTGATAAATGTTTCTTACTAAATTTAATTCAGTGATTTCATTTTGCCTGAAAGAGCTAACACCTTACCCTGGCACTCAAATCTCTTCTCAGTCTAGTCCCAGTCATATCCCCCATAAACGCTAGCTGTTATTCCCCTGCGAGTACCTTCCTCAGTAATCACATTGGCCCAGTCATTGCCCACCAAATTCCCTGCATTTTCTTCTTACATATCTCAGTTTATGTAGTACCTTCCATTCTGGAATGTACTTTGTTTTGTCTCTCTACTATTCAGAGGTTACCCATTTGCCATGCCCCGTTATCTTTCCTTCTAACTTCTGTGAAGCCCGCAGTGCCCGTGTTAGTCTGGAATGCTCTGCCTCTGAACTTTTACGCCGCTTGTTCATTGTATCTGCTGTTCTGTCAGCGGCTGACACAGGCTGCCGTGTATTTTTAGTTATGTTTTCCTACATATTTGTCATATGTCCTCAAGCTGAAATTATATATAATTCTAATGTACAATTGAAGTCTAATCCACTCAGCCATCTCATCCAATCCCTATTTTAGAAATAGGGAAACTGAAGCCCTGAAGAGAAAAAGAGCTTCCTCAGGGCTATACCTTCCTATGTTAATTGAGAAGAGGCAGTGTGATAAGAGTGGAGAGAGTAGTAGATTTGGAACCAGTTCAGTTCTTTCAGAATCTATTCTGGATCCTCCCTTTAACCAATTCAGTAACTTTGGGCGGGTCATTTGCTCCTTTTAGACATTAGCTTTATCACCTGTAGAATGAGTGTGTTGGACTAAATAATATGATGTCTCTTCTAGCTCTAACCTTCTGTGAGTCTATAGACAAGCAGCAGACGGTAGGGAAACCCGAATTTTGGTTTTTGGGGTCAGGGTTTCAGATTCTGGGCTTAATTATTACCTGTTTGACCTTCAGCAAGTGCCTGTCTGTCCATGGGTCTTGGTTTTATCTCTAATAACATGAGGGCGTTCAACTCTAGATTCTCTAAGATCTCTTTCTACTTTAAATTTATGAATCTACAGATTTGTTCGTATGCCTTTGGGTGAGTACTCCTTGACTTGCCTAACGCACTATTTTGTATTTAATAGGTACTCAACTAGCGTACATTTACTGATTGATTCTGATGAATACAGATACGGTTAGTCTTTTGTTGCCTGGCAGCCCATTGCTTGTTCAATGTAGACTGCCAAAAGTCACTGCCCAGCTCCCAGGTGCCCCGTGTGAGGTCAGCATGTGACCCTGTTGCAAAGAGCTATAGAAATAATTTTGATTCACATTCTTATTATTCACATTTTAGTTTACCAATACAGCATCCCTGTGCAATAAGGGTAGAGTGATGGAGTGAAAAGAAAAACTGGATTTGAAGTCTGAATGCCTCTCCCATTTATTCATTCCCTGTGTGACTTTAGGCAAATCATTTCTCTTTTGTAGTCCTCACTTTTCTTATCTGTAAAATTAGGAGAGTAGACTGTATGACATCAGAGGCTTTTTCCAACTCTAAATCCTCTGATCCTAAGTGGCAATATTCCCTGTTTTAAGAAGTAAAATCAAGAGAGAGAGAGAAAAGAGACTATTTCTTTTGTCAAACTAAGGTTTTTATTGTCAGTGGAGAAGCCCAGAACCAAAGCTGACCACACTTGATTGCTTGCTTTTTTGAACTATAGCAGCTCATAAAAATGATTTTTTAAAAATTGTTGCTCTGTTAAACTCGAGGCTGGATTTAAGAAAAAATATACCTTAGAAAACCTTATTTTTGAATCCTAGCTTTGCGCACGTATTGCTTGTTCATCTTGAGTGCCTCCCTCCATGTACAAAGTGATGGCATTGCATGAAATGGTTTCTATGGCTCCTTCCAGCTGGGGATCTCCCAAGGGAGTGGAGGCCAGCTATCAAGTCTGGTTTACAAGGATTAAAAATAGTGGCATTTAGTTAGCCTGTGTCTAGGATTGGGACTTGGGACTAAGGATACTAAGGTTGCAGAATGGACAGGATCACCACAGAAATATTAGAAGTATCTGACCCGTGGACAAATGTGAGAAAGTTTATCAAGGTATATACTTAGGGAGTTTATTTGAAGTCAGATATTTATTGAATAATCAAAGGATGTTATTTTTATCCATCAAACAAGTAAAGAAACTAAAACTTAATTTTTTTAAAAAAAACTAAATTTTACTTAAAGAATAAAAAAATTTTCAGAGGACCTCTTTTAACCAAATTCTTTCCATTCCCTAAAATATAGAATAATCTTTTCTGCCTGTCTCAGCTAAAAAGCATCCTTTTCCCATTCTCCCTGGGGCCTGCTCTCTGCCATGAAGAACTGGGGAGGGAAATTTGGGAAATAGAGGCAAATGTTTTGCCTATCCTTTTTTTTCGTTTTATTTTTGGAAGGGGGAAGGCAGGGCAATTGGGGATAAATGACTTACCCAAGGTCACATGGCTAAGTGTTAAGTGTCTGAGGCCAGTTTTGAACTCAGGTCCTTCTGACTCCAGGGCCAGTGCTCTATTCACTGTGCTACCTAGCTGGCCCTTGCTTATCCTTTTGAAATCTGAAATTTTAGTGGGTTTCTTTTTTCTTACATGTACAAACCAGAACCCTAAGGCCTCAAGCTGCAGGTAGAAACATGAAAAACAGAGTATACAGAGAAGTTAAAAGTGGAAAATATATCTAGATGATTTTTTTCTGGCCCTTCTGGATTTACCAGTTAGCTATGGAAGCCTTTTGGGGTGCAAAAGAGGATAGTAGACAGTTCACCCCCCTCAAACAGGAATTGGGGTTAGCAAGCAGAAGTACTACCTGCGGAAGGGAGGCTGCACTGTGGAGAAAGTGCAGGATAGGACTGTATAGGTAGGTGCTACAGCTTGTGGGACAATCTAGTCACCAGACTCCTTTTTCCTTTTGTACCAGAGCACTGTGGAAGCAGTGGAGGAGAGAAGCAAGTAGAAAAAGGAAGAATGAAATAAAGATAGTGATAGTGGTGGCTTCTGCATTCAGGGTCCTCAGAAACTAGGAAATCTGCCTCCCTTCCTCCCATGGTAGGTAGCCTCTGGATCCTGGGTAGTCCCACCTTGACGAGAGGCCTGCTTGCACCCTAGGCACTTCCATCACAGCTTGTACACAAGACTGTCATCTAGCCAGTGAAGAGGCTGATGAATGATGAGAAGTCAACAGATACTCAATAGTGGGATATACACAATATATACTTAGTACAAAATTCCAACGTTTGATGTTATATACTAAATATGGTCTCTGCATTTAGTCCTCTGTATGCAGTATGGATGTATAATCACTTCTGTTGTGTATTTGCATGTGCTTTCTTTATTTGGTTAGCTGTATGCAGCTGTGCTATGTACTATGTTTCTGTATACTTGTTTAACAGGCTACTATATATAATTCTGTTTTGGATGTTAGGACTATATTATTTCCTAATGTATTGGTGGGAAATTTTCTTTAACAAAATCATAAATTTCTGGATGTATTGGTCTGCATGTGTATGTAGTCTGTATGGAAGTTTTTCATGGAATAGAAGCATGTAACAGGGCTCATCAGACCTATGACCATATTTCTCATGGTGACTGATTAGAGTTCCTAGGACTTTATCCTGCAAGACATTTGCCTGGGTGCAGGAATTTTGTCATGGTCCTAGGACACAAAGAAAGAGAAAATTGGGCCACATATAGCAAGACTGCAATGGCAGCATTCAGGAACTAATCTGTCCCAGCATGTTTTGATATCGCTAACATAAGGAGAGGAGTTCCTGAGCTAACCAGAGTGGAAACCAAAAGCATTCTACTGGATGACAAATGTCCATGTTGCATGCTATACTTGCTATGTTCCAGTTCCAGAAACTAGAGTTCAAGGGAACCTAGGAACCAGACTCTTGTGTGAAAGGAATCAGTAATACCTAGTGTCGGATCAAGGTCTTCACAGTGTAACTTTGTTGCAAGTGAATACAACCAAATAGAGAAGAGACCTGGGACAGCTGAGTCTTTTGCATGATGTCTGGTTGCCCAGGACACAGTTACCTCACTCTGGTAACCACTTCATGGTTCATGGACTTCCTTCCCATTCATTGAGGACATTAGATTAAAACATAGAATCAATATGTAAGATTGTTTTCTCTTTTTCCTTTTCTGTTTATTTTATTCCAGTCTGTCTCTCACTTCCAAGCCCTAACTCCCACTCCCACCTCCACCCCCAACCCTGAAGGTGGGAGGAGAGTGCGGGGAGGGGGAGAAAAATCCACTTCTACAGGATGTTTCACCTGGAGAAAAGGAGGTTGGGGAAGGACAGGAGAGGAGCAGATAAGGTAGCTGCTTTCAGGTATCTGAAGGCATACAGAGGAAAAAGGATTAGATTTATTTGATTTGATTTGATTCCAGATGACAGAAACAAAGGATGATAGTTGAAGTTACAAAAAGGCAAATATAGACTTAATATTTAAAAATAACAACAACTTCCTAACAGAGGTGTCCAAAAGAGTCTTGAGAGGTGATAGACCTCTCTCCTTTGGAGCTCTTTAAGGAGAATCTGGATGACTACTTGTCGCATGTTGTTAGAATATGAATTCTTTTGCAGTATAAGTTGGACTAGATGGCTGCTAAGGACCATTCCAAGTCTGTTATTCTGTGATTTTGTGAGCCACTTATAAATATTGGATGTTAATGCTCAGAACTCATTTACAATGATGGATTTTTGCTTTAGAATCCTAAGATGTGTGGAATTGATAATTCCTTAGAATTTCCAATTCCAAATCTTAATGATTCTCAAATAGATTCGCACTCTGATCTCTTGACCCTTATATACATACATGCACATATGTGTGTGTGTGTGTGACAGACAAACAGACATATAAAACTTATCACAGCAGCTAGGTGATTCAGTGAATCAAGCAGGAAGATCTGAACTCAAATCCACCCTCTGACACCCACTGGCAGTTTGACCCTGGGAAGTTCAGTTAAGTGCCATTTCCCTCAGTTTCTTCATCTGTAAAATTGGGATCATAATAACACCTACTTCACAGAGTTGTGAGAATCAAATAAGATAATATTTGCAAAGTGCTTAGCACAGTGTTTGGCATACAGTAGGTGCTTAATAAATACTTATTTCCTGCCTGCCTTCTTTCCCTTCTTCCCTGAACTCTCAATTTCTCGGTGAGCCATTTCACTAGATGTAGAAACCCCATCTAGGACAGCCGTTTTTTTAATCCAAAGACTTTAAATCTAGTGGTCTTTCTACTATACAACACTGATTCTTGGTCAGTCATCAGAGACCAAACCATTCCAATGCATGTTCCACTTAATCTAGCTCTGATGCAGTAATTCGCTTATAGGCATATAGTTAATATTAGAGCACAGTTGTGAACTCGGGTCTCTTGAGTCCAAGTTCAGAGTTCATTTCTACTCTGTTACACTACCTCTTTCAGTCTGTGACATTGTTCAGTAAATCAGCAAGTATTTATCACTTATCTACTAGGTCCCAGGGATATCTATTCAAAGAAAGAAAACAATTCCAACTGTCAAGGAGTTTCCATAGTAATAGAGGAGACAACAACATACGTAAGTATATACAGAATAAAAAGAGAGTAAAAGCAATGTAGTTAATACAAGACGGTTTGGAAAGAAGGGCACTAGCAGTGAAGAGGATCAGGAAATTCTCCATGTAGAAGATTCAGTTATATCTTGAGAGAAGAGAAGGATTGTGTAAGGTTGGGGTGAGGACAGAGTGTATCCCAGGCATCAGGAGATTAGGGTCATGTGTGAGTAACAAAGCAAAGGGCAGTTTGGCTGGATCAAAGAGAGTCCAGTGAAACTGGAAAGACAGGGTAGAACAAGTTGGTGAAGGGCTTTAAAAACTAAACAGATGTTTACATTTGATCCTAGCAACATTAGGGAAACCAGTAAAGGTTAGGAGAGTAATGCATTGAGAGTTATGCTTAAGGAACATTACTTCATTAGCATTGTGAAATAGGAAGAGATCTGAAAAAGGGAGACCAATGAACAGGCTTTGTAATAATGAGAGCCTGACCTGAGGTAGTGACTGTATGAATAGAGAGAAGTAGAGTTGTAGAGGTAGAAGTAGCAAGATTTGGCAACTGATCAGATACATTGGAATGATGGGAAGTTAATGAGTCAAGGATAACCCTGAGCCTACAAACCTGGGACACTGGAAGAATGGCAGTACCTTTGACAGAAACAGGGTGTTTGGAAGAGAATAGATTTGGAGGGGGGGAAAAGTGAATTCTGTTTGGGCCACATAAAGTTAAGTTGTCTCTGAAATAGCTAGGTCGAAATGTCCAACATAAAATTGGTGATGTGGGACTGAATACATAGACCTGGGAGTCATCCGCTTAGAGATGGTCATTAAACCCTTGGGGGCTGATGCTTGGGTATGTCATAGTGAGAATGCCTTTCACATATGGGTTGGACTAGATAGGTACAGAGCTCCCTTCCAACTCTCACATTCTGTGATTTTGATAACATCACTAAAAAGCATAGTAAGAGAAGAGGGTCCAGGACAGAATCTTGGAGAATGCCCGTAATAAACAAGAGAAATAGATGACATGCTAGCAAAGGAGATAGAATAGTGATCATCGCTATTATCCTCATTTTTCAGTTGTAGAGACTGAGTGACTTGCCCAGGGTCATACAGCTAGTAATTTTCTGGTTCAGGATTTGAGCCCACCTATTCTTGACTCCAGGTCCAGTGCTCTATCCATGGTGCCAACTAGCAGGCTCCTAAATAGGAGAACCAGGGGAGAGTAGTGTCACAAAAATCCAGTGAGTTCCTATTGTTTCTCTTTACCTAACTGTAATGCAGCTTTACCTAATCAGCTGTGGTTTTGTAGAGTACTTAAATGATGTTAGGAAGGCCATTTCTGTATGGGTTGTGATGTATAAACCTGAACTGAAATTTTACCCAACTCTGCCCTAATTTTCCATTCTAGCAGTATGGTCTACTGACCCTATTCAGCAACTCTCAGGAATTGGCAGTAGTTAAGACCACACCTAGAGAGCTCTCTTTTCCTGGCATCATCCACAGATGAAGCTGACTGAGGGAATAAGATGCATCGTTAATATTGTTTCTAGCTATTTTCTGGACAGTTTAAGATTCTGGAGCAGTGATCCACTGTGTTTGAGATGGATTAGGCTTGGCAGATTCAATATTGATAGATCCAGCTTGAAAATATCTTCAGTCTCTAAAATTAAACATGACAGCACAACATATGGTATAGTGGAAGCATCTCTGAACTAGGAGTTAGAAACCAAGGTTCTTGCTCATCCCCACCCCACTTCTTCTTAATATGTGATATCAAACACTTGAAGCAGAAGTATGGTAATATTGGAAAAAGGACTAAAGTGAGAGACAAGATACCTGGATTCTACTCTCAGATCTACTGCTAGCTGGCTATGTAGCAGCATTCAGCTCAGTTCTTTGAACCTTTGTTTTCCCATCTACAAAATGAAGATAATGATAATACTTGAAAATTGCCCAGGTACCCCACAGCTAGTTTTGAGGAGATTTGTTTTTGAACTGTAAAGCTTGATAGAAACAGGAGCTATTGAGCTAGTTACCAGTGTTTCAATTTACCTATTCCTATTTTTCCTAACATACCTATTATTCTTAGGAATAATCATAGTATATTGCTTAGTTTCTTTATATCTTAAATGATAGATTTAGATGAGGCTATCATTTTCCAAATTAATTTAGTTTGGGAAGGCTTATGACTTTGAGATATGCCAGTGGAACTCATAAATTCTGGTTTGACAAGGGCATGGGAGTCTGGGGTCTACAGTAGCCCAGGTATAAAGTATAGTTGAGTAAACTCTTTAGTAAAATAGAGAAATCAAGGCTGTCTTCATACTGGGAAACAAATGGTATATGTATTAGATATTTTTGATTTGTATATAATACCATTCTAATTTCTATTGATGCTAAATGTTTGTGAAACCAGAAATTTGAAATAATCCAAATTTCAGATGACACAAAAAGCAACAAAAAGTAGTGAATATAAACCTACAACATATTGCATTCCCAAAGTGCCATAATAAATATGAAGGACACAGATGATTGGAAAAAGAGAAGAGGACTACATAGGTTCTGTATTGGTGTTCACAGAATTTAAAAACAAAAAACAGAAGACCTCTGATGCATTAGGTTAATTATCTGTAGAGGATATGCAGAAAGATAATAGAGAAAAAATCTTACAGGGAGGGCTTGCAGTTGGTCCCGTTGGAGATGACAAAAACACACATCTATCCGTATACATACGATAGAAAGAACTTTTAAAAGGTCATTACTCCAGTGTCCTTATTCTATTAAGGAGAAAATGACACCCTAGTGAGGTTAAGTGACTTGTCTGTGGTCACAAACCAGAACTTGAACACATCTTCCAATAAATGCTATCTTCTTTAAACTACCTGATTTCATATCTAATATATTTCATAAAGAAAAATATCACTAGCGTCAGAATTTTCCTACAGGAACACATTATTCATTGTGTGTAGAACACTAGGAGACTGTGGAATATATACTGGATTGGATAATATCTTATGTCCCTTCCTGCTTTAAGATCCTTTGACCATTAAGAGAAGGTAGTACTGGTCTGATTAGACTAGGGAAGAAGAAAACTATCACTTTTCTAAGTTGCTGCTAGTCTACAAAATAGCAGACTTCAACATTGTCCAGGCTTTCTATTAAAACATAACTATCTTGTTTTTAAAAACTAGCATGATTGATAGCATGGGTATGGAAAAGTGCTTAGGTTATTCTTGCAGTCAGAGGATTGTGATTGGATTTTCTACTCTTGTTTTGAGGCATCAATTGAAATGACTCGTTTTTAGAAACAACATTATTGTTCTTATTAAATATTCTGTTAGGAATTTTTTACACACATTTGAAAGGGGTGTGTTTGCTTCCAACTGAAGAATTTGTTTTTGTTTTTAAAAGCTCTTAACCTAGTTCCTTTCATACCATGAAACTTTAGACTCTAGAGATAAGTTGACACATTGGTAACTAGCTCAACAAGAATTTCCCTCTAGAAGTGAGACTCCAGAGTTGTCTTTGATATATTGTATTTTTAATTTCTTATTTTTCAGTTGCTTCAGGCTAGTTTGTAGTCTATCTCACTATAATCCCATCACAAATGTTGATCTTTTTAGTAACATATATTGTAGGGTTGTATTAATCCACATTCTGTTGTTATAACAGACGGTTTGTATCATAACCCTACAGCATAGCTCAGCCCTCATATGGAACCAATAAACCTTGCACTAAGTGGCCTTGTATAGACAAATAGTTTGGAAAGAGTGTGTGTGTGTGTGTGTGTGTGTGTGTGTGTGTGTGTGTGTGTGTGTTGTCTAAACTAAATTTCTCTTCTTCCAAAAATGAAATGACAGAATGATTTCTGGACCCCCAGAGTCCTTCCTGGCTTAGAAAAATGTGTATATTTACAAAATAGAAATAAAATTGAGCAAATTTAATTTTTAAATTGATCTCTTTGTTGGGGGTGGGGGAGCAGTAAAGATGCTCGCTGAGTACAAGAACTAAGAATTTCTTTCTCAGAAGTACAGTCCCTTTTTTATTTTTAAATATGACCCCCTGAACTGCCAGTGGGAATACTGATTCAGCAAAGCAGATTTATCAAACTGTAGGAACTTGTTAGATCCAACTTGTAGAACACTAACGTCAGAGTTGATCTGTCTTCCATAGTGAAACTTACATTGAATATATAGGAGATTTAGGATGGAATCAACATGTGGTTTTTGGAAAAATCATGTATTTTCAAACAGAGGGAAGGATAGTTTAAGGGAAATGACATAGTTACAGTTGTCTCTTCTAAACCAAATATTTTCCTCTCATTGCTTTTCTTTCCCCACTCTTCTGTGTTCCAGGAACTACAAAGTCAGGTTGTTTCACTTCTTGGTTATTTTAGTGCAAGATTTTTCTTTTGCTAGTAGACATTTATTTTATTTTTCCTTGAGCCACAGTTGAAAATTCCTATTCCCTGCACTCCTGATTTATTATATTGGGTATAAAGTATTCCTCTCCTATTGTCAACCAACAAGTAAGGTAAGAATCTAACCATTCCTACAGAGTCTTAAACCAATTAGTTAAAGCTGAAGGTCCATCTAAGTGAAACCAGAATTCTTCTTAACTATTGTTTAGCTTCATTGGGTGGCACACATAATGAGTTATTACAGAAAGTGTTTATTTCAGAGCCTTTTTGAGGGCAATTAGGCAGGTTCTTGGTCCCCATGACATTTGCTTTCACAAATAGGTTAGAGTCAAATGTTTGGCTAAAATATGGCAGTATTATTCCCCTGATATTCTAATCTAGAAAAATCTAGTAATCCTGTCAATAAAGAGCATGGGACTACAGTCTGGCTAGCTTAGACCAAAATTTAGGGAGAGGGTTTTTCAAGGTATATAGAAATGAAACTTCTCAGGAAATGGCTATGTTACATAAGAGGTAAGGGTAGATATTTGCAGAGATGAGGAAGAAATTACACAGGATAAATTAATAACAAGAGTAGAAGTGATAGAAACTTTTGGTGAAAGTGACCACTCTATCTGAGAATTTTTGGTAAAAGAAAAAAGTCAAGAATAGTCTAACCAGCACCCTAAATTATAGCAGAGCAGATTTCATAGGAAAAAAAATGATAAGTGTAATCCCATAAACTAAAATTCCATAAAGGAAGCTGACCTGTGAGGGATAAAAATGAAATTCTGAAGATGCAAAGAGGAAAACTTTTAATGAGGAAGAGAGTTATTGTCTTAAAGAGACTGATTTAGATTGGCGGGGAACTCCTCTACCAACCAAAGAAAGAACCAAGGGCAGGTCCAAGAGTGAATATGGAACTGTATCATAGAGCTATAAGACTAGTTTCAAGAGGGCTAAAACTCATATTGAACTAATATTGGTAAGAAATTCCAAGGACAATATTAAGAATATTAAAAAACTTAATGAGGATAGGTGGTGGATCTAGGAAGGAAAAATACTCCTGCTTGGGGGTGGTTGAGGGAAGAGGGGAGGAAGAGAAAGAGAAAGGCCCAACTCATATTTTACTTCTGCTTTCTTTTTTCAACTGAAAGTGAGAGAACACCTGGTTATGTGAATGACTTCTAGGTCAGGCCTGACTCAGGCCAGTCTGGTGGTTCTGGTTTGAGATTGGAACAAACTGAACCACTTGTAGATCTAACAATTAATAAAATGTTTACTCAGCCATAGGGGAAGTATATTTAGCAGAGAGACAGCATTGATTTATTGGATGTGGCTTCTCTGATTCCATGATGGTCTGCCTTGTTGTTGAGTCTTATTGGTCATGTCCGACTCTTCAATTCTTCATTAATCTATTTGGGGTTTTCTTGGCAAATATACTGGAGTGGTTTGCCAATTCTTTCTCTAGTTCATTTCACAGATAAGAAAACTGAGGCAGACAGGGCTAAGTGACTTGCTCAGGGTCACACAGCTAGTAAGTGTCTAAGACTAGATTTGAACTCAGGAAGATGAGTCTTCCTGATTCCAGGCCTGGCATTGTATCCATTATATCATCTAGCTGCCCCGTGATCTGCCTATAAGAAGGTTAAGGAAGAAGCCTGTGACTTGTGCCCTGGCTTATTTTTACTTAGGCCACTATATATTCAAGGCAATATTAACAGCATCAATGGTGACTATGAATATGCTGGCATAGTTCTGAATCATAAAATATAACAGACTCTCCATATAGAAGATAGAAGCAAAACATTTATCCAGACACCAGAAAACCAAATCTATCATAGCAACAAAGATATCTATACACAATAACATTGTGGAAAGCAACACCATCCCAAAACTTTCCCATAAACACTCATAAGCGTAGTTGTCTCCTTGCCTGTGTCCTCTCTCTTCCCTCCGTTCTAACCACATTGACTCTTAGCTTCCTCTCAGTTCTGCTCCACCCTTCAGCAAACTCCTCCCACCACAGACTCCATGTAATTTTATTCTTCCTATTAAGGGGTCAGGGAAGATGTTAAATTACCATTACCATTACAGCTACATGTCAGTAGCCTTAGTCCCCCGAGCCAGTTAAGTCTAGAGGACAATTTCCATACCTTTTAAAGATGTACTAACCTAGTCTACATGGCAAATATTGTTCCTAGATACTAAAAGGATTCACAAATGTGATCACTGATCCTTGTGTCAGTAATCTCTGAAAGACTGTGGTAAATGAAAGAGGTATCATAGGGCTAGACAAAAACAAATGTCTTTTTGGAAAAATTGCAAAAAGAATGAGATCTGTCAACTCCACCACTAAGTTGACTTCAATTCCTGGCAAAATTCTAAAGCACATTATTAAAGGATGATTAGGGAACATAAAGAAAAGGAAACTGATCACAAAGAGTCATCATGGCTGCAAGAATAAATCATGCCAGACTACAGTCCCATGCTCTTCATTGACAGGATTACTAGATTTTTCTAGATTAGAATATCAGGGGAATAATACTGCCATATTTTAGCCAAACATTTGACAAAATCTAGTGTGGTAATTTTGCAAACTGAGTGAAGACATATGAGCTTAGGGATTGTACAGTTAGATGAATTCACAACTGGTTGTTGCTCTGGACCCAAAAATATTGACTTGAAAGAAAATCATAGCAAAGAGTATTTGGCCCAGGACTCATTAACCTTTTTATTAAAGAATTGTATAAAGGTATATGTGGCTTGCTTATCAGGTGTTCACATTACAGAAAGCTGCAAGGGATAGTTACTGCATTAGACAAGAATCTAGAAAAATCTTGGCAAGTTCAAATGTTGAGTTACATACAATAAAATAAAATTTAATATGGATAAATGTGTAATTTTACACTTGGATCCAAATTATCAACCCCATAACAGGAGAGGAGTGATTGTGGAGCAGTTCGTCTTTAAAGGATCAGAGATTTTAGTGGACTGAAAGCTCAGTGAGTCAGTACTATGATATGACAGCCAGAAATTCTCTAGGGTGATCGTGAGCTATGTTAAGAGAGACAAACTGTAGTACCCAGGACTAAAAAGGTAAGAGTAATAGTATTGTGATGTTATACCCTGCTCACACCGTATCTCCAGTATTATATGCATTTTGGGGTAACTCATCTTAGGAAGAACCAGTGACATTGACACATAGAAGCACATCCAGAGGAGAGTGACCAGTACGGTGAGGGGACTATGCTATATGAGAATCATTTGGAAGAACTGGAGATGTTTCATTTGGAGAATGGAAAGCTCAGGGATAAGGAGTAAGGGTGAGAACATGTTGACTGTATCTAGATACAGAACATGTTTTGACAGATTGTCATGTGAAATCAGGATTTAGATTTAGGTCTCAGAACTCAGATCAGTAGGTAGAAGTTAGAGAAAGAGACTTAGGCTTGATAGAAAAAAAATTTTTTCTAAGATTTAGAGTTGGCCAAAAGTAGAATCAATTGAAACAGAAAATAGTGTGTTCCGCATTTCAGCATGTCTTCATGAGTTCAGACATGACTAGACTAGGTGGTCCCTGAGGTCATATGATAATGGTTGTGTGAGGATAAGAAAAGAGGAATGTGTGGGTGTAAGCCAAAAGCACAGATAGCTATAAATATATAATATCACATTAAAAGTACATTGGAGTTGCACAGTATAGCATAAGATTTAGAAGATGTATTATCAGTGAAAGATCAAAGAAGGCTTCCTAGAGGAGGCGGCATTTCAGGTAGGCTTGGAAGAATATTATACTCTTGAGTATTGGCTACAGTATACCATAATGATGGAAGCATTAGATTGGGAGTTGGGAGATGTAAAATCACGTTCCAGATGTGCTGCTAATTAATTGAGACATCAGACTAGTTACTTAAATTCTCAAGGCTTCGGTTTCCTTACTTATAAAATAAGAGAATTAGACTAGATAATCTCTTAATGTCTGTTTTCAGCCCTGACATTCAGTGAGTATGAAAATGAATGCTTTTAGGGATTCATGAAAACTAATAAGCATGGTATATATGAGGCTACCTTTTTTGTGCTGTGCTGTTTTAAATAAGTTTTATATCACCATAATTTTACCTCATTTCCCTTCTCCCTCCCCCTTAGAGAACCATCTCATGTAACATAGTATTTTTAAAACAGATAATGGGAAAAATCAGCATAACTGATCAATACATTAAAAAGTCTGAAAATATGCACAGTATGCAACACTTGTAGCTTCCCATCTCTGCAAAAGGATGGGGCAACAGTATTTTCTCATATTTGTTCTTTTGAACAATACTTGTTTACAATTTTGCAGCATTCACTTTTTTGTAGCTCTTTCTGTTCATATTGTTGTATGCATTATGTATATTATTTTATTTACTCTACTCACCTCCTTCATCAGTTCTTAGACACTATTTCTTCTGTAGTCATCTCATATGTCATTTCTTACAGCACAGTAATCTTATTACATTCATACAGCACAATTTGTTTAGCCATTCACCAGTCAGTGGGTATCTATTTTGATTCCAATTCTTTGTTGTCACAAGAAGTTATATTATCAATAATTTGGTGTATATGGGAACTTTTCTTATCAAACACCTCCTTAGATATAAGCCTAGTAATAGAATCTCTAGCTCAAAAGATATAGACATTTTGGTCACTTTATTTGCATAATTCCACATTATGGTTATTTGCATAATTTCCAAAGTGTATGCTACTTCACATCTCCACCAGCAATGTAGTCTGGTGCACCTATTTTCCCAAAACCCTACCAGCCTTGACCATTGCTGTCTTTTGTTACTTTTGCCAGTTGCTGAGTGGGAGGTAAAACCTCAGGATTGTTTAGATTTGCATTTCTGTTATAAGTGATTTGGAGCGTTCTTTCATGTGATGGTTAATATTTTTATTAATCCTTCTTTTAAGAACTACTTGTTCATATCTTTTGGGCATTATCTACTGAGGGAAAGGCTTTTGGTCTTTTGGTCTTTTTTACATATGTGTGTGTGTGTGTGTGTGTATGTTAATTATTTCTGTATATTGTATAAGCCTACCTTTTTCTTTTGATCTGAGCCTGCTGAGGGATCATGATAGATTGTTGCAACCTTCCAAAGCAGTGTGGAGTATCTTTCATGGACTTACAAATAAAGACAATGCTCAGTTCAGAAAAGTACAACTAATTTCACATTTCTTGTACCTCTCAGAGTAGGAGACAGAGCTACACTGCCCCTAGTATTGTTTAAATCCCTGAGTGTGTGAGTTCATACTGTCTTTCAAACTGTAATTTAAAATTGGTTTTGTGTATTTGGTTTTGCTTACATTCAGTATAGCAGCCTCTTAAAATTATGCTTAGCATGAAAATAAGCATGGGGTAATATACAGAATGCTGACCTTGGAGTAAAGAAAACCTGAACGTCAGTCCCACCTCCACACTCTTGTTGCCTGTGGGTCTGTGGACCAATATTCCCTGTGAATATTGAGTTTCATCCTTTGTAAAATCAATATGACAGTACCATATTATTTATCTAGTAGGGTGGAGATGGTGTATGTGAAGTGTATTGCAAACCTTAAGGTATTATATAAGTATATCATGATGACTATTATTTCTGGAAGGTTGAGGTTAAACACAATAAGAGTTAACATTTGAAAAGGTAAAATGACTACCAGATAGAGGGGTCTGTTTTGTTCATAAGATTTGTTTTTAAAACTAAAGACCTTATTGACAGTCTAGTTCACTTCTCTCAGTTTTACAAAGGAGGAAATAAGTCCAGAGAAAAAAAAGTAACTCGTCTGTGGTCACATTACTAGTAAGCAGAAATTGGATTTGAACCTAATTCCAGATCCAACATTCTTCTCTTACACTATAGCCTATACTGCCTATAGCCCTTTCATCCAAGCTAGGCTGTTTCTTACTTATACTCCTCTCATCCAATTCAAATACTGCCAGATGTACTAGACACTATGGGAGAAAGTGCTTGCTTGCTGCTGTTTGTCATTCATTCTTGAAGAGGACCGTGACATCAGAGAGGACCTATGACATGCAAGTGAATTGGATTTAAGTGAGGAAGGGCTGTACAAAGTCACTGGCCTCACTTTCTCCTCCAGAGCTCTCTGGGTCCAGTGGCCAGATAGAGATCAGGACAACTGGAGATGGCCCAGGATGCAATGGGAGATATTGGCCTTTTTAAGCTAAGGTCTTTAACAGGTCTCATTTTGACTGAGGCAGAGCCCATTCAGTGTGAGAAACAGTGGAAGGTGAAGATATGAGTGCCTGACATTTAGGAGATTATACCCTGATTAGGAAAATAGGATCTTGGAGTTAGAGGGTCGTCAGAGGTCCTACCTGTGTTGGAAAGCCTCTCTACATCATCCCTAAGAAGTCATCCAGCTTCTTCTTATTGGAATTTATTTCATTCAGCACGTTTGATTCAATATATATGTATTGAATTTATATTGTATACATAGTACTGTGCTAGGACTTTGGACTATGTAATACACAGGCCTTGACTCAAGCTGTTTACAGTCTAGTTGGAATACAAGAAAGAAGTACACAGAAAAGACGCTATCTAAAGTTCTGAATTCTGCAGTTTAGGGAAGGGAGAGACTAAGCTGGAATAGTCAGAGAATGTTTCATATAGAAGGTAGCATGTTAGCTGAACCCTGAAGTCCACTGCTTTGGCAAGTCATAGACTCTCAGCGTTGACTGGGCCCTTAGAGAATGTATCACCTTGATACAGACTTGTGTCATACTTGAATAGAAATCCCTTTGACAGCTTCCTCAATAACTTTTCATCCAGTCTCAGCTTTAAAGCGCTACTTTACTGGAGGAACTCATTACCTCTCTGAATGCCTCAGTTTCCCCCTTTACAAAAGAAGAGGATTAGACTAGGTGATTTGACATCCATTCAGCAAGTATTTCTTAAGCACTGACTATGTGCCAAGTACTGTTCTAGATGCTGGAATTACAAGAACAAAAATTAAATAGTTCCTGCCCTCAAGCACTTTACATCCTTAAGGATTAGAGACTTGGGTAGAAGTAAAGCAGGATGGAGTGGAGTTGCTTGGTCTCATCTGCCTGTCCCATACAATATGAGGGAAGCCAGTATGAAAACCCCTCTGACTGATATCTGTAATTAATACATACTGGATTGGTTTTTTTGGTGAAAGTCTCCATAAACAAAATAATTCTGAGGAAAGCTTGCAGAATAGTATATGTTATGAAACTTTTTGAAAAGACATAATATATTCTAGTAAAAGAAGCACCGGACCTAGAGTCAGATAACCTGGATTCAAATTCCTCTTCTGCTCCTTCACTGTCAGTATAACCTTAGATAAGAAAGTCATGTAACCTCCACGCACCTCATTTGCTTCTTCTGTAAATTGAGACAACCACACTAGATGAGCTCCCTGAAGTCCCTTCCACATCTAAATCCTATGAAGACCCAGTTGAAAGTTAAGGTGATTATTCTATTTATCTGAAGTGGAGGCCGTGTGCTGTGTTGGGACACTAGGAATGAAGATGCCTGTTTTAGCACTGGTTTGCCATCAGTTATCTGTGTAAGTTTAAGCAAGTCATTTGTTCTCTTTGAGGTTCAGTTTTCTCTCTTGTAAAATAAAGATTATGTCATTAACCTTTAAAATTTTACGGTTCAATAATTTTAAAACAAAAGAAGCAGCAGCAGCTGTTGTGCTCTACAACATATGAACTTGGGGCCAGGTAACAATTTAGATGCCTCCATTTTCTTTCTTTGGTTTGAGTCAGCCACAGAGAGATGTTCTCAGTGTGGCATCTGAAGAGAATTAAACGTATAACTTCCATTATTGAAAGTGGGACGAGGAGTCACTGTGCATTGCCTCAGAAATGCAGTATGGTGTTATTTAAACATTTTTTTTGATATTTAATATTTTTCTGAATGAATCACAGGTGAAATGTACATGCCCATGTGTAAACAATTTTGTGCTTTTATATTTTTTTAAACAATGAATTTAGGAATGTGCTATAGACATCAGCCATTGTGCTTTTATCAGTATATGGAAAAAGCTTTTACATTCTCTGCAACAGATGAAGTCACTAACTATAGGTATAGGCAATTGTTAGTGGTCATCAGGAGGTTATTTAAGTCTCTTCCTCTGGCCCTTCAGCATTGTTCCACTAAGACTGTTCTGAAAGATAGACTGAACTACCCTCCAGGTCAAGGATGCAGAACATTTATTTCTATTAACAGACCATTGACTTCAGACCAAATCAATTGAAGGCCACACACAAACTAGAAAATAATTTAATGAGATTTTCTGGAGAGAAAGCACTATAAAATTCAATCCAACAAACATTTGTTAAACATCTACTGTGTGCCAGGGTCTCTGATCAATACTGAGTGTCCAAAAATGAATAAATTGTATAGAACCTACTGATAGAAAAGTTTATAGTCTAATAGTAGGCAGTACAGTGTGGAAGATAGGTCCTAGACTTGGAGCAAGAAAAACTAAGTTTGAAATCTGGCTCTGCCCCTGAATGCTATCATTGGAGTTGGGAAGACATGGGTTCAAATCCTGCCTCAGGCATTTAATAGCTTTGTCAACACTACACACAGGTCACTTAACTACCCTTGGCTTCAGTAGCTTATCTATAAAATGGTGGGAGAGATTCTTGTGTCCTTCCTTCTGACTCTAGATATGTGCTCCTATGAAGAGATAATGATAGGGTAAGAGAGAGTGGGATAAGGACATAGAAGGGATGAGGCTGACATGATTAGATATAAAGGAATACAGAGTGGTGGCCAGGACAAGGAGTTTCAGCTTAGATACAACTCAAAGTCATAGGGATACTGAGTGGCAATTTATTGCCCTGTGGCTCTACTCAGAATCTCAGGGCAGTAGATCGTTATGACCTTAACAGTAGCAATGGTAAGGTTGATTTTATTATCAACCCCACAGCAGTTGGGAGGAGGGTGGAGGTGGGGAATGTACATATATGAAGGTAGATGGTTAGAGAGAGAGAGACCCTGATCAAGGACAACATAAGTGAAATCAAAGGGCCTAGCCCCAAGTGTTTAGCTATGTGAACTCTCCAGTAGGGCTTAATGCAATAGGCTTCATACTGGGAACCATTGTGAAGGGAGAGGAGTACAAGGCAGATGGTGAGTGGCTGGTTCTTCCTAATTGTCATGACAGGACTTAGGGGAATTCTAGAGGACTGGTTGATTATAAAAGACTGCGATGTTTTGGAGAGGTACCCTCTAGTTCTTCATCCAGGTCATCTCTAAATAAGTAAATTTATAAATGAGTTAATGAACATTCTCAGTGCTTACCAACATTTCATGTTTGTGGTTTTTTTGCTTTTTTCTTTCTCTTTTTGCAGCTGAGATATCAACATGGGCTAGGGACTCCTGATCTAAGACAGACTCTTCCTAACCTGAAAAATTTCATGGAGCATGGGCTGATGGTCAGATGGTAAGTCCCTTGGTTTCACTTGTAAAATATCCAGCTATTACCCTATGGGCAATGTTTCTGAGAAACCTTCCTCAGACTACTACTTGTTGTGTCAGAAATTATAGAATCCTAGGATCTCAGTACCCAAGCAAGAATACTCAAGCAACATCCTGAAAAATGATCCAACAATAGGAAACACATGAAGCAGTTCATTCTACTTTTGCCCAATTTTAATTGTTAGAAAATTCTTTTGTATATTTGAATTGAAATCTGTCTCTATAACATTCACTCATTGTATCTAGCTCTGCCCTCTGTGACCAGGTAAAGGGAATTTTAAGTCTTTTCCATATGGCAGCCCTCCAAGTGCTTGTTACTTATCTACCTCCTTTTCTCTTCCCTTCTCCTGCCCCATCCCCACCTCCCCACCCCCCAACCATGCTAAACATTCCCACCGATTCTGATATGACATCATTTTCAATTCCTTCTATATCCTAGGCACTGTTCTTTGGACTAACTTTAGATTGTATACTTCTTAAAATACTGTTTTCAGAACTGAGCATGACATTCCAAATGTGAGTTACCCAGGGCAGAGTACAAAGGAGCTCCCAGCTCCTTTATTCTAGAGGCTAAAGCCTTCTTAATAGTGCCCATAGCCAGTTAACTTTCTTAACTCCATGGTCAGACTTGTGAGGCTTGTAGAGTCTACTGCAGCAGTGTTCCTTCCTCTTACCGCTCTATAACCATGTTTCCCCTATCTCATACCTTTATTGTGGACTTATTAACCTAAGTGTAAGACTTCAAATTTATCTCCTTAATATCTCATGAGGTCACAAATTATGATTGCTTTGTAGGTTTGTTTCCATAGTGAAAAATTTGAGGAAAAAAAGAAAGGACAGATATACTTCTCATTCTTTTTTTTTTCTTTGCTTTTTTTGAAGGGAAGAAGGCAGGGCAATTGGGGTTAAGTGACTTGCCCAAGGTCACATAGCTAGTTTGTTTTTTTTTTTTAGTGTCTGCATCCAGATTTGAACTCACGTCCTCCTAACTCCAGGGCTAG
This sequence comes from Pseudochirops cupreus, assembly GCA_028627135.1. Classification (NCBI taxonomy): domain Eukaryota; kingdom Metazoa; phylum Chordata; class Mammalia; order Diprotodontia; family Pseudocheiridae; genus Pseudochirops; species Pseudochirops cupreus. Next base: position 156,549,673 of record CM053582.1, on the reverse strand, counting down.
TGCTCTATTCACTGCACCACCTCACCACCCCTATACTTCTCATTCTTAAGGAAAATAAATAAATTTGAATTTGATTACTAGAAAGTTAATAGAACAAAGTACTAGGAACAAGAAAGAAATTATCTGTGAGACCTTTGGTAATTAATTGTTGCTAGACTTCAATAAAATGGGAGGTGGGGTCACAGGGGCTACACATGATAATCTGTAAAGGACCCTTCTACAACACTGCATTGTGGCTAAGGAAGGGTGAGGATGAGGAAGCCTCGAAGAAGAGAAATTAATGAAAAGAGTGTAAAAGATAGAGATCTGCATTCTTTTCCCAGGCCTGCTGCCATCCTGCATTGTTGTTTTTGAACATTTTTATCCTTTTGAGCCTTGGTTTTTCTCAAATGTAAAACTGAGGTAATAGTACCTCCCTAACCTAAGTGGATTATGAGGTAATAGTACCTCCCTAACCTAAGTGGATTATTATCATGCGCAAAAGCAGTAAAATATTGGAAAACAGTAAAATATGCTCCATATATGAGGCACAGATGCAGTCTGATTCTCTCCTGAGATATAACAGCAAGTCAGGTAGATAAATGGGGAGCATTTCTTTTTTTTTTTTAATCTATACATCAATACATTAAAATCAGATGGATACTAGGCTTTGATCCGGTTGGGGTCACATTCAAGAGTGTTGTGGGCTACAGCTACTTTACATCTTTGTGGGGAATATCCTCAGTGATGAATTTGAAGACCTACTGGAGTAACCAAAAAGTAGTTCTATATTCAAAACTCTAACTTGTGAATCTTTTTTTTTTACCATTCTAAATAATAGTTTTCCCAATTACATGTAAAAACAATTTTAGCATTCCGTTTTTTAAATTTTGAGTTACAAGTTTTCTCCCTCCCTCTCTTCCTTTCTCCCTGAGATGGTAAGCAGTTTGATATAGTTATACATGTGCAGTCATGCAAAACATACTTCCCTATTAGTTATGTTGTGAAAGAATACACAGACACCTCCCCCCCCAAAAAAAAACCATGAAAAAAAGTGAAAAATAATAGTATGTTTCAATCCGCATTCAGACTTCCATCAGTTCTTTGTCTGGAGATGGATAGCATTTTTCATCATGAGTCCTTTGGAATTGTCTTAGATGGTTGTATTGCTGAGAAGAGCTTAAAGTCACAGTTGATCATCCTTACAATATTCCCGTTGCTGTGTACAGTGTCGTAATTCTGCTCGCTTCATTTTTTATCAGTTCATGTAGGACTTTCCAGGTTTTTCCAAAAGCATCCTGCTCATCATTTCTTATAGCACAGTAATATTCCATTATAATCATACCACAACTCATTCAACCATTCCCCAACAGATGGGTATTCCTTCAATGTCTAATTCTTTGCTACCGCAAAGAGTTGCTTTAAATGTTTTTGTACAACTAGGTCCTTCTCCCTCCATTTTAAAAAAATCTCTTTGGGATACAGACATAGTAGTGGTATTCCTGGATCAAAAGGTGTACACAGTTTTATAGCCCTTTGGGCATAGTACCAATTTGCTCTCTAAAATGGTTGGATTAGTTCAGAACTCTACCGACAGTGCATTAGTGTCCCAAGTCCCTCCCATTCTTTCCAACATTTATCATTTTCCTTTACTGTCATATTAGCCAATCTGACAGGTATGAGGTGGTACCTCGGAGTTATTTTAACTTGCACTTCTCTAATCTTTAGTGATTTAGAACATTTTTTTCATATGACTATAAATAGCTTTGATTTCTTTGTCTGAAAAATGCCTTTTCATATCCTTTGACCGTTTATCATTTGGAGAATGACTCGTATTCTTACAATTTTGACTCAGTTCTCCACATATTTGAGAAATGAAGCCTTTATCAGAGATACTTGCTATAAAAATTGTTTCCCAGCTTTCTGTTTTCCTTCAAATCTTAGTTGCATTGGTTTTTTTGGTGCAAAAACTTTTTATTATAATCAAAATTATCCATTTTACTTCTTGTAATGCTCTCTATCTCTTGTTAAGTCATAAATTCTTCCCCAACAGTGCTTTAAATATCTTGGTGTATATGGTACCTTTCTTATTGACACTGGCCTCCTTGGGGTATGTACCTAGCAATGGAATCTCTGGGCAAACAGGGATAGGTATTTTATGTATTTTCTTCTATAATTCCAGATTGTCTTCCAGAAAGTTTGGACCAATCAGCAGTATATTACTATGTCCATCTTTCCACAGCCTCTCTAACAATAGCTATTCCCTTCTTTTGTGATCTTTGGCATTTTACTGAGTTTGAAGTAAAATGTCAGAGTTGTTTTATGTTTCTCTAGTGATTTTATATGGTTGTTAGTATTCATTTCTTTTAAAAACTCTTTCTGGGGTGGCTAGGTGACATAGTGAATAAAGCACCAGCCCTGGAGTCAGGAGGACCTGAGTTCCAACCTCAGACACTTAACACTTACTAACCATGTGACCTTAGGCAAGTCACTTAACCCTAGTTGCCCTGCCTTCTCCCCTCCAAAAAGCAATAAATAATTAAATGAATGAAAACTCTTCCTATCTTTGACCACTTATTAGTTGAAGAATGGCTTTTGGTCTTACATATTCTATTAGTCACCTAAATATCTTTGATATAAGAGATACTTAATACAAAGTTGTTGTTTTTTCCAATAAACTGTTTATTTTCTTATCTTGTGTACAGAATCCTCACTTTCTGCAGTTGGTGTACCTAGAGTACCCAAGAGAGTCAACTAAGTTACAGAATATAAACTGAATCCGCACAAATCATCAATATTTCCATGGAATGCTAGTAAAACTCAGCAGGATGAGACAGAGAAATTCCATTTAAAATAACAACAGAATTTATGAAATATTTGGGAGTTGTCTTATTAAGATGCCCCCAGTAACTAAATGAATCTAGTTATGAATACTGTGCAGAAACAAAGACAGATTAAATTAAATAATTAGAGAAACGTTTTTAAGGTATGTCAATCTGAGGTAATAATGAGACTACAACCTAAATTAATTTACTTATTCTATGCCAGACTACCCAAGCAATATTTTGTAGAGCTAAAAAAAAAAATTCATAGCAATTCATGTGGAGGAAAAAAAGGTAAAAAATTTCAAGCATAGAACAAACAAACAAATCCATGACACAAATTCTTCATGGGAACAGCGGGCTTACACAGTAGGTTTATGTAACAAACACAGTGCCTGTAATATATTAGTAATTTAATAAATGCGTGTTGGACGTTGAAGGAATGTGAGCTCATTTTTTAAAATGGAACAATTTTTAAAAATCTCAAGCGTAATAATGAAAAGAAGAGGGAAGGGAAGATCTAAAACAGTACTAGAAAGCAATAATTATTAAAACACTTATGTACTGATTAAAAATAGATTAATTGGTGGAACAGACTAGAAATATAGTGTACAGAAGCAAATGAACACAGTAGCATAGGGTTTGATAAATCCAAAGACCCTCGTTATTAGGGAAAGATTCATCATTTGCCAGAAGCTTCTGGGACAACAGTGTGATACAAATTAGGTCATCTCCCTATACTATATATCAGAATAAGTTCTTAATGAGTACCCAACCTAGGTATGTATGGTCATATCATAAACAAAATACGGGAACAAGTAAGAAATTGCTTTTCAGATATATGAATGGGGAAGAGTTTATGACCAAACTAGAGATAGATGAGATCACAGAAGATAAATGGACAATTTTGATCACATAATTTTAAAAAGTTTTCACATAAACAAATCTAAGAGGTATGATTAAAAGGGAAACAGTTAACTGGGGGAAAATATTTGCAGCAAGTTTCTCTGATAAAGATTTTATTTCCAAGAAACACAAGTTTTCATTGTCCCTAACAAAAAAAAAAAATGCTTCAGGTCACTAATAATTAGAACAAAGTTAAAACATCTCTGAGGTTCCACCTTTTTATGCCTATCAGACTGACAAATATGACAAAAAAGTAAAATGACAAATGTTGGAAGGGCAGCTAGAAAATAATCAGTGTTGCATTGTTAGAGCTGTCTAGCTACTCTAAAAAACAGTTTGGAGCTGTGCTCAACAAATTACTAAACTCTGCATGCCCTTTCACCCAGTGATACCACTACTGGGCCTATACCTCCAAGAGATCAGAAAAAGAAAAAAAGGTACTTCTATGTATAAAAGTATAACAGCTTTTTTTTTTTTGGTAATGGCAAAGAACTGGAGACTAAAGGGTTGCCCATCAACTAGGGAATTGCTAAACAAATTATGATACGTAAATGTAATGGAATGCTATCATGCTATAAGAAATGAAGAAATTGTTTCAGAGTGACCTTGAAAGACTTGTTTGAGTTGGTACAGAATGAAGTGAGCAAAACAAGGACAATTTATACTATTAGTATAAAAACTAACGATTCTGAAAGGCTTAAGAACTCTGATCAAGGAATGAACCATGATTATAGAGGACTGATTAAAAAGAAAAGAACTCTACCCCCTCCTGACAGTGCTGATTCTGTATCTTGCTACTGGTCCCACATGACTGCAGGAGAAAGTGACGCTGGTGATTTTGCACAGCCTTGCTTCCCTTAAATCCAGTTCACTTGCATGTTATGGCATCACCTCCCTGAAGTCATGGTCCTCTTTGAGAAGGAAGGACAAATAACAAAGACAACAGCACAGTGACAGCAACATATATATGTATTTGTTTCTTCCAATAGAAGGTGACCTCCTCAAGAATGGGCCTTTTTTCATTCATTGTGCTTGTAAATCAGCACAGTGCTTGGCTCATAGCAGGCCTTTAATAAATGCTTATTGTTTAACTAATTAACCTGATGATCTTTAAGGTGCCCTCCAACCCCAAAGCCCTAGGGTACATGCTACCATTTCATTAGTATCAATGGTGGCTGATATTCATACAGAATTTTAAAGTTAGTGAAGCATATTTTACATATTTAATCTCATGTGGTCTACCTGGAGGGAGGGAGGGAGAGAGAGAGATTATTTACCAGTTGTAGTTTATAAGCCTTAGAGGGTGACATTGGTGGGCTGAGTTTTCCCATAGCCCCTCCATCATTCACCATTTTCCTTTTATGTCATCTTTGTCAATGTGATGGGTATAAGGCAGAAACTCAGGGTCACTTTAATTTGCATTTTCTATTTATTAGTCATTTGAAGGACTTTTTTTTTCACAAAGCTATTGATAGCTTGATATTTTCTTTGAAAACTATGTTTTCATATCTTTTGGCCAAGTCCCCATTGACAGTAGAATGGTTCTTATTCTTATAAATCTGAGTAGTCCCTTAAGTATCTTGAATATAAGCTCTTTTCAGAGAAACTTGCAAAGATTTTTATCTCCCTCTACTTGTTTCTCTTCTAATTTTAACTGTTGATTTTGTTAGCAAAGCTTACTTAATTTTAGATAAAGAAAATTATCCTCTTTGTTTTCTGTATCCCTCTGTGTACCTTTTTGACGGTGAACTCTTCCATTACCCACAGAGCTGAAGGGTCAGTTTTTTCTTTCTTCTAATTCTTTTCTTTCTATCTTTAACATTACCGCGTTTATTATTTAAAATGTTTGTGAACTTGATGTTTTTGTTTATTTGTTGTTTATTAATTCATCTTTCTTGCTTCAATTTTTAAAAAAAATTGAGCCTTCAATACCTAACTTCATAGTTTGGCAAAACAAATTTCCTTAGTAACTATGTACCAAAATAAACTTCTTTATACAGTTTAAATTCTTCACCTTTCTGTCAGGAGGTCAGTGGCATATTTTATCTTCATTCTTTTTGATTCATGGTTTATCACTATTAATGAAAGTCCTAAGCTCATTCAAAGTTGTTTTTCTCTATAATGCCATTGTTATATGAATCATTCTAATTTTGTTCATTTGGCCTTACATTAGTTCATAGAAATGTTCCCAATTTCCTCTAAAACTGCCCCGTTTCTTACAGTACAATAATGTATTACCATGTATACCAATATAACTACCATAATTTATTTAGCCATTCCCAGTAGGGAGGATGCCACCCTTAGGTTCCAACTTTTAGATACCATGAAAATAGCTACTATCATTATTTTCCTACCTGTAGATACTTTTCCCTCCTTCTTTGATGTATCTGAAGTCAGATTAGTAACTTTTGGGGCATAGTGCCAAACTGCTTCCCGAAATGTCTAGACCAGTTCAGAGCTCTGCCAGTAGTGCAATAGTGTATCTTTTTCCACTGCCCCTCCAGCATTTGACATTTTCTTCTTTTGTCATCTTTGCCCATTCGATGGATGTGAGGTAGAACCTCAAAGTTTCTTTAATTTGCATTTCTTTAATTGTTAATGGTTTAGAGAATTGGAGAGGTAGGTTATGTACTGCTCCTCCAGTTGGATTGTCTGTCACTATTTCTAGGTCAGGCGTTCCGTTGGAGTTGGCTTTGTTATCATCATTGTTCATTCCTGTTCCACTCTTTGTGACTCCATTCACAAAGAGTGGAACAGACTCCCCGTCCCTTCTTCCACTTTCTCTCATCTGTACTGTCTGTCCCCTTCCATTTCACTCCTCTCCTGAGTCTGTCAGAACAATAAAAACCATCCCTAGACACCCTGTCTTATTGAACTTGAGCAATGATCTTTGAAGATATTCATGTTTTGAGAAGACATTGTTTCTTCTACATCACCATGCAAATAGCTCATCCTTGTGTAGTCCATTCCAGTCGATCAAATATGTAAATACTTCTCTGTCTTTCTCTTTCTTGACTTCTACATTTCTATTTCACAGTATCTACTCAGTCTGACTTTTTCATCAGGAATCTTTAGAAATTTTCTATTTCATTAAATTTCTGTTGTTCCATCTATAAGATTTTTTTTTTTGGCAAGACAGTTGGGGTTAAGTGACTTGCCCAAGGTCACACAGCTAGTAAGTGCCACGTGTCTGAGGTTGGATTTGAACTCAGGTCCTCCTGACTCCAGGGCGGGTGCTCTGTGTACTCCACCACCCAGCTGCACATGTCAATAAGATTATACTCCATTTTGTCAGATGTGTTTTCATTTGCCTTGTAGAAATAATCATATCCCAAGCCTATAGTGGCAGCTGCCGGGTGTTACAGTAAACTTACTGTAGTTCTTGCTAGTTGAACTCTTCTCTTTTTAGCGATTTGACCTGTGGTTACTGGATTTGGGCTATGACATTTTGAAGATTTTTCATTTTAGAGTTTCTTACGTGAGGTGACTGGTGGATTCTTTCTATTTTTATGTCACTCCTTGGTCCTAAGAGATTTGAGCAATTTTCCTTTATCATTTCTCCAAATACAGCATCTAAGCTTTTTTGGTCCTAAAATTCCTTATATTTTCTTTGCTGTTGTTGTTGTTGTTGTTGTTGTTTTAATCTTAAGATTGTGTTTTAATGTTTCTTGTTGCCTCATTGAGTCATTATTTTCTTCTTGGTCCATTCTAATTTTTGGAGCAGTCAGCCTATCATTTGTTTTAAGGTCCTTCCAGTTGTTTCCTTCTTAGCCTTTCTGTTTTGTATCTCATTTCATTTTTTCCAGATACTCTATGACAACAACATTCTTTTCTCCAAGATACTACTTGGACTTATTGAAGTTACTCTTTTCTTTTGGACTTTACCCCTTGGGCATCCACGGTATTTCTTCATTGTTTTCTGAGTTTTTTCACATTGACTTGTATCTACACTGTCACTTTCTGAGTTGGGGTCTTCTGCTTGATTCAAACTCTGCTCTCAAACTCATGGTTGGTATGATTATGGTCCTGTTTGGATCTGAGTGTATTGATTCTCCAGGAATTGTCTGTCTACTGTGGTTCAGTCTCTTAGGCTGCCTAGAGACTGTTGGGCATGGACAGCCTATACTGCTCTAGGACCGTCTCCTCTTACATCCAAGGTTCTGGAGGTGCCCTGCACTGGACACTGCCTCCAGGTTCATCTCCTGCTATTGAGTCAAGATGCTTCCCCTAGGCCTCCCTTCTACCTACCCTGATTTGGTACCATTTCAGGTCTTCACAGGATTCTGGCAATTTTTACAATCTTAGATAGGATGGAAGAATTTATAGCTGATTCTCTTTGATTTTTTAATTTTTCCATCTAGTGCATTTTTAGTGCTTGCCTGTGGCATTTTCAGGTAATCTGGCCTTCTCTAGGTCCTCATACACTGCCATCTTTACATAATACAGAAGGAGGGTCCTCATCAAGAGTTCCTGTGCCATTGAAATAATAGTTCTCATCAGAAAAACAGAGTACTCACCATACTTAGGGCCTGCCAAGCCTGTTCTCAAGAGAAAGTGCTCCTGATGAATATACCCTACTCAAGTAGTAATCTCATTTTGCAGTACTTACGACAAATATTTTTTTAAAAACCCCTACGCTTAGAATTGTATCTATCATATGCACCAACATCATCTGTAGAGAATGACAATGCAAGAATGACATTTTTCAAAAGTTTCAAGAGCCTCCAAATTAAATCAGCAAAGATTTTGAAATTCAGTGACTGCATTGTATTGGTGGAAATACAGAAAGATGGAGATAAATATATTTGAAAGTAGACATCAAGGAAAAGGAAGGAAAGAAGCCCAAGATTGGTAGAACAAACAGAATTCTCAAGCCTTTACTTGATGATTGTCATTATTGGTAGTTCAGTCAATCAATAAGCATTTATTAAGCACTTGCTAGGTACCACACTAAGCACTTTGGATACAGAGATAAAAATACCTGCCCTCAAGGAACTTACATTCTAAAGAGACACAAAATGTATGTGCATGTATGTATATACAAAACATATGTGAAGCAGATACAAAATAACCTTTGAAGAAAGGGAGCTAAAAGGACCAAGAAAAGCCTGTTGGATAAACCAAGGATTCGAAGAGATAGAGAAAGGAGAAATAACATATCAGGTACGTGATAGACATTGCAAAGCCACAGAGATTGATGATGTATTGTCACACTTGAGGAGCAAAAGTAGCCCAGTATGGTTGCTTCAGAGAGTATGTGGAGGAGCAATAATGTGAGATGACTGGAGAGATGAGAAGGGACCAGGTGGTTGAAGGGCTTTAATTGACAGAGGAATTTATATTTGAGCCTAGAGGTCAAAGGGGACCATATGAGTTTTATTAAGTGGGAAGCAGTGAGATAGACTTGAGGAAAAGCACTTTGGCAGCTTTGTATAGGATTTATTAGAGTGGAGAGACTTCTGGCAGGATTCCCAAAGAATGCTATTGCAATAGTCCAGGTAAGAGATAATAAACACATGAATTAGGGTGGTGGTTGTATCAATGGAGAGAAGATGTAGAAATAAAAATGAGAAGATTTGACACCTAATTAGATATGTAAGGTGAATAAGAGCAAGGAATTAAGAAGGAGAACCAGAAAGAGGAATATTCCAATTGTAGTTGAAATCAGATAAAGTTGGTAGAAATATACTGATCACCCTACTATGAGTAAGGCTTTGTTTTCATTTCCAGTGGGAATATAAAGAAGGATAAGGCACAATGCCCCTCTTCAAGGACCTTGTAATCTTTGGGGGAAATGGGCACAATACTTAGAAAATTATTTAACAATGCAAGAATTGAATAATAATACGAGACAGTCCAAGACAGAACATAACTGATATGCTGTAGACCACAAGAAACATTAGAGTATAATGAAACACTAAACTTTAAGCCAGTAGACCTGAGTTTGAATCCCAGTTCCTTAACTTACAGGCCATATGATAATAGATGGATCTCTTTACCTCTCTGAACTACAATTGACTTACCAGTAAAATTAGTATAATAGTACTAGCATTATCTACCTTGTTAGGTTGTTGTGAACAAAGGGCTTCGTAATAATAGCTAGCATTTATGTAATGCTTTAAGATTTACAAAGCATTTTACAAACATTATCTTAATTGAGCATCACAACAAGCCCAGGGAGATAGGTGCTATTATTTAGACTGAGAGAAATGAAGTTACTTGCCTAGGCCTTCCTATAAAGCAATATAGAATGTGTTATAATTAGTATTAATAAAGGAGAATCTTCACATGTTCTGCTTTAATGTGTCACAGTGCATAGAGCACTAGACATGAATTCAGGAAGGCCTGAGTTCAAATCCTGCCTCACACATTTACTAGCCAAGTCAGTTGACCTTTCTCAGGTTCCTCATCTATAAAATGGAGATAATAATAGCACCTACTTTGTGAGAATTAAATGAGATAACATATATATTAACACTTCACAAACATTAAAGCACTCTATAAAGGCCAACAATTTTTTTAAAGGAAGAGAATGAATGGAGGTACTTTTACAAATGTAAGCTTGAAGGAGAACCCTTAACCAAAGATAAAGATAATTATGAAAGATAAAGAATTTTGATGACATGAAACTAAAAGATTTTTGCACACTAACACATATATACACGCAATGTAGCTAGAATAAGAAGGGAAATAGTCAACTGGGGGGAAAGTCTTTAATGAGGATCTAATATCTAGGATGTATAAGGAATTAACAGATATATAAAAGTGATTCTTCAGTAGAAAAGTAGTCAGAAGAAGAATTACAAATTTTAATAGCTATATATAAGACTTCTCCAAAACATTACTAATATTAAAAAATACCCATTTAAAAAAAACTCTTAATATTGCATTTCCAACCCAGAAAATTGGCAAAGATGGAAAATAGTGTCAGAGGGGTAACAGAAAGATAGTAAATTGGTTATTGGTAGAACTGTGAGTTGTTTCATCCATTCCAAGAATCAGTTTGTACTATTAAACTTTAGGAAGAGGGGAGGGGGAAAGATGCCTAAAATCTCCGTAATCTCCATACTCATTGGCTTCACTGCCTCTGGGGAGCAAGGACAGAAAGAAAAGTCCCATAGATACCAAAATATTCACAGCAGCACTTTTTTTGTAGTAGCAAATAATTTAAAATAAAGTAGATGTCCATCACAGTGGAATGACTAAACAAATCATAATTTATTCATGTTATGTAATTTTTTCTGAACCACAAGAAAGAAGTCAGAAAATTCTGTACCATATGAAGAATTCAGAGAAACATGGGACAATTTGTGAACTAATACAGAGTGAAGTAAACAGGAATGACTAAATCAACATAAATAGAAAAAAATCAACAAAAATGAAATTGAGCTTTGTGTAATTATACATACCAAGCTTACCCCTGAGATGGTCATTAAGAAAATGTACCTATCTCCTTGCATTGAAGAAAGGAGAAGCCATGGGTGTGGACTATTGAACAAGTTGTCAGACATGTCTGGTGCATTGTGTGGTTTTCCTAAACCATTTCTTTTTCTTTTTATACTTTGTTGCAAGAAAAGGGTAGGGTAGGGTAGAGAGATATTCATAAATGAATATAATCTAAAAGCAAAAGATAACATTTAAAAAATTTTTTACAAGATGTGAAGAGGGAGGAAGAAGAGGAGGAGCATAAGCCAAAGCAAAGAAACAGTAAAGCACAAGGTCTGTTCAAAGGTTGGTAAAAATGTTTTTGGCAACAGTTGAGGATTTGTCTTGGGAAGCATCATAAATGGAGGGGTCACGAGGTGAAATGACTTTTCAGGATGGATACAAAGTGAACTTGTAGTATATAGTACATCCTGGGACCAGGTTCCTGTACCTCCTGACTAGCTCCTTAGCTATGCGTTAAGTATTTGTTCAGTATTCAGAAATATTGTTCCTAGAACAAGGCCTGACACATGATAGCTGCTTAATAAATGTTGGTTTAACATTTATTGACTGATTTCAGTCCCAGCACTGTACCATTCCTTTGCTAAGCAGTGGTTTTCTCTGGAGCCTTCTCCATCACTAAAACTGGGTGAAGGACAGATAAGTAACTTCTTCCCAGAGCTTTTACCCAGGAGAACTAATAAAATGGTTCTCAGGAGAATCCCCGGTACAACTTACCAGGGGAAGTCCATGTTAGAGTCCTGAGTCCAGCCCACTGAAGCAATAACGTGGGGAGATTATATATAACCTCCAGGGCAGCAGGAACAGGCTTGTCTGGCACCCGCCAAGCAGAGAAGTTCCAGGAGTGACAGAGGATCAGGGAATACTCTGAGCCTGGGAACCTCAGGAGCAAAGGGTAAAAAAACTCACTCCCCTCAGTGAGAATTTTATTTCTCTGTAAAACAAAACACTTTCATTTCCTGTGTGGTTGTCACCATTCATAAATTGGCCCCCAAAAAGCAAACTGTTACATGTTCTTTGAATATGAAGTGTAGGCCAAGTCTGCTGCCTGTCTGTGTAGTCACTGAATTCCTTCCTTCACAGACCTTAGAATTGTGTCATGGTATTGATTTATTTAAAATAAAGGAAACTGATGATAATAAGTCCCTTTAGTCTAGTACTTTAAAATTTACAAAGGGTTTTCCTCACAACCTTTTAAGCCAGATAATGCAGTGATTATGATTGTTCAGACTATTGTACTAACCTTATAATTGATCTTCCTGCTTCCTTTCCCCTTTTCATTCTGTCCTCCACACAGCTGCCAAAATAATCTTAGTGAAACACAGGTCCGACCATGTCACTCCTGTCTCAAGCTTTAGTGGCTTCCTATTGCCTCCAAGATAAAATATAAACTCCTTAGCTTATCATTTCAAGTTCTTTGTAGTCTGGTTTCAACCCACTTTTCCATGATCATCATACATTACTTCCCCTCACAAAGTGTCCTTTTGCTGTTCTTAGGACTTAACATTTCTTCTCCTGTGTCCATGCACAGGCTGGCTGTTTGCCTGGGATACACACCCTCCTCACCTATTCCTCTTTGGATCCTTACCATTCTTCAAGGTTCTTAGGTTCCACCTAAATGAGGAGCTTGAACTAAGTTACCTTTTAGGTCCCTTCCAGCTCTGGTTTCTGCAATCAGGAGATCAGGAAGCTTTTTCTGATCTCCCTAGTTGTTTGTGCCCTTCTCTTCCTCAAATGACTTGCCTGTATAAATGTTACATCCTACTAGTAGAATGTAAATTCCTTGAGGAATTTTTTTCATATAGTAGGCACCTAATAAATGCTTATTGAGTCCCCATTTTGCAAAGGAAGAAGCTCAGTGAGGGGAAGTCAGTCAATAGACATTTCTTAATCCCTGACGTATGCCAAGTAGTGTGCTGAGTAGTGGAGAGACCCTCAAAAGACCAGAATAACACAGGCCCTGCTATTCAAGAGCTCACAGTCTAATAGGGGAGACAATTTGCAAACAACTAGGTACAAATAAGCTATAGACAGAATAAATTGGAGATAATCAGTGCGGGAAAGGCACTAGCATTAAGGGAAATAGGGAAAAGCTTCCTGTAGAAGGTGAGATTTTAGTTAAAAGGAAACCAAAGAAGCCAGGAAGTGGAAGTGAGAGACCTGACCAAGGTCACACAGGTAGTAGGTATAAAACCAGAATTCAATCCCAGTTTCTATTGTTCCAAGTCTAGTGTCTTCACTACACTAAGCTACCTTTGTAATACTTGCCTTCATGTCACTTGGAGTCTAATAAAGGACACAAGACACATAAACAGTGATGATACAAATTAGACAATGCTTGCAAAAGGAGAATTCTGTACCCTGTACTTTATGGAGGTCTGTGAGTGTAGAGTCAATGCCTTGCTGTCAGACAATCTGTGTGTTGGTTTTTTTTGTTTTGTTTTTATCTTTGCTAATGGCAAGCTCACCAGATTGGCAAGTGTGAAGAAGTATAATAAAAAATGAATGAGATATAAAAACAAACCATATCAATAGAACTAAAACAGAGTCCTGGAGGAAGCCTAGTCTAACCAGCCTGTATTGAACTGAATGAGCACTTGTCAGAGTATGTGGTGGAAGCAATTCTTTGTCAGGTATGTGTTGTCTTCTTGAATCACTCCCAGACCTGAAATTTGGTGAAGGAGAAATCATTTCAGGAGACCAACTTTGAGAACTTAGGGGATGTTTCGTGGAAGAGGTAGCATCAGAATTGCTGCTTGAAGGAAGCTAAGGATTTCAGCAGGCAGAGCTGAAGAGAGGATAGGCAGTGGCTTAGAAAATAATCTATTCCAGTCTTGGACAATAATGTTAGCAAAGGTGTGGATTGTAGTGGTCAGCGTGCAACTGGAGGACAGTGAGTCATCCAGAGCTTTTGCTTCAGCATGGCAAGACCTGGGTAATGTTAATGTTTTATGTCAAACCTTTCCAAAAGGAATCTCTATTTCCTGGTCCTAAAAAAACCAACCCCAGGTGTAACAATTCAGAGTCACAACCTTGAAAATCAGTTGTTTTTTGTGTGTGGTTTTTTGGTTGTCGTTTTGTTTTGATTTTGAGTATTCCAGGACCATTCTCTTAGTCTGGTACAGAGGCATCCATATGTCACTTAAACATTTCATTTTCCTTTGCATTTACTACTTAATATAAAATGACTGAAGACTTGAACCAACAAATGTATAAACAGCTGGTACTAAAGCTGAATTATGGTCTGGGAAAAATATGCATGTGAGCTGTTGTGTGATACATCCCAGCAAGAGTACATTCGAACTGAGGTTGAGATGATTTTCTGTGATGGCTGTGAATGGGCTACAGGAAGAAAACCAAGCAACTGACTCTTGGCCAGTTCCCACTTTGGGAGTCTTCAGCCACCTCTGCTTGTTATATAATTTCTACCTGTCTCCCAAACACATGCTCATATTTTGTCCTGTGCTGATCACTCTAATTAGAATAGTCTCCACTCTCTCTTCCACCTATCCCAAAACTACTCATACTTCACTGTTAAAACCCAAGGACCTTCTTTCCCTGACTTTTCATCTCTGCCTTTGAGAAGTAACATGGAGACAATATTTTCATTACCTATTTGACAAGGTTATTGTGAGAAAAGCACTTGATAAATTTAGCATATGATCAAGAATTGTTTTTATTGATGACTGCTTCAACCAGTTTGTGGCTAGCACCGTGTATTGTAATGAAAAGATCACTGAAGTTGACTCTAGTTCTGACTCTGCCGCTACCTTGCTGTGGAGCTTTCAGCAAATTACTTTCCCTTTTCAGTTTCCTTATCTCTCCAATATGGAATTACAAAAGGATTAACTAGGTTTCTTAAAGCTCTATGATTCTTTGAACTTTTCCAAACTAGGAATGAGTGTCTTCTGTGCCCAGCACAGGGCTGTATACAATGTTAGGTGCCCTATAAATATTTTGACTTTTGAAATATTAGAGAGATCTTAAAAGGTCAGTTATTCCAATGCTCTCTTGTTTTACAGATGAGGAAACTGAGACCCAGAGAGGTGGTGACTTGCTCAAGATAATAAAGAAAGTTAGTGGCAGACAAGATTTGAATGATTTTTACTCGCATTTGTTCTTGTTTCATTAGTCTTCCTTCAGAATTGTCTCAGTGCTAAAAGAAAGCAGAATTCCTTATTCAACTCTCTGTATTCATTAATCTTAGAATTATGATTTCTTTTTTAAAAATTCATTTTCTTCACACTTTATTATATCGCTTAAGGTGTCATTCATTTGTTTAACAAATAATTACTAAATAGCGGCTTGTTCTCTGGTCTTGTGCAGGGCTATGTCTCTTCCTTGAGGAGTTTACAAGAATAATAGCACTTTCCATTTCTATACCTACAAAGTACCTTCAGAGCACTTTCCTAAAAATAGCTCTTGTCATACAGTTGGTTCAAGTATTATCATCACTGCTTTACAGATGAAGAAACTGAGATGCAGGGAAGTGAAATGATTTCATAGAATTAGAACTGAAAGGACATCTAGTCCAGTCATGTTATTTTTACAGATCAGGAAACCTAGACCCAGGGAAATCAAGTGATTAACCCAAGGTCACACAGATAGAGTATGTATAAGCTAAAAACTGGATTCCCATTCTAAGTCTAGCACTTCTTCCACTATACCACATAACCTCTAATTGGGAGGCAGGACATAGAAACTGTGTTGGAGGAGGAATGACCTTTAAGTGTTATCATGAAATTCCTTAAGTGTTTTTTTCTCACTTCATGTTGCATAACTGAAAGCCTAAAGCCAGATTTAAACTTGTCTTCATTTAGTTGCTTGCTGTTGCCATGACAGAGGCCGACTTTGGATTGACTCCTTGTATAACTTAGGGCCCAGGTGTGTGTATGTGTTTGTGTTTTCTAAGAGTTTTGCAGAAAGACTCAGTGATGCTTGGAGGAAGAAAGCACTAAAAGAGAAATATCCTCAACCACTTTTCTGTGGGCTGGCTGATTTCCATTGATCTCTCTGAGTACTTAGTAACATGACCTATAGCAAAGCACTTGGACACAAGGCATAGGAGTAAGATAACAAATTGAGTGACAGTATCTCCTGAAATTATCCCTGTTGCCCTTGCCTCCCTATCCTTTGGAATGTACTTTGGATACCTCAGGGATCCATGATTCCATTAATGTGCACACTCACTTCACTAACACTGAGCACAGCAGCCCCTACGCAATATAGTGGACAGTCTTCTGAAGTTGCTTCATCTAGGGGGAGAAAAGAGCCCCTAAGAACCTGCCTTCTGTTAATAAATCACCTTGGATTTGGCTGAGCTGATCCATTCACGATAGAACTAAAGACCATTATTATGACTGCATTCACAGTAGTTCCAGTTTGGTAGACACTGCCTGAGCCATCAGGGTCATGTCCACAGCTTTACTTCCTTTGGACAGAGACTTCAAAGGAGATTCCCTTTAGTGAATTGAATGAACTTTAGAGATCATCAAGTCACTGGATTCTAGTGCCTTTATCAAATGGAGGGAAACTTAGAGGCCATTTAGCCTAATGTTGTTGTTCAGTTGTATTTGGCTCTTCATGACCCCATTTTGGGTGTTCTTGGAAAAGGTTCAGGAATGGTTTGCTATTTTCTTCTCCAGCTCATTTTATAGATGAGGAATTGAGGCAAACAGGGTTAAGTGACTTGCCCAGGGTCACACAGCTAATGAGCATCTGAGGCCAGATTTGAACTTAGGAAAATGAGTCTTCCTGACTCCAAGCCCTGCACTCTATCCACTGTACCACCTAGCTGCCTGAATTCCTTATATTCCTGATATAAAATCCCTAACGATTAGTATTCCATTCTCCTAAAGTATCTCCAGTGACAGCTCACTATTGTTCAATATTCATACAGCTCTCAATTTAAAAATCTTTTAAATTAGTAAGTCAGTGCATCAGTTCTTTTGCTAAGCACTTTTTTTTCCCAGAAAAAAATTTTTAATGTATATTGGAAACACTACTTACCTCATGTTAAAATCAGTATTAGCACTGAGGAATACAACCATTATCACTCCTGCGGACTATTCAGGCAAAATAGATTCATGCCTAGGGATATCAAAGGTAAGTACATGTGGTTCCAGTAGCAGATGTGGACCTCTTCATAATGGCATTCTTAAACACCTGGAATATTAAACAATGACCAAAAAAAAAAAATGAAACCACACTTTCTGCCAGACTCTGAGGATAAAAAGAAGAGGTATAGAAAGCATCAAACACTTCAGCTGATGCCCGTGGAGGTAACTAAGGCCAGTCTTCACAGGTACACAGTGTGAAGGGCTGTGGTCCTCCCATATTGGACTTTTCAACAAATTTAACCCATTACAACCAGTGGCTTTGAACAGAATATGAATGCTCTCTGGGACTTTGGAAAGCTCTATAGTGAGTGAGTTCCAATTTTGTTAGCTTTGAGGAAAGTCCACCCTTTGGACTCCAAACTAGACAAAATGTTCCATTATTTTATCACATAGTGATGGATGATACAATGGTCTTGCTTATTCAAGCCAAACCATTTGCCTTTGAAAGTGAGGCTGTGACCAGTACAGAAATCTCTTTAATGTTTGGCTTCTTAAACGCTTTGAGCTGGCCTCTCTCCTCTCCCACCATCACACACATATGGTATTTTCAACCAGACCATCAGGTGACCCCCAAAGGGACTGTCAAAGATCTGTTGCCTGATTAAGGTTGTATTTTTAATGAGAGGTCAAATGAAATTGTCTTAGAAACCTCCAAGGGAAAGTTGAAGGTAGCTACATCTGATAGGCCTGCCTCATAGAAATATTCTTTTGAGCTGGCTTCCTTACTATGAACAAAATGGATTAATCATCAATAAAAGGAATCAGTTGGTTTGATTAGAGTTATTGATGCCAAGAAACTAACCATAGACAAGACCCCGACTTCAGAGAGGAATACACTGGGCATTTCTTCGATTTTTTTAAGGTCTCAAAGGGACCAAACTCCTTCCATAACTCATTCCTGCGTTTAACCACCCTCACTGCAGGAAATTCTTCCTTATATTTAACTTACAGGCCTCCTCCTGTGGTTAACACCCATTTCCTCTTTTTTTCTCTCTTAAGGCAGGATGGAAAACAGCTGGTCAACATCCTTTTTATGCTCACCTTTCATAGATATAAAAGTTATTTTTGGTTCTCTTTTCCACTTTGAACAGTCCCAATTCTTGGTACAAATTTAAATGTATTCCCTTCCCTCCATTTCATACTAATAGTTCATTAGTAGAAAATTGAATATTTTAAGTACATCATAAGGTTTTATTTTTTTTAAGTACGTTCTTCTTAACAGAGCCAATTCTAATCAGAGCTAGCTAGCCACATACCCTAAATATCAGTTCCCTCCCAGAATGACTTAGATCTGAAAAAGACCTCAGAGGCCATCTCTTCTAATTCCTTCATTTTATATATGAAGAAACTATGACCCAGAGACATTAAGTGACTTCTTGAAGTCAGACAGATACCAGAGAACAGAACTAGCATTTGAACAGTCAGGTCTTGTGGTTTCCAAATCCAGGACTCTTTCTGTCCTTTAATCTTACATCTGTCTCTGCAGTATCTCTGAACATTTGTTATTTAGCCTCAAATAATTGAGAATAACTAATTGATTAATAATTTGGAATGATTAAAATATATTCATTCAACATGATTTATTAAGTGCCTACTCTGTGTAGAACACTGTGCTAGAGCCAATGGAGGACATGACAATGTCAAATTTTTATGGTGCTTAATGGTTTATAGAGTGCTTTCCTAGCAACCCTATCAAGTTCCTGGTATATTATTATCCCCATTTTATGGATTACAGGATTTAGAAATAGAAGAGAATTTGAGGGATCATCTAAAACACCTCACTCACTTTACAGATTAGGAAATAGAGTCTCAGGTGAAGTGACTTGTTCAGAGTCACACAGCTGATGAATATTGAAGCCAAGACCCATATCCAGATCCCTTTGACCGGGATATCCAGTGCTTTTTCCACTGCATTAGAACAGCAGAAGGTAACGTCTCCTCTTCCTTCCCTCTCCCTGCCCCCAGACTGAAATCCCCCGGTCTCAGGGAAGCAAGATTTATAGCAGAGAAACTTCACACTCTGTGTGTGTGTGTGTGTGTGTGTGTGTGACAGAGATTAAATCAGTAAATGAAGAAGATAAAAGGCACTGCAGGAAGCCACAAGAAGATGTTATTTGGGGGCTTCTGTGGTAGAGATCGAAAGATTCACACTGGAAAAAACACAATATAATTAATATACTAAGGGACTGAAAGATCACAGGAATGATTGAGATAATATATTTATGTAAGACAATCTTGATTCTCAGGTGCCCCTTCTTCCCCCTGCCCCCCCATAAGAAGTTGCAGACTGCTTGGAGGCAGGTGCTGTGTCCCTGTTTAATCTTTGTATTCCTGGTGCAAAACACAAGGCCTTGTGCACAGTAGGCACTTCATAAATGCTTGTTGATTTAAATGGAATGTCACAGATAGGGTCCAGTAATCTTGATTTACTTAGGCTCACTGATCCAAGTCATTAATCATCTAAAGTTGGAGCAGATCCAGAAGAAGATCACCACAATAGAAAAGAGATTAGAAATGTGGTCATATGGAGTAGTTGATGGAACTGGATGACTTTAAGAAATATCTCCATTTTCAAATATAAGAAGAATATAAATATACACCAGAAACAGACTACACCTAGCAAGGGCTGAAGACATGTATTTGTCTGGTGTCTTGGAAGTCCAGTCAAAAGGGGATTAAACCTAGAAGTAAGGTAAAAGAGAAAATCACCTATGGGTCTCCACTAAGCTAGAGTCCATAGAAAATAGTTAAAGTGAACAAAGAAGAAGACTAATGCGTGCTCAGATACCATTAGGAGACAGAAATCCAAGAAAGGAGCCAGCAATAAAGTTCATTGTCTCTTTGTTTATGCACAAATTATGGATAACCAAGAAATGTGAACTGGAGATACTAACTCAAGGAGCAAGTTCAACTTTATAGATTTCATTAAGCTTTGGAATGGGACGCACAACTGGAATATAGTTCTGCAAAGGAACAAAACAGATTAAAGTAGAGAGAGAGTAACAGGGTCTTTTAAGAGGATATACTCATGAGAAAATATACAGTGGCAACATAACCTGAAGTGGAAATTATCCTACAAGCCTTCTGTGCACTCCTAAGGAGTTCAAGAGAGAAATCACATTCCTCACTCTCTTACACCCCTCATGTCCCCCCCCCTTCTCTCTCTCTCTTTTTCTCTTTCTCTCTCCTCTTTCTCTCTTCCCTCTCTTTCCCCCCTCTCCATCTTTCTCCATCTCTTACACACACATTTAATAAACTCCGCTAGCTCCCTGTTACCTCCAGGATCAAATTTAAAATCCTCTGTTTCACTTTTAACACCCTTCATAACTTGACCCCTCCCTACCTTTCTCATCTCCTTACTCACCTCTGCATAGTCTTCAACCCAGTCATGCTTGGCCTCCTTGCATTTCTTCAGATGTGACACTTTCCCTGGCTATCCCCCATCAGAATGCTCTCCCATGGAACCATTCTTTATAATAAAGAATAAGAAAAGTATTGGGGAAAAGGCAGTTCGGTAAAACTGGTCACGTCAGCCAACCTGACAAAAATAGGCAAAGTTCAAACCCCACAGTCCCCAACCTCTGCAAAGAAAGAGAAAGAGGACGCTTCTTCCCTCATCCTCAAGACTGGCTTTCACTTTCGTTTTTGTTGTTGGCTCCTCTTCAGTCATCACATGTATCATGTATGTTGTTCTCCAGGCTTAACCTGTTCTGCATGGGTTCAGATGTTTTCCCATCCTTCTCCATGTTCTTCATATCATCAAGTCTTTTAGCAAGGTAGCGTTCTTCTACCACAATTTGTTTAGGCGTTCCTCAGTTGATGGACACATCACTTGTTGACTTCTTCATGATAAGTTATGGCCTGCTGGGCCGTGCCAAACTTGGGCAGACTTCGGGTAGGGAAGACCTAACACCCAAGTCCTGCCTCGCACACTTACAGCTCTGTGACCCTGAGCAAGTTACTTAAATTCTCTGAGCCTCAGTTTCCTCATCTGTAAAATGGAGATAATATCTACCAAGTTGTTGTAAGGATCAAGTGAAATAACATGTGAAATGCTTTGCAAACCTTACAATGCTATGTGAATTTTAACTGTTGTTATCATTTTATTATCATTCAAAAAGCAGATGCACCAACAAGGGAAAATTCTATTATGAACCTTAGTCTCACCAGGAAGGAGGAACTAGTTGTGAGAATTATAAATGATGTGAACATTGTATGGAAGTAGCATTTTAGAATCTCTGGTAGAGGAAAGGAAAGCCACATGTGGTCTGACATGCATCCAATATTTTGGAAGAATAAATTTTGAAAGTTTCGGAGAAAATGTATCTAGGATTCCATAGCTTGAGTCATAAAGAGGAAGTGTGCCTAAGTGGGATGGGAAGCTCCTAAGGCTCAAATTCTCAAGACACAAAGAGAAAAAATTCTTTTGGAAAGGAAAATGGACAAAGAGACTAATATGAGAACCCAGGGAATTCATTAGCCAGATTAGATTATAAAAAGACACATAGACAAGATGGAGACAAGGACAGGTAACAGGTGATAAGTGTGGTACTATGCAATGTAATCGTGTTCAGAGACATAGTAGATAAAGTAGTGAACTTGAAGTCAGAGCTGGGGTCAGATACTGCATCTCATATTTACTGGCTGTGTGATCATGGACAAATCACCTAATTTAATTAAGTCTCAGCTTCTTCATCTGTAAAATGGGGATAATAATACCCACCATACCTTCCTCACAGAATTGGGAGACTTAAATGAGATAATTAATGTGTGGGAAATGCTTTGCAAACTTTTAAATATTATATATTTGTCAGTTGTGTGATGTTTGCAAAGACTGGCACACAAAAAAAATTTAGGGATAACAAAAAGGCTTTTCTTTTTCAGCTGAGTTGAGAGAAAGAGGATCAAAGAAGAGATAGGACTTTTGTTCAGGGGGGATGAGAAAATTATAATAAACATAGGAGAGAAAGCTAAACTACTCAATTCTCACTTTGTTATATTCTCTACCAAGGAAAAATCTTTGGACTGGAAAAGACAGAAGAGAGTGTCCACTAGGAAGTGGACATACAAGACATACATAAGTAGAAAAGTAATAAGAGGGTACTTAGCTGCCCTGCTCAAGTCACTAGCTCCAAATAAATTACATTTTAGGGCCCTGAAAGAACTGGAGAATATGATTGCTGAGCCAATGTCAGTGATCTTTGAGAGATCATGAAGAATAGGATATTTATTACTGAACTGGAAAAGGGCAAATTTCCCAATTTGCCGAAAGGAAAAAAAGGAAAGAGTAGTTTTGGGAAATTATAGACAAGTGAGCAGGACTTCAATGACTGACAAAATTATAGAAACATCAGGATGGTTAGAAAAGGAAACAATGATCACAAGCAGCCAACATGACTTTAACAAGAACTGATCTGTCAGACTAACCTCATTTCCTTTTTAGAAAGGGTTGTGCTACACTGTTAGATCAAAAGAATGCTGTAGAGCAGTGGTTCTCAACCTGTGTGTCACAACCCCTTTGGGGGTTGAACGACCCTGTCACAGGGGTCGCCTAAGACCATGGGAAAACACATGTTTCCAATGGTCTTAGGAACCAAGACACCGCTCCTCTATCGGTCTCCAGGTGGGTCTGCCTACATGCAGATACACCCACATACGAGTATTAAAAGGTCGCAGCATTTAGGAAGGTTGAGAACCACTGCTGTAGAGACAGGCTACCTAGATGTTAGTAAAGCATTTGGCAGTATCACTTATGCTATCCTTTTAGGCTAGTTAGAAAGGTGGGTTAATACAATTAGGTAGATTCAAAACTGCTTGAATAACAATCCAGAGGGTAGTCATAATAGGTCAGTGCCAACTTCAGAAGGACAGTGAAGTGCACCAAGGAGTTGAGTCAGAGATGGCATAATTGTCATATTTGCAAATGTCTTGTAGCTTTTCCCTTTCCACATCTAGCCCTGAGAGTAATAAATAAAGGCTACCATTCATTCCAAGAAAGGAGCACCAGTCAGATGCCAGTGATTCTACTCACTATCCCCATAATTTCCCAGACTAAGTCATCTACCACTGACCACCACTTCCCTGCTGTGTAACATGTTGTCTTTTCTTTAAATTGTAAACTCCTCAAGCGCAGTCTCTTTCTCGCTTTTCTTATTTGTCTCCTTACAGTACCCAGCACATAGTAATGCTTACTTAATGAATGCTTTTTCATTCATATTCAACAAGCAGTGTTATACACTAAGGATAGAAAGACCAAAATGAGAGCATTCTTGCTTCAAAGGAATTTATATTCTACACATGGGGAGAACATGCACCCAGATCAGCATGTATATAGGCAGAGTAATTTTCAGACAGTAAGAGATTCAAGGAGCTAGTTGGCATGGGGCAGGTAGGTGGTACAATGGATAGAGCACCTGACCTGGAGTCAGGAAGACATGAGTTCAAGTGTGGCCTCAGACTCTCGCCGGCTGTGTGACACTGGGCAAGTCTTTTGACCATGTTTGCCTCAGTTTCTTCATCTGTAAAATGAGCTGGAGAGGGAAATGGAGAACCACTGCCAAGAAAACGCCAGATAGGGTCACAGAGAGTCAGACATGACTGAAAAACAACTAAATAACAGCAAGTAGATTCAGAGTAGACCTCATGTAGGGGGTGGCACTTGTGCGTTGCCTTGAAGGAAGCTAAAGATTTTAAGCAGTAGAGATGAGGAAGGTATTGGGGATAGAGTCAGTGCAGAGGCATAGAGATAGATGTTCACAACAGATACCCCTTTACAACACAACCTCCCCAGGGCAGTATGGTGTGTGAAAAGAACCAGATCCCTGGTTTCTAGTCAGGGCTCTGTCATTGTTTCGCTGTAAAACCTTGGGCAAAATGCTTTCTCTTTCTGGACCTAGATTTAAGGTATTATTTGGAGCTTTTCAAGCTGGAAGGGACATTAGCTAACCTAAGGATCATTAACAACCTACTTAATTAACCCTCACTGAAATTACCTTCCATCCTCCCTTTCTCTCTCTCTCTCTCTCTCTTTCTCCTTCTCTCTCTCCTCTCTCTCTCTCTCACACGCACACACGCACACACACACACACACACACACACACAGTGGTTTGCGTGTTGTTTCCTCCTTTAGAATGTGAACTCCTTGAGGGCAGAGATCATGTTTTTTTGTATCCTAGTGCTTAGCACAATGCCTGGCACACAGTAAGCACTTAAGACATGTTTGTTGAATGAAAGAAATCAAACAATCTCTTCTCACCAGGAATTTACTTTCTGAAACAGCATATATAAGTAAATATAAAATATATGCAAAATCACTTAAGAGAGACAAGGAGTCACGTAGGAGATGTTTCTTGAGCTGATCCTAAAGCAGAGCTAGGGATTCCAAGAGTCCAACATGAGCAGGGAAAGCATTCCCTGATGTACAGGAGCAGCCAAAAAAAACCAGTCTACCAGCAGAGTAGCATGTATGAAAGGGTTGGATAGCAATATGAAATCAGTCAGGATTGTTAGCCAGATTTTGAAGGGCTTTCACTGCCAAATAGAGGAGTTTCTGTTTTATCCTAGAAGTACTATGGAGACACCGAAGATCTATGAATGGAAGTGACATGGTGAGGCTTGTGTCCTAGAATATCCCTTTGGCAGCTATTTGGAAAATGGATTGGAGAGAGACGACATAAGGAAAGAAAACCAATTGGGAATTTCTTGTGACAGACTTTAACTAGGCTTTTTACCTTTTGAATAGAGTGAAAGAAAGGGCTGGGTGCAAAAGATATTATGGAGGTAGACTCATTGAGAATTGCCAACTGATTGGATATGAGGGAATAATGAGAGTAAAGAGCCAGGGATGGAAAGTCTCTGCTCAGAGTCTAGATTCTAGCTGGAGCTCTGTTCCTGCCTGAGAAGCCTTCTAACAGGACATCCAAGTCCAGTTCCTGCAAAAAAGGAATCTGTAGTGGTTGCTTTTGTTTCCTCAGTCTGGAAGATGGAACCTCTGTTTGACCTAGTACTTAGAGAATCTATAGAAAGAAGCTTTGGAAATGTGCAGGGAAGAAGAAAAACTGTACAGAGAGAGTGAATCAAGAAGCCAAGGTAATTATAATGAAGAACATCTTCAGGTTCTACTCTGGCCCAATATCTTGCCATGTCATCTTCAAGTGACACCAGTAGCAGTTCACATCAGTGTAGTTCTCATGAAGAATTCACGGACCTTACGTTTCCAGCCCAATTTGTTCTAGTACAATTTGGAGATTTGGGAGATGTCTCTGTGTATTCCACATTCCCACCTGCATGCCAGACTGCTGCTGCTGCTGAAAGTGAAGACAAGAGCAGGGATGGTAATAGTGGCAACATCAATGATGAAGCCACCCCTGACAATGATGACAACCAACATGAGGATGCTGTTGATGCCCAGGCCCACAGTGCTGTTTCAGCCAGTCAAAGTCACTTTGAAACCAACCCCTTTTTTCTGTATCTGCAAATGATGGAGGGATAGAGATCTTTACTGCAGGATCAGGCACTTCATTTTGGGGACTTGTAAAAGATGAGCCTAAACCCAGTTCATGTAGTGGCTGTATTTATGGGCTGAAATGGAAGATAAGTCGTCTGTGACTTTCACCTTTGGAAATAACCAAGAGCCTATCTACCCTGTGGTCATCAAGTCACCACTCCCTGAACCTGTCCCCAGAAGTTACCACCACCTGTGCCAACTTCTTGAATTGACTCCCCTGTGGCTGATCATGACCTGAATCTTAGAGCAATGCAACAACACCCTCTACTGCTTCACCACCAACACTATCAATCTCAGTCATGAAAGTATATCCTTGATACCTGTAGGAATTATAGACTTGTACCAGCAGTTAGAACAGCACCAGCTGCCCAAACCACTTCCATGTTTCCTGTCTGCTTTAAAGTACATAGAGTTGGGGGGCAGAGCCAAGATGGCAGCATAGCAGCAGCAACATATCACAGCTCTCACATAGCCATCCCAAAATACCCATAAAATAGGACTCTAAACCAATCCTAGAACTCCAAAACGCACACAAAGATACTTCCCACTAAAGTCAGCTCGCCTACAAGGAACCATATCAGCACTGCAAACCGAAACCAGCCTGGCCTGAAGCCGCGGCTGTGCCCTGGGGGCGGCTAGACGGGCGGAGCAGAGGAGCCTCTCTGGTGAGTGGATTAGCGGCAGCTGCAAGCAGCGTTCAGAACTAGGTCAGTCGAGATTGCAAAAGGGGGAGAAAAGCAGTCCGGCCGAAAGACCACCAGAGCATAAAAGCTGAAGGCAGAGGTTTTGAACCCGCCTCCGCATTGTAGCTTCCCGCCTGCAGCCTGCAGACAGCAGGGGGACTAAGCGATTGTTCTGAGGTCAGTGCTCTCGCGTTGAGCGGGCTGGATCTGGATCGCCTTCTTGGGCCTGGGTCTTGGAGACTTCATTATCCAGTGAGCCAGAAGTAAGTAGGAAGAGTCCCAGCATCTTCCTGAGAGCTACGGCAGCCGGGAGGACCCCAGCAATTTGGGACAGAGCTTTCCCTTCTGGAAGCAGAGCCCCACAGAGATTTAAAAAAAAAATCACAGACTGAACAACCATGAGTAAGAATAAGCATAAGAAGCAAAGTAAGAACAGCTCCCAAACCCTAGATTCCTTCTTTGGGGAAAAGAAAGATCATGGGAGAGAGAGGGAGGAGGAGAGCGCAGCCAGAGCACCCCTACCAGGGGTCTCCAATAAACAT
>CM053582.1:156505716-156522170 GCA_028627135.1 Pseudochirops cupreus | reverse complement strand
GACTCTTTTCATGATTTTCTTTCATCATTCTTATTTCTCTTCCCAATTTTCTTCCACTTCTCTCATTTGGTTTTCAAAATCCTTCTTCAGCTGATCTCTAGCTTTTAGGCAATCTTCATGTTTCTTGGAAGCTTTTGGTGCTGGAGTTCTGACTATGTTGTCTTCCTCCCATTCCCTGCTTTGATCCTTCTTTTCCCCAAAGAAGGAATCTAGAGTTTGGTTGCTGTTCTTACTTTGCTTCCTATGCTTATTCATGGCTGGCCAATCAGAGATTTTTTAGCTCTGTGCAACTCTCCTTCCAGAGGGGAAAGCTCTGTCCCAAATTGCTGGGGATTTCCCAGCTGCTGGAGCTTTTAGGAGGCTGCTGGGGCCTTCCCCAGCTCTGACTCACGAGACCCCAGGACCACCACCCAAGAACGAGATCTGGTTCCAGGCTGCTTAACTCGAGACCACTTGGCCTCTGAATGATCGCTTGGCCCCCCTGCAGTCTGCAGGCCAGGAGCTCTGAAAGCAGCAATGTGGAGGTGGGTGCAGGACCTCTGCTTCTGCCGCTTCCTTGCCCTGGAGGTGGTTTGGCTGGGCCCGATTTTCTCCCCCTGATTTTAGCTGAGTTCCGCTAACCTTTTAGTCCTTTTTTTTTTTCTTTATGGCTTGATGATTCTGGAAACTGCCACAGCTGCTGCAGATCCGCTCTTCTGTTGCTCCAGCTGCAGCTCAGTTCATCGGGCTGCCCCCAGGGCCAAGGCACCACCTCAGGCTGAGCTGATTTCGGCTTCCAGCCCTGAAATGGTGCCTCCTAGCCAAGCTGCCTTTAGCAGAAAGTATATTTGTGTGCGTTTTAGAGTTCTAGAATTTGTTTAGAGTCATATTTTACGGGTATTTTGAAGTGGCTGTGTGGGAGCTGCGATACTTTGCTGCTCCTACACCGCCATCTTGGCCCCACCTCTGAGGGAGTCTTAATTAGACAGCAGGCCTGAAAATGACTGTTACATTTTGAGGATCTCAAAAGAAGAATGGCAAGGTTCGGGAAGAGAAACACATTGGGAGTGGGGAGACAGGAGAGGAAGAATGGGGGAAATTATCTCACATAAATTAGCATACAAGGAGAAATATATACAACAAGGAAGGGGTAATGGAAGGGAGCAGGTGATACTTAAACTTCATTCATCTGAACTGGCCAAAACAGGGAAGGAGAAAGAGAGGAAGAGAATAAGAGGGGTACTCAGATATAAAAACACATCCTACCCAAAAATGAAATAGAAGAGAAACTATATTGTTTACAAGAAACACTTGAAACAGAAAGATAAAGAGTTAAGAGGATAGAGCAGAATCTGTTAAGCTTCAGTTGAAATTTTTTTTAAAAGACTTGGTTAAGGAGCAGCTAGGTGGCACAGTGAATAGAGCACCAGCCCTGAAGTCAGAAGAACCGAGTTCAAATCTGGCCTCAGACACTTAACACACACACACACACACACACAAAACCCTAGCCATGTGACCTTGGGCAAGTCACTTATCCCCAATTGCCCTACCTTCCCCCTCCAAAAAACAAAAATATAAAAAAAATTAAAAATTAAAAAATAAAAAAAATAAATAAAAAGACTTGGTTAACAATCATGGTCTCAGACAAAGCAACAGCAAAAATAGTCCTAATTAAGAGAGACAAACAGGGAAACTACATTTTGTTAAAAGGTACCATAGATGGTAAATTAGTATCAGTATTAAATACATATCACCAAATGGCATTGCAATTAAATTCTTAAAGGAAAAGTTAAATGAGTTCAGGCAGAAATAGATAGTAAAACTAAAATAGCTTCAATTACTTCAGTTTACTCCTTTCATCCTCATCTGTAAAATGGAGATAATAATAGTAAATAGATAAGTCTAACCTCCCCCCCCCAAAAAAAAGCAAAAAAAAAAGAAAGAAATGAAGGACTTGAAGAGAATTTTAGAAAATTAACTATCATAGACCTCTAGAAAATAATGCATGAGAGTTAAAAAGTATACCTATTACTCACCTGTGCATGCAACTTCACAAAAGTTGACTGTGTATTTTGGCATAAACACAAACAAATATGGAAAAGCAGAAAGATTAAATGCATCTTTTACTCACCATAATGCAGTAAAAATTACATTTAGTAAAGAGTATTTGAAGCAGGGATTAAAAATTAATCAGAAACTAAATAATTTAATCCTAAAGAATGGGTGTCAAAGAAACTCAAGTATACAGAATGTATAATATTCTCCTGATTAGTCACCTTTTCTCCAAGAGCTTATATTTTACTTGGGAAGGTAAGACAGGATCACTAAAAAAGACAGTTAACAATAGCAAATGGCAAATCAGTGCCACAGGAATACTATGGAAAGTCAGTGCTAGAAGGATTCTTAAAAGAGAGCCCATGACAGGGGATCGTCAGGGATGGCTCTAGAGAGGGGATGGGCTTTGATACCAAAACTCCAGCCTGGGAAGCAGTGTAGTACAGCAGGAGAAACATCCCTTTTGAAGTCAAAAGGTCTGCATGCGTGACTGGGCCCTCTGTGATTTATGATAAGTTTCTTCACCTCCCTAAACCTGAGACAGAATCAGTTACAATACAATTACAATTGCAACACAAACACAATTACAATAAAATAAATGCTATCTACTGCCCTAATAAGATTGTTATGAGAGTCATATATAAATATCATGTATTATTAGCATCATTCATGCATAAACCAGTGGCCTCAAGCTCAGACTACATGTTTGTTTAAAATATATAGCATTCTTTTATTTGGTTTACCACTAAATTTTTATTTGTCTTCATAAAATAGAATAGTGGATTGGCTTTGGAGTCAAGGAGAACTGGGTTTGAATCCCAGCCCTGCTACTACTACTAATGAGACCATGAACAAGACATAATCATTATAGTAACTATTATTCATATTATGATAGCTAGCATTCCTTGACTGACACCACTTCCCTCAGCCTCTGACTGTTAAAGGGCTGGAAGGTGGAGTACCAAAGTCCTCCCAGTGCTTCCTTGAGAGAAGGCAGAAGCTGGAATTCTCTGGCTCACTCTCCTGCATCCGCTGCTCTGCTGGGTTTTAACTCCATAGAACAAAAAGCCCTCTAATCTCCTGCACTCCCCCCCAGGCCTTCTGCTTTCCAGCCTCCTTTTGTGTGTTGTCTTCCCCTATTGGATTGTAAGCTTCTTGAGGGCAGGGACTGCCTTTTGTGTCCTCCCTGCCTAACACTGTGCCTGGCACATTGTTTGTGCTTAATAAATGTATTGGATTGGATATATGGAACTTTAAGATTTGCAGAATGCTTTATATGCATCATCTCAGTTTATCATCCTGATACAGCTATGAGGTAAGTATTGTTATTATCTCCATTTTACTGAAGATGAAACTGAGACTGAGAGGTTAAGTGCCTTGCTTAGGGTCAGGCAGCTCATTTGAGGTAGTTCTTCCTGATTCTCAAGTGTAGCACTCTCTACTCTGACACGTAGTTATGTCTTGAGGCTTCAGTGAAGATGAAGTCTAAGATTCCTTCCACTTTCTTTAAAAGCCAGTCATCTTATCAGCATGTTAATTCAGTGTCATTCTTTGAAACATGGACTCAAAACGGCATAATATGAATGGGGATGAGACTAGAGTTGGGAAACATCCAGGATAGACACCTCTTCTTCTTCCTTCTTCTAAGCTATCTTCAAACAGAATCATCATAGAGCCCCACACTATGAGACCACTAGGAAGAGCTTTGCTTGCTTATAGAAAAAGGTTTATTAAGTCATTTAACAGCCATGGGTTCACTTAAAGTATTAGCAATCTCTGATGATTTCTTGGAGCTATTGCCCAGTAAATCTGTAATTACAGTATCTCTGGGTTGTTGTTTTTTAATAAATTCCCTTTAATTACAGCATTAAGCCCCAGATGTCATATTTCCAGGTTTTCTAACTTGGCTCTAAACCAAGCTAGAGGAGACAGCTGTTCTGATCATAGCGCTGTGCAGGCAAATATGTAAAGTAAACCAGTGGACTTGGTCCAGTTGCTAAAACTCTGCTAGGCCAAGACCCAGTGCCATAGATCACACAACCATACCCATGGTCTTATGGGAAATGAGCTTCCCCCTCAGCTTACAAGTGCTGCCTTGAGGCATGTTGGAGTGAGAGGTAATTGGCTTTGCCTTTGCCATTGCCATTGGCCCTTTGCAGTGCATGCATAACCAAGCCACCAGTCTCAGGAATACTGTCTTTAAAGTTGTAATTCTTTAATTCTCTAAAAAGAGAAACACTGTTCTAGCAAGTTATATTTTATGGCTTAAATAATGTGCTAAATTTCATTTGATAAGGAAATGGCTTGTCACTTTTATTAATTGGTCATATAATTAGTAAACGTATTAGTTTTAATAGCTTGCTCTCTTTTAGGAAAAAAGACTACATCCAGCGCCTCACTTTCAGAGAAAATGAGATCTCCTAGTCTTTTTTGCCTCCCTCTTCAACCCATCATTGGCATTCCTTATTTCTATCATCCCCTCATTTGAGTAGACAAGAAAACAAGTAAATTTATCATACTTCCCCTTATAAAATACATATCATAGGCCCTGGTACTGGAAGGGGCTTTAATGATCATATGATCCAACCCCCTCATTTTACAGATGACAGAACAGATCTAGAGAAATTAAATTATTTGGTGAAAGGCACTCTGAGAAGTAACATCTGGAATTTGAATCCAGGTAAAAGTATCACAGATTTAGTGCTAGAAGAAATCTTACCTAATCTGATCACTTTACAGGTGAGAAAAGTGAAGCCCAGAAAAGTAACTGATTTGCCCAAGGTCACACAGATAGTAAATTACAGAAGCATATCCTTTGATCATAAATCTAATAGTCTTTCCACTAGGTTAAGTACTAATAGAATCAAATTCTACAATTCATTTTATTTGAGCAGCTTGAAAGCATTTATTAAGCACCTACCACATGCAATGCCCTCAGTTAAGTGCTGGAAATACAAAGACAAAAACAAAATAGCCTTTGTCCTCAAGGAGTTTATGTCCTGCTAGCCCTTGTATTTTGTATTCTGTTGTGCAGGATCCCAAAAGGGGAACTTTTGGGCAGCTCTGTAAGGAAGTTTTTATTTTTATCAAAGTCTGGCACTCTGCAATGTCCATATATCCTGTTTCTGCCCTTTGGAGCCAAGCAAAAGAAATCAAATTTCTCTTCTTAACTATCTGTAAAATAATTAAAGGTAGTGATCCTCAGGGTGGCTAGGTGGCGCAGTGAATAGAGCACCAGCCCTGGAGTCAGTAGGACCTGAGTTCAAATGTGGCCTCAGACACTTAACAGCCATGTGACCTTGGGCGAGTCACTTAACCCCAAGTGCCCTGCCTTACCCCCTCCAAAAAGCCCCCCCCCAAAAAGATAGTGATCTTCACATACCACACTTACTTTTGTTCTTCAAATTAAATATCTTATCTGTTGTCTTTCAGCCAAAATATCCTGAACAGTAAATCTAGGGAATTTTTCTTCAATTAAATAGGAAAATAAAATAAGGTTAAAAGATCTTTGCAAAGCTATGCAAAAACATTCCATGGTTCTTGAACACATCAGAGAACCAAGAGGGAAGCACAATATGGTTTCCAAGCAGCCAAAATAGATTTCACAAATTCCTCACAGTAAAAGCTTATACATTTTACTCTTAGGAGAGTCCCTAATGCTCTCAAAATCAGTTCATTCTTATTTTAGACATAATCCTACCAAACTTGGTGATTTGGTTGCAAAGCCCTTAGGAAACAAGCTAGCTTCAGTTTTGAAAAGTGGGTCAGAAGTGGCGTGTTTGGAGGAGGGAGGGGGCCTATGAGAATCTAAATGATTGAGAGTAGGGAAAAGTGGCCGTTAGTGATGGAGAAGGAAACAGAAAAACAAGTGTCCCCAGGAGGCCCTGCGGACACCAGCGTATTACAATACATTGATGAGCAATGAAGGCATTATGCATGGTACACTGAAAAGAACATGTAATTTGGAGTCAGGAACCTGGGCTCCACCCTTTTCCTGCCACGTACTACATTTAGCAAGTCCCCTCGATTCTTTGTATGTTCAGTGTTTTAATCTGTAAAATGTGGGGCTTAGATTAGTTGGTGTAAAGTGAAGCAGTGAGAAGAACGTTGAATGTAGTGTCCTAAAATCAAGTTTGAGTTTTAGTTGTCACTACCTGTGTGACCTTGGATAGGTGACCTTACTTCTCTGGGCTTCAGTTTCCTCATCTCAAAAGTGTTTAGCTAACTTCTAAGGCCTTTCTACTTCTGATTTTGTGATTCTGTGACCACTTAGTGCCCTTCTAACTATACAACTATGATCCTGTATATTATCAAGGGTTTTGCTCAGTAACCTGTTATTCAGATCAAGAGATCTTAACGGGAGTCCACAGTTGTTTGTTTGTTTTGGTTACTATTTTGATAACTATGTTTCAATATAATTAGATTCCTTTGTAATCCTTTGTATTTTATTTTATATATTTAAAACTATTATTTTAAGAAGGAGTCCCTACGTTTTACCAGACTGCCAAGGGAGTCCATGACACACACAAAAAGGTTAAGAACCACAGTTTCAGATAGATTTTTACCCCAAATGAATAAACTTTAAAAGGTATGATGCTTAAGGGGACAGAATATCATTTGGCTAGAAAACTGAAGTATATAGCATAACTCCTTCTTTAAGGTTTATGGATAGCTGAGGTTCTCCTGTATTTGGATTCATATCATTATATATCCCACTGTTCAGTAAAAATTGGGAGAATAGGTTTTATATTTTTTGTGTTGTTGTTTTTTAAGGTCAATCACATATTCATGTGTCACAGAAGTAAGAATTTTTAGTTTTCTACTAATTCTCCAGTTATTGAAAGAGGAAAGAAAAATAGGCTAAGATCCCTTCAATTCCCCCTTGCTGAAAATAAATGAATGTATGTAATGGTAATGTAATTTGAATTTGAAGATCCCCTTCTGTTTCTTTAACAGAGACTTGATTAATTACTAAGTGCTAAGTACCTGTTACCTTTGCCAATACAAAGGGATCTTCAAATTCAAATTCAGGAACTGCATGGAGAGCTGGACAAGGAGCTGGGAGCTGTCTGCCTTTAACCCAAGTGATAGTTTGGTCAGTCCAGGTAGGAGCTGGGACCATGGAAGGGGATCCAGGGAATCTGAGAGCCTACCCTGAGTCAAGCTGAAAGAAGACTTTACTTGTATACTGTGTACTGACTGAGAAGATTGTGATTTACTTGTGACTGAGGCATGGATGGCCTGTGCATTTTCTGATGATTGAATAGTGAATGATGACTGAATAGTGACTGCTTTGTAACTTGGTGTGCCCCATGAGTGGAGAACTTTTGACTATTGTATTTTGTGACCCTTAAGGGGGCAAGCCTCCTTAAGGATGATTGAATGATTGAGTTGATTGAATGATTGAGTTACTAAGTGATTGAGTGACTAAATGAATGTACTTTGTTCAAAACTCCCATAGAACTGTCCCATATGAGAAATAGTATTTTTAGAGAGGAAGAAAAAGTCGGCACAACTGATCCATGCATTAAAGAAGTTTAAAGGGGCAGTTAGGTGGCGCAGTAAATAGAGCACCAGCCCTGGAGTCAGGAGGACCTGAGTTCAAATCCAGCCTCAGACACTTAACACAGAAACTAGCCATATGACCTTGGGCAAGTCACTTAACCCCAATTGCCCTGCATTGCCCCCTCCAAAAAGCAAAAAAAAAAAAAAAAGTTTAAAAACATATGTGTAATAATTTGTGCACTTCTCACCTTCACAGAGGGGTAGGTTTTGGAGGTGTCTTCTCACTTCTCTGCAGTCGAGTCCCACTTAAATCTGTATAATTTTGTTATATTTACTTTTGATTTTTTTGATGTATCATTATTGTTTTGTTTTCACTCTGTATCAGTTCATGTATATTTTTCCATACTTGTCTGTATTCATCACACACATCATTTAGTAATATTCCATTACATTCATATATTTCAATTTGTTTAGCCCTTCCCCAACGAATGGACATATGCTTTATTTCTAATTCTTAGCTATCACCAAAAAAAATGCTGCTACCAATACTTTGGTCTTATCTGCTGCATTTTATTCACTCCTCTTGCGTTTCTGTTGTTTGGAGTGTTCCAGAAACAAATAATCTCTTGAGTTTTAGTTTTCTTATTTTCACTGGGCAATTCACAGTTCACTAGCCTAGGTCTCTGCCCCACCTCACTTTTGGGTGGTCAGAACTGGCCCCAATTGGGTACTCTCTCCCTCAGGCTTTGTAGAGGGCTGCATGCGTGTGTGCACACACATTCACACACACTGCATGTTGTGTCCTCTCCTGGGGCCCTGTCCCATTCCCTCTGTTCCTCATTTCTCTACCCTGGCACTTGCTAGTTCAGAGCTTTGCTGCACTGGTGCTTCTAGGTTAAAGCTCCCAGCCAACTTTTGCTCTGAAGGACTGTGGCCAAGTTTCCTTTCAAGACCCAAGCAAACTTCCACAGCCTGGAGCTGTAATATCTATAGCACTAGAAAGAAATAGTAGAGACCAGGGTCCAGAAGTGGATTTTGATGTAAGCCTATGTAGTATTCATTGCCCTACTAGTGTATCCTCACTGCAAGTCACATGGGAGGTGGGGGAAGGGTGCTTAGTCAGCTCAGAGTTAGTAAACTTCAGTTCCTAGGTTTGGGTTTGGTGGGGGGATTTTAACCTTCTTTTGGATTCTGGGTGCCATCAATGATGAAAACCACTCTAGTTGCTTTATCTTTGGCACATAATTTCTGTTTTAGAAAGCTTTGAGAGGTCATAGGCCTCAGAGAAAAGGTCTAGTCAGCCATCTTGTTGCTCATGTGACTCAGAAGTGCCTCTATAAGTTTCTTTTGTTAAAAATAGCTGATGTTTTACTGATACACCTCTCTATACTTATTAAACTGGTTCTTTGACCACAGTTAGGCATGCCTTCCTCAGAGCTTTACTAGCTTGCTACAGGATCTCCCAGACCCTGCGCTCTACTGGCATATCTTTTAAGAACTCAGGAGGCAAATAAAAAAGATGCCAGGAAAATTTTTCTGACTGCCTCAAAATTGATCAAAGGGAGAATAATAGCTCTCTGCATGAGTTATTCAGGAAAGGATAATGGACTGAATGTAATTATAATCAGTATCATCCTGGGGAAGGAGAAGGAAAAGCCGACAAAACCTCTGTCAAATAGTTGTCATGACATTTATTCCAAAGGTGCTAGTGGTGAGTTCCTTGACTACAGAGATGCCTAACCTAAGCATCTCTTCGCATCGTGAAAAGATAGGGGCTTTTCACACGGTAAATGCTTAATGTTGGTATGTTACTATATTATGTTACAGACAGCTCCTAGAGTTTGAACAGGTCCGCAGAAATGTCTTGCATTGGTGTTTTACTGCAGCTCCATCTCTTAAAATCATTGGAATGTTCATTCTGGAGAAAAGCCTTAGAGGCTGTGTCATCCCAGAATTTCTCCATAATTTTTGCATGAAGAGATCTGCTTTGTATTTCTCTTAAGTGCAAAGATCTGTGAAAGGAAAATAACATAGGGTGTTACTTTCCTTCTCTGCAAAATGAGGGCTTTGGCCTAAATCATCTCCAAGGGTCCTTTCTGATATTCTATGATTCTGTGCTCACACATACTTATAATAGTTAAACTACAATATGTACCATAAGTATAGTTTGAGTTCAGAGAAGGGAAAGGTTTTTGGAAGAAGTGGCATTTGAACTGGACCTTGAAAGGAGTGGATAGGATTTTAGCAAATGGAGATTGGAGAGGGAAAGGGGAATGGTATTCCAAGGAGGAAATAATGTAAGAAAAGACACAGAGGCAGGAACTGTTTGACTGGATTATAGTGTGTATGAAGCACAGTAGTAGAAGATAATGAGGCTGGAAAGGGATATTGGGGAAAGCTCATGGAAGGCCATGGATGCCATGATGAGAAGGTAGCATTAAGAGCACATTGCAATCAGTCAGCAAGCATTCATGAGGTGCTTACTTTGTGCTCAGCATTGGGGACACAGATACAAGCAAAAAGATAATCCCTGCCCTGTGCAGTTTATGGTTGTGTCACAGAAGAAAGCACATTAAAAGGGAGCTCAGAGGTAAAGGAAAGATGCTTAGGCAGGGACATTAGTGGCTGAGTCTGGAGAATGGAGATGCCAGGAAGAACTCACCAGTTTGACTTTGAATAAGTTACTTAACCTTTCTTGATCAAAATTAAAGAATTTGACAAGAAGACATCTGAGGTCCTTTCCAGCTTGAAATCTCTAGGATGGGTAAAAGTAAGACCCCAGGATATAGCATGGGAAAGAGAGAAACCAAACTTTCCTCCCCATTTTGGACCATCACTGGTATATTTTTATGTATAGCCCCAACTGACTTAGCTAGAATTCTATCAGCGGGAGCTCTATTGATGGGCATATTCATGCAGCTTTGTGACAGTGATAACTGTTATCCATAAAGATAACTGAGGCAGCACAATGTCCTAACGTTTCCTGAATTATCACAGAAAGATTTAATTAGGCTCTATGTCATTTTCATATTCAAGTTTTTAAAATTATTCCTTTTTTAAAATTGGCAATACTTTGAAGTATATATTGGGCTATCACCACCTTTTTCTGAGGTTTTATAATTTTTGTCCTTTGAAGACCTAAAACTGGAAACAGTGGATAGAAGTTGTAAAATTTGGGCTTTCTGTAAGGAAAACTTTCCTAACAGTTAGACCTATCTAGAAAAGGAAGGGGTTGCCTCATGAGCCTCACTAGAAGACTTGAAACAAAGGTTAAACAATCACTTAGCTTATAAATTGTAGAAGAAAACTTTATACAGGTATGAATTAGACTACTAGGTATCTGCCTAGGTCTCTTCTAGCTCTTACATTCTGTGATTCTGTGTTCAGGTTGTATTTCATATGACCTTGAAAATTTCTTCTATAGATGCTCTACTTGCTATAGAACAGCCAGAACTTTGGACCTGGTTTTTTGGGCCTCTCACTCTATGATGACCTCCCATTGCTCTGGACCCACTTTTCTTTGTGGAAACTTCCATGCTTTATGCCAATAAAAACATTTTTAGCTCACGGGTCATATGAAAAACAGGAGTTGGGCTGAATTTAGCCTTCAGGCCATAATTTGCTGACCTCTGCTCTATGTTCTACATAAGCATTTTTAACAGTTTTTATGTCCTGGACTCCTCTGAGAGTTTATTAAAGCCTTTTCATAATCTAGTTTTTAAATGCATAAATTAAAATATATCAGATTACAAAGGAAACCAATTATATTGAAATACAGTTACCAAAATATTTAAAAACAAATTGATGGATCCCAGGTTAAGAATCACTGGTTTAAATGCACCCCCTCATTTTACAAAGGAAAAAAAGCCAAAGACTTAGAAAAAATGAAGTTACTTGTATGAAACCACCTAATAAGCAAAGGAACTGGGATTCAAACCTATCTTCTGGTCCAGTCTAGGGTTCTTTCCTATATACCACACTAAGAAGAAATTTAGATATGATAACTTGTTCATCAGTAAAGTGAGAATACTCAGGTGATCCCTGTGGTGGATGAGATCAGGTAGAGCACATAGGGCTGGAAAGTTGATACTTCCTATTTACACATTACACTGAATTCTTTCTTTTTAATGAGGACCAGAAAATTTCTTGTACCCTTTCCACAAAAAGAGCTCATTTTCTGAAACTTAGACTAGCTAACACCACCCTTCTAATCAAATCTATCATCCATAATCCAACTTAGTTTCCACTTCTCACTGAGGCCTTCACTGACCACTTCAACCCATAGCAGTCTATTCTTTCTTCCTCCTAACTCTGTAACCATGTATACGACTCACTTGCCAATCCTATACTTACTTTGTGTCCCAACCCAACAGTTTGAGGAATCAAAGGTTTTCACAAAATTAATCAATCAGCAAGTATATATTAAGTGCCTACTATAGGCCAGGCACTGTGGGAATACAAAGACAGTAATGACAATCATTTCTCGCTCTTCCCACCATCCCCTCCAAGAAACCTCTCTTCTATCAGTATCACAGGCCACCTGGAAGAGGAAATTAATGAGCAGTTCAGGAA
The DNA here is from genome assembly GCA_028627135.1 of Pseudochirops cupreus. Taxonomy (NCBI): domain Eukaryota; kingdom Metazoa; phylum Chordata; class Mammalia; order Diprotodontia; family Pseudocheiridae; genus Pseudochirops; species Pseudochirops cupreus. The sequence goes on along the minus strand of CM053582.1, from coordinate 156,510,059 downwards.
ACAGATCCCAAGCCTAGCACAGAGGCTGAATATAGTTAGGGCATGAACATAAGTTTGTAGCACTAGACTTGCTACTATGAAAGGAAAAACAAGAGCAAGCAGTCAATGTTTATTGAATGATTAGCCATCTAACGTTAAGAGCAGTTCTCCTGTTCAGGCTTACCTGGAGACTGATTAACCATTTAGCAAATATATGTAGTATCTTGGATACTTTGAAGGAAAAGAAGGCGTGGTATTTCTTTTTCATGATTTTTTTTTTTTTGCTTTTTGGAGGGGGTAGGGCAGGGCAAGTATGTTTAAGTGACTTGTCCAAGGTCACACGGCTAGTACACGTTAAGTGTCTGAGGTCAAATTTGAACTCAGGTCCTCCTGACTCCAGGGCCAGTGCTCTGTTCACTGCACCACCTAGCCACCTCTTTTTTCATGATTTTTTTTTTATAAATAGTATTTTATTTTTTTCTAATTACATATAAAGATAATTTTCAACATTCACTTTATAAGATTTTGAGTTTCAAATTTTTCTCCTTCCTTCCCTCCTCCCCAAGATGGCAAACAATCATGTACAATCATGGAAACATTATTTCCACATTATTCATATTGTGAAAGAATCAGAACAAAAGAGAAAAGGCACCCAAAAAAGTGAAAAAAATATGGTTCAATCTATATTCAGACTCCATAGTTCTTCCTCTAGATGTGGATAGCATTTTCCATCAAGAGTCTTTTGGAGTTGTCTTGGATCATTGTATTACAGAGAAGAGCTAAGGCAGACACAGTTGATCATTGCACAGTGTTATTGTTATTGTGTGCAATGTTCTCCTGGTTCTGCTTATTTCATTAAGTATCCATTCATGTAAATCCAGGTTTTTCTGAAATCCACCTGCTCATCATTTCTTATAGTATTTTATTACATTCATATACTACAACTTGTTCAGCCATTCCCCAATTGATATGCATCCCCTCAATTTCCAATTCTTTGCCATCACAAAAAGAGCTGTTATGAATATATTTGTACGTGTGGGTCCTTTTCTCTTTTGTATTATCTCTTTGGGATACAGACCTAGTAGTGGTATTGGTGGATCAAAGGGTATGCACAGTTTGATTGCTCTTTGGGCACAGTTCCTAATTGTTCTCTTGAATGGTTGGATCATTTCACAACTCCATTAGCAATGTGTTAGTGTCCCAGTTTTCCCACATCTTTTCCAACATTTATCATTTTCCTTTTCTGTCATATTAGCCAGTCTGATAGGGAGGTGGGGGGTGGTTTACCTCGGAGTTGTTTTAATTTGCATTTCTCTAATAAGTAGTGATATAGAGCATTTTTTCATATGACTATAGATAACTTTAATTTCTTCATCTAAAAACTGTTCATATCCTTTGACCATTTATCAAGTAGGTAATGACTTATATTTTTATAAATTTGACTCAATTCTCTATATATTTGATAAATTAGGCCTTTATTAGAAACACTTGCTATAAAAATTGTTTTCCTTCTTTCTAATTCGGTTGTGTTGGTTTTTAATTTAATGTAATTAAAATCCGTTTTGCTTTTCATAGTGTTCTCTGTCTCTTGTTTTGGTTGGTCATATATTCTTCCCTTCTCCATTGATCTAATAGGTAACCTATTCCTTGCTCTCTTAAATTGCTTATGGTATCACTCTTTATGTCTAAATCATGTACCCATTTTGACCTTATCTTAGTATATAGCGTGAGATGTTGTTCTATGCTTGTGTAATGCTATACCATTTTCCAGTTTTTCCAGCAGTTTTTGTCAGATTACCTATTCCACTGATCTACCACTCTGTTTCTTAGCCAGTACCAAATAGTTTTGATGATTGCTGCTTTCTCCCCCTCCCTCCCCGCTTCCTTCCCTAAGATGGTAATACAGTTTTGGGGCAGCTAGGTGGCACAATGGATAGAGCACCAGTCCTGAAGTCAGGAGGACCTAAGTTCAAATCTGGCCTCAGACATTTGACAGTTACTAGTTGCATAACCCTGGGCAAGTCACTTAACCCCAGTTGCCTCACAAAAATAAATAAATAATGTGGTTTTAGATCTGTTACAGCTAAACCATCTTTCTTTGCTTTTTTTTTTCATTAATTCCCTTGATATCCTTGACCTTTTGTTTCTCTAGATGAAATTTGCTTATTTTTCTAGCTCTATAAAATAATTTTTGGTAGTTTGATTGGTATGACACTGAATAAGTTAATTAATTTAGGTAGAATTGTCCTTTTTATCATATTAGCTCAGGTTACCCATGAGCAATTGATATTTTTCCAATTGTTTAGATCTGACTTTGTTTATGTGAGAAGCATTTTGTAATTGTGTTCATATAGTTTCTGGGTTTGTAGATTCACAAATATTTTATGGTGCCTACAGTTATTTTAAATGGAATTTCTCTATTTCTTGCTGCTGGACTTTGTTGGTAATATATAGAAATGCTGATTATTTATGTGGGGTTTATTTTATATCCTGTGACTTTGCTAAAGTTGTTAATTATTTCTTTTTTTATTGATTTGTTTATTTACTTTTAGTTTACAAGATTCAGTTCCACAATCTCTTGAGTTTCAAATTTTCCCCCCTCCCCCCATGGAAACTTGCAGTCAAGTATAGGACCTACAAATACTTTCACATTGGACATTAGTCTGGTTGTAAAGAAGGGTTGTAACCAATGGAGTGAACAATGCAGCTTTCCTACTGCAGCAGGGTGACCTGGCCTAATCATTCCTGTTGGCTCCAAGCTGGGTTCCAAGGCTAACAATTTGCTTGCTGCGCTGAGACTGTAGATCTCACAGCTGGCCTGCGGAGCCTGGACCATGGGGCCTTCATTGCTGATCTGTGCTGTGGCTCAGAGCCCCTCGCTGGCTTACCTGCACACCATCTGCACTAGGCTGTCCTCCCCTTTTACACAAGTGAGATACCCTTCCTGAAGTCCTTCTAAGTTACCTTGGGCTAGAAAATTGTTTCACTCTGTCTTTTTGTGAAGTCTTTTGCTCAAGAATTCTCTTAGAGGTTTGATTTAACGTTTTTTCTGAGGGAAACTGAGGAGCTCCCAGGCAGCTTCCCAGCTTCTCCCTGCCATCTTTGCAGGCATGGTATTTCTACCATAATATAATGCATTAACCATTTAACATTAAATATACAAAAAAAAGTTAGAATAAGGCCTTGCAGTACTTTTGAATACATCCTGCCATTTGAGTCTGGTAGCAGAAATCCTGCAAAATGAGCAAGAAAAATGAGAATCGCCCCTTTTTTGCACAGCAAAGTGTGTGTGTGAAGAAGTGCCGTATGAAATAGGGCTAGGGAGAGAGCCTGTACCCAGATCACAGGAAGCCTTCATCCTAGCGTCAGTCATACCTTTGTTGTTGTTGTCCCATAAGCAGCAGGGACCCCTTGAGCAGGACACTGATGCAGCCTGGAGCCCAGGGAGAGTGTTCTGATAGGACTTGGCTGCACACGCAGCACCTTCCGTTGCTTAGACCAGACCTGCCATTCCAGTGGTAGGAAGCCCTGGACAAGGAGTTTCCCAGGTCAGACAGGCACGGCTCTGTGACCTGATAGGCTGAGGCCAAGCTCGTGGGCAGTGAGAAGGGAAGGGACTTATCAGGCACACGCAGTTGGGATGTATCAATCAGCAAGAATTATTTGACACCTGCTGTGTGCTGGGCATTGTGCTGAGCAGTAAGAATAAAACAAAAGGCAAAAAGCAGTCCCTGCCCTCAAGGAGCCCACAATCTAATGTGGGAGACAACATGTGAACGACTATGTACAAATAAAATATGGACAGGCCAAATTACAGGTAATCCTAGCAGAAATGTGCTTGCCTTCAGGGGGATCTACACAGGCTTCTTTGCACAAGATGGGATTTTAGCTGGAACTCAAGGGAATCCAGGGCAGCCAGGAAGTAGAGATGAGGAGGGAGAGAATACCAGACTGGAGAAAACGCTCAGAATTAGCCAAGCATGGTGGCACACATCTGTAACCTTTGCTACTGGGGACCTGAGGCTGGCAGATCTCAAGCCGCAGGGCTTGAGCTCATCTGGGCATCACGCTGAAATCAGGATCAGTGTACCAAGGTTGGAAACAGAGCAGGGCCAAGCTCCTGTGCATGTGAAACTGGGCCCAAGAATGACCCCAGGATGTCCAACCTAGGTGAGGTAGGGAGACTTAGACAGAGAAAGAATGAGGGGGTGGGGGGGGGGAAGGAAGGAATGGAGAAAATAAATGCATGGAGTTACAAGATGGAGCTCAGTATCACTGGGTTACTGATGGGAGTAAGTAGTGAAAAACTGGACAGGCAGGGGTAGGCAGATCTGGCTATGAAGGCTTTAGAAGCCAGAGAGTTT
>CM053582.1:156479575-156505216 GCA_028627135.1 Pseudochirops cupreus | reverse complement strand
AGAGAGAGAGACAGAGAGAGAGACAGAGAGAGAGAGAAAGAGAGAGAGACAGAGAGACAGAGAGAGAGAGAGAGACAGAGAAGGGGGAGGGAGAGAAAGAGAGAGAGAGAGAGACAGAGGGAGGGAGAGAGAAGAGAGAAAGGGAGACACAGAAGGAGGGGGGAAGGAGAGACAGAGAGGGGGGAAGGGAGAAAGAGAGAAAGACAAACTGACAGACAGAGATGCTCAGTCACAGAGCCAGTATGTGTCTAAGGAAGGAATTGAATCCTGTCTCTGAGGCCAAGTCTCTATTCACTTTGCTATGCTACCTCTTAGATGTAAATATATGTAGAATAAATACATAGCATATGCTCTGAGTACTCTTCCAACTCACACCAGCACTAGAAGGTTGGATCCCCAGAGCTTGGTTACATCTTGTCAGGGCACTGGGTTAACCCCTGAATGATTGGGGAGAGTGTTTTTAATGCTTATAACTCATGAGCCCCCACCAGTGTGTTCCCCTCCCTCCATGATTATCAGTTGATGTCTGTCAGTCAGAACTAATTAGTTCTTAGAAAGTGATATTTTAATAAGATGCAATAAGAACATTTGGCAAAAACACTCCTCTAAAAGTTTGTGACACACTCTCTCACTAGTAGGAGTCCAGGGAAAAGCTGCCTCAAGTTTAGAGTACGTGTAGTAAAGGAGGTGACTCACAACTCCTGGAAATCCTTTTGCTGAAGTTTTCAAAGTGTTCCCCTTAGGTTGCTTTCTGCTGAGCTCCTTTTAGAGTATGAAAGCTGCCTTTCCTCAATATGTTTGTGGTTCCTTTGCTCTTGATGCAGACATTGCCACCAATGTGTTCCCAGGCTGCCAATGAGAAATCCAAATCCTTCAGCCCTCTGCAATTCACAAGGTCACCCTCTGGTCAAGGGTGGGTAGGAGGAAGAAATCTGAGACTGAGACCAAAGCTGAGGCTGTTCTCCTCCCTCCCACCCAAAACAATTCCTTCTCAGAGGCTATCTGAAGCCCCACTAAGTGGCTCATTCTTTAAAAAAAAAAATTATATAATCTCTCTCTCTCTCACACTCTTTCTCTCTCTCTTTCTCTCACTCTCTCTCTCTCTCTCTCTCTCTCTCTCTCTCTCACACACACACACACACACACACACACACACACACACACACAGAGTCCCTCCATTTTCTCCATATCATGGAAATCTGGCTCCTCACAGAAGAAAGCCATGGCCACCCTTTCCAAGTACTGAATATGTCTTCTCTCATGCCTCTCAACACACTGGGCTAGAAGGAGGAGGCTGCTCACTGCCACTTCCAGAACTTCCCTTTGTCTCCCTCCATAATTTAGACCTCCTTTTCCTTTGAGGTTTGCTCCAACCATTTATATTTCCCTGACCAGGTCCTGGTTGCTATTACCCACTGGCTCCCAAGCAGTTCTCTTTCTCAAGGAGTTCAGGACCTAGCTCAGTCTTCTCACCCACCACATCCCAGTCCTCATTCCTGTAGACCTCGGTACATCTCTGTTCCCTCAGCCCGTCTTGGCCCCACACTTTATCAACGTCCTCAGCTACCATAATTGGTATCTCCACTGCACCTCAGCTACACATAAAGACCCTGATGCCACTTGTCCAACCTTCTTGATCCAGAACCCTGAAATTTCTCAGGCTGTATCTTTCTGTCTCTTTCCTGTGACTCACCCTTCCTCTTTGTCTTCACAGTGACTTCCAGTCACTCCACTCCTCACTGATTTCCCAGTCTATCTTGCTGACTGACTTCATTTTAAAATCTTGACTCTACCTTCCACTCTTTCAACCTTATAATGTCCTCTAAACTCTAATCCCTTGTCCCTTTGGCCTACTGCCACTCACCTCAACATGCCTCAATCCTAATTCCAAGCCTGAGTTACTCCCACCATCTTCCTCAGATGCTGCTGTGACCACTATAAATTCATGTTCTTTAATTCCAAATGAGCCCTTCCTGTTGTACAGCAATTTTTTTTCTTCTTTGATTGACATTCTACTATATTCCCCACTGTTTGGATTTCCCAAACTTTCTTTTAACTTCTCAAACCGTCTACACCAGCAGTTCTCAACCTGTGGGTCACAACCCCTTTGGGGGTTGAATGACCCTTTCACAGGTGTCACCTAACACCATTGGAAAACACATATTTCCAATGGTCTTAGGAACTGAGACACTGATCCTCTATCCGTCTCCAGGCAGGTCCACCCACATGCAGATACCCCCACATACAAGTATTAAAGGATCACAGCATTAGAAAGGTTAAGAACCACTAGTCTACACTTTCCTTTCTTTCCTTTAGTTTCTGAGCTGTCTTTCAAATAGATAAGTGTGGCAGGACAAGGGTTTCCTGTTTGCCCACAACAGGGTTCAGTTTTCACTAAAAAATAATAAAACCGTCTTTTGGATGTGATTGACCCCTGTCTCCCTTGACACAGCTTCCCAGTCATCTAAGGGCATAGAAAGTCCAACCCTCATAGAGACAAGACTTCTCTGACTGGATGGATATCTGAAGACTTGACCAGGAGCAATGCCAGGGGGAGATCTCAATAGAGGGTAAGTGCCACTGTATCCTTGGTGTATATTCCTGCTGTTTTGGGGGCAAAGTAAAACTCCTTTCCATTTTTTTAAACCATTCAGAGACTCATTTAATTCCTAAATCCAACTTATTTCACTCCCAAATTCAACCTGAACTAACAGGGTACTAGCATTTGATAGAAGTAAGACATAAGTGGGATATGGAGGAGTTTTTTCTAAATACCTATAGAGCTACAGAGTGTGACACCAGCAACCTAATGAAAATAGTCAATATAGGGGATTAGGGGGGAAGAAGCAATAGAATACATCAAGTTGATATGAAAATCAGCTTTAAAGGGACTAGACAAGATGATCTTTAAATTCCCTTTCATCTCACCAAGTTCTATGAGTTTTCAATACTCAGTGTTTACCAAAAGTTAGAAGATGTAATCCAGAAGAATATGTAGTAGTTCTTTGGACTGCACAATACCAAGATCAGTTTGATAAAAATGATGGGGAAATTCTGAAGCTGCTAAATGAAAAATGAGAACTCCACAGGATAATAGTTCATCTGTCTCTAGGAAGGCAGCATTTAACTTCATTAAGAGTGAGGTACAGAGAGGATTCTCAGAAGATGGCAGAGTAGATAAAAAAATTCCAAGCTTTCAAGATTTTCCCCCACAAAAAAAAAAGATGAAATAGCACCACAGGGGGAATATTGAGTAGTGAAAATAAATAAGAGTAGGGGAAGAACAGTGTTCCTCTTGGAACAATTGGAGAAGATCTGAAGAAAAATTCTAGGATGAAGTTTGGTGCCTGTGAAGAGTAAACATTTACAGGCTAGGTCCTAGGCCCAATTAAACAACAAGTGGAAAGCCCTGTGGTTGGGAGGTTGCCTCACCCTCAGCTACAGGAACTTTTACTCCCAGGACAGTGAGGGGACTTGCCTGAACCATTTAAGATTGAGGGAACCTCTGCTGACAAGATATGTCAGACCCAGCTGTGCTGTGGAGATATCACTGGGGAAGGAAAGGAACCAGCACACACCTGATGAGTGCAGAAGCAACAGAGCAGGGATGCTTCTGGCTATGGGCACTTACAAGAGACTGGAGTCTTTGTTCCAGTTCTAACTCAGAAGAGAGAACTGAAGGAGAATCTGAAGCCAGAGGCACCCCATACCCCCATGCCCCAGGTCTAGAGGTGAATATAATAACCAAGCAACTACAAATTTAAAAAAAAATGCACAGGCAAAGGAGAAAAAATTCGGCCATAGAGAGTTATTATGGGAACAGAGAAGACTAAGATTTGTCTTTAGAGGAGGATACTGAATCAAAGAAACCCTCTTCTACCCCAAAGAGTAATGTCAAATGATCATCTGCTCAAAAAGAATTTATAAAACTTAAAAAAGACTTTAAAAATCAAATGAGAGAAACTGAGGAAAAACTAAAAAAAAAAACAATCCAAGAAAAACAAGAAGATTATGAAAAGGAAGCCAATCAATTAGGAAGGGAAAACCAGACTCTTAAGGAAGAAAACAACTCCTTGAAAATCAGAATTGGGCAAGGGGAAGCCAGCAAAGTTGTAAGAGATCAAGAAACAATAAAACAAAAGAAAGAATGAAAAAATAGAAAAGAGTGTGAAACATCTCATAAGAAAAACAACTGATCTAGAGAACAGATCAAAAAGAGAAAACAAGAATAATCAGACTACCTGAAAGCTATGATCAAAAAAGAATCTTGATACAATAACTCACGAAATAATTAAAGAAAATTGTCCTGAAGCATTAGAACAAGAGGGGAAAGTAGAAATAGAAAAAAATCTACCAATTACCCTCTGAAAGAAATCCTATGAGGAAAACCCATAGGAATATTATAGTCAAATTCTGAAACCCCTAGCTCAAGGACAAAATACTATGAGAGACAAGAAAAAACCAATTTAAATATGGTGTTGCCACAATTAGAATCACACAAGACTTAGCAGTGGTGACCCTAAAAGATTGAAGATCTTGGAACACTACGTATCAAAGAGCAAAAGAACTGGGTTCTAGCCAAAAATGTCACACACAGCAAAGCTAAGCATAATCCTGAATGAAAAAAATATGAATATTTAATGAACTGTTAGACTTTCAGGAATATGTTAAAAAAAAACCTGAATATAAGAGAAGATCTAACATACAAGAACCAAGAAAAACATAAGGTACATACCAAAGACTAATTACAAGGGACTCCATAAGGACAGACTGTTTACCTTCTATGTATATAAAATGTAAAATGTATGGCTAAGATTGTCCTTAGTCATTGTGTGGTTCCTAAGGAAGACTGGGATAGACCTGAGTACAATATGACTTTAAAAAATAAAACCATCTAGGAACAGCTAAGAAGAGTAATTATTTTATACAAATGAGGTATGAGAGGAAGAACCAATACAGAGGAATTAGATAGGGGAGAAGGGCTGGTAGTACTGAAAACATACTTTCATAAGGAACGGGTTCAAGAGGAAAAAATACATATATATCTAGAAGAGTATAAAAATATCCTAAATTCAGAAAGAAATAAAATGCTAAGGGGATAGGGGGGTGGAAGAGGAGAAGGGAGGGATCTCTAGAGGTGAGGGTGAGGGAGTGGGTCAAAGGGGGATATAGAAGAGTGTTTAGATTAAAGGAATGGGAGGATAAGGGAGGGATCATTGGAGGAGGGTTAGGTTAAGTAATAGGAGAACAAGGTAGTGGGTAGAAGTAAAGTAGAGGAGTTAGGAGGGATAGGAAATAAGAGATATTCAGAAACATAAAAAAACAAATATCAAAGGTAGAATTTGTTAGAGAAGGTATATGTATGTGTATGTATGTGTATGTATGCATGTGTATATAAATATATGTATACCTATATCTCTCTCTCTATAAATGTATCTGTGCTTAATTGTAGACTGGGGAGGGGGGAAGAACAAAGTAAAAAGTGCACAGCAGAGAACAAAAGAAAACTTACAAGGAAGCAACTCAACTATTTGGTGCTGAGAGAGCCACATTGATTAGTGATCAGGACATGATCCTGGAGAGATGGGCTGAACATTTGCATAAGTGTTCTCAATCAATCAATGCTGAAGTCACTGACTGTTATACCTCAGGTTGAAGTCAATCCTTCTAGCCAAACTTCCAAGTGAAGAAGAGGTTTTGAATGCCACTAGGCCAGCGGTTCTCAACCTTCCTAATGCCTCGACCCTTTAATACTCAAATGTGGGCGTATCTGCATGTGGGCGGACCCACCTGGAGATGGATAGATAAGGCAAGTACTCACATGGAGCTCAGAAGAAACCATGCAAGGACATTCTCAAGGTTTCTTTGAAGAACTTTGGAATCAATTATGAGACATGGAAGACACTGGCACAGGACTGCCCATCACAGCATGTCCTTATGAGAGAAGGTGCTCTATGAGTAAAGAAGAATTGCATTAGCTCAAAAGAAATGTGAGATATGCAAATTTAGAGTGATCTCTATGCCAAATGTTCTTGTGGACTGTTCATGCCCAGTCTATGGTAGAGCCTTCTGATCTCATGTTGGGCTTATCAGCCAGTTGGAAACACTGTACCTTGACCTGGACATAGCGATGCCATTTTGGTGCTCTTTGAGAATGAAGGACAACAACCCACCTCAAAGCGGTCTCCTTAACTGTGCTGTTCTCCAGCTCACATAGCTCTGTCTTTTCCACAAGAACACTTCAAGCAAACTTTTTCAAATTCTTTACTGTAGTATGTAACATTCCCTTGATCATAGTTTAATAACCTTGTCAAAAAGAAACGAGGTTTTCTGAAGCCATGGTGACTCTGCATGGACTTGACCATGAATTGTGGAATAAGCAAAAGTAGTAGATATTGATCTTTTCACGTGCAGTTTTTGAATGCCTGCTATGTAAAAGTGTTCTTAAGAGAAATGGGCAACATTGGAGGAGGGGTAATTTTGGGGAGAGAAATAATGAATTCTTTCTTTTGGACATGCTGAGATTGAGGCACTAGTAATACAATGAGAGGTGTACTGGAGAACAGGTCTGGAAGGAGAGCATTGGGAGACATCAGCATGATAATAATCAATAATCAGGGGCGGCTAGGTGGCACAGTGAACAGAGCACCGACCCTGGAGTCAGGAGGACCTGAGTTCAAATTCCACCTCTGACACTTAATACTAATACTAGTGTGTGACCTTGGGCAAGTCACTTAACCCCAATTGTCCCACCTTCTCCCTTCCAAAAAGCAAATAAATAAATAAATAAATATTTAAAAATAAATAATCAATGAATTCAACTTGTTCCATAAAAGACGCATTTTGGGCAGAAGGCCACTAACCCAACTGGACTCTGTCCGGGACACTGTACTTACAGCAAAGTCACTTGTAACTCTAGAGGACAGGCACTGCCCTAAGCACTGGGGATACAAAAAGAGGCAAAAGCCGGCCCCTCCCTTCAAGGAGCTTACAATCTAATGGGGAAGACAACATGCAAACAAATATATACAAAGCAAGCTACATGTAAGACAAATACGCTATAGTGAAAAGAGGGAAAACCCTGGACTTGAGGGGTTGGGAGAGGCTTCCCGTAGCAGAAGAGATTTTAATTGGGACTTAAAGGGAGCCAGGGAGGTCAGTAGGCAGGGTGGAGGAGGGAGAGTCTTCCAGGCATGGGGGACAGTCAGAGAAAATTCCCAGAGCTTAGAATCTTATTTGAGCGTCTTATTTGAGGAAGAGCCAGGAGGTCACCATTGCTGGATTGAAGAGTATGTGTTGGGAGATATGGAAAGGCAGGAGGGGCCTAGGTTATGAAGGACTTTGAATGCCAGATGGAGGATTTTGTATTTGCTCCTAGAGGCGATTGGAGGTGACAACTGAATCCATAGAAGCAGATGAGATCACCAAGAGGCAGAGTACACAGAGAGGGGAGAAGAGAGAAGGACATGACTGGGGGACACTGGTACTTACTCAAGGGATAGGAGGAAAAAAGAGGAGAGCCTAGGGAGCAAAACAGAGGAAGAGAAGTTAGTGCCACAGGAGGAAAATCAGGAGATTGGAAAGCATATGGTGAGCAACACACTATGGGGGTATGTGAGTGTATATAAGGAAAAAGTCTCTTTTCTCTACGAGATCGTAATGTCTTGTCTCCCTAAGTGGTTCATTCAGTAAATATTTGGATCTAGGACTGAAAGGAACCTTAGAAGTTATTGAGTTTACCTGCTTCCTTTTATAGAGGCCAAGTCATGGAAAGTTACTTGATCATATTCATAATGAGTCAATAGCAGATCTGGGACTCAAACTAGATTTTTTGAATCACAATTACTCTTTGTTGCCTTTCTTTTGTTAGCTGAGTGAATTGAATGCGTTCCATAAAAGAGGCATTTTGGGCAGAAGGCCACTAACCCAGCTGGGCTCTGTCCAGGACACTGTACTTACAGCAAAGTCACTTGTAACTCTAGAGGACAGGCTGTTTAGTCTTAGCCCCGTCTCAGATTCACTCAGTTCAGGCAGTGGGTCAGTCAGTAGGCAGGTATTAAGCCCCTATTACAAGCCAGGCACTGTGTTAAGCAATGAGGATACAAAAAAGACAAAAGAAAGTCCTTACCCTCTGGGAGCTCACGATCTAATGGGGGAGACAGTGCTTAAACAACTATGTGCAAACAAGCTAGTCACAGGATGAACTTGCAATAATCAACAGAAAGAAGGAGCTAGAACTCAGTACTGGAAGGTATTGAGAAAAGCTTCCTGTAGAAAGGTAGGATTTTGTCTGGGATGTAAAGAAAGTCAGGAAGTGTTTGTTGAGAGGGTGGGAGAGCGGGGGAAGCATGGGGAATTTTAGGAAGCATGAAAAAGTCTGGAAGAGCCGCTGTTGTGAGTGGGAAAGTGAGTTAATTAGGGAAGTGTAGAAAGATTGCCTAGCAGCACTAAGGGTCCATTTGAGGTCATGTAACATAAGTTTGTAGCTTCCCAGCCAGAATGGTTGTGAGGCTTTCTTCACCTATACTCAAGCAGCATGTGTGAAGGAACAAAGGCAGTGGATGGTGAGAATGATCCAAGGCCGATGCTTATGGTGAGAGTGATCCAAGGCTGATGCTTGGTGGAGCGCAGAGAACAATAGAATAAGGGGACCAGGGACTCAAGAGGAGACAGTGAAGAGCTGAATTGGTTCACCAAAGGGTCAAGATGGGGAAAGGAAGTAAGTGTGACCAGTATAGGGGTGATGGCCTGGGAGAGACCTGAGGGGTTGAGGGATTAAGGCATCCACACAGTGGATGAAGAGCAAGGCTTAGTATAGGAAGGCAGAAGGACAGGTGAAAAGCCAACAGATAATGACTGGAGAGGGGAATTTCAGAGTTCATGAACAAGGAGGTGGTGGATTTGTGAGTGATGGCAAGATCTTTGTGTATGGCTAAGGTAGAGTGGAAGATAAAGCCGTGGGAAGTGACTAGGTTTAAGGTTATGGAGTGTTTGAGGGAGAGTCAATATGTATGTTGAAGTCCTCTTGCATGAGGAGCTTGGGGAGGAGAGAAACAGGATCCCAGATTCACTGAGGAAGGAAGGGAGGGTGATCTGGAGCTCTGTAGACAGCAGCTCCCAGGATTTTCATTGGGTGGTAGACATGGATTGCATGGATCTCAGAGGAAGAGAGTGATGGTTATAAGAGAACCTGGAAGTGACTATACACACATATGGAAGGTATGAAACATGTGGCATGTAACATGTATGCAGTGAATATACATGTGTAATGAAAGGCATGTTATGTAGCATGCTAGATGGCCTGGTGCACAATATGATACATGACACACATAGCAGATGAATGATATAAAATGAGTGACAAACCACACATGTACATTATATGATGTCTTATATCATACATCACATCGTATCATGTATCAGTTCTGATGTTCTCATTGGATCCATTGGATTGAAATCACACCCTCTGACTTCAGACTCAGTCCTCCTTCCCCTGTGGATATGTGCTGGCTCTATGGTTTTAGACAAGTCAAAACCTCAGCATTCTTGTCAGCCAGAGAAGACTCAGTCGGCAAACACACATTAAATGCCAACTGTGTTTCAAGCACTGTACTAAAGACCTGGGACTACAAAGACAGTTAAAATATTTTCCTTCTTAGGCAGTGGTTCTCAACTTTCCTAATGCAGCAACCCTTTAATACGCCTATGTGGGCGTATCTGCATGTGGGTGGACTCGCCTGGAGACGGATAGAGGAGCGGTGTCTCGGTTCCTAAGACCATCGGAAATATGTGTTTTCCGATGGTCTTAGGCGACCCCTGTGACCTCTGTGAAAGGGTTGTTTGACCCCAAGGGGTCGCGACCCATAGGTTGAGAACTACTGTTCTCAGGAATCCCATTTTAAGGGGGCAGTTAGGTGGTATAGTGAATAGAGCACCGGCCCTGGAGTCAGGAGAACCTGAGTTCAAATCTGCCCTCAGACACTTAATACTTACTAGCCGTGTGACCTTGGGCAAGTCACTTAACCCCAATTGCCCTGCCCTCCCCCCTCCAAAAAAAAACCAAAAGGATCCCATTTTGAAAGAACTCAGAAGAAAGCAATGCCTTAACCCAGAGGAATTAATTTCTATTGGTAGATTCAGTTATTGTGGTAATTGAGAAGGAAGATGGTTTGAGGTAAGAGATTTCCTGGTACGTTTCAAATCATAACCTTTAGGCAAACTTATACTTCACATACAGATAAGACCAGTCGACATTATCCTGAGTGATGGTATGCTATCATTTTCTTTTTCAGAAGGGGGAAGACAAGGCAATCAGGGTTAAGTGACTTGCCCAGAGTCACACAGGTAGTAAGTGTATCAAGTGTCTGAGGTCAAATTTGAACTCAGGTCCTCCTGACTCCAGGGCTGGTGCTCCATTCACTACACCACCTAGCTGCTCCTATCATTTTTTTCCCCAAAATATTATGGTTTGTTCTACTAAGAGCTTAGTAAATTTTCAAATAGTTAAATCTCTACAACATCCCCCATTTCTCCCTAAGTTAAGAGGAGGTGAAATTATAAGGCTTTTAAAAAGAGTTTCCTGTAGCTCAGTTCTCCCATCTCCTTCCCCACCTTAGAGAAAACTTTCTTCTCTTCTGGATCTACAGTGGCAACAATGAAGACAAGAAAACAGAAACCCATCCCCTCGACCCAGACTCTAAGTGATATACTTAAGCTCCAGAATCTTTCCTGGGACAGTTCATTCATTCGAACAACATGGTAATGTAGGCTGTTTGCCTTGTTGGGGCCCGCACTAGCCAACAAGGTAATGGGAGATCAGGACTGAACAAAGGAGGGTGGGTGTGGAACTCACTGTGCCTGTGCGTAGGGAATGATTTTTTTTTTCACTTGAAGGAGGAAATGTCCTCATTAGGTTTAATCTTCCTTCTTATCGAAGGGGACGCCAGAGTCAAGGGGTAGACACTTAACATAACATATTTATGGAACAGAAAATTTTTACCAGGTGGCCAGATGCCAAGGGAAGATGAGATTTATGGGGAAAAGGGGATTGGAGGTAGGAGAGGGGAGTGAAAATAGGAATTCTAAGTGTAGAGGAAAGGGGACTGAATTGTGATTCTAGACACCTGGGTTCCAGTCCAGGTAATGTTTGAGTCACAGTGTGATCTTAGGCAAGTACTTCCTTTCCTCTGGGTCTCAGTTTTCCCCTCAGTAAAAGGGAGGGCGACACTCTTGAATCTTCACTCTGACATAATGACTACCCTCCTGGGCTGCTTTGAGCTCACATGAGAGAACAGGCATGAAAAATGACTTGACAAATTGAAAAGCCTGAGAGACTGTGAGGTCACAGAGCCAATGAAGAACAGGCCTTCTACTATGTCCTCTCTGTTATCATGATGGCAGTTGAGGCAACTCTGGGGTTTTGAAGGCTGTGTTAGCAGGACAGATGCTTTGGTGGGTCCACCAAAGCCAGAAGGCCTTGGTGATGGAGTATGTGTCTGGAACTAGCTCAGTAAGGTGTTGCAGGAAAGGGAGGCAGAGGAAAGATTCACAAATTGAATAAGGAGTCAGTACTAACATAGCAAAGGCTGTCCCCGATACATAGCAGGAGGGTGTTGTTATGTGGCTTGAGGAGAGACGGAAGTGACACCTCTAGTCTTTCCCCCCCTGCCCTTCTCCAAGGAAAACCCTTAATTCCTGCCAGGAGGGGAAGCAGGCCAGAAGCTTGAACACTCACAGAGAAGGGCTAAAATTATATCTATTTGCTCCCTTAAATATTACTAATCCATGGGATGTTTTTCAGGTTCGAGCTAAATTTCTGATTGCCGTTTCTTAATGGGGAGAGGAGGATCCAAGCTTTACATCCAAGCCTTGACCCTTTTTCCACCAAATACCAACTCTACAATGAACACAATGCATATGTAGCAGGTAGCAAGGAAATCCATTTATCTAAATTGATAGCAAAACAGAAATCAGATTAAGTATTCATAGGAAAACATACACTAGACAACACAGAGTGAAGGAGTTCTCCCCACTGAGAGAACAGTAACTGAGCTCAACAAAAGATCTCACCCCAGGGAAGCTCCCTGAAGTTTCTAGTGTAGCAAGCTGGGCACAGGGCATGATGGAAATCGCCAGTCTCTCACTTTTTAGCTTCTTCCCAGAGTGTTTTCCTTCAGCAAGCTGAAGTGGAGTTGGCACCATCCATCTTCTCTCTTGAAACTGAATGCCAGAAGCGCCCAAGGCCTGGAGAGACTTGAAGAGACTGAAGATTCTCTTCTCTCCTGATCACTCTGTTCCATCCCTCATATGGGGGCAGGGCCTTGATCTCCTCCACCAGTGAGGAGAAAATCCCATATCGATTGGTTTGGGACTTGGATTACACTTAATATTGTGGAATCATTATGTACAATTCAATGTAATTCAGTGTAATTCAATACAAGTCAGCATAATTCAGTATAAAGTATAATGGAGTGCTAAGTTCTTTTAAGTACTGCAAAAATTCAGAGCAGGGGGAGAAATGAGTGACAGAGCGGCTATCCAAGCTAATGAAAAGGACGTTGAACATAGCAGACCCAAGCTTGAGTCCCCACTCTGACACCTGCTTTGTGGTCACTACTAACCATTCTCTCTGAGCCCCATTCTCCGTATTTGTAAAAGGGGGACAATACCACATCCTCTTTCTGCTTCCTAGAGCTAACTGGGGTATGTATTTTGTAAACCTTGAAGTCAACAAGTCAACAAGCTCTTATTTGTGCCAGCCCTGTGCTAAGCTTAGGGGGCACAAGAAAAGAGAACACAATCCCAACCCCCAAAAGCTCGGTATTTAATGGGGGAACCCACATGCAAACAGCTTCTGTACAAACAAGATATAGACAGGAGAACTTGAAAGTGAACTCAGAGGGAAGGCACTGGCATTAAGAGGATGGGGGTCTAAGAGAGATATGTGAGTTATTACTCAGTCCTGGAGGACACGGGACTTGGTCTTGGAGGAGGCAGACATCAGGAGCAAGGACATACAAAGGTGAGGGTAGGCAAAGGTGCAGAAGTGACTGCTTCAGGGGGGCATTGAAGGACCTGAGCTGTCCTGACCAGAGTGGAGGGTGCCCCCTGGAGAGGAGGGGAAGGGAAAGTTGAGTAGCAGCCATCATAATCCACTCAGCACTGCAAAGAAATTTCCTCAGCAGGAATTCTTTTCTTTCCCCTTTACAGAACAGGACATGGGCTGAGAAAGAAATGATTTGCCTTTGGTCTGTATCAAGATTATAATCACAGCCCCTTGCATCAATCATCTCAAGTTTGAAAAGTGCCTTCACACTAAAACAAACCAATGAAAACAGAAGAAATAAGCAGGGTCAGGAAAGTAATATAGGAGATGACTGTGACCATGGAAATGGAACCTGTGAAACAGATAATGACCAAGATTGGCCCCAAAGAAATAGGAGAAGGCGGTTCCTTCCTTTCACTGCAGAGGAGCACCATGAGTACAGAGCACTACAGATACCACTGGACTCACTTCGTGGGTTGGTAAACTTTGCAAAACTGTTTCTGCCTCTGCCTCTCTTGGTCATAAGGGATGGACAAAGGGATATAATGGGAAATGTAGGTGATGCTATAACAAAAGATGTTGAGACTTTTTTTTTAAAAAGTGCTTTCCCATCTGGAATCTCATTCAATTCTGCTGACCATTCGTGTGAGGAGGAGAGCACCTCTTTTATTAAGCCCATTTCACGTAGAAGGAAACTGAGGCCTGGTGAGTGGTGTGCCTTGCTCGAGGTCACAGTGGTGAGTCAGCGGTAGAGCCATGACTACAATCCAGGTGTCTTGCTGCTCCATCCAGAGCTTTTTCCAGAAATGTGGTTGCTTCACGGGCCAGAGGGGTAGACGTTTCCAGACTTCTGTTGCTTAAGAAAACAAGAGGAAAAGAGCGCAATAGAAGAGTAGTGTTTTCCAGACGTAGTTCACCTGTCTGTGGCTAGAATAACTCATACTCCCACTCAAGGAGAGGATTAGAAGTCTGGTAACAAAACTGTTTGTGGAGTGTGAACACTGACGGTCAGTTTGTGGCCTTGCCAGCAGCCCAGGTGAGGAGATGGTAGTGGAAGCTGGCGCTGATGTCAGTCTAAAGACTAATAGCTGTTTTGAAATGTGAGGCCAAGGAGTAAATCCATCCTATGATGTAAGAGAACTGAAAGGGGCTTCAGGACAAAGTCAGAGCTGGGAGGTGCCTTAGAGCAGAGTACATCAGAGCAAGGAGGAACCTGAGAACAGAGAATGTCAGAGTTGGGAGGGAGCTTAGAATGGAGAATGTCACAGAGCTGGGAGGGACCTGGACAGACAATGTCAGACCTGCAAGAGACTTAAGAATATAGAATGTCAGAGTTGAGAGGGACCTTTGCACTCAACATTGGAACTAGAAGCTTGAAGGGACCTTAGAACATAGACTGGAAGGAACTTTAGAACACAGAATGTAATAGTTGAGAAGGGGGATCAGAACAAAGAACACAGAATATCAGAACTGACAGGGACCTTAGAACACAGAATGTTGGAAGTGAAAGGAATTTTAGAGCATAGAGTGTCAGAGCTGGGATGGGGCTCAAAACATGTTACATAGAATTTTAAAGCTGGAAGGGACCTTAGAATATAATTCATGGAATGTCAAAGCTAAAAGGGACCTTAGAACATAGAATGTTAGAGATGGTAGAGTTCTTAGAACACAGAATCTTAGTAGTTGAAGAGTTCTTAGGGACCATATAAATCTAACTCTCTCATTTTTTAGAGGACGAATCTTAGTAGAGATTTATTGAGAGTAAAGGTTTTGATCAAGGGTACTCTGAGGACTTTATGTAACAACTTCAATGCTTTTTAATGTAACTTTTATTTATTTTACCTTTTTTCAGTTAATAAGTATGTATTTTCTTTCTCTCCCATTGGGGAAAAAAAAAAGAAAAACAGAACCCTTGTAACAAATAGACCTAGACAAGAAAAATAATCCCTTTTGCCATGTTGAAAAATATATGTCTCATTCTGCATCTTGAATCTATCACTTGGTCAGGAGCTAAATAGTATGCTTCATATTCAGTCCTCTGGAATGGTGGTTGGTCATTGTATCGATCAGAAGTCTTAGGTCCTTCAAAATTGTTTGTTACAATGTTACTGTATATGTTGTTCTCCTGGTTCTGTTCACTTCACTCTTCACTGGTTCATATATGTCTCTGGTTTCTCTGAATCTGTTTTTTTCTTCATTCCTTTTTATGGTGTAATTGTATTTTATTGCATACATATACCATGGTTTAATTCAGCCATTTTCCAAGTGATGAGCGTCCCTTTAGTTTATAGTTCCTTGCCACTATAAAAGAGTTGCTATAAATATTTTTGTGCATATGGTCCTTTTCCTATTTCTTTGATCTTTTGGGGGGCATAGGCCTAAGAAGTGGTATCACTGGGTTAAATGGTATGTATAGTTAGTTTGCTTTTGGAGTGTGGTTCCAAAATTCTTACTAGAATTGTTAAAACAATTGACGTATCCATGAAGAATACAATAATGTGTCTGTTTTCCTCAGGTCCTTCGACAGGGTTCATCTTTGCCAATCTGATAGATGTGAGGTCAAATTCCAGAACTGCTTTAATTTCTCTAATTATTAATAATTTTGAACATTTTTTTTCATGTGGTTGTTGATCACTTGGATTTCTTCCTTTAAAGACTCCCTATTTATATACTTTAATCATTTATCAGCTGGGAAATAGCTCTTAGTTTTATAAATTTGAATCAATTCCTTTCATATTGTAGAAATGTGTCCTTTATCAGAAAGACTTTCTGCAAAGATTTTCCTCCTTAGCTAATGGTTTCGTTTCTCTTATTTGCTGCATTGGTTTTCTTATGCAAAGAGTTTTGATTTTATGTAATCAAATTTTTCCATTTTATCTTATATGATCCTCTCTGTCTCATTTGGTCATGAACTTATTTTCTATTTATATCTCCAACATGAAAATTTTCCCTTGCTTCTCTGATTTATGATATGACCTTTTAATATCTAAGTCATATCCCCATTTTGAGTTTATCTTGGTATATGGTATGAGGTGTTGGTCATCTGCCAGATTGCTTTATAGTTTTCTCAAGTCTTTTGTTGAATAGTAAGCTGAGGTCTTTGGGTTCGTGTATCTTGCGTACCTAATCTGACGGTCCATTGATTCTCACTTTTTTTCAGCCAGGACCAAGTCATTCTGGTGACTGCTGATTTGTAGTATAGTTCAAGATCTGGTACTTCCAGGCTCCCTTCCTTCCCATTAAAAAAAATTATCTTTAAATTTTTTACCTTTGTTTTCTAGATGAATTTAATTATTTTTTCTAGCTCTACAAAGTAATCTTTTGGATATGATTACTTCGATACTTGTTGCAAGTGAAATTCCAAGAGTTTTAGTCCTGATTCTATAATTGATTTAGTTTGAGTTAAGATGAGGGATCTCTTCTTTCTAAGCTTCTGTTTCTGAATTTTTTAAATGGGGATAAGCTGCTGCGTGTTCAAAAGAGAGGATGGGTATCAAAGTGTCTTCTAAAGTATATTATGGAGCAAAAACAACAGCATTCAGTAATTATTGGGATGTGCGGCGTAAAAGAGAGGTAAGAGTCAAAGGTAACTTTGAAGTTTTGTATCTGACTGACTGAAAGAATGATGGTGTCGACAGACATAGAAAATTTGGGAGGAGAGACGAGTTCAGTTTTGGACACATAATTTAAGGTGTCGGGGGGCACTCAGGTGGCTATCCAATGGGGCTGTTGAAGCTCATTTAAACCAGAACGTGAGTGACAATGTGTCCCTTCCACCTGACGGGGATTTCTTTTGAAAGAGTAATGGCCAGTAGTTCAATTTATGGATCCTCGCCACATACTCGGGACCTTCCTTTAGAGTAGGGACCATCTTTTGCCTTTCTTTTTATTCCCCAACTCTTAGCCTGGTGCCTGATATGTAGTAGGTACTTAATAAATGCTTCTTGACTCAGTTAGCTTCATTAACTGAGATTAAGTTTTGGGAAGAATGGAGTTCATTCAGAATAAGAAAAGACATTTTATTATTTTCAAGTGCTTTATGTCAAATTAGCAATTACTTCTAAGCATGGCATTTAGAGACCGGATGCAATGAATGGGGTCAAAGGGCATATAATGAATAAGTCTATTTTTGGGGTGATAGGGCATAGCTCATTCACTGACAGTGAAAAAATTCCTGGATTTGGATTCTGGGGATCATAGGTTCAAATCCAGGCTTTGCTACTTCCTGGCTGTGTGGCTGGCTAGTTTTCTCAACAATAACTTATAGTTGCAAGTTACTTAAGTAACTTATAGATAACAATACTTGTAGTAAGTACCTCATAGAACTTCTTGGGATAAAATGAGAATCTATGTAAAGTTTTTTGTAAACCTTAAATACTATAGAAATGTCAACCATTGTTAGTATTGTTGTTACCTGGGCAATCTTGGACAAGTCACTGGACCTAATTTGCAAAATTACCAGTTTAGATTAGATTACCTCCATTCCAATCTCTACATCCAATAAAAAAGGACAGAATATAAGGGAACCTTGACAGTCATACCCCATATTTTACAGATGGAGAAACTGAGGCCTAGAGAACAAAGTGACTTGCTCAGCTCACACAGCAAATAACTGGCAGAGATAGAGTTAGAACCAGGTTCCCCATTTTTCATCACACTATGATCTTTCTATTGTATAGGGCACTATTATTCCCAATTTAGAGATAAGGAAACCAGGACACAGGGAGGTGATGTAATTCTTGAAAGGTGGTAAGAAGTAGAAATCTCAGTAAGTCCCTATTATACTCGGCTCCCATCTTGACAGGGTAGTGGTATAAGGGTGGGGTTCTATCTCCACCCCAATTAATATAATTATAGAAGATTCAGAATGTATATATTAAATATATATTTCTATATAATTATAGAAGATTCAAATTGAATCAAAGTGTACACTAGGTCTGAATAAGCTAAATCTATTTGAAAGGACTATAGGGTTTTGGTCACTGGGTGAAAGCAAGATGAACTGATGGGCTGAAAAGATTAAGTCACACCCTTTGAACCACACATAAACCTAGCAACGTCAGTTCAGAATCAGACTGTGAGTGCTGGACTTCCAGTTCAGAGGATTTTAGATTGAGGATTTCAGCTAAGTCCCTGAGAGGGAATGGCTTGTGAGGAAGAAGAGAGGAGAGAATTTGCCTTTCTCTTTCTCCCCATCTCATGACCAAAGAGAATGGACCAATAGCAGCAGATAGTGTAACCAGCTGGGATCAGAGGGAGACAACCTTTCCAGCCAGGAGTGACCGATAGTCACCTTCAGGGATCAGAGATACGTGTTAGTTACAGACTCTACAGGGGTAGCGATTTCTCAGAGCCCTAAGGGGAACATTAAGAAGCGTCCATGAAAGGAACAAAGGACTTCCTGGGCTGGAGTTGGGGGTAATCACTTTGCCAATGTGTTCTTTACACATGTGTCTCCCTGCCTTTATAACTGTGCTCACTTCTCCACAGACCCTGTATTTGTGGGAGAATGTATACCTTTTTTGGGGGGGCAATAACTACAAATAACTGTTTATGTTCTTGCTATGCAGGACTGCTTCTTAGTGGGAAGTACACCAGAGGTACCAGAAACCTAGGCCTTCAGTCAGCCCTGTTCTGGGGCCCCCAAACTCAAGTGAGACTACGAGTCTAGAGAGCACACCAGTGGGAGCGCTGCAGACATATATCCTGGTGAGATTTGCATGTATCTGGGAGACATCTGCTCTCTTTGTAAATATTATTGAGGGGTTCAATATAAAAAGAAGAAATAAAACAAGGAAAAAATGTAAATTCCTTTACTCGGTTTCAAACAAATCAGCCGCAGGAGTATAAGGTCGCGGATATGGCTGGGTAGCTAATATAACTTTCTATTACATGAAGCAAAGTCTAACACAGGATACATTCAAAGCGAGGGAGCTGGTAGTTCCTCTTTTGTACCCTGGTAGGGCCTTCTCATCTGGAGTATTATGTCCAGTTTGTGGGGCACATTTTTGGAGAGACACTGACAATCCGGAGAATTTTCAGAGGAAGCAGACTGGGAAGGAAATGCAAAACAAACACTTAAGGATTGAAGGAACAGGGGATACTTAGTCTGAAGAAAACAAAGGGGACACGATCATTGTTTCCAAATACCAAAAGGATTTTCATGAGGAATAGCGAGTAGGTATATTCAGTGATGAAGTGTGGCATAAAACGTGGTGGACGTGGAATGTGAATGGTGGCTCTGATACTTCTTAGCTCTGTGGCCCTGGGTAAGTTATTCAGCCTTTCTGACAAGCCTACCTAATTTTCAAGGTTGTGAGTGAACTGATTTGTAGATTTTAAAGTGCCACATATAAACAGGACTTTTTCTTTATCTTCCCAAGTACAAAAAAAAATCCGTTGAAAATAATTTTTAAAAAGGCAGCAGTAGGACCAATGGTAATAAGGGAGGACTGAGAGGCAGATTTTTGTTTAACGTAAGGGAGTTAACCTCTTGATAGTCAGAGATGTTAAAAGATAGAATTGCTTTTTCCAATAGATAAATGGTCAAAGGATTACTTCTCAAAAGTATTAACCACATGAAAGCTCCAAATCACCAACAGTAAGAGAAATGCAAATTAAAATAACCACCACACTCTGCAAACTGGCAAAGATGACAAAAATTGGCAATAATTAATGATGGAGAGTTGTGGAATGACAGGCAAACTAACGCATTATTAGTCTATAGAGACTATGTATGCCTGACCTGTGGCAGAGCCTTTTGAGCTCACATTGTTCTCATCGACCACAGTCGGACACGCTGTGCCTTGACTCCCAACATGGTGACGTCATTTTGGTCTTCTTCGAGAATGACGACAGCATTATTGGTAGAGCTGTGAATTGGCACAACCAATTTGAAAAGAAATTTGGAATTATGTAAATAGTGCCTAAAACGTCCATATCCTTTGACCCAGGGATCTAGTTACCGGGCTTATACAGCAAGGAAGCCATTGAGAAGAAGAAAGTCCCCATACACACCAAAATATTTATAGCAACACTTTGTACTAACTAAAAATTGGAAACAAAGTGGATGCCTATTGATTGAGGAATGGTTTAAAAAAGTGTAGGACATAAATGTGATGGAATATTACTGTGCTAGAAGAAATGATGAATGTGATGAATACAGAGAAACATGGGAAGATCTGTGTGAACTGATGTAGAAAACAACATATGTAACAACAATGAAAATGGAAAGAATATATATCAAAAAAATCACAAAAAATAAATGTAGAAAAATTACAAAGTCAAGCAGATCTAGAAACAAGAGGACATTGCGCCCCTCCCTCCCCCCTTCACAGGAGGTGGGAGGTTCACAGGTATTGCAACACTGCACGTGTTTCTGGACTTCTTCAACGTATTGATCAGCGGTATCGTCTTTTTCCTCTACATTATTACTGCTGTTGTTATCTGCCTTTAAAAATATTATCTGTTGGGGCGGCTAGGGGGCGCAGTGAATAGAGCCCTGGCCCTGGAGTCAGGAGGACCCGAGTTCAAATCCAGTTTCAGACACTTAATACTTACTAGCCATGTGACCTTGGGCAACTCACTTAAACCCAATTGCCCTGCCCTCCCCCCTCCAAAAAGCAAAAAAGAAAATCTTATCTGTTATATGGGATAGCTCTTTGGGATGGAGAATGGGAGGCCTAATTGGGAAAACTAATGATATAAAAAATCAAAAGATTTTAATAGAAACTAACTTAAAAAAAAAAAAGAGAGGCTATCTTGATTAAGTGATGAGTTCCTTGTCACGGCAGAAGCCTGGAAGGAATGCACTGGGTGGGAGATTACCTTGATGACCCTAAGATCCCCTTAAAGCTCTTCAAGTCTTTGATTCTCAAATCACAGAAATAAAGATGACAGATTATCTCAAAGGTAACGGAAATTTAAAATGCAAAGTAACATAAGTAAATTAAAACGAGCTGTAAGCCAGCCCTTGCCCCACTGTTAAGCAAGAACATGTTCTCCAACAGCTGAGCTTTGATAAGACACTTAAAATAATGAAGACAAGACTCAAAAAGAGGAAGAGGGAGGTAAATAACACATTTCACTCTCAAAATAAATACTAACCAAATTTATTTTATAAATACAGATGCTGAATTTTCTCCCAATTACCAGCAGATAAGTTTCCTACATGCCATTTATTATTGGTGGTGATTTTGAAAATTATTTAAATAACTGGTTAGGTCAGGATAAATAGACAGTGTTAGGATTGCTATAAAAATATAGCTGGATACAGTCTTCCAAAAGTAATATTCTTAAAAAAAAATGCCTCCAGAATTTCAAGGTTTGGGGGAGGAGCGAGGTACCACCAAGTACTGATTTGAAAACATTCACCAACTGCTCTAATCTTCATGGAAATTTAGTGACGTTCTTGACAGTTTCAAAATGGACAATGACGTGATAGTTTCCACCCAAATTCCCACATCTCCTGCTCAATCCCTCCTCCTCCCCCTGCCCAAGAAGTCTAAATTTTTTGGTATTTTTTACAAGACAAATTTGAGAAGAAAAACTGTAAAAGCTGGGAACTCATCAGTGTTTGGGCCCTGGCCATTTAAAGCACTGGAAAAATTAAGTTTATAGCAATGAAAAATGAACTTAAATCTGGTCACCGAGACACTGAAATACTCTAGTTATAGGGAAAATGTAATTGACACTGCTAAGAAACTCAAGCTATGTTCTGTAAGGTGTACATAACTGGAAAAGGCATGAACCAAGCAAATGTGACCACCGGGGCCAGTTCCACCATGACCTGGCGCTCCTGAATGCTAGGGCTCCACATGGCACAGGTCAAAATCAGCAGGTTAAACAGTGAAGAGCTACGAGGATGACCACAGAGGGGAAGACACAGACTCGGGCTTCATTTGGTTGAGTGGAACCTGAGATTAATGCCCATGAATGCATGCTCTCTGTGTCATTGGGATCAATGGCTGGGTGGTGCCAGGGGCCTCCCAGGATCACACAGTATGCAGCTACTCTTTGGGTTTGGCACTGACTTCAAAGACTTACTGCCAGGCTTGGGAAGTAGATGCCACACATGCATTTTTTTTTCTCTCCTTTGGGATGATGGTCTGGGATTTTGGTGGCTGTCTCCTCAGGTGGAGGACTGTTGTGACTCTCTCTCTAGAGGCTGCTAGGTGAGTCTAGCCTCTTACTTCCCTTGAGAATGAACAAAGACGTAGTATCTTCTGAAAAAACCCTGCAAAGGATACTGAGGGGGCTTCTGCCCTAGGCCCAGAGGGGATAGAGCAATTGATTTGGAATACATGAGATTTGTTCAAATGAAGTTAAAGCTTCTTCCTAGGAATCTTTTAAAATTTCTGTGCATCTGCTCTGCCTAATACTGCAAGATAGCTGTATGTATGTCTGTGTGTGTGAGAGATAAGATACATGGAAAATAATGATCAATGGTGAGATACTCTAGTCTAATGTGTCTATAAATCCAAAGGGAGCTCAGAGGAGTACAGACAAAATATGAAGAGGATTTTAGGACCTGTTAACGCCTAAGATGTTATATGTGAAAAATGCAGCTACCAAGCAGTGCATGTTATATGTGCTATCCTATATGGCATAAGAACTCTGGTAGAGTTAAGGAATAACATTATATCATACATATTCACAGCTTCCTTTGGCCTGGATTTAGGGGGATGTACCACATGGTAGGTAATACAGGTCTGAAGAGGAAATTCAGACCTGGAAAGAAAAATCAGGTTCTGGGGGAGAAAACTCCATTGTTATTTGTTTGGGTAACCTATATAGTGAGATGACTACATTCTCTTTAAAGAGCTTGTAACCCTGGCGCTACATTCCTGAGTATATGGCACAGGCAGCAACAGGGCTGGAATCTGAGCTCTAAAAATGGTGAGGGATTAAATTAAATGGAGAGAACTGCGTCTTTCTATTCACATCCACAGTGTTTTTCCTCATCTCTTGACACGATCCAGCTATTCCCAATGTTCAGATTCACAGGGCTGGGCAAGCCACATCTATTTAATTGTACACAGCACTTGGCAGGGGGTTTGTTTTTCCTTCTGACTATAAATTCATTAAGTTAACATGGAGTTCAAATCTAGGGGGTTGGCTTGGTGTGTGAATTTCTTAAAAGCATGCCTGGCTTTTGGTCTCCCAGCATTCAACTCTATAAGTATTAGAGCTAAGTCCCAAGAATGGGATTGCATCATGAAATCTGTAGGGTTACTTGGAATCCTCTTAAGCAATATTATAGAAAATTCAACTGTTATTTAAAAAAATTAAATTGTTGAGAGCCATGAGAGGCTGGTATTAAATGGAGAAAGGATATGGCCATTTGTTAAGACAGTGCAGAGGAATCTGACATACTCAAGTTTCCTACTTAGACAACTGGACACCCAAAAAGACTGAGGTGACAGCAGCCCAGGGAGATAAGTTGTTGGGGTGGTGCCCTGTGTTTGAGAAACTCACCAAGCTGACCCTCAACCAGACAAAGGGCCAAGGACCTTTCAGGAAGCAGGGCAAACCTGGTTCTAGATATTCAGTTTCTGAACCATGGTGAGAGTGTTACTTGTGATAAACAGTGACAAACAATAAAAGATATATTCATTCGTTTTATGATTTATATATTATCATCTTCCATCCAAGGATAAAACAAAGTTGTATGTAACAGAAGCAGATGAATACCTGTAACATGGCCTGAACTATAGAAACTTTTTCAAGCTAAAGAATGACTATTGACTTAGAACCAACTGTAAGGTCTGAAAAGCAAATATATGGAAACAGAGTATAAGTCTACCTGGCCCACTCATACACCTGACCCCATGTCCTGGCTCACTTCCCCAAGTCCACTTTCCAACATTAGAGGAATAGACTCAATCTGTTTATTTTGCTCCATAATTAATACAAAGGATAAGTGCAATTTCATCTTCATTTGTGACCAATCACTCTGTCCTGGTCCAGTCAGTGACTTCTCCCAACACACTCACTTGTCTGAGCTCTTGCGTGGCCGGCGGAAGCTGGACACATTTTCATTCAGTGCATAGATACGTCGGGAGAACTCCTCAAACTCCCCCAGCACTTGCTCATCACACTCCACGGCCACGGCCCTGTCCACTGGGATACAGTTAAATGCTTCTATCTGGTCCCCTGAGCTCAAGCCCATCGCCTCTGTGCCGATGATCTCTTCGGCCTGTTCCACGGCACAATGAAGCTCGGCCCCTCTGGTGGTGGGAGGGAGCTCCTCCGGCTGCTCACTGCAGGCCATGCTGTCGTGCTCCCTGGGAAGGAGGGTTCCATTGACTGCACCGGGATGCCCAAGGAGCAGCTCCTGTGACTCCTGGCTACTGTTCACATTCACATGGCCCCTGTTTAAATTATCATCAAAATCAGCTTCTTTTTTCTTATTGTCTTTGGAGAAGTCCAAGGAGGTATCTAAGGAAGAGGACAAAGATGCCATTTTTTTCTCGGAATCTCCAACAGTCTTAATGATGGCCACAGGTTGGGCTAATGCTGAGTTGTAACTGGGAGGAACAGTTTTATACTGGAGTCTCTCATTTTCTGAACTGGCCCGTTTACGGTGACCTTTGTCTGGTGATGGAACCCCAGTAGAGAAGCCAACATCTGCACCCCCAAATATGGTACTTTGTCTCTTTGGAACTGGAATGGCACTGGAGGTATGATGTCTGTCACTGGAAGACAAAGAAAAATAATATATCACTTCTCATTTAATAGTAATAACTCACATTTCTGTATCTTAGGTTTACGAAGCAATTTCCTTACTCTGGCTCTGCGAGGTGGGCAGGTAGTACAAACCTTATTACCCCTGTAATATGATAAATAGGGTTTCAGATGAGGGGCCCTAGGAGGTAATTTCCAGCTGAGAGCCTGTGATGATCTCCCAGATCTCTCTACATGATGATAACTCTAAATTCCTCTCCCATAGCTACCAGTGCCCGAAGTGTGAGTGCATTTGTAGCTAAGGGTAACTGCCAGAGTTCACCTAAGACCAGACAGGCAGACTTATGAATTACAACTTTTAGTACTCACAGGGAAACCAAGCCAAATCTGCTGCCCTTAATTTGGGGGTTCTCCAGGTGATAGGTTGTCAAAACTTTATTCTGTGCTCCAAGTTTTTCTTTTTTTTTTTTTCCGCCAGTTGTGGGACTGTTGGCTTTCTGCCTCTTGCTGAGAGTATTCTTCCCCCTCTAAATGATTTTCCAGAGAAGCTAGTTAATCAAACCAAAACAGAATATTAACACCACCCACAGACAATGCATTTGGTCCTGACAAGCCAAGCCTTTCATTTGCCATCCGAGCTTACAATAGGCATGCTTGAATTACCACAGCTGTGATCGATTACTCCAGAATGAAACAGAAGTCACACCATGGGCTGCTGGGAACTCTTGGCGGAGAGAGAGAGGTAGGGAGGGTCATGGTTCATGAACCTGGACTGGCTTCCAGTGGACTTATACTCTCAGTATATCATTCAGGTAGTGAGTGGCTGGGATGGGGGGGCAGGGAGAGGATGGAGCCACAGCCTAGGTGAGGTAGGGAGACTTAGACAGAGAAAGAATGAGGGGGTGGGGGGGGGG
>CM053582.1:156441053-156479075 GCA_028627135.1 Pseudochirops cupreus | reverse complement strand
TGTCTCTCTCTCTGTCTCTCTCTCTCTCTCTGTTTCTCTCTCTCTCTGTCTCTCTCTCTCCCTCCCTCCCTCCCTCCTCTTTCTATCTCGCCCACTCTAAGACTTTACGTTACTGACAAGGTGTTCACCTCCATTGGTAAGAGGAAATCCCCTCACCTGGGCATTCTCTACACTAAGGAAATCACCGGACCTATACGCTTCTACATGTGCGTGTTCTCTCCTCCTACATGACATAAGCCTCTGGATGGCAGGGATTGTTTCCTTCTGATGTTGGTAGCCTCAGCACCTAGTAGGGTGTGGCACATTGTTGGTGTTTAATAAATGTTTATTGATGGATTGAACAGAGGAGAAGGGGGGACTCGTGATAGATCACCTCTGTTTTCTTGGGGAGGTGGGAGGGGGAGTCACACCATCTGCAAATGTGAAACACACGCCGTCCGTGCTTTTGTCCAAATCTCCCGGATCAGTGGTCTTTCTCCACACACCACCCTGTGTCCCTGTGCCCTGCTTGGAGGTTCTCTGGGAGAGGGCTGGACCTGGAGTGTCAGGAGAGGGGTAGAATGCATGTACAGGAGGCTGTCAGAGGCTGAAGATGGGGATATGGGCAAATAGAAAGGGGGTGGGGTCTTGGGGGGTCCTGGGAAGAAAGCAAGTGAGCCCCAGCTCTGCCCCTCCCCTTATTTTCTAGTCCCTAACTATCTCTGGGCATAGGGGCCACTACTAGATACAGCTTTCACTGTCTTCCTGCCTAGCCTACCTCACTGGGGACTGCAGGAGGTTCTCACAGGCAAGATGGGCCCTTACCACCAGTCAGGGAGGCTTCCCCATATGCAGGCAAGAAGTCAGTGGAAGGTCACTCTCCCAGAGGAGACCAGGAAGCCCAGTCTGGATGCCCGTCTGGGCACTCGGCTCCCCATCCCCCTCTGATCCTGAGCCTTCTCCAGGGAGGGCCGGGAAGTTCTCAGCCCCAGGTCCCCAGTTGTTCCCAATCCTGGGCGCCTGTTCAAGGAATCCTGGAACCTCGTGTGAAGGATTTATTTAGACTTCACTCAATCCCAGCTCCAGTTCTCAGGGTCCTCCAAGCCACTGTCTCCCCCAGGCTGCTTTCATCTTGGGCCCCAGTGGCAGCTCTCCAAGAACAGGCAGATGGCATACCCTGGACTTTAGAATCCCTCCCCGGGCTCCCACCCCCATCCCCACTCCTACTATGGAACCCACTGAACCTTAACAATCATGGGCATTCTTACAGATGTGGAAAATGAGGCCCAGGGAGAGAAAGCATCTTACCCAAGGTCTAATGCCCTTGTCTTCAGTTTCTTAGCCCCTAGGAGTTCCATTCCATATACCACGCTGCCTCATTCCAGAAGCCTTCAGGGGGACCCTGTAGCTTCAACCAGAAAGTGAGGAGCTATCTCCTTCTACCCAGCTTCCAGCATCAGGTTGGAAAGTTCCTTTTTCTTTGTCATGGGTCCTACGTCATTATATTCTGTGTATCCCCAGCACCCAGCTCAGTGCCCAGCACATAGCAGACACTAATGCTCATTGATTAACGGACCCACGTTCACCCAAAGAGTTACAGAATACTAGTTTTTAGCACTGGAAGCGTCCTTGGGAATCATATACTCTGACTCCCTTAGTTTACAGAAGAGGAGACTGAGGCTGAGAGGTGTGATATGGCTCATCCACGGGGTCAGACAAGCAAACAGTTGGCAGAGAAAGGAGGTGAGCTGAGCCCTGGTCCTCTGACTCCTAGCCCAGCCATCTTCCACTGTGGCCTGTACCCTGCCCACTGTGTTGTGGGAGGGTGTAAAAAACACACCAGGGCAGAAGCCGGCAGGGTTGACAGCTCTGAGCATCTCCAGTCACATGCATGGCCCTGGGCAGGGCAGCAGCTCTCCAAATCTCGGTTTTCCCATATGTAAAGCTGGTCTAATAATACTGTCACCACCTACATCACCCACAGGGCTGCTGGGAGCAGGGGGCTGGCTAGGCTTGAGAGGCCACAGAGATGGGCCCTCTCTGATCTGGGAGCAGGGGAAAAGGAAGAGAGCTTGCTCCATGCTCAACCATGATCCGGAGGGCTCATGATGAAGCCCACTCCCCCACTTCCTGGCAGAAGAATCGTGGATTAAATATGCAAATGAGATACACAGTTTTGGATGCAGTCAGTTGTGTTACAAGGGGGCTGTTTTCTTTCTTTTCCCCCCAATGTGTGCATGTGTGTATGTATGTGTGCATGCACACATGCGTGTGCATGCACATGCGTATATGTGAATGTATGTATGTGTTGGGGTGGGGGGAGAGATGGGAGGAAAAGAAAAACAAATGCTTATTAATTGATTTTTAAAATAAAATTTGAATAGCAAAAAGAAAAGGGAGCATTTCCCTCATTCCCACCTCACAATGAAACAAATGTGGATCATGCATTTCTTTTCTATGGAGGAGATTCTTGGGGAAGAGAGAGACAGACAGATGGCTTTGATTTTGAGTAGGCCAGACCTCTTCACCGGTCACCAGCCACCTGGACCTCTTGCTGCTATCAGTGACCTAGGTATTCTCCTCCCTCCTCCTTCCCGATCACCCAGGATCCCAGTGCCCCTCGTGGTGAGCTGGGAATACTATTACTACTACCACTACTCCTACCACTACTACCACTACTACTACTACTACTACTACTACTACTACTACTACTACTACTACTACTGCTACTGCTACTGCTACTACTACTACCACTCCTACCACTACTCCTACTCCTACTATTACTACTACTACTACCACTACTACTACTACTACTACTACTGCTACTACTACTACTACCACTACTACTACTACTACTACCACTACTACTACTACCACTACTACCACTACTACTACTACTACCACCACTATTACTACTACCACTACTGCTATTACTACTACTACTACCACTACTACTACTACTACTACTACTACTACTACTACTACCACTACTTCTACTACTACTACCACCACTACTACTACCACCACTACTACTATTTCTACTACTACTACTACTACCACTACCACCTAGCAATTCAAGGTTTGCAAAGAGTTTCATGAACATCTCATTTGATCCTTATAATAACAGAAGTAGATGCTAATATTGTCCCCATTTTACAGATGAGAAAACTGAAGTTAAGAGACTTTAAGTGACTTGCCCAGGGTCACACAGCTAGCAAGAGTCTGAAGTGGGATTTGAACTAAGGTCTTCCTAAACTCTGAGTCCAGCTCTCAACCTCAGCTCCCTTTTCTGTAAAATGAAGGAGGATAAATGTCATGACTTTGAAGGGCTCTTGTAAATCTAACACTTTAAATGATAGGTTCTAAGGTTCCTCCTGACACCAATATTCTGTTCTCCTCCCCACTGTAACACCTAGATTCCTCGGAAACTCTTAGTGCCAGAGCTGGAACCTGACCCCAGGTCTTCTGGGTGGCACATACAGGGTGCTGCCTGCTCCGTTTCTCTGCCTCTAGCAATACGTTATGTTCTAGTTCTGCAAGGCCCTGACCAGCTGGATTCTATGCTCTAAGGCCATTTTTAGCTCCAATAGCATCTTTTAAAAGAGAAGTAACTTGGCCTGACTATTTCAGAAGATTACAGACGGATGTGTCACTCACCATGTCCATGGGAATGGAACAGAAATCGATGGGCACTGTCTCCTGACCAACAGAAACAAGAAGCAGGAGGGAACAAGGCATCCAGGGAGCCTTTTGTACATTATATGTGGTTGGGGTTTTTTTTCCCTGTATATATGTACATATGTTTTTGTTTTGTTTTTGAGGTTTTTTAGCCCTGAAATCCACAATGGGCCTGTTAGTTGTGGAGGATGTGTGTGTGTGTGTGTGTGTGTGTGTGTGTGTGTGTGTGTTTTCATTTTCCCCCTTTCCCACCAGGCCCCAGCAGGAAACCCTCTCTGGCCCTGAGCCAGCCAAGGGTCCTCAGCTGCATTGACTCATATTATTTAGTGGGAGATAATTATGTCACAGAGGTGGAAAGATTGGTCTGTCCTGCCTGCCCTGGTTTTGTGATAGACACCCCTCTCCCTGGCCTCTAATCATGGGTTATTTCTCCTGGGGCCTTCAGCACCACTGGACAGATAGGCAACCATTGGCTTAACCTCTTTGTGCCTGGACCTTGGGAATATACAGAATTTTAAATTGTTCTTTGTATTGTTAGGGTTGTAGAAAGGGGTTGGAGGAGTCATCTTGGAGTCAAGAGACCTAGTTATTCCCTAGACAGAGTGAGAGAGAGGGAAATAGAGAGAGGGGGGAAGGGAAGGAGGGAGAGGGAGAGAGAAAGATAGCAAGAGAATGAGAGAGGAAGAGAGGGAGAGAATGAGAGGGGGGAAGAGAAAGAGATGGAGGGAGGGGGAGAGAGACAGAAAGAGAGAAAGAGACAGAGAGAGAGAGAAAGAGAAAGAGAGAAAGAGAGAGAGGGACAGAGGGAGAGGGAGACAGAGAGATGGAGGGAGGGGGAGAGAGAGACAGAGACAAAGACAGAGATAGAAAGAGGCAGAGAGACAGAGACAAAGAGAGAGAGAGAAAGACAGAGACAGAGAGAGAGAGAGAGAGAGAGAGAGTGAGCAGTAGTGATCCACTGCTCACTTGCTCAAGGGTGAACCTAAACAAGCCCCGACTCCAATGTTATATAACTTTCTGTGTTCTAAGGTTCCTTCCAGCTCTGACATTCCATGTTCTACATACTAAAGTCTCTTCTAGCTTTGCCATTCTGTGCTTTAAAAATCTGCCATTCTGCAACATAGATGATGTTTTTAGGGGAGGGAAAAACAAGAAATCACAGTGTGGCAAGTTTTCGCAAAACTGTTTTCTTTCCGAACCCTGATCGTTTGGCTGGGCTTCCTCCCCAGCAGGAGGTGTCAGGGACAAGGAGAAAGTCTAACGCTTTTACCTGTGCTGTTCTGTGGCCAGGTACCTGGAGAGAAGGCAGGGGAGGCCTGAGCCATTGCATGTTGGGTGAATCCACTGTGCTCTCGAAGGGCAACATTAATCTGTCAAACTAGAGGGATTATAGTGTAATAAAAGTTGTACGCTGGAAAATATGTGACCTGCGTCTATTATGTCAGGTGTGAGGACAGAGGGGAATACTTGGGTTGGAAGTACCCAGCCCCAGACACCACGCTGGGAAAGCCATCACTGACTTTCTCCAGGACCAGACAAAAGATACACAAGTTAACCCTTCACTCTCCCCCAATCCCGGCTCTCAAGCAGTTCCCACACTGGCTATGGAGTCAAGACATCTGGAATAATCGGTTGGACCCCAGGTCGGAGTACCATCGAGTGCTCAGGTCTGCAGTCAAGATGTGGATGCTATGAGATGTCAGAGGAAGGAGATAGCAGGTGGTAGGAGGGGCCTTGTTGGAGAAAGTAGCCTCGGAGCAGAGCTTTGAAGGAGAGGGAGAATTGGAGTAAGTGGAGAAGTCTATGGTGCAGTGTTAGAACACTGGTCACGGGGTCAGCAGACCTGCCCTCCAGCCCCGTCCCAACACTTACTGGGTGACTTGGATGCACCACTTTATTGCCTAAGCCTCAGTTTCATCATCTATCAAATGGGGATACTACTACCAGCAGTAGCTACCTTGTGGGGTTGCGGCAAAGCCTAAAATGCCGCGGAAATCTGAATAGTAGTGAGTTGTTAATGGGGTGGAGCGGGAGGATGGGAGGAAGTGGGGACCTAGAGAGGGGAGGCCCTCTCAGAAAAGAGGGGAGCACCCACATGGCTCAACTACCCGGGCCCAGTCAGGCTACCAGGGGACAGAGTCAACCGCACATTATGATTTCAAATCCAGTGGGGTTTTTCCATTCTACATTGTTGCTTCTCTTTGTGTCACCTATGTGGAGGATAGATGTGAGAGAGAGGGACAGAGACAGAGACAGAGGAGGGAGAGAGAGAGACAAAGAGACAGAGAGAGAGACAGAGACAGACATACACAGAGATAGAAACAGAGACAGAGACAGAGAGACAGAGAGAGACACACAGAGACACACACAGAGACAGAGAGAGAGACAGGAGAGAGAGAGACAAAGAGACAGACAGAGACAGAGACAGAGAGACACAGAGAGACAAAGAG
The DNA here is from genome assembly GCA_028627135.1 of Pseudochirops cupreus. Taxonomy (NCBI): domain Eukaryota; kingdom Metazoa; phylum Chordata; class Mammalia; order Diprotodontia; family Pseudocheiridae; genus Pseudochirops; species Pseudochirops cupreus. Next base: position 156,472,968 of record CM053582.1, on the reverse strand, counting down.
ACAGACAGACAGACAGAGAGGAATCTAGGAGCCAAATTAGTAGGTTATTGCAATAGTCTGGGTGGAAGGTGGTGAGGACCTGAGCTAGGAAGATGTTTGTGGAAGTGAAGAGAAGGACCTTACTCCCCACTGCCCCTGCCAAACCCTCCTTCTGCCATCATCACTCTGCAGCTTCTCACCTTCCGTGTTCACTCTGGAACACTCTGTCCAGATTATTCTCATTGCTGTAAGACACTGGCCTCCAGTTTACTTGTCCCAAGCAGCTCACTCAAAACTTTCCCTACCCCTGCCCTCATTCTAGGAGACTTTAATATACAACTAGGTCCTGATTAGTGCAAATAGCGAATCCCATGAAGTGGCTGCATTACTCCAGTTTGCAGGGCGTGTTGCTATTGGACTGGCATCAATGACTATATTTTGTATAATTATGACTTCAAATAGTGCAGATTTGAATACACGCAAACACTTCATGGGAATCATGATTCACCCTAACTGGGACTTTATATTGACCTCCCCTCAAACACACTGGCTGGCTTCTTAGTTCTTCATCCTCTTCCACGCCTTTGACCTATACCTTCATTCCTACATTATTGTTGTAGGGTTGATTCCATTGTGTCTGACTCTTCACGATCCCATTTGGGGTTTCCTTGGCAGAGATAAAAGAGTGACTTGCCACTTCCTTCTCCAGCTCATTTTACAAATGAGGAAACAGAGGCAAACAAGACTGAGTGACTTGCCCAGGGTCATACTGCTAGTAAGTGTCTGAGGCTGGATTTGAACTCAGGAAGATGAGTCTCCCTGCCTCCAGGCTCTGTACTCTACCTGATGCATTACCTCCTTACTACATCAGCCACTCACAAAGGGGAGTCATCCTAAGAGTTCACCTTCTTGGATACCTGAGCCACCTCCCTGATCTAGTACTCTGAAATCCCCCTTTCTTTCTGACCATACTGTTTTGCCATTCCATCTCTCAATCTGCTTCACTCTTCCTAAGCCCAGTCTTGACTTCTAGTCCCGTTTCCATTCCCTATTCTTCCAGTCCATTATCCCTACCGAGGCCTCACTCTCATCTTCAAAGTCTGAATGCTACAATCGACTAATTCTACCATACATTGTCCTCCACCAGAAATATTTTGTTCCCTTGTCCCACTGCCATCCATTCCCTGTTTTCAATCTTAGGTTACTCCCTTCTACTTACCTTCTCTACCCCTACTATGATCCCATGATCTCATAGTGCTGGAGGAAGCATACAATCTCAATGAATGAATTCACTACAGATTCAACTTGATAGCCATCCTTTTATTCTATCCAATTCACTCCCTGAAGAGGCTATTCCAAACCTTCTCTTCTCTCCTAAAGACCCATATTCCTCTTCTTCTCCCCATCTAGAAAAGAACCTTGCTTACGACATATTCACCTGTTCCCTCCTCCTTTCCTCCAAGCATTGAGGAAGAAGTGATCCTTGTCCTTGTCAAGGTTCACCATTCTGCTTGTATCCTTGGTCCTTTCCATTTCTTTTGGGTGCTTGCTCCAGCGATCATTTTCCTCTCATTCATTTTCCATCTCTCCTTGTCTGACAGCTCCTTCCCTGCAAAACGGGATTCCTCAATCATTACATAACCTTCCTCTTTCCCCACCATACTCCCCACCTATATCTCTTCAAATCTTCGCGACCACACTCTTAGGAAGGATGTCCCACTCCTGATGCCTCCATGTCCTTAGCAACTCTTCACTTCTCAGTCCTTTGAAATCTGGCTTCCAATTCTATCATTCCACTCAAACTCCCCCCACCCCATCCCCCAAGTTTACCTACCGGTGTTCTCCTAACTGCCAAATGTAAAGGCCTTTTCTCCATCCTCCTCCTCCTTGACCTCCCTATAGCCAGTGACCCTCTCAGCTGCCCCCTCATCCTAAATTCTCTTAGATTTTCTTCTGAGCTCCAGGCCTACCATGTTAATTGCCATTTTCACCTGGATATTCCATCAGCATCTCAAACGCAACACGTCCAAAAGGTGGCTCATCATCTTCCCCCCTGTAGCAGCTACCACACTGACATACCCAGGATGGCTGCTAGCACAGGTTCTTAGATTTACTTTACTAGGAAGGACAGCTGTTTAAGGGGTCAACAATCTTTTTAATTACGTTCACTAGTTCAGGGGAAAAGCCAGCACCATGAACTTCAGAGAAAATCTAAACACAGAAGAAAATAGAGAAAATACAAGCAGAGAAATAAAGACCAACAGACAGGACTTTTAACTGTCTGAGAAATTAGCCCAGATCAATAGACAGATCCAAGTGCGTGACCGAGGCAATGCATACATAGTTACGAGACAGAGAAGCACCAACGTCTGGGTTTTTCAAAACCAGGGAGGCTCCTTAACGGCTACCCAGAGTCTCTTCTGGCCAAATCACAAGAACATTCTTCCAATGATTGAGCCCCAAAGCAAAATGCCTAATTAGGAATTAACAAAAGGTAGCAAGCCTTCCTACAAGCAAGCCTCCCCTACACAAGCTTCCCTTAATGGGTTCCATGATAAGACCTATTAATGGATGGGGAAGATCTTAAATCCCATTAACATTATACCCCCTAAACCTACTCCTCCACTTCCCTAAAACTCTGTTTTTATGTGAAGTGAACCGTCATTCTCCCAGTTACGGAGGCTGACTCTAAGACTCATTTTTCTCATCTGAAAGAAGAGTATACCCACAGTATACTACCTGCCTCTCTGTTTCTCATTAGGACCAAATAAGACTGTGTGTGTGTGTGTGTGTGTGTGTGTGTGTGTGTGTGTGTGTGTGTGTGTGTGTGTGTGTGTGTGTGTGTGTGTGTGTGTGTGTGTGTAACAGACAGACTGGCCATGGAGGGCCCAGCAATGGGTTTGGCCTGTTGTCACCCTATGGGCAGGGAATGGATAGGGGGTGGGTGAGCCAAACTCTCAAATTATGATGCTGTGTAATGAAGGGGCTTTGCTCCCAGGCTCAGAGGAGAGAGGGAGAGAGATAAAGATATATAGATAAAGATAGATATATAGCTAGATATAGATAAAGAGATAGATACATAAATATAAAGATAGATACAGACAGATATAAAGGTAGATATAGATATTGATGTATATACACACATATACATATATGTATGTATATGCATATATGTGTGTGTGTGTGTATATATATTTTCTGACTGTTCCCTATCTACTTACTGCATGGTAAAAATAAAATCCCTTTAATTAGCTACTGAACCAGAATTGAGTGAGTGTATAAAAGACACGAATTGACCAAATCAAGATCTCTCTTTCCTGGTGGTTACTGAGGGAAGGAATGCCATCAACCCATGGGTAGGGAAGGAGGCACTGGGCTCTTATCTACCTGGGCCCCCTTATGGCCTGTTATTCCCCAGTTCTGGTTATGTTTATTCTTTTCCTGATCGTAGGTAAAAGAATATTGGAGATGGAGCAAACTTGTGAGCTTCAGCAGAGAACCAGATGAGGATAATACAATACAACACAACCCCAAGGACTTAAGGTATGTGACCCAGTCCAGTACTGAGTCTACCTAGCAGCTGAGTTGCCATGTCCTGAAAACAAGGGAGAATCTCGTCTGTTCGTGTCATGCACAGAAATGAACTTAGTTGTGGGGAAAATGTTGCTCCCGTGGTGAGTCTGAGTCTGCTCTCCCCAGAAACTAAAGCATAGAGAGGAGAGTGTGTTCTGATTTGGGGGAGAAGAAGGACATTTTGTATTTTGATTCATGTTGTATCTCCCTAATTTATATGATGGTTAACTGATATTGAGGAGAAATCACTGGGTAATTGATTCTGGGAAGATGCTAACTAGCGCTGGCAAATTATTTTGAGGAGGTAATCACTGGCAGCTAATGTGGAGAAAACACACCAGAATGGGGGCTTGAGTCAGCAGCATAAGAAGAAGCCCACTTGGGGCAGCTAGGTGACACAGTGAATAGAGCGCGCCCTAGAGTCAGGAGGACCTGAGTTCAAATCCGGCCTGAGACACTTAACACAAAACTAGCTGTGTGACCTTGGGCAAATCACTTAACCCCAATTGCCCTACCTTCCCCCCTCCAAAAAAAAAGCAAAAAACAAAACAAAAACAGAAGAAGCCCACTGCCGCTCAGAGATGCCCCTCGAACCCTGGGGCAGAGGGGCAGGGGAAGGAGATATAACCAGCTGCCCTCCAGGAACCTTACCACTAGTATGTTGGGAGAGTACATGCATAGCCTCGCTATTTATGTAAAATACTTTATGAACATTAAAGAATGGTATCAATATCAGTAATTATTAATTATTTAAAATGAAAAACTGACTTTGAAACAGAGAGCTTCAGAACTAAAACTTCCCTTGGGACATAGAATGCCAGAGTGGCAAGGGACTTGTACAGGTGATCTTGTCCAGATCCTTTATTTTACAGAACAGGAGACTGATCCTCAGGAAGGGGAAGTGTCTTTCTTGAGCTCATCTGACCAGGACAAATGAAGGAACTGGGAATGTTTAGCCTGAAGAAGAGCAGAGAAGACTTAAGGAAAAATATAATCTCTGTCATCAAATATCTGAGTGATGATAATGGGCCATAATGAAATCACACTCATTCCTATAGAACTTTAAGGTTTACCAGACACTCTGCTCATAACCACCCCTACAAGGAGGTGATGCAAGTGTTATCATCCTAGGAGGCTGAGGTTAGAGCTGGAGCTATTTAAAATTGTCTATTCCAAAGATATATTATTCATTTAAAGAAATCCAAGGACCAGAGGCGGGGAGAAGTCTGGTGCAAAGCATTTGGGCAAAGATAAATAGAGAGAAAAAGGAGCAACATTATCTTGGGAGTGTGCTACAGTCCACCTGGACAGACAGGGAAAATGGATGAGGAATTTGGGAGACGTCATACGCCTGGCATGGAAGCTGACCTGTGTGAATCCACAGAGACGAGGGACGTCAAAAAAAAAAAAAAGGAATTGCAAATACCTAGCAGTCCAATTCTGATTGTAGAATGGCTTCGATGCTCACCTAGAGATCCTGTATTTTATTCTGTGGATAATAGGAAGTTAGGGAGAATTTTTGAGCAGGAGGGGCATTGAAACTCTTTTGGTAGCATGAGAAGGCTGGGTTGCAAAGGAAAGGGAGCAGAGGCAGGGAAGCCAATTAGGAGGTTATTAATAATAGTCTAGACAAGAGGTGATGAAGGCCTGAACTAGGAAGGGGGCCGCTTTCTGTCCCAAACCAGTTCTGACAGCGAATGGGGGTCTCATGGGGAGCCAGCACTCCCGCTTTCCCCAAAGCAAAAATAACATGTAATCATTTAATACAATTTCTTCAAATAAACACAGCTCAGAGATAACAGGGTCCAGATGGCCGGCGGGAGGAGAATCACATGGCCTGGCCTCAGGCTGTCTGCATCCGAGGCCTGGGTTCTTCCACCAGTAACACTCTCCCCTGGGACTAGTGTGGCGTAGGGAAAGACCCCTGATTGGGCAAGGCAAGGGACAAATCTCCTTCCCTGGGTCTCAGATTTATCATCTTGAAAATGGTGGTAGATCGTAATCTGTGTTCTCCCTGGCTCCTGGGGTTGTTGCAGGGAAAGTGCTTTGTAAATGTGCATGCTGGGTAGAAATGTGGGAATTTATTATTAACTTCACAGGGTGGATGGGCAGGTCTCAGGATGGTCTGAAGTGTCCCATCTGTGCTAATGATGTAAAGGAGGAGACCTCCCCATTCTAGTTAACATACCTGAGCTTTCAGAGGGACCTGCTGGAGACAAGGGCCCCGACCTCTACTAATTAACTGAGGGAGGGTAGCAGGGTAGGGAGGAGAAGGGGGTTGGTTTATGGTCAGAAGGAACCTCCAGTGCCTTTCAGATCACACAGTGTGGGTACCCACCTGTTCCACATTGGGACAGAATGTAGGTCCAACCTACATTCAGCAAATTGATCAATATAAAGCTTGCAGGGAAGAATTTCCTCAGGTTCCTTTTAGCCCTGGAATCCTGACCTCTGACTTTTGCATAAAGAAAATTGCCTTCACACTCCAATCCATCCTTTATATACAGTCAAAATCATCTTCCTAGGGGCAGCTAAGTGGAGCAATGGATACAGCACCAGGCCTGGAGTCAGGATGACCTGGGTTCAAATCTGGCCTCAGACACTTACTAGTTGTGGGACCTTGGGCAAGTCACTTAACCTCTATTGCCTCAAATAAAAAACCCAACCCAAAAAACTAAAAAAATCACCTTCCTAATGTATTCAAATCATGTTGTTTCTCTGATTACAGATCTTCAGTGGGTCTTAGTGCCCTTCACGCGCTTTATTTTAAATTATATTCAACAAGCATTTCTTTAAGATCTGAAACGTGCCAAGTACTGCATGGGGTACTGAGGACATAGCCTTAATCAATAATAATAATAATAATAATAATAATAGTGGCTATCTTCAAGGAGCTTACTCAAATTATTTACTGCTTGAATCAATGACTTACATTCTATTGGAGAATACAAAAGGTAAAAATGCAAGCAAATGCAAGATAATTGAGGAGGAAGAAAGCCTTAATAACTGGGAGAATGAGGGAAGGCGTCCTGTAGGAGGCGGCACCTAAGCCAAGACACGAGGAAGTCACGATTCCAAGAAGTGCAGATGAGAAGTGAATGCATTCTGGGTGTGGGAGACAGACATGCAAAGGCATGTAGGCAGGAGATAGAATGTCTAATGCAAGCAAAAAGCAGGCTTTAATGGCCAAGATGAGGAAGACAGATTTTGTCCTAAAGCCACTGTGGTTCAATTGTTTCAGTCGTGTCTGACTCTTTGTGACCCTTTTTGGGATTTTCTTAACAGAGATATGCAAGTGTTTTGCCATTTCCTTCTCCAGATCATTTTACAGATGAGGAAACTGAGGCAAACAGGGTTAAGGGACTTGCCCAGGGTCGCACAGCTGGTAAGTGTCTGAGGCCAGATTTGAATTCATGAAGATGAGTCTTCTTGACTCCAGGCCCAGTGCTCTGTACACCGCACCATCTAGCTGCTCCCTAAAGGCACTAGGGAACCCCTGAAGGTTCTCGAACAAGTGAGTGACATGGCCAGATCTTGATTTTTCTCTGTCCCCCATTTCTGTTTGGCCTTCCCCTGTTTCCATGTCTAAAACAGGACCTGCCCCATCCTCCCACGCCCTACACAGTCATCTCTACTTGTTGAAGTCCCTTCCTGTCTCTCGATATCCAGCTCAGGTTCCAACTCCTCCATGAAGTCTTCCCTGATTACCCCCATGCCTCCAACTAAGTGAAAATGATCTCTATCTGCTCAAATTCCTCCTTTGCTCATATTTTCCATTACCTCTGCTCTACACTTATGTCACTCTAATAGTTCACACAGTAGATGCATAGTAATTTTTTGCTAAACCGAAATGAATCAAGAAACAGTCAAACTTTTAACTGACCAGGTGTCTTGGGTCTGAGTAAAAGAGTAACCTTAGACACCCTCTTCCAGAATGCCAGGGCTTATCCTCAGGACAGGCCATAAGCCAGCCTCCTGGGACTCAAGCGCATCCTGGAAATAAAGGCTCACCATAAGGAAATCCCCTCTAATGAAGAGTTAGCCAAAGGGGGGAGCAGCTAGCTTGGGAGGTAATGAGTTCCCTTTGTGTGGAGGTCTTTCAGCAGATGGCCAGCCTCCTGCCAGGTTTGCAGAGGGGATTCCTGCTCAGGTGTGAGCTCCCCTAGGTGCCCTCTGGGGAAAAGGAGATGGCAAACCACTCCAGTGGCGATGAAATCCCCACATGGGGTTACAAAGAGTCGGACATGACTGTAATGACCAAACAGCAGCAGCAGATGCCCTCTGAAGCCACAGCTCTTGGGTTCTAGAATTCTGTTCTGTCTCACAGAGCCATAGAGCATTAGAACTGGAAGGAACCTTGGAGGTCATCTGGTGGCCCAGAGGTCCTCAACCTGGAATCCATGAACTTGTTTAAAAAAAAATGTTTCGATGAACACTATTTCAATAAAATTGGTTCCTTCTGTAATCCTATGTATTCTATTCTATATACTTAAAACAGTATTCTGAGAAGGGGATCGTAGGTCTCACTCAACCACGTTATGACACCCTGTCTCCTCCAAAAGTTAAAAGACTCTAAACCTACTCCAACCTCCTCATTTTGTGGATGAGAAAACAGAAGCCCAAAGAGAGGAAGGGAATTGTCTATAGTCACACAGAGACAAAAGCATCAGTGTGCTGACTTCCCAAAGCCTCTCCAACATTTATAACCTCCCTCTTCTGCCATCTTTTGTGAATCAGTTGGATATAAAGTGAAACCTCAGAGTTGACTTAATTGGTCTTTCTCTAATTATTAGTGATTTGGAATATTCTTCATATGGTTATTGATGGATTATAATCCTTCCTTTAAAAATTTCCCTTTATCTCCTTTAACCATCTATCCATTGGGGAATGGCTCTTAATCTTCTAAATTGGAATTAATTGCTTACATACCCTGGATATGAGACCTTTATTAGAGAAACTTTCTGTAAACATCTTTCTCGGTTGGTTACCTCTTTACCTTCTACTTTTAAGTACCTTGGTTTTAGTTGTGAAAAGTTGATTTAATTTTACATAATCCACATTATCCATTTTGTCTTCTGTGATCCTCTCTATCGCCTTTTAAAAGGGAATAAAATCTTCCTCTACCCACAGATCAGAAAGGCCAGTTCTTCACTGCTCCTCTATTTGCTTATGATATCACCTTTTATGTCTGAGTCCCCTATCCCTTTGGAATTTATTTTGTGAAATGGTATGGAATCTTGGTCTATACCTGATTTCTGCTGATCTGCCTTCTAATTTTCTTTTGAATTTTTTTTGTCAAATAGTAAATTTTTACACCAGTTATTGGTATCTTTAGAACTCAGATCCTTTGACTGGGTGTCCAGTGTGCAGTGTCCACTAGCATGTGACTTCCAACTGCCTCTAACATTCCTTTTCTTCAGGAAACAATCTAGAACTGATTCCAGACTTTTTCTTCATGCCGGGACCAAAGCTTCAGGCACACAGGATCTCACCCATCTCAGCTCCCTTGATATTGCTATGGCAGACACATCACTAACAGTCAGAGTTTTTGGTTTTGTACAAATTCATTCCTGATTCTGAAAGAATGAGATTTACAAGTAGACTCTGTGCTTCAGGAATAGGAGGAACAGCTTCAGGCTCAACAGAATTAAGGAGTCTTAAGTTAATGAGGTGGAAGCTGACAAGTACAAGCCTGAATTCTTCTATTTAATTGAGCCTGGAGTCCTGGAAACTTCACCGAGTATATGAGGTGCTTTGTGGCCAAGGAGTTATCATGGCAGATGGAACTAGAGTATACTGAGAGACAATGGGGGAAGGAGAGGGGACGACCTTCTGAGCCTCGTGAGAGGAGCTGATGCAGGAGAGAGGCACAGGATGCTGGAGGGAAAAGGACATTAGGCATTAGAAAGTTGCCCTGAACTTCTAGTAAAGCAACTCTCGGCTGCTCAGGTAGTGGATTGTACTTGTACTTGTAGTTGTACAAGAGCTATGCCTTTCCAGACACAGTCCATGAGTAGATTTGTTTTCTTTAACGCTACTTCCTTGTTATAAGAGAGAATTCTACCTGGTCTGGGGAGGAGCATAGGAAGGTGCCACTGACAAGCTTTGACCGAGTTAAATAACAAGAGTCAATAAAAAGTACTTTTAATGATGCTCATCAGATGTCCTTAGGGAAGACAGTTTGGGTGTTTAAAGTTTTTTAAGTTAAAAAAAATCTTCAATAGATACACACATATACCCCCAAATCCCAAAACCCACAAACATCTCCATATACACAGCAGAAAACAAAAAGAGGATTGCATGTAAAAATGTTAATCTCTTTTATATATAACTTGCTTTAAAAAAAAGTATATAATAAATTCAACATGTCCAGGGGCTGCTAGGTGGCCCAGTGAATAGAGCACCGGCCCTGGGGTCAGGAGGACCTGAGTTCAAATTGGAACTCAGACACTTGACAATTACTAGCCGTGTGACTTTGGGCAAGTCACTTACCCCCAATTGCCCTCAAAAAAAAAAAAAAGGCAGTAAATAAATAAATAAATTCAACATGTTACATTCAAAACTGTCCTACCTGTTTTTGCTTCTTTTTAAACTTCTTTTCTTCTCTTCATTTAAATATCATTTTTCAATGGTCTTCTTTTTCATCATCGTCATTGCTGTCATCGTCGTTGTCATCATCATCATCATCATCACTACGTTTACCCCTCCATCAATTCAAAACAGAAAAAAACCCCTTTGTAACAAATAAGCATTCCGCAAAACAAATCCACAGAGTGTCCGAATCCCAAAATACGTGTTTCTGCCCCTTGTGTCCATCTCTTGCTTTAGGAGGCATGTTTCATCCCGGGGCCTCTGGAGACGTGTTTGCTTGATCGTTGCCTTGATCACAGTTATTAAGCTTTTTTAAAGTTGCTTTTCTTTGCATTGTTGCTGTCCTCGTAAATCTGTTCCTCCAGTTCTGTTCATTTCACTCTACATCAGTTCATACTTTCCAGGATTCTCTAAAACAGTTTATCGTGTCAGTTGTTACAAAGCAATAACATTCCATTACATTCATATACCAAAATTTGTTTAGGCATTGCCCGGTGAATGGGCATCACCTCAGCATCCAGTTCTTTGCCTTTAAGTTTTCTTAATGCCCCCTTCGGAATCAGGAGTTTTATTTTTCTTATGACTATTCTTCCTTGGTATCATGCTGCCTCTCCCCTCTCCCAATCAAAGTTTGCATGTTGAGTTTTATGTATTTCCACACCAAACTCTATAGGTTTGTGTTCAGTACTCCTTTGTCCAGTTCAGGTAAAAGTAAGAATCATTTGATACCCACTCCTCCATTTAAAAAAATATTTGTATACTCTTATTCTCATGTATTCCAATGATGAAAAATAACAAATTCCATTACTTTCCCCCTCTTTTTTACACTTGTGTATTCCTTTTATCCTCACTTTTCTGTCCTTTTTTTAAAGTTTGGGTTTTTTTTAGTTAGTTTTTTTTTTGAAGGGGGAAGGCAAAGCAATTGGGGTTAAGTGACTTGCCCAAGGGTACACATCTAGTGTGTCAAGTATCTGAGGTCGGATTTGAACTCAGGTCCTCCTAACTCCAGGACTGGTGCTCTATTCACTGCACCACATAGCTGCCCCTCTGTTCCTTTTTAAAAAAAAGATACTATGGGGCAGCTAGTACAGTGAATAGAGCACTGGCCCTGGAGTCAGGAGGATCTGAGTTCAAATCCAGCCTCAGGCACTTAACACAAAGCTAGCCATGTGACTTTGGGCAAGTCACTTAACCCCAACTGCCTTACCTTCCCCTCTCCAAAAAGCCAAAAAAACAAACAAAAAAATACTCACGACAAGATTAATACATTATTCTGTCTTCTGTGGGTTTTAAAAATCTTTTAAAATTCAATTTCCTCATTACCCTTTGAAGACATTTGGATTCTGCAGAAGCTAGTTTCTTCTTCCTTATTACAATGTTAGCACAACATCATCATACAGCCCTTTCAATTCTCAAATGAAACTACCTTTCTGTATTTTTCTTGAGTCTACTGTATTTGCATTTCAAAATTTCTATTAAGCTTCAAAGTCCTTTATTCTATTAAAGGTTCATTCCTCCCCCTGCCCCCTTGCCCTCCAAAAAAGGATTATACTTAGATTTGCAGGGTAAATTGTTCTTCTTTGTAAGTCTAAAACTTTTACCTTTTGGGATATTGTATTCCAAGTTCTCATCTTCTTTATAATAAAAACAACTAGGATCTTGTATGATCCTGACTATGATTCTTTGGTACTTGAACTCTTTCTTTCTGACTACTTGTGATAGATTTTCCTTAATGTAAATGCTCTGATTTTTAATATGACATTTTTAGGACTTTTCCTTTTCAGAATCTTTTCAGCGGATGATGGGTGAATTCCTTCAATTTTCACTTTTCCCTATCCAACAGATAAAATATGAAATGCTTCATGAATTTATGTGTCATCCTTGCGTGAGGGCCCTGCTAATCTCTCCTCTCTCATTCCAGTTTTAGTGTATGTGCTGCTGACCTTAGCACTAGGCGGTATAGAGGGACAGTTTAGATCCGGAACACTTTTGCCTCTACTCTCTTTGGGAGATAGTATGAAATTAATTCTCTCTGACATGCCTGTCTCCACCTACTGGGCCCAGCTTCACACCTGACTCTCTGTTAAGGTTTCTGCTTCTGTTCTCTCTCCTGGGCACCGGGTTGTGGAAAACCCAAAGGCCTCAGATGCAGAGTGATCTGCCCACCTGGAGAAAGTGAGGTTAGCTTGTGAGGGTTTTAGTCTAGGATGAGAGCACTGCCTTCACATGGCTTCTCTTCTCTACAAAGTTAGAAAGTTTAAAACATAGATTATAAATGCAATTCATAAAGCTCTGAGCCCCCAGGCTTTTGTTTTGATCACTAGGCCGGAAAAGAGATTTCTTTTAGACACCTGAATTTATTGTAATCAAATTTCTACAGTCCTCCTCCCTCCCCAAACACACACACACACACACACACACACATACACACACACACACGCACGCACACGCACACGCACACGCACACGCACATGCACACGCACACGCACACACACTGTATTACCTCCAGGCACCAGGGCATATGTTTGAATTAAATTTTCAGGATGAATTTAATTTATCTTTAAGTAGAAAATCATGATTAAAAATGTAAATAACCACGCAGCAAAAGTCAAAATATCAGAGAAACACTTAGTCATGAACTGTGCCACCCATCACGTGCGGCCATAAATCAGAAGGGAGAAGCAAAGGGGGAAGTAAATGCCCTGCCGTCATTCCAGGGTTTTCTCTGACTAGGCATAATTCAGTCACCTCCCACTGGATTCTCTCAGTAAGCATGTGATGAACCAGGGACAATAAAAGACTCCAGTTGCTATGAAGCTTAGGGTCAGTGTCCTGTAAACCATCCTTCATCTTCTGCTGCTGCTCCCTTCCCTTCCCTCTTCTCTCCTCTTATTTTCCCTTCTCTCTCTCTCTCTCTCTCTCTCTCTCTCGGTCTTTCTGTCTCTCTGTCTCTCCCTCTCTTTTTCTCTGTGTCTTTGTCTCTCTCTCTCTGTGTCTCTGTCTCTCTCTCTCTCAATTCTGCCTTCCAGTACAAATTCCTCTATATCTTTGTCACTTCTCAAACAGAGAAGAAAGATAATTCCCAGATTCTTAGCAATTTAGCACCCCCACCCCACCTCTCCACCAGCACCAAGTGGCCTGTCTAATATTTAAGAAATGACTGTTGCAGTTTTTAAAAGTCACCCCTGAGCCAGGGGTGTGCTGGAGACAATTCAAATCCCTTTTTGCAAGAGCCAGTTGTTAAACTTTCAGTATGAGTGTTCACAGCTTGGGAATTAGCAAGCACTACAAATCAGGGTTTAGTTTCTTTTTTTATTGATTGCATGGATTGAAGAAAGTGATATAGAAAATGTCAGAGCAAGATTTAACTTAAAATCATGTCATGCATGTGTGGTTTCCTCCCTGGGGAGCCGGTTGTTAAATCTTTACCAACACACTACTGCCTTGAGTCTACAATGGAATAGCAAAGACGTATTTCTGACGTGTGTTCATGAACCCTGGGAGACCTTTTTTTGTTTGAGGCCTCAGACTTTGAGAACTGGAATAGAAGAGAAGCCTTCAGAAATAGGAAAAGCAGGAGCTTGTTTTTGTGCTATGACAGAGGCTTTCAGGCATTTTGGAGATGGAGAGAGGTGGTCCCTTGGGAAGGAAGATGACTGCCATCTGCTGGCATCTGGGGAGAACTGCAAAAGATGTGAATTGTAGACTAAGTGAATGGAGTATGCTCGCTAGCAAAAGGGGAGGATGAGTTTTTGGAAGCATGAGCACTTACAGTACAAGGGAATCTGGAGACAGCCAGAGGAACCATGACGTGGTGGATAGTCCCAAATGTGGCTCCTTCTAGGATCTTACCCAGGAAAGTAGTAGTAGTAGTAGGAGGAGGAGGAGGAGGAGGAGGAGGAGGAAGAGGAGGAGGAGGAGGAATAGCTAGTATTTTTAGAATACTTTAAAGTTTGAAAAGCACTTGAGATATTATCTTATTTGTTCCTTATGAAAACCCTGTGAGGCAAGTGACATTATTATTATTCCCATTTTACAGATGAGATAGATTAAGTGATTTGACCAAGGATAGGAAAGAAGGAAAGAAGGAAGGAAGGAAGGAAGGAAGGAAGGAAGGAGGGAGGAAAGTAGAGAGGAGGGAGGGAGGGAAGAGGGAAGGAGGGAAGAAAGGAAGGAAGGAAGGAGGGAAGAAAGAAAAGAAGGAAGGAAGGAAAGAAGGAAGGAAGAAAAAAGGAAAGAAACAAGCATTTATCAGGTACTTAGAATGTGCCAGACACTGTGCTAAGCTCTAGAAATACAAACAGAAGCAAAAAAAGGGTCGTCCTTACCCTCAAAGAGCTTACATGCTAACTAAGGAAGATAGGAAACAAAAAAAGAGCTTTAACTTAGAGGTTAAGAGAAACAAGTAAGATTTATATTAAAACCTGTAGAAAAATAGTGGTGTACGTCAGTGATCAACTTGTACGTGTGGGTGTGTGTGTGCATGTGTGTGTGTGTGCGTGGGGTGGGCTGTTGAATTATTTTAGCACAGGGTGAATGGGGCATGATTTTGAAGTTCAGAAGTCAGAATCAGAGCCAGGAAGGGAATGAAGGCTGAATGACCTGGAGCCTCAGGAGAAATTCACCAATGGAAGGGGTGGGGGGTGATCTCATGGAGGGATATTACAAGGTGAGAATATCCACAGCTATGAGGTAGGATTGGAACTCAGCTCTTCCTAACTCCAAGTCAGCATTCGATCCACTGCACCAACTAATTGCCACTATTTACAATACTGTAAATGTCTGAGACCATACAAGTCTCTGTAGAAGTTGATCACTGACTTACACCACTATTTTTCTACAGGCTTTAACATAAATCTTACTTGTTTCTCTTTACCCCTAAGTAAACCTGTTCATGATTTGAGTTTTGTTAGTCCAGGTGCTTGTAAGGGGAGCTGGTGACTATACCCTGAGGGAGGTGTGTCAGATACTAAAGTTCCCAGATCATCTGGATGAAGGCAATTAACCAGAGAAGTAACGGGTTACCCCAAATATACTCAATGCCTTAATGTTAGGAGGGAGTCTCTGACGCAAAAATTACCCTTTTATCATATGGTCTCGTGTCCTCTTACTATCCTGTCTATTCTCCTCTGGATGCACTCTAGTCTAACTATGTAGCATTCAGAACTGAACCCAGTCCCCTACTTTGGGGCCTTGAGCAAGCCAAAGGCTAGAGGGAGTATCACCTTCCTTCTTTTTCTTGGGAGGGAAGGGAGTATCATGAGGTTGCAAAGACCAAACTCAATGACTTCACAGTTTTGGCTCCAGTCAGCCCTGTATATCATTCCCATGCTTTTCCTCCCCTTTTACCCCCACTCCCACTTCATCCCTAGAGCCCAGTACAGGGCTGGTACTACACACTAGGCCCTCAAACCAAACTGTCAAGATATGAAGATGGCATCTTCCCCTGGGCCCCCCTGCCCCAGTAAAAGTCACTCACAGCTCCTCACGCCAGGGGACCTCAAACCAGATTTATTTTTCTTTGGTTACTTTCATAGTGACTATAGGAGGTGAAACTTCAAACCCGCTCATGGAATCTTAATATGATGCCAGTTATTTATTAAGAACAGCGATTGTTTGACTCTTAACGGCTGTAATAGATGGGAATCCGAAACACAACTCAGCTCAAATGTGTTTTTGATCAATTCCTATTTAACAAACTGTCTCATTAAATCTTAGTTGAAGAGACTTTATTTGGGAATCTTTTCTTTTTCTCCCCCTCCTTTTGTTTGAAGGGGTCCTAGAATCTTGGAATACTAGAATCAAAGAATCATAGAATCTTAACAACTTGGGATGATAGAATCACAGTGTCTTAACTCAATTTAATTCACGATTTATTATCTTGGGATAAAAGGATTTTAGGATGTTAGAGCTGAAGGGGAGCCTAGAGATCATGTAGGACAACCCCTTCATTGCATAGACAGGGAAACAGAGGCCCGGGGAGAGAAAGGAATGTGTTCCAGTGAGTTAATGGCTGAGCCAGGATCTGATTCAGATGATTAACTTGATCTTCATTTTGATTTCGGGGGAATTGTCAGGGTGCCCTTCCCTTGACACTGTGATTGAAAACGAGCAGGGTGAGTTATAGAGGGGAATAATGGAGAAAAAGACTGAAAAAATAGGAAGGGGTCAAACTGTAAAGTACTTTAAATGCCAGACAGAAATTATATGTAATGCCATTGGTAAGGGAGAGCTTCGTGATGAATGACAAATAACCCAGTTTACAAGTAGTCTCCACCCCTACCCCCTATCCCCAACCTTATACCTTCAACCTTAACCTTACCTTTCTCCCAGCTTCTAGCCCTCCTTGGGCAATGGAAGAATGGTATTAGAAAGATGGAAGACCGTAGAGTCTGTAAATTATAAGACAATGAGTTTGATTTCAATTCTTGGGAAAATAATGTCTTAGTATAGAGATGACTAGTTAACATCTAGAAAAGGAAGCAGTGATCACAAAGAGCCAGCATGGGTCTTTTAGACAAAAGTCATGACAAACTAACTTCTTTTTTGATAGTTACTAAGCTTGTAGGTTAGGGTAATACTGCAGATATAATTCATCTAGCTTTTAGCTGAGCTTTTGTTAAATACTTTCGTGTTGCTTTTGTAGAAAAGAGACAATAATGCAACCAGTTTCAAAACTGGTTGAATAGCTAGACTCGAGGAGTAGTTATAAATGATTTGATGTTAACTTAGTAGGGAGTCTCCAATGGAATTCCTCCCCTTCCTCCACCAGCCCTGTCCCCACAGAGCCAAGGACAAGGCTGGTAAACATTGGCCTCTCAAACTGTACTGTCAGAATATGAAGATGACATCTCTCTTAGGTCACTCTGCCCCTGTAGAGGTCACTCATAGCTCCTCATGTCGGGGGGCCAGGGGACATCAAATCAGATTTATTTTCTTTCCCTGACCTGCTCTTAGCCCTTTGCTGTTTGATTTATTTATCAAATAACTTTGATGAAGGTATAGGTGGCACATTTATCCAATTTGTAGATAACATAAAGCTACATTAGATTGTGAGCTCCTTGAGGGCAGGCAGGGACTATTTTTTTTCCTCCTTAGGGCTTAGCATAGTGCCTGGCATATGATAGCTGTTTAATAAATGCTGATTGATTGGAAGAGGTAGCTAACTGCTGTGGATGACAGGTAAGCATCAGGAAGGATCTGAATGAGCTAGAGGATGTTGGGTTGGATACAATATGGTGACATTTAATAGAGATAAATGTAAAGTCCTAGATTTGGGTTCACAAAATTGGTGGCCCAAATAAAAGATGGGAATGCAAAGTTAGCGACAGTTCATCTGAAAGAGTTTTAGCGGACTGAGAACTGGAAACAAGTCACAATGTGTGGTGACCCACCACCAAAAACATCTGATGAGCTCTTGAGTTACTTTAAGAGACTATGCCTATGGTCAAAATTATGGTCAAGTTTGGGCACCACAGTTTAGGAAAGACATTGGTAATCTGGAGAATGTCCAAAGGACAGCCAGAAGGCTGAAGGGCCTTGATTCCAAGGTGAGTTGAAGAAACCTTGGATGTTTAACAAGAAGAGAGAACTCAAGAGAGTCCATGATAGGTGTCTTCAACTTTTCATCCTGTAGAAGTGAGATTGGACCATATCATACTTTTACTTAGTAAATTCCAGTAGCTCCTCAGCCCCTCCAGGATCAAATATAAAATCCTCTGGCATTCAAAGCCCTTTGTAATCTATACTGCTGCCCCCACTCCCCATCCCCCACCTTTCCAGTCTTCTTTTGCTTTATGCCATGCCTACCACTCAGTTTTCAGGCCAGTGACATTGGTTTCCCTGTGGTTCCTCAGACAAGACCTTCCATCTCCCAACTCCAGGCATTTTCACTGGTTTCCCCCATGGAGCATTCCTCTGGAATGCTCTTCCTCCTCGTCTCTGCCTCTGGACTTCCATAAGTCCCAGCTAACGTCCCACCTTCCAGGAGATACCTTTATCAACCCATCTTAATTCTAATTCAGGGGTGGGGAAAGGCCTTGAGGCTATTTGTGTGGCCTTGCAGAGCTTAAAGTTTGACCTTTTGACTGAATCAAAATTTTACAGAACAATTCAGTCAAAAAGTCACACTTAAGGATGTATAGGGCCACAGGCTCCCCACCCCATCTAGTGCCTTTCCCCAGCTGGTTATTTCCAGTTTATCCTGTATGTAGCTTGTTTGTACATAGTTATTTGCATGTTGTCTCCCCCATTAGATTGTAAACTCCTTATAGGCCGAGACTGTTTTTTGCTTTTTTATCCCCAGCACTTCGCCCCCTGCCTAGCAAACATGTAAGTGCTTAATACATTTTTATTGATTCTTAGACCTCAGAGGGCAGAATTAGGACTAATAAGTAGAGATTGCAAAGAGGAAAATTTAGGCTTGTTGTAAAAATCACAAATTCTTAATAATTGGAGGTGTCAAAAACTGAAAGGGGCTGGCTTTGGGGCCCCCATCACTGGGAAGCCTAGCTGCTTACTTCAGGCAAAGAAGGAATGGTCACTTGTGGGGCACATTATAGTGATGATTCTTTTCCAGGTATATATTGATTTAGATTGTGTCTGAACTCCCTTCCAACTCTGAAAATCTCTGATTCTGTGAGTCTTCTCCCATCTCACTTGGCCTCTACTCTTCCTAGTTCCCAGCCTCCTTTTCAGACCAATGAAAAAGTACTTACTATGTACCAAGCACTGTGTAAGCACTGGAGAAACCAAAGGGAGGTAAAAATACAGTTCCTGCACTCAAGGAGTTTACATGGAGATGAGACAACATGTAAAAAATTATACATACAAGACATATATATGTCTTATATGTATGTATATATACTATGTGCGTGTATATGTGTGTACACAAACACACACACACATATATATATATATATTTTTTTAAGGTAATTTCAGAGGGAAAGCAGTCACAGGGGATGGAGACTGAGAAGGATCTGCAGAAAATGGGATTTGAACTAAGATATGAAGCACATTGGAGGCAGGGTCAAGAGGGAGAAATTTCTAGGTTTAAGAGAGTGTAGCACCAATGCAATATTCACAGCACCAATGGTGACTATAAATATACCTGCATGGGACTTGTTCACAAAATATACCAGACTCTCCATATAGAAGACAGAAGTAAAACATTTATTCAGACACCAGAAAACCAAATCCCCCAAACCAGCAAGCTGATTCCATCATAGTAGCAAAGAAGTTAATAAGCCACAACAGCACAGAGAGCCACAGCATCCTTTAGCCTTCCCACCAACCAATATTTACTCACAAGCCTATCTGTCTCCCTCAGATGCACACTCTCCTCCCTCTAGTCTAGCTTGCTCTGACTCCCAGCTTCCTGTGGGTTCTGCTCCACCCTTCTGCAAACTTCTCCAACCTCAGGCTCCATGTGATTATATTCAGCCTATTAGGGGGCAGAGTATATTTTCAAAGCAGAGAAGGTCTTCAAATTCCCTTAGGCTTATAAGGGTCAGAGAAGATCTTCAAATTCCCATTACCATTACAGAGAGCACCTTGCATCAATTCATATAAGTCATCCCAGATTTTTCTGAAACCACCCTGTTTGTCATTTCTTATAGTACAATAACATTGTATTGCAATCAATATGCCACAGTTTTTTCAGTCTTTCATGCATTGATGGACATCCCCTCAGTTTCTAATTCTTTGCCACCATAAAAAGAGCGCTATAAATATTTTTGTACAAATATGTCCTTTTCCTTTGATCTTTTTGGGATACAGCCCTAATAATGGCATTACTGGGTCAAAGAGTATGCACAGTTTTATAGCCCCTTGGGCTATAGATTACTTTTCAGAATGGTCCCACCAACAATGCATTAGTGTCCCAATTTTTCCAAATCCCCTACAACATTTGTCATTTTCTTTTCCTGTCGTATTAGCAAATGTGATAGATTTGATGTGGTACCTCAGAGTTGTTTTAATTTGCATATCTCTAATCAATAATGACTTATAGCATTTGTGTATGACCATAGATAGCTTTGATATCTTCTGAAAATTGCCTGTTTGCCTATTCCTTTAATCATTTGTCAGTTGGGGAATGACTTGTATTCTTATAAATTTGACTCTATTGTTTATATATTTCAGAAATGAGGCCTTTATCAGAGAAAGTTGCTGTAAAATCCCCCGCTCCCACCCCAATTTCCTGCTTTCCTTCTAATCTTGGCTGCCTTGGTTTTGTTTGTGCACAAACTTTTAAAATTTAATGTAATAAAAATTATCCATTTTATTTCCCATGATCCTTTCTGTCCTTTATTTGGTCACAAATTTGTCCCTTGTCCATAAATCTGACAGGTAAATTTTCAGAGACATGTGTTGTTGAAAAATGATTTTGGCAGTTGTGTGGAAGATGGACTAGAACAGGGAAGAGATGTAAGGTAGAGAGGCCAATTAGGAGGCTATGGAAACAATCCAGATGAGAGATGCTGAGAGCCTGAAATGCAGTAGTGGCTGCACGAGTGAAGAGGAGATGTATCTGAGAGATGCTGTGGAGGGAGATGGCAAACTTTGGCAAATCATATGAACATTTGGGGAAAGTGAAAGGAAGAAGTTGACTGAGAATGACACTGAGATTGTGAGTTGGAGTGACTGGGAAGGTGGGAGTGACCTTAACAGGGAGGCTTTGTAAGAGAATGCATGGTCTTTGGGACATGTTGCCTTTGAGGGTCCTAGGGGGCATCCATTTTGAAATGTCCAATAGGCAGTTGGTCATGCTGGACTAAAGCTCAGGAGAGAGACTCAGGCTGGGTATATACATCTGGAGTCATCTGTACAGAGATGACCATTAAATCTGTGGATGCTAATGAGATCATCTGGTGACAGTATACAGGGGAGAAGAAAAAAGAAGCTGGGACAGACCCTTGGTCTTCTACCTAATTATGCCCAGCTTTCTTCCTCTGATTATAACCAACTTTTCCCTCTAATCTTTTCTCAAACTTCATCTCAAACTCAGCATATCCAAGAGGAATCTCATATTTTCCCCCAAAGTTATCCCTCCTCCATATTTCCTGATGTCTACTGAGGGCATCACTACCTTTTCAAGCACCTGGATCAGCGATGGATCAATGTTGACTCCTCCTTTCCTCTCACTCCCAAAGTCCAATGATTTGTTGAGTCTTATTCTTTTTTTTTCCAATTACATTTTTGTTTTTGTTTTTGTTTTCTTTTTGGGGGGGGAAGGCAGGGCAATTGGGATTAAGTGACTTGCCCAAGGTCACACAGCTAGTAAGTGTGTCAAGTGTCTGAGGCCATATTTGAACTCAGATCCTTCTGACTCCAGCTCTATTCACTGCACCACATAGCTGCCCTTTCCAATTACATGTAAAGATTGTTTTCAAAGTTCCTTTTTGTTAAATTTTGAGTTCCAAATTTTTCTGCCTTCTTTTTCCCCTCTCTAAGGCAGCAAGCAATCTCATATGAGTTATTTATTCTAATACATGATCTCTCTTACATCTGTCCCTTTTTCTTCAATCTAACAACTACTCCCCTGTCTAGGTTCTCAATCATCTCTCTCCTGCTTTATTGTAATAGCCTCTTAATTGGTTTCTCTACTTTTAGCCTCTTTAATCCATTCACTCCGTAATTGCCAGATTGACAGTCCTAAAACAGGAATCTGTCAACTTTTTCTGTAAAGGGCCAGGTAGTAAATATTTCAGGCTTTGTGGGTTGAGAGATAAAATTGAGAATATTATGTAAGTATTTATATGAAAAAATAAATTTCTACAATTTTTATTGATAAAATTAAAAATATAATGATAATTGAGTATAATTTTTGTAATATTGGTCTATTAGTGAGAAGAATGGAATTTTTTTGGGAATAACATTTTGCTTAATGGGGGGTTCGGAATTAGTGTTTGCTATTATCAAAATCAGTTACAAATATTCATTTGTTAATGCAGATCTTTAATGAGATTTTATGTATTTCATCTTTGAAAATGTCTCCTCATACAGATAAGTACTGTCAAATGCTGATATCAGTCCATGAACACTTAATTTTAATTGAGCATATGCATAGCTGGGAAGTCCTTGTAGAATTCTCATAAGTTTCTTCTGTTGGTACTTGCCTTTTAGCAAGCCATTACCTTGAAGATTAATCACTTTCAATCGGAGGTTAGGCGGGAAGTTCCTTAATTGCCCAGTTAAATGGATTCTGAAATGTGGAAATTTTGTTTGCTCTTATATTCAGGTCCAAAAAATGCTGCTAGAACTGTAGTTTGAGCTCAGAAAATATATCCGTTATATTTTTCACATGTAAGCGCTGTTGTATCTTGTAATTTTAGGTTGGATTCATTAAGAAATATTATTGTCTGTAGGAAAGCTAATTTTCAAAGCCATTCAGGTTTAGTCAGAGTGGTTGAGAATGGTTCTTCTCATTCAGAAAAATATCAATCTTGGCTTTGAGCTCAGAAAAGCTCTTTATCTCTTCTTCTTTTTTTTTACATAGTGAGCATGCACTGGTAATAAAAAAAAGTTACTATATGACAATATACGTGAGTCATAATTACTTCACTGTGTTTTGTAGAAGTCGTATTGAGCCAGAGTGAGAAGTTATGAGGGTGTTACCTATGGTCTCTGCGCTTGTAGCCCCAATGCAGCCAAAGTAAAGGAATAAGTTTGACTGCTTTTCAATTAAACTTTATTTATGGACACTGAAATTAGAATTTCATATGGTTTTCAAGTCTGTAAACATTTAATCAATAAACATTTATTAAGTACCTACTGTATGCCAGGCATTGTGCTAATCACTCTGTCAAGCACCACAAACCATTCTTCTGTTGTTGTTGGGTTTTTTTTTTTCAATTATTTAAAAAGGTAAAAAAAAAATCAAAACAAAAACCATTTTTAGCTTGCAGCTGATGGCAGTCTAGATTTTCCCATGGGCTAATCCCTGGGGCTAAGATGCGCAGTCTGACTATGTCACTGCTTTGTTCAAAGACCTTGGCTGGCTCCCCATCCTCCAGGATAAAATGCAAAATCCTCAGACTGGCATTTAAGGGAATCTGTAGGATTAATCAGATCTTGGAAACACTAATCAGATCAATTGGATAATAAGGAACATTAACCCTGAGCCCCAACTCAGCATAATGTTATTCCCTCCCCACAAAAGCATTCCATTCTTCTCCTCAGTAGCCCAGTGCCATCTGCGGGTCGGGCCTCCTTCCTGGTCATTCCCCTGCACACGCTCTCCATTCCAGGCAAAGCCACCTGCTTGCTCTCCCGCATGCCTAACATTCCAGAGCCTGCCTCAGGGAGTTTGCAAAACTTCCTGGGTTCCTTCAAAGCCCAGCTCAGGTGCCACTGCCCAGGACAGGCCTTTTCTGAATCCTTCCTCTCCTGGGCATTAGCGCCACTTACCTCTTGAAGTTATGATGCATTGTTTTGTGTTTGCTTTTAATTTTCTTACTTGAGAATGTCTGTAAGCTCCTTGAAGGCAGGATGGTGTGTGTGTGTGTGTGTGTGTGTGTGTGTGTGTGTGTGTGGTGTCTAGCACAGTGCCTGGTGCGTCATAGGCCCTTCATAAGAATGTCTGCTATTTGCATTTCCAGCCTCTCCCCTTGGGTTTTTTCCAACCTTCTCATTCTGCCTGGCTGTATGCATTTGATTTCTTTCTTCTGCTCCTTTCCTCCTCAGACATCTTCTCTCTGATCTTCCATACTCTGGCCTCTTCCTCATGCTGATCTCCGCACCCTCCCCACCCCCAGCCTGCACCTTTTCTTCCAGTGTCTTATTTCCCAACTTTCCCCTAAGCCCCACCAAGTTTTCCCCCTCCCCCTGAACCCTGAATCTGAAGCATGTGCTTTCAGGGCCCAGTGAGCCTCCCCTTGGTCCCCTTTGCCCTTCATTCCTGCTGTCTTGGCTTCTTTCTCAGCTCAAGGCCAGGCCAGGGCAGGGCAGGGTCCTACAGTAATATGACCCTGCAGATGAACAGTTGGGGGCCCCCTGCCCAGCCTGTGGGGGGACACCCATTCATGGAGGCTTCCCTGCCCGCCACAGGAGCCCTTTGATCCTTTTCCCAACCGAAGCATTGGCAGGTGACCTGAACCCATTGCCCTGCAGGACCCAGACAGTGACAGATCTGTCTGCTGGAGGCTTCCGACTGAGAAACACATGTCAAATCAATCTCTCCTTTCTTCTTTAGCCTGCACCACTCCCATCAGCCACCCTACCCCATTTCCTATTGGATCAAGGTCAGATACCTCAGCCTGGCATTCCAGGTCCAATCTGGCCCCAACCTGCCCTGAGAGCTTGATGGGAAATTCACTAAAAAGCAAATGGAACCAGCAGCTCTTAGGTACAGTGATGCACCCAAACCTTGCCCACAATGCCCCCTTGTCCCCCATCACTGGAGTGAATAAGCCCTCACTCTTTTCCTGCCTTACTCCTGCTAGAACCATCTGTACCCCCTTAGTGGCAGCCAAAGCAGCCAGCATTTGAAAGCTTTATACCTTTAAGTGTTTATCCTTATTCCTATTCTGTGTGAAGCTTTTAAAAAATTAGATGGCCATCTCCCATTTTTCTGATGAAGAATATCTATGTAGAATTGAGAGAGGGTAGACCAAAATTCAAATGGGAGAGAATTTTTTTTTTGCCAGGCACAGGCTGGGTGGGTGTGGACCCAATGAGAAAAAGAGAACATTTGTTATTAATAACAATTTTCCAGCATTAGTACATATGTATGTGTGTGTGTGTGTGTGTGTGTGTGTGTGTGTGTGTGTGTGCATGCCTTCAGGTCATAACCTATACTTATTCCTTTTGAACGCAGAGAGATGGAAAAACTTCTAAAGAAATAAAGCCAAAAGTTACATGGCATGGGGAGATTGGTTCAGTCTGTCTGAGAGAGCCTGATTCTGAATCAGAAGAAAACCTGGCACGCATACCCCTGGCACACAAGGCACCAATTTCTCATGGGCCCCTCCACATTCAAGATACATCCTCATGGAGAAGTAGATCAGGCTGATCTCTTATGAGTATGAGTTTCACAGTTGGCCAAAGGGGATCTTTTCTCAGAGGAAACATCGAGCATCAGTTAAGGGAAGGGGGAGGGCCTCCATGGAGGAGAGAGGACATGACAAAAAGTCCTTTTTTAAAATGGAATATACAAATTAGTGCTGACTGTATAAAGGAATTCAGAGAAGGGAGAGATGATGAAAAGAACACCCAGAGTCAGAAAGGGCAGGCACAACTCTTCACCCTGATAGGCTCGAGCTACTAACTTGTTGTGTGACATTAGTCAAGACACTTCCCATCCCTTTGCCCTAAGTATCTGGTTCAGTAAAATGAGGTTGCTGGAGAAGATGATCTTAGAGGTACCCCTGTAGTTCTAACATTCTATGTTCTATGTTTCAGCATCCTATGTCCTAGCATCCCTGCCAACACTAATGTTGTGTGTCCTTCCAGCTTTAATATCCCATATTGTAGGGTCTCCTCCATAGCCGTGTATAGGAAAGCATTACCAGTGGTCCTCCTCCTAAAGGGAAAGGGTCAGTGGGAATGTTTGCCCAAGATATGCTAGTCCACAGTTTTATACATTACTATGGGCCTTCTTTACCCACCGAAAATTCTTTGTTCTAAGGTTCCTTATAGTCTACCATTCTCTGTTCTAAGTTTCCTTCCACCTTTGACATTCTGTGTTCGAAGACCCTTTTCAGTTCTGGAGTTCTATAAACCTAATCAGGGAAAGATTTTGGGCAGGGACAGCATTGGAGATTGACCCTAGAAAGAAAAGTAGTCTATACATAGTTAGAGAAGATGAGGGAGCTCATTATTGGAGCAAACAGTAATGTGGCCAAGGGCTCATGATATCTGTAGTAGATGAGATGGTCACCACCTTAGCTCCATTCAGCCCTCTCTTACTCCTGGCCAACAGGTCATCTCTGTTCATCTGTGCCCATGTCCTGGCAAACGA
Source organism: Pseudochirops cupreus (assembly GCA_028627135.1). Classification (NCBI taxonomy): domain Eukaryota; kingdom Metazoa; phylum Chordata; class Mammalia; order Diprotodontia; family Pseudocheiridae; genus Pseudochirops; species Pseudochirops cupreus. The sequence continues at coordinate 156,446,867 of CM053582.1, read as the reverse complement.
GGAGGGGTTCTAGCTAAGATGGATGCTGGTCAAATTAGAATTCTCCAGGGGGCTGTCCTCAGTTTCTCTTCCTGGTCACCTCAGCTCTTCTGAATCACTCGATGGCATGGCTGTTGTATCTCTACAGAAGGCCTTTCAAAGAGCTAGAAGTTTAGGGAGTGAGCAGAATGGGGGGGGGCGGGGAGGAGAGGTGATCTGATCCAAGACAAGCCTTGGGGAATTTGCCTTTTGGCTGAGATCCAAGCTCTAGCTAGTCAGTGTCCTTTGTTACTAATTCATTGATCCTGGCCTTATACAATAGAAATGGAATCAGAAGGAAACTTAGAATATAGGACTCAGATTGTCAGAGTTGGAAGGGACCTTAGAACACAGAATGTCAGAGCCAGCAGGAAGCTAGAACATAGACTGCCAGTATTGGAAGGAGCCTTAGAATGGTGGTACAGTAGAAAAACCATTGAATTTCAAAACAAAACAAAACCTCAGAAAGTGTTGGTTTCCAACCTCAGCTCTTGCCACTTAGAAGCTATGTGACTTGTACAAGTGACTAAAGTGCTCTGGACCTTGATTTTGTCCTCTGTACCTTGAGGGACCTGGATTAAATGATCGTTAAAGTCTTTTAGAGGCTGCTAGGTAGTGCCTCAGTTTCCTTAACAGTAAGATGGGGATGGTTGATAACACCTACCTCCCAGGGCTGTCGTGAGGATCCAATGAGCTAAGACTGCATCTGTAAAGTGTTTAGCACATGGCAGGGGCCTAGTAACTGTTTGTTGCCTTCCTCTCCCCTCCCCCTAACTTCAAATGTGCAGCTCAGAACCATGACTGGTGCAGACTCTGTAAAACTTAGCACAAAAGAGAAGGAACTGGAATTTGCTCCAGAGTGGGAACTTTAGAGAGCCCTTTGACAACACGTTCCAACGGCTCTGTCTTCCTTGCCCATGTCTACCCTGAAGCTGTCTGCATTGGTCCTGGCCTCTTTCCAGGGATGCTTTCTCTGCCTTTGCCAGCTTGGAACACTCCTGGGGTCCCTGAGTACCTTTCTTCTTCCAGTGTGGCCACACACCAGGTGAATGTATGCCACTTCCATCCACCTCCACCCACTCCTGCCATTTGCAAAAACAGCTCATTAAAGTTTTGTCCTATGAGCCTAGAACATAGAATGTCAGAACTGGAAGGGATCTTAGAACATGTAACATATGATGGTGGAGTTGCAGATTTTAGTCTATTCTAGCAGAAACTTTGTCTCTTGAAGGTCCTGGTTAAAATGGAGATGTCTTCTACGCTAGAGGAAATCCAGGCAGAGGGAAGGACTAGCCTTTAGCCAGGCTGCCCCTTCACCTAGCACTGGGGGAGGGAATTGGGAGAGAAAGGAAGTAGAGAAGACAGAGACCCTGCTCTCCAGGCCCCAGGCGAAGGAAGGAGGGAGACAAGGTGTTCCTATAGTAGAGGAAGAGAACATGAACAGTCACACATGAAAAGAAAGGCCCCACAGTGTGAGAGGGAGCCTCCCGGTGCTAGGCCAGAGGAGGCAGATTAGAAGTTCTGTAGCAGTTGGGACAAGGTGGCCTGGCAGGGCAGAAAGGGGTCTAGACTAGGAGTCAAGAAACCCAGGTCTGAACACTGGCTCTGACCTTAACATGCTGGGTGACCTAGGGCAAGTTCTTTCCCCTCTCTGGGCATCAGTCACTTTCTTTGTAAAATGAAGAGACTGGACTGGGCTCTGAATCTCTAGCTTGTTTTCACTTGGAATGGGCCCTGAGTGTCAGTACAGGTGGCTAGGCTGGAGTGAGGAGGGGGAAGGCAGAGAAGCTCTGGGAGGATGTGGGAATTTAAAGTGAACTTTGGCTGGCCCCAGCCCCTGCTTCCCCCACCCCCTGGAAAGTCTGCCCCTCTCCCCACCCCCCACTCTTGCACTGGTGATTCTTCCGAGGCCTGATTAGCAGCTGGGGAGCACCTGGCAGGCAGATGTCTTCTCTTTCTCCAGATTCTGTCACCACCCGCCCCCTGATCGCCTGGCCTGGGAAGTGGGGAGGGTGGGCGGGATGGGGAAGCAGTCCTGTAGCCAGCATGGTTAGTCCTGCAAGGAAGGCAGAGGAAGATAGCCCCCCCTAACAATTTCAAAAATCAGTGGCCATCGAACCCATGATTTCCTTCAGGGCCTGCCTGAGAATGGGGCAGGGTGGGAGGAGAGGAAGAAGGGGGCTTGGGATGGACACGGCCTTGGCGGTCTGCTCCGCTTCCTGGGAGCTACAAAGTCTCTTCTCCTGATGCTCACACTGGGAGTGCAGAGCCATGGGAGGGAGGGATGAGCACTCCGTGGGAGTCAGGAGACCATCTCTCTGGGCCTCCTCTATGAAACGGAGGGCTTCCAGGTTAGGAAAAGACACAGTCCGTGCCCCACAGACTACTTGAGAATATTCTCCCGTTTGCCATTGTGTTGTTCTACAGATTGTGCTCTGAGCTCCCTTCTGGTTCTGACATTTCTATGAGCATTTGAAGCCCCTTCCTAATTCTGATAATCATGTCCCAAGTAAGGTCGTTTCAAACTGTGTCCCCAGCTCTGATATTCTTTGCTCCTACCAGGTCTAAGAATAATCAGTCAGAACACAAATATTGATTGTGCTCCCACTCATCGTGCTCTGCGGGAGACCAGGGGAGATGCCCCTCTTCTTCCCTGCCCCCTTTCCCTTCCCCCAAGCCTTTTGGTAATAACTGTGCCTGTCCAGAAACTCTTTCCAGTCTACAAAGGGCTTTCAGGTTCATTGTCTCACTGCATCAGGCCCAAAGCTGGGAAGATGGGCTGGGGATAAGACTTCAGTGGATCTGTAAACAATCCGGTGCTATTCCCTCCAGAGATGCTGATGAGCAGCAGGTCTGTGCAGAAATCAGTAGCTCTGTTTTACAAAGAAAGCAGAGAGGGAGGCTCTTACAGGGAGACCAACGTGTCAAAGGTCACTTGGCAGAGTCTTTTGAAACTCAGACTCAGGTCTCCGGCCACCCTGGAGGTCCTTAAGCTCTATAAACAGTGATTCTCATACGGAAGGCTGAGAACACTACAAGGCAGTCTATGGGCCAAACTTGGTGATTTAGCACATCTGGTCATGTCATGCCCTGGCTTGGGATGACCTGGGGGCTCCCTGATGGCAAAAATTTAAAAAAAATATTCAGAGCTCTCCACAATCTGACTTCAAGCCCCGTTTTTATCTCACCTGACATTGCTTCCCTTCCCCAGGTGCCATATTCCAAACAAACTGGACCCTTAGCATTCCCTGATCTTATCCTGGCCCCTCTTCAGTCTCTGTGCATTCACACAAACCATTCCCCAGGCTCAATGGATGTAACGGTCTTGGAGTCATCTCTCTTCCAGAAAGGTTTGTGTTAGAGGGTATCTCCCCCAGGAAGGCTTCCCTTATTTCTCCCCCCCTCAGCTGAAAGTGTTCTCTGCCCCCTCACATCATCAGAGAAGGCAGTCATGAAATCATCCTTCACCCTGTCATGTCACTGCTGTGGAATAGAATGTAAGCTCCTTGAGGGCAGGGACAGTTTTGCTTTTGTCTTTGCATTCCCCAACACCTGGCACCTAGTAGGCACTTAACCAATGCTTGATAATTGGCTGATTGAGCTTTGTTACCTGCCATCTCCCTTCTAGTAGGTTGCAAGCTTCCTGAGAATGAGACTGGTCATTTCTCACTTTTTTGAAACCATGCTTCCCAGTTATGACATTCTAGACTTCCAGGTCCCTTCCAATCAATCCCACTCTGACATTCTATGTTCTAAGGGCCCTCCCAGCTCTGACATCCTGAGTTCTAAGGGCCCTCCCAGCTCTGACATTCTGTAACCAGCCTCTAAACCAAGAAGATGCAGGTTCAAGTCCCACTTGTGACCCATGGTGGCTTTGTGACTCTGGGCAAGTCATTTGACGTCTTTTAGTACTCTCCAATTTATAAGACTGTATATTGTAAATTCCTTGGCCATCTGCATTGGCAGAGGGAGTTTTGTCACAGGGAATATGGATGAAATCATAGTTCTGGGTAAGAGAACAGTTTGCAAAGTACTTTGCAAATATTTCCTTATTTGATTCTTCACCCACCCTCTGTGGCAGGTTCTATATTTGTTATTATCTCCATTTTATAGATGAAGAAACTGAGGCCCAGGGAATGCCTCTCTCACACTCCCATAGCCAATAACTGTCTGAGATGGGCTTTGAATTCAGGTTTCCTGTTCTTGCTCCAGGACTGGACCCACTGTATGAGGCTTCCTCTTTGGGAACTGAAAGGAAAGGTCATTGTGGACTGCATTAGGCTGGGGGGGCTTCCTGGAGGAAATAGAGCCCCAAGTGGGGTTCTGAGCTTGAATCCTATTGACGAGGCAGGGAGGTGAGAGGGAAGTATGGGGACCCATGTGCAATAACCAAGGGCGTCTAGTGCATAGAGGAAGTAGATAAACACCTACCTAAGGCTACACCTAGCCCCCAGCACCCACAGAACGTAGCATCCCCATTGGATCCTAAAAGCCTGGTCTTTTCTTCCTATTCTCCTCCAAATCTTCCCCATTGTTACAGGCCCAATTCAAGTCCTGCAGCCTTCTGGAAGCCTGGCCTCACAGGTCCTAGCCTCAGCACTGTGCCATTTAATATTGTTCTGTGTCATGAGTTACCTTAGACTGGGAGCATCAAGAAGACAGGCTGGTGTGCTACGGCTCCTTTTGTATATCCCCAGGGCTAAGCACCTGACTTTGCACAGAGTAAGTGCTCAGTTACTGGTTTGTTTTCTTTTTGAGGCTGGGTCTCCCTATCTTACCTAAACTAGAAGTGAATTGGCCACTTATGGGTCCAATTCCACTGCTGATTGTCAGGGAGGCTTTAACCTTCTCCTTAAATGATTTGCCTCTCCTTAGGTGCCCCTCCTCCGCTCCCAGGGGCTCCCCATATGGGTGCAGACATCCTATTGACTTTAGTCGTACTGCAGCTCAGAATTCAAACTCAAAAATCCAACAGCCTCAGCCTCTTTCAGCAGCAAGGATTATAGGCATTCGCCAAACTTCCAGCCTCAATGAGCACTCATTGAAAAAAGGAATTAATGTAGATCTGATTTCATGGAAGATGGGGACCATGACTTTTATTCCCATCATGCCCATTACCAGGGTGGATAGACTCAAAGAATCACAGAAGCGTATCCCTAGAAGGGACCTCAGAGGTCATCTAGTCCAATTCATTCCTGAACAAGGAAGGCCTTTCTAGCAGATCCCTGACAGGTAGTCATCAGCCTGAACACCTCCAGGGACAGGGAGGTCATTCCTTCCAAAGGCAGCCTCTTCTCTTTTTTTTTTAAATGTATTTCCACATTAGTCACGTTTTGAAAGAAGAATAAGAACAAAAGGGTAAAACCACAAGAAAGAAAAAACAAAAAAGAGAAAATAGTATGTTTCTATCTGCATTCAGACTCTGTAGTTCCTTCTCTGGATGTGGACAGATAGCCTTGTCCACCATGAGTCTTGGAATCATCTTAGATCATCGTATTGCTGAGAGGAGCTAATTCTGTCAAAGTTGGGCATCACACACCGTGGCTGTTACTATGTATAAAGTTCTCCTGGTTCTGCTCCCCTCACTCAATATCACTTCATGTAAGTCTTTCCAGGTTTTTCTGAAGTCTACCTGCTCATCATTTCTTTCCTTTTTTTTTTTTGCAGAGTTGCAGATTTAATTTCCTTTTTTTTTTGCTTTTTAAAAATTTATTTATTTATTTGTTTGTTTACTTTTAGTTTACAAGATTCAGTTCCACAATCCCTTGAGTTTCAAATTTTCTCCCATCCCCTTTG
>CM053582.1:156406398-156440553 GCA_028627135.1 Pseudochirops cupreus | reverse complement strand
CCTGAGTCTTTTAGAGTTGTCTTATAACCTTGTGTTGCTGAGAAGGGTCGAGTTTATCAGTTGGTTGTCACACATATGTTGTGTCTGTAATTGTGTACAAATTTCTCCTGGTTCTGCTCTTCTCAGTCAGCATCAGTTTATATAAATCTCTCCAGGTTATTATGAAGTCTGTCTGCTCCTCATTTCTTATAGCATGATAGTATTCCATTACATTCATCTACCACAACTTATTCAACCATTTCCCAATTGATTGGCATCCCCTTGATTTCCAATTCTTTACCACCACAAAAAGAGCCGCTATAAATATTTTTGTACATATGGGTCCTCTTCCCACTTCTCTGATCTCTTTGGGATATAACCCTAGAAGTGGTATTGCTGGGTCAAAGGGTATGCACTTATTTATAGCCCTTTGGGCATAGTTCCAGATTGCTTTCCAGAATGGCTGGTTCAGTTTGCAGCTCCACCAACAATACATTAGTATTCCAATTTTTCCACATTCTCTCCAGCATTTATCATTTTGCAGTTTTGTCATCTTAGCCAATCTGACTGGTGAGATGTGGTACCTCAGAGTTGTTTTGATTTGCATTTCTCGAATCAATAGTGATTTAGAGCATTTTTTCATATGCTTACAGATATCTTTAATTTCTACCTCTAAAAATTGCTTGTTCATATTCTTTGACCATTTAGCAATTGGGGAATGACTTGTATTATAGATTTGACTCAATTCTCTGTATATTTTAGAAATGAGTCCTTTATCAGAGACACTGGTTGTAAAAATTCTTTCCCAATTTTCCACTTTCCTCTTAATCTTGGTTGCATTGACTTTGTTTGTACAGAAACTTTTCAATTCAATTAATCAAGATTATCCATTTTGCATTTTATAATGCTCTCTAACTCTTGTTTGGTCATAAAGTCTTCCTTTCTCCATAAATCTGACAGGTAAACTATTCCTTGCTTCCCCAGATTATTTACAGTATCAGCCAAAGGCAGCCTCTTCTGCTGTTGGCTAGGTCTGATTCATCCAAAGTTCTTCACCACATTGAATTGGAATCTGCCTTTCTGATTTTCTCTTGGTGAGATGGCTTTGGCCTCCGAGCACCACACACAGCAATCTATTACTTCTTCCCCATGGCCCCTCACCCTTTAGATAGAGGGAGGCAGCTGTATTGCCCTGAGGCTCCCTATTTCAGAAAACATATGACAGAGTGGAGTGTGTGTAGATGGGGAGGATACCTTACAGAGATCAATGGAAGGAACTGGGGGTATAAGCCTGGAGAAGAGAAGACTTTAGGGGAAACATCATCACTGGCTTCAAGTATTTGAAAGGCTGTCATGGGAAAGAACAATTAGACTTGGTCTGCTGGGCCCTCGAGGGCAGAATGAGAGACAGTGTGGGTGGAGGTATGACAGAGACACATTTCAGCTTAATGGAAGGACAAATCTAATAACTGTTAGAGCTGTCCACCCATAGAATGGGCTGCTTTGGGAGGCAGAGGGCTCCCATTGTTGGGTTTTCAATCAGAACTTAGATACCCATTTGTGGGTATCTTCCTAGCTGGGTGACCTTAGACAAGTCACTTAACCCTGCTTGCCTCAGTTTCCTCATCTGTAAAATGAGCTGGAGAAGAAAATGGCAAACCAATCCATTATCTTTGCCAAGAGAGTCATTAAGAGTCAGATGTGACTAAACACTGAAATGACTGAACAAGATCCACCCAACCAGACACCTTTTCAGCCAGGATTTCAACTATGTGTTTTTGATACTTCGGCATCAAGATTCTGCCCTTTGAGGCCACAGAGACAATGTCATCTGAATATGCTCAGTGCAAATCTTGGAAATTCGGGCCACAGGAGGGAGATCTGGAAACAATTTGGCAACGTATCATAGAACATCTACGAGCATCATTTTCTCATCTGTACAATGGGCATAATAACATTTATAATCCCCGTCTCACACAGTTGTTGTAAGGACCAAATGAAATGATGTGCTTTGGATAAAATTAAGTGCTATAAAACATCATTCATTATGATTGACAGCAATCACAGGCCATGTTTCTAAATCTAGTCTTCATTTTGGAGGGGAAAAAACTACCTGTGAGGATCCCAGCTTGAGAGAGCATTAGAGCCAGAGGGACTTCCTGGGCCATCTTGTCTGATCCCATCATTTCAGGGAAGAGCAGATTGATTCAGAGCCGGGACACGGACTTGCCCCAAATCTTGCAGCAAGTTAGCGCAGCAGCTGGAAATTGAACGCAGGCCCCTGACTGAGTCCAGTAAATGACCTGTTCACAATACCTCTTTAATAGCATATCCCCTTAGGAATCCGCCCCCCAGGAATTCAGCTGAACAGAGGGGAAGTTCCTTCCCTGAGGATTACTCAGCCTGGAAAAACACTTTCCAAAATGTAAAAATAGAAGCTGCATTCCCAGCCTCTATCCCATTTCAGGAAAATGAGTTCAGCTCCCCAGCAGGGACTCCCCTTTGTTATGCCCTCAAATGCCCTCTCTCTTGTCCCAAGGTAGGGGTGGACTTGGGAGTGGAAGGCTGCTTCTCCTGCCTAGGAGGTGGGAGCCACAGCTGAAAAGAATGATGGTGGAAAGGATGGAGTTGGGAAAGCTGGGTGTGGGTTCCAGCCCTCGGATTTACTGGCTGTTTGATATCGGATAAGTCCTTTAACTTTGCTGAGACCCATTTTCCCAATCCATAAAATAGGAATAATCATTCCTGCCCCACTTATCTTACCCACTTGTAGTGAAGAAAACTCTCTGGAAAACGTCTTCCCTTTTCTTGCTCTTCCTGAATCTCAAATCTTGTCTCTCTTCTCTGCCTTCATCTAGGAAGAGAACAAAGATGTTGATCACATAGGCTTAGGACTGGAAAGGGCCTTAGAGACCTTCTATCTAATCCAGGGGCTCTTTAAATAAAATAATCCCTCCCTCTCCCCTCACTCCAGCAATTGAGCTAAACAAAGCAAAAAAAATGAAAAATAAAACCCTCATTATAAACATGAATAATCCAGCAAAAAAACAAAACACATACACTCACTCACACTCACACTCACACACACGCACACGCACACAGAACCCCAAACAACCTCCCACATTGCCCCCACCCAAAAATGTGTCTCTCTTCACTTTCATGAAGTTTGTGGGGTCTGGCAGGAGGTGAGTGGGTGTCTGATTTTCAGTCTCCTTAACTCTGGGTTTCTCAGGCTTTTCTCTTTATGGACCCCTTTGGCAGTCTGATGAAGTTTATGGAGCCCTCCTCAGAACTGTGTATTTAAATGATTGAAGGAAATGCTGAATTTCAGTGAGAGGGTAATGAAAATTAAGATGTAATTTTTTTCCTATCCAGGCTCAAGGACCCCTAGAAATTTATGCACAGACCCCTTAGTGGTTCCTGGGCTCCAGATGCCCTGAACTAGTCTAACTAGTCTAATCTTTTATGGAGGGAGAAAGTGAGGCTCAGTGAGATTAAGGGTCACATCTTAAGACCGTGTGTGTGTGTGTGTGTGTGTGTGTGTGTGTGTGTGTGTGTGTGTGTGTGTGTGTGTGTGTGTGTGTGTGTGTGAAAGGAGTCTGGTTCCTTCTACTCCAGGCCCGCAGAGAAGAGATGCAAAGTTCCTGGCATGAATGTTTTCCTTGTGAGACTGCTCCCCTCCCGCCAGGGTCCTCCGACCCCCCACTGTTTGATGTTCCCTAATGAACTTGGAACTCTGAGGAAGGTCAGGCCAGGGGAGGGAGATCTGGGAACAATTTGGTAATTAAGCAGGAGGCCATGACAGGGCGTGTTTTATAGGGTCCATTACTGAGCGCCTTGGGGAGACTTGTGGTGTGGCTGGCTGCCCACCCATTCCCAGCCTGGCCTAATGGTCCTGATAAAACATGTGGGGTGGGAGGTGGGGGAGACTGAGAGAGGGCACAGCTGGAAGACCTCTCACTTATACAGCCATGTCTACTTTCCAAAGCACTTCCTTGCCTATTATCTCCTGATTGATTAAATCCTCAAAACATCCCTTTGAGGGAGGCAAGAGAAGGATTGTTATTTCCCGTTTTAAGATCATAGGATTTTAGAATCATAGAGTCTGAATCTTAGAATTTGATGCATGGAATCTGGAAATCAAAGAATCTCAGACCCATAGAATTTCAGAATCATAATGTAGGGGGAAATGCAACCTCTAACCCAACATACCCCTACGATAGAATCAATCACAGAGCCTTGAAATCACAGAATCTTTGACATGAGAATCATAACATCTCAGAGATACTTCAGGACAATCTCCCCTTCAGGATAGAGATTCACTCTACAAATCCCTGATAGAGAGAAATCAAGCCACCTCCCAAGGATCTTTGTGGACAGAGATCTCACAATTTCCCAAGGCAGTCCATTTCATTAGAGAAGAGCAATGATTATCAGACAGTTTTTCTGAGTCAGAACAGAAATTTCCCTCCCTCTAATTCCCCCTACTCCTCAACCATCCAGTCCTCTTCATTCTGCTTTCTGGAACAAATTTGTTTTCCCCTGTCTCATGGAAAACAATGACCATGTGCCCCTTAAGCAGAGGTGGACTGATGTCAGCTCATATCCACTCTCAGTAGCTGATTGTTAAACTTTCAATGAGAGCATTTGCACCTCAGAAATCAGCAAAGTCTATCAATCAGGGTTTGATTGATGGAAAAAATGTGAATAATGCAGATTAAACTTAAAAGTTTACTGAATTTTTTTGAGTCAATTGTTAAACATTTATCAGGATATCTTTGTTTCTCTCTTTTCTTCTTCTGCTAAACAACTCCAACTCTTTCAGGTAAGGAAAATGAGATTTAGGAAGTGTGATGTCTTACCCAGATTCACACGGCAAGTCAGCAGAAAGGTTGGAATAGAAAATATGGTTGCATCAAATCAACCAATATTAACTTAGTGTCTACTCTTGATAGGGAGCTGTGCTTCAGTCCAAGTCTCTGACTGCTCCTCTCACCATACCACCAACTATGTATTTGGGGGAGTAGAAGCAAATTAAGATTTATGAACAGATCCAGCCCAGTACTACAGGTCAGCCAAGGCCAGGGTTAGGAATCAGGCTGGTGTCAGGGACCAGGCTTGGACCAGGCCCATCCCTGACTTTCTGGACTTTAAAACCAAACCCCATCTACTGTTGGCTCATCCTGGAATTTTCTTCCGTGCTGGGGGCCTGCTTGCCCTGGAACAGTCTAGCTGCTACCTCTTTGATCTGATTACTCTGGAATATTTCTCCCAAAGGGCCATGCCACCTCCTTCCACTGATGAGTTTCTCTTGGAGTCTCCATTTTGTGGAAGTGCTTTGGACAACTAGCCTTCATTTTCCTCTCAGCCCTATTCCTGACTTTCTGCATTTCAAAATTAGGCCCCTAGCCAGGTACCTTCCTCTTCTCCTCCCTTCCACTTCGGCCTTTATTGTGCTGTCTCCCCTCCCCCCCCCATCTCCTATTAGAATGTAAGTTCCATGAAGGCAGGGGCCGTCTTCCTTTTTGCCTGTATTTGTACGCACAATTCTTAGCACAGGGCCTGGCACATAATAAAGGCTTAATAAATGCTCTTTCCTTCTTTTTTTCCTTCCTTAGAACTACTTCAATTTTTGACCTTGACCTTATGGGCATCATACACTAACCATTGACCCAATCTTTCCCAGATTTCTGCTTCATCTCCAGTTTTAATGGAAACAGTCTTTGAGTCATAAGACTTGAATCTGAGGGCCTCTGCTATTTATTATCTCTGTGACCTTGGACAAATCATTTCTCTGTTTTATTTTTCATCTTTAAGTTTTTATACCTGTAAAATGGGGTGAATACTACTTTGCTTAACAGGGCTGTCCTGAAGGAAGTGTTTTGTGAAACTTTAAAGGTTTGGGGGTTTTGGTTTTGTTTGAGAGGAGGGAGAGAATCAGACCTGTGATTTCTCTGATGTTGGGGACTCTCTGTTTCTGTACTGATTCCTCCCCTAATTCGATAATTGATATGTCTAAATTGTAATCAGTGTCTGGGGCACTGAGAGGTTAAGCCCCTTAAAATTCGTTAGACTGCAAGCTCCTTGAGAGCAGGGACTGTCTTTTGTCTCTTTTTGTAACCTTAGTGCTTGATAAATTGATTGATTGATGGATGGTCATATGACCAGTATGAGTCAGTTATTCTTTGTGATTCTAAGGCTAGCCTTCTATCCAAGGTGCCATGATGTTATTATTATTTGAAGAAAGGTCAGCGCTAAACTGGGAAGGAATGAAGGGGCTGAAGGGAGAGGAAAAAGAGATTAGGGACTATACCATAAACTTCTCCCATCTCTCTCTGTCTGTCTGTCTCTCTCTGTCTCTCTGTTTCTCTCTGTCTCTGTCTCTGTCTCTCCTCTTTTTCTGTCTGTTGTCTCTCTGTGTCTCTCTTTCTCTTCCCCTCCTTTTCCTCTCCCCCGCCAAAACCCCTCTCTCATTCTACTCTTCCCTGTTTCTGTTGTGTGTGCCACCATCCTTCCAGGTCACCAGTTCACAATCTCAGAGTAATTCTTGCTTCTTCCTTCTCCCTGACCTCCCAGATCCCATCAATTGCCAAGTCTCTGCTTCTACAGCATCTCTCACATCTCTCTCCTTTTCTTCACTCACATCACAACCACTCTAGTTGAGGTTCTCATCTGCTTTTATCTTGATTATTCCAATAGTCTCCCCATTGGTCTTCCCACCTCAAATGTATCCCCTTATCTACCCCATATTCCCCACAGCTGACAAAATGATTGTCCTAAAGTGACTAACTCTCTCTTCTACTCAAGAATCTCCAGGGGCTGCCACCTGCCCCTACTACACAAACTCCTGTGTATGGCATTTAAAGATCTTCCAAGCTGTCCCCAGCTGCTTTTCTAGGCTTACTTGGGTCCCCTTCCACTTTGGATCAGCTCTAAATGCTAGGAAAATTTTTCCTAATGTCAAGCTTCAATCTGCCCCTCTGTAAGAACAACTCCAAAGTAACAAGCTGAATCTCTTTTTCAGATGGCAGCCCTTCAAATAGTTGATGCTAGTCATCACATTTCCCTTGTGCCCTCCCCCGCTCCTCACTTACCCACCCAAGACTTTTCTTCTCATGGCTAAACATCCCTTGTTCTTTTGATCAATCTTCACATGGCATGGGCTTCAGTCCCCTCCCGTTGGACAAGCTCCAGCTTGTGGAGGTCCTTAAAATATGAGCCCAGGGCTCCAGATGTGTCCAATATTCTCAGAGTATAGTACAATGGAACCATCACCTCCATCCTTTTAGGGGTTCCTTAATACTTCAGTGGATCAGTGAGATTCTTGATGTGGTATAGCCTGTGGAGACTCTGAGTTCAAATCCTGGGAGTACCAGGGTAGGGAGAGCTACAATGGGACAGTCAACAAGTCTATAATAATCACCTACTATGTGCCAGACATTGTGCCAAGAGCTGGGAATATAAAGAAAGGGGAGAAAAAGCCCCTGTCCTCAAGGACCTCACAATTTAATAGGACAGACAAAATGCAAGCAATTATGGATAAAAAATTTATGCCCAAGATAAATTGGAGATAGCCAACCAAGTGAAAGCACTAAACTTAAAGAGGGGGGAGAAAGGCTTCTTGTTGGAGTGAGAATTTAGCTGAAGCTCAAAGGAAGCCAGAGAAGCCCAGAAGTGGCGATAAGGAGGGAGAGTGTTTCATGGGAGGGGGACAGCCCCATGGAGTTGGGAGCTGCTATGTCTTGTGGGAGCGTCTCTGGAACACAGAGCATATGGAGGGGGATGGTGGGGAGTCAGGGGTAGGAGGCATGGAAAGGTAGGAAGGGGCTGGGTTATGGAGGGTTTTAAAAGCCAAACAGAAGATTGTAGACTTGATCCTGGAGGTAATAAGGAGCCACCAGAGTTTTTTGAATGGGGCATGTGCAGACTAGAGGCTTGAGGAAAATCAGTTTGATAGCAGAGCAGAGAATGAATCAGAGTTGGGAAAGGCAGGAAGACTAATGAGCAGGCTATTGTAATAGTCTTGGCATGAAATGATGAGGTATGCAGTGTCAGAGTAGAGGAGGGGGTGTATATGAGAGATAATATGAAAGACTTTGCAAGTCATTAAATACGGGGGGAGGGGAGGAATGAGAGGGAGGAGTTGATCTACATTTCGAGTCTGGGCACCTGGGAGGATGGTGATACTTTCTACCATAAGAGGGAAGTCTGGAAGAGATAGAGTTTGGAGGGGAATGAATGGATTTGGCCAGGTTTGGTTTAAGATGTCTATAGGACATCCAATTTGAGATGTCTCATATTCAGTTGAAGATGTGAGTTTGTAAGTTAGGAGAGAGGTTAGAGCTGGAAAAGTCATGTTGAGAATCATCAGCATAGAGATAATAATTGGAACCATAAGAACTGATGAGATCACTGAATGAAATAGTATAGGGGGAGAAGAGAAGAGAGCCTGGGACAAAATGAGATGGGTTCATGTTTCCAGCATCACAGTGAGACCTTGTGAAATAGTAGCCTATAGAAGAATTTTCCAGCCTCACTGCCTGGATCTGGACAGAGACTTCCTCTAGCCTAATTCCACTAGTTTTAAAAATCCAGACTGCCCTAGCCATTCAACCTAAAGAGTTCTGTAGGTCTCTACACAGTTATTAGAGATCAGGTCAGCTGAGTTGAAACCTCAGGATTTGGCAGAGCAGCTGTTCATCACTATAGCTGAAATTGAGGCAGAATTTCTTTGTTCACCCTCTTTCTAGAGAAAAATTTCCACAAGTGACCTGTCTCAACATGGCAGATAGACTGATCAATTAATTGTCTGATCAGTCAATTGATATATGGATATGGCAGCTAGCTGGCACAGTGGATAGAGCATTGGGCCTGGAGTCAGAAAGTCCTGAGTTCAAAGTCACCCTCAGGCACTTACTAGTTGTGTGATCCTGGGCAAGTCACTTAACCTCTGTTTGCCTTTGTTTCTTCATTTTAAAATGGGGGTAATAATGACACCTATTTCCCAGGGTTGTTTTAGGATCAAATGAAATAATTTTTGTAAAGCACTTAGCACAGAACCCTGCACATAATTGACACTATATAAATGCTGGCTACTATGATCATCATAGATAGATAAGTAGGTAGGTAGATAGACTTATAAACAGATGAATAGACAGACATAAATACATAGACAGATGGACAGATAGATAAAGTGATGGATATATCCATGGATATATAGACATAATGACAGGCAGACACATATCTATGTGTGTGTGTATATATTCACAAATAGATACACAGAGTGGATAGATGGACATATACATAGATATATAAATGGACATAGACACTGAGATGACAGACATATACATGTAAATCATAGATACATAGATCAGTTGGATAATTTATTAAGGGCTTACTGCATGCCAGGGATTGTGCTAAAGGCTGGGGAGACAAATCTGAGCAAGCTCAAGACCGGAGGTGGGCATATGCATGTAGTGGTATGGTGTGTTGATGCCCAGGAAATTCAATGGAGGCCTGGACCCTGGCAAGATAAGGTAAAAGCTTGCCCAGGGTTGGAGCCCAAAGTTCTGGTGGGGAGGAGGTAGAGAAGGCACAGAATGGGGGTGCAGCCCACAATGCATTCTGCTGGGCCACAGCCTCCCCTACACGCTCCATTGGTGTTGGTGGAGTGCCATGTGCTCCAGCTGTTGACAATATATGGCTAACAGAGCAGCTCTGGGACTGTCCATCTGCTATTCTTTGCTACAGAACCAGCCCATTGCCTTTTCCAGTCATATGCCTCTTTACTGGTACACTTTGCATGGCAGTTTATGCTTCGTTCTTTATTGCTAATATGCTACAGCCAATTGCGCCCACTGTGCACCCCTACTACACTCTGGGTGACCTGGAGCTTTGATTCCTTGGAGACCATTGTAGTCCATTGTCCACAGCCCATATGGAACCACTGGAGAGAGAGTGATATCCAACAAAATAAAATAAAAGATGGGATTTTGTTTCAGGGGAAAGCTTGGGGTCATTGAAAGCACTGTGCAATTTCCCCAGTGCCATCCAGTCTGTTCTTTTCCTCCCCCTCCTCCTCCCATTTTTTCCCTCCTGCTCCCATTTCTTTCCCTCCCTCCCTTCTCCTCCTCCTCCTCCCTCCTCCTCCCCTTCTTCCTCCTCCTTCTCTCCCTCCCACCCCCTCCTCCTCCTTCCTCTTCTCCTCCTCCTCCACCACACTGCCTTCTCATTCTGATCTTTCTCTTCCTTCTCCTCCTCCCTCTTGGACTGAGTTCATTATCCTAAATGCTATACAACATGTGAATTACCCCTCCTAGCTCTGTGTCATCTATAAATTCGATAAGCATCCCACCGATACCTTTGTAGAAAACCATTAGTAAAAATGCTAAACCACAAAGGACAAAGAAACCTTTGGATGTGCCACTGGAGACCTACTTCCATTTTGACACTGAACTGCTCCTGGTCATTGGTAGAGTCGAGTCATTCTAGGTCAACCAGTTCTGGATCCAGCCAACAGGACTGGATTCTAACCCACACCCTCCATCTTACCATGAAGCTCAGCAAGGTCAAATGACTTGGCCAAAATCATGTGCTTAGTAAGTTGTAGAAGTGTGATATGAACCCATGACTTCTGTCCAGTGGTATTTGGGAAACGAAGTCTCTTCTCTCAGGAAATTCCTTGCATCTGAGGGAAAAGTAATATTAATAACAACAGACCATTTATATACAGCTATAACATTTGAAAAACGCATTTTGTACTTTATCTAATTTGACCCTCCTAACAACCCTCTTATACAGTTAGTACAGGTACATTATCTTCTTTTTGTTGATGAAGAAATTACTGCACAAATCATTTCTCTCACAATGTCTGATTTACCCACAGAGTAAGTGCTTCCTAAATGCTCTTTCTAGCTATATTTTAATTTACCTTTTTATCTGCCTACCTACCTTTCGTTTCTATGTATCTATGTATCTATCTATGTATCTATGTATCTATGTATCTATGTATCTATCTATCTATCTATCTATCTATCTATCTATCTATCTAAACTACATCTCATCTCATCTCTCTGTCTCTCTGTCTCTCTCTCTTTCTCTCTCCTATCAATCCCCCAACCTACCTCAGTTGTAACCCTGACAATCATTACGTTCAATTCATGCTTGGGCAGAAACTCTCTTGACAACATTCCTGGTAAGTAGCTTTCCAGCCTCTATTTGTTGGTTTCCTTTAACTCACTTCTCAATGTTATGCACTTTGACTTTCAACCTCATCATTCAGCTGAAATCATTCCCTCCAAAGTTAATGGCAATCTTTTAATTGCCAAATGGAATGATTTTTTTCTCTTTCCTCAGTTTTGTTGACATCTTTGCAGTCTTTGACACTGTTTATCACCCTCTCTTCTTAGATACTCTCTCTTCACTGGGTTTTTAGTAACATCTCTCTCTCTCTCTCTCTCTCTCTCTCTCTCTCTCTCTCTCGCTCGCTCTCTATCTCTGTCTCGGTTCTCCTCCTACCTCTTTGACCACCTTCTTTGCTGGTTCTTCCATATTGTACTTATTAACTGTGGGTGACCCCCAAGGTTCTGTCCCAGGTTCTCTTCTCCCTCTACACTTTCTTGGTGACCTAATCGGTTGTCAAGTTTCTCTTCTTTCCACTTCACTCTCCCCATGGTTGACAAAGTTATTTTGGGTTGATCATGTCATTCTGCCACTCACTCCACTCCAGTGGCTTCCTCTGGGACAAAATAGAAGCTCTAGATCAGCATTTAAAGCCCTTTATATCCTGGATCCAACTAACTGCTCTTCCAGACTTATATATTACTAGATAGATAGATAGATAAATGGATGAATGGATAGATAGATGGATATTTAGATAGATATGTAGATAGGTAGATAGATGATAGATAGATAAATGGATAGATAGATGGATATTTATATAGATGGGTAGATAGATGATAGGTAGATAGATGATAGACAGAAAGGTAGATAGATAGATAGATAGATAGGTAGGTAGATGGACAGACAGACAGACAGATAGATAGATAGACAGGTAAAGAGACAGACAAAAAGGATCATACATTTTATGGTCCAGTCAAATTATACTTGCTGTTCCTCACATCTCCTCTCTCTGTACTCTTACACAGCTTGAGTATATCCCAGTGTCTGAGATTCATTTTTTTTCTTCACATCTGCCTCTTGGGATCCCTGGTTTCCTTTAAAGCTCATCTTAAATGCTGTCTTTATAAAGCTCTTCTTACCTAATCATTAACATGTTTGAGGTAGAAAGTTGAGGCATCATCATCAGTGTCATGATTATCACCCCCATTGATTTGGCAGAGGGGGGAAAAATGAGACTTGGAGATGGAAAGTGACTTACTCAGGCCTGCTAAGTGTGTTAGTGGCCAGGCCAGGATTAACCCCTCTTTTCTGACTCTTAATCCAAGGCTCTTCCCATTATACTGCACCCCAGGAAGATGAACTTCCTTTCCAAATAAGTCAAGAATCCCAATTTATCTCCTCTCTCCCACCCTACCCCCTCCATCCCCCATCTGCCATTCTCACTGGCCCTTAGCCCAGCTGGGCCCCCTTAACTGTAGCTCTGGCTTCACGTTCATGGGACAGCAGCCCAGTCAGCAGCCAATTCATCCTCATTAAGGTTAGTCCTCACACAGAAGGGTTGATAAGAAAGGCTTGTAATCCCCACCCTGCCCCAAGGCCCTGTTTTGCTAAATGAGTTTGGAGATGGCACAGTCAATCTCCTAACAGAAATCACAGCATCCTAAATTAGACAAAAATAGGATTGGAAGGGACCCCCAAAAGGTAGAATGTCAGAGTTGGGAGGAACCTTAGAGCATAAAATGTCAGAACTGGGAGGGATTTCAGAATGTAGACTATCAGATCTGGGCAGGGCTTTATAGCATGAAATATCAGAACTAAAGAGAAAAGAGAATGGTAGCAGTGGAAGAAGGATCTTTGAAAAGAATGTAAAAGGTGGAAGGGGCCTTAGAATACAGAATGTCAGTGCTGGAAAGGACCCTAAAACAGAGAATGTTACAGATAAAAGGTAACTTAGAATATAGACTGTTAGAAGATGGAACAGAGAATGTCAGACGTGGAAGGATCTTAGAACACAAAAATGAGAACACAGAATAGAGAGGGTCATTCCTAGGCTCCCCAAGCCTTATGAAACCCTTGGCCTCCCTCAGTGTGTTAATACCCTTACTTTGTGTTGAACATCCTAGCCCACTCACCCCCCTCCCTCAGCCCTCCTGAACTGTTTGTACAAGTAGGGAGGATTTCTCTGCCCAGGAGGCCTGTGCATTCATTTCTTCTCTTCCCAGAAATCCAGAAAACCCCATTTCCCCTATAAAAAGAAAGCAGTGTTTATTGTGCTAACAAGTCCCCAACACAAGTCAAACATGCACAGAGCCATCCTCACTCCCCATCTCGCCCCACCTCCCCTTCCCTGCTCTCCCTCTCTCTGCTCATTAGGAGACTTGAAAACAATTCCAAGCCTTTGGGGGACAATCACTGACTTTCGACTCAGGCCTGGGATGGGACTAAGCATGCTGGTGAATGGACCCTTCCAGATGGGATGCAGTTCAGAGGTGAAGTGCCACCTCTGCCCCCCTGGACCCAATCCTGTTTGAGAAACCCCACCTTCTACACCATCCTGGAAGAACAGAATGAGAGAGGATGGGGGCTCGCCTAAGGCCTGCATGGGGTCTCGGGATCTTTTGAGTTGTTCCAACTCTTCATCTGGTGCCCAGACCATGGGCCTTGCTACAAAGACCCCCCTCCTCTTTCCCCCATCCCAACGGTTCCAAGAAAACATGGCTCTTCTAGTGTCCTGGGCTGGGCATTTGGAGCCCTGGGTGGGTGGACAAGGGAGGGAGCCAAGAGCCACATCCTCTGTATTCTCTATTTGGAGGACCTGGGGCAGCTTGGAGCCTGAGAACTGCTCACCCACGGATGTGTTTGGGATATCTGCCCATGCCCCCTGATGTCCCTCTTGACAGAGTGATTTATGAGCAGATGCTGAGAAGAGAGACTTATGAAAGAAAATAAATGGTTTCCTTCTTCTTCCCCTCTCGCACCTCCCAGTGCCCCCTATGTCAGTCAGCAAGGGAAAAAAAACCCCAACAACATGGATTTACAGACAAAAGTCCTGGGTTCAAAACCTGACTTTGCTTTTCTCTAAAGACAAGGCTTTTGACAAGACACTTGACCTCTCTAGGACTGTTTGTCTTCCTTTGTGAAATGTAGGGATCACAGACTAGATGTCCTTTGAATACTTTCCATCTGTAACCCTATGACCCTTCCCCATGTCTGTGAGGTGGGAGCTTGGATCTTTAAAGGCTCTTTTGGGTTTGGCTATTGATATGGCATGTGGATATATAGAGAAGCAAACATTCCAGATTCGTGCTGTTTGTCCTTCATTTTCAAAGTGGACCAATGACATCACAGGGTGATGTCTTGACCCAGGCATAAATTGGATTTAAATGAGGCACAAAGTCACCAGCCTCACTCTGTCTTCCAGAGTCATGGAACTTCAGTGGCAGGACAAACGTCAAGATGACTGGTGATGGCCTGGGATGCAGTGGATGACCTTGGCATCTTTTGTGTCTCACCAAGCTCTAAGCGCTCCACAGTGCCTGCTGAGGCTGCCTTCATGGCCTTCAGGGCAGATTGTTTACATCCACTGGTTCCCCAACTCACCAATGGGCTTGAAGCCTGTTGGCTACCCTCAACCCGGTTTAGCACATCTGCTGAAACGATTTACCAGGGTGTCACCGCTGGTGCAGGCTACAGTTTCTTGGAGTCACAGGTGAGAATTAAGGGCCAGCTGAACACCAAAAGTGGAGGAGCAGCCCTGAAAAGGCTCGGCAAGCCCTCACACCAGAGGTGCTGGTCCTCCCTGAGCACCCCACAAACTCCTATTTTGTGTGTGTGTATGTGTATATGTACATGTATGTGTATGTGTATATGTATATGCACACATGTATATATGTTTATGTGTATATGTACACATGCATATATGTATGTGTATGTGCTACGTGTATATGTATGTATATGTGTGTTTATGTGTATATGTATGTGTATGTGTGTATGTACATATATATGTTTATGTGTGTATACATGTGTACGCGTATGTGTATATGCATGGTTATGTGTATGTGTATATATGTGTACATGTGTGTGTATGTGTATACATGCATGTTCATGTACACACGTATTTGACCCTTCAGGGATCCTTCCCTATTCTGGATCCCTGTTTTATTCAACCTTAGGACCACATAACTTATCACCTTTGCTTCTATATCTTTCTATCTAGATATGGCATATAGATTTACACCAAATATAATGCACCTAGATGTGTGTGCACACATACATATATGCATATGTGGTATCTATCTATATCCATATCTGTGTCTATATCCTCTGCCTACATACAGATACTGGCTACAGATCGCCATAAAGAAGCAGAAGTGGGAAGCTATGGGATCCTGAGCTTGAGCACACAGGCATCCAGAACAGGGAGGGATCCCTGAAGGGTCAAAGGAGTTAGAAAAGCCTTCCTAGAGGGGGCCAGACTTGAGCAAGGCCTTGAAGGATAGAGAGGACTCCATTGTGCCTGGAAATTTACCTCGCTTTTTCTTTTCCTTTTGTTTTAAATGGGTGCCACCCCGTACATGGGATATTTCCTGGTTCTCTCTGCCAAACACAGTGGCCACCCCTTCCTCCCACTCTACCATTAACAAAATATCTTGTGCTTTCCATATCTATCTATCAATCTAATTTACTTATATTCGGGATTTGTTTTCTTAAAGAATGTAAACTCCTTGAGGGCAGGGACTATGCTGCCTTTGTCTCTGTATTCCTTGTACATGGCATAGTGCCTGGCACATAGATTATGTTTAACAGATTGATACGTTGATTGATTAGCAGTTCTGTAGTCTAACTCTACCATTTTAATGATGGGGAAACTGAGACCCAGGAAAGGAAAATGACTTGCCCAAAGTCACATAACCAATGACTAGCAGAGCCAGAAATTAAAGCACTCTGCCAAGCTTTGAGACCTGAAAGGGCTACGTGAAAGTTATTATTGTTGTTACAAAGAAGAAAACAAGTCCTCTTGACAGTCAGAGCAGCTCGCCCAAAGCCCTCGAGCTCCATCCCAGGAGAGCCACTCAGGCCCTCACCAACAAAGGTAGCAGAGGCGAGAAGGGAGCATGCTGTAGGCAGCCCCTGCAAAGGTGTGGAATCAGGAGATGTCTGTGTGTGTGTGTGTGTGTGTGTGTGTGTGTGTGTGTGTGTGTGTGTGCATGCGTGCCTATGTGTGTGTCTGTGTGTCTCTGTGTGTGTGCATGTGTGTGAGTGTGTGTGCGTGCGTGCATTTGTGTGTGTGTGTGTGTGTGTGTGTGTGTGTCTATGTGTGTGTGTGCAGTGAGGAGTAGGCGCCCTTGGCTGTTATGATAGGGCAGGTGAGAGGTGCTGAGGGAAACTAGGCTGTGGGAGTGAGCCAAGAGGCGTAGGAGGCTTGCTGGAGGGGCAATGGTTGGGAATTGTCACCAGATTGGACCTGACTCCAAGTGTGGGATCTGCATAACTGTTGGCACCCTTGAGGGCATTAAGAGTCAGTGATTTTAGAATTCCAGGTAAATGCGGAGGACAGTGACATCTAGCAAAAAGAGCATTGCTGTTATTTGGAATTAGAGGATCTGAGTTTTAATCCTGACCCTGCCATTAATTAGTCATGGAACATTGGGCAGGTCCTAAAATCTCCTTAGCACTGTTTCCTTCCCTGTGGAATGGGAGGGTTAGACTAGATGTCCCTTCCAGTTCTGTGAGTCTGTGCGTCTAGGCTAGGGAGAAGTGCAATGTCTTCACGAGTGGTGCTCATGGACTGGATGAAATTGGAAGTCCTAAGGACACTAAGGGACCAGATTTCACAGTTTAGACTGAATAATATTAAGAATAAAAGTCACAATAGCTCATATTTATATGCCTTGAAGGGTTACAAAGTACTTCCCTCATTCCTACCTTATACTTAGGGCAAATACTATTAAACCAGTTTTACAGAGGGGGAAACTGAGGCTTCCCGAGTTGTTGATTGGTTAGTAGGTAAAAGGGGAACTTTATAGTTACTGGGAGCCTGGTTCCTAGGTCTGTTGCTAGTAGGGCAGAGGGGGTCTTCTAACCCAGCTCTTCAGACAGGGGGATCAGGGTGGGTGGAAGAGGAGGAGGTGGGATCCCATGCCAAGCCCCCCAAGGTGAGCACTGTGCCCTCCTCTCCCTGGGAGGTGCCTTGCCCTGCTCCCAGAGTTCTCTCCTAGAGCCACTCAGGGGGTGGGTTCCACCCCTAGAATGTTGAGTAGTCTGAGGGTTATGTGGCTCCCAGGAACATTCCATGGATGGTACCACTCTGACCCCCACTGCTGTCCAGCCCCAGGACCGCTTTTGCTTTGATGTCTCTTCCTGGGGAGGATGAGGAGCTGATCCCATCTGGGCTTGGGCCTATGGTCTCCTGGTGGGCGCCTGCTCTAGGCCGCCAGGGTGTCAGGCTGTCTGGGGGTGGGAGGGAGAGGAGGGGCGACCACAGAGGCAGATTAAACTATGTGGAGCATAAACACAAGCTCTTGCCTCTTGCTGCTATGGAAATGCTGTCCTTGTGGAAACCTCTGACTTCTTCCCTGGCTCAGACCTCCCACTTCATCCAAGACCACCCCTTCCTGGTGTGGGAGAGGCAGGCAGGCTGCTCACTCTGCTCTTCCCCACATCTCAGAGCCCTTCCCGGGGTGGGGGTGGGGCGGGGAGAGCCTAGAGGAATTGGGAGGAATCCAGGAGGAGGGGGTGATAGGTCCAGCCTCTGAGAAGTCCTTAATTTGAGAGGGAGAAATGGCCTCCCCTGAAGCTGAGACCCCTGGTCTGAGAGACGGACATGGCCCCTCACAGTGTCAGAGGGAAGAGACTATGGAGGGCAGGATGGAGCCAAGTGCTTGGCTATGGGGTCCAACCAGGCTCTTCTGGGAAGGGAGACATCATTATGGGTAGGGAGGGCTTCCTGGAGGAAGTGAGCCTTGAGCTGGGTCTCCAAGATTTGGAGAGGATGGCATTCTGGTTGGTAGAACAGTGAGAATAAATGTTTGGAGGTGAGAAATAAGCTTGATGTGAGAGGGAAAGAATGAGTTTTGTGTGGTTTTTCAACCAACCAATCAACAAAGTGTTGGATATACAATGACCAAAAAAAGGCACAGTACCTTCCATCAAGGAATTTACATTTTAGGAAAGGTGGCTTCATGGGGATTGGTTCAGAGAGCAAGGGCATGAACCAGGAAAGCTGGGAAAACCCTGAAGGGAAGGTCCTTTCTTGTGAGGGCAGATGTAGTAAAGGCAGGGGGCATCTGAAGGCTCGGCCCTGATGCCCATCAGTTGGCTTCCTGTCTGAGTTGTGCCTGGAAGGTAGGTAAAGATGATGACAGGCCGAGCTCATGGGATGATACCTTTAGAACTGGAGAGGATCATTAGTCCAACCACATCTTATAGATGTGAAGATGAAACCCCAAAAGGTTAAGTGACTTGTCCAAGGTCACAAAGGTAGTAAATGGTAGATAGAGCTGGGATTTGAACCCAGGTCCTCTGACTCCAAATCTGGCTTTCTTTCCTCTTTCCACTCTACAACAATGACTTAATGCAGACAGAACAGGGCTGGATACACAGGACATGCTCAGAGTTTACTTGTGTTGTAGTGGAGAGAAAGGGGCCAGAACCTGGAGTTAGGAGACATGGGTATGAATCCTCACTCTGCCACTAGCTCATGGTATGGCCTCTGGCATGCAACTTCCTTTCGGCCTCTGTTTCCTCCTTGGTCAAATGAGGAGCTTCATAGCATCATAGGTCACACTGCTAGTAAGCATCTGAAGTAGGATTTGAACCCTCTTCCTGACACCACACCCACTGCCCGATTCACTGAGCCATGTTGGGAAGGAGCAGAGGGTCTCTAAGGCCCCTTCTAGCTCAAATATTCTGAGGTCATTGTGCTCAGGCCTTCCAGCCCCGAGGTTCTGTGAGTTTCTGGTTCCAAATGGGGGAAAAGGGGAGCTGGTCTGGGGAGAGGATGACGCTTGGGTTTGGACACGAGGAGTTCAAGGTGATAGTGGGACATCCAAGTAAAGATGTCCAGCAGGCAAGTAGAAAAAAGTAAAATCAGGCAGCCGGCCTAATGAGAGTTAGGCCATGAGCCTAAAGGAATGACAACACCACCAGCCTCATTGCTCTCCTTGCCTGGCATTCGGTTTTTCTAGACATTTTTGGGGAGAGGGATTGAGGCAGGCACGGAGATGATTTTGCTTCTGCAGCTGTTTGAATCTGTCTCGGCCTGGGGTAGGGTAGAAGCTGGCAATAGGGTGGGCAGGAGGGACTGGGGCTGGAACTGTGTGTGTGTGTGTGTGTGTGTGTGTGTGTGTGTGTGTGTGTGTGTGTGTGTGTAACAATGCACAGCAGGGACGGTCCAACCACATTCTTGTGGCCCTGATTAGGAGTCTCTAACCATTGGAGGAGAAGCTGATCCTCATTTCCTCCAAAGACTCCTGATGGACAAAGGCTGGATGGGGAGAATGCCAGCCACTTGTGAGGATCATAGATTCAAGGAAGCAGGAAGGGGATGAGTTCTGCCTTATTCTCTATGATTCTAGACGATGAGTGTTGGTTCCAGTGAATGAGCGAGTCTCCTCTTTCTCTAGGCCTCAATTTCCCCCTCTGTCAAATGGAAGAGTAATAATTTCTGTCCTAACTCTTTCTGCTGCAAGGATTAAATGCAACAAGAGATAA
Organism: Pseudochirops cupreus; assembly: GCA_028627135.1. NCBI lineage: Eukaryota > Metazoa > Chordata > Mammalia > Diprotodontia > Pseudocheiridae > Pseudochirops > Pseudochirops cupreus. The sequence goes on along the minus strand of CM053582.1, from coordinate 156,420,741 downwards.
AAGGGATTTGAAAGAATACAATAGAAAATGGTATGTGATCTAGAACACTGGAGTTGGATGGGGCCTTAGAACATAGAACACAGGCCTGTTAAACTGTAAAAGGACCTTTGAACACGGTGTTAGAACTGGAAGGGGCCTTAGAACATAAACCATTAAGACACAGAATATGGCATTTTGGAGCTAGACAGGACTTCTGGAATCACTGAGTCCATCACTGTATAGATGTGACGCCAAATGTCCGTGGGGTTGGAGGAGGAGGGAGGGAGGGGATGTGTAGGTTGCAAGATGAAGATTCCCCAGAGAGGGTGGAATGTCTTGCCCTATGGGATTGGGAGGTGGAGGGGCTCAGTACATAACGCAGAGGAAGCATGGTCTCCCTTCCCCTTCCATCTTGATTTTCAGCTGACTATAAAGTGGAGGAAAGTGTGATTGGGAGTGAGGTGGGGAAGGTCCAGGTAATCTCATAGTGGAAAATCACACGATAGCCTATACACTCCTGGCCACGAAGACTAGCTGACTTTGCCCTCCTTGGAGCCCTTCCATTTTCCCCCCCTTTCCTTCCACCACAGGCTATTTGTTTTCCTTTTCCTTTCTCTCCTACTGTCTCTCTCTCCCTCTATGTCTGTCTCTGTTTTTGTGATTCTGTCTCCTAACGTTTCTGTCTATCTCTGTCTCTCCCTTGTTGTCTGTATCTGTGTCTATGACTGTCTACATCTGTCTCTCCATTCCCCTGTCTCCCCCCCAATCAGATCACCAAAGTTTTGTGCTGATTCTCAACTTGGAAGCCAGCCATATATCTGCTCTCTGTCTCTCCCTGGCTTGCCCTCTCTTTAAAAACAATAATCCTTAATTTGAGGCCCAAGTTGAAAACTGCTAAACATTCTTGCCCCCCAGATGACAGATTAGATAAACTGGAAAGAATTGGAATCCTAGGACATCAGAGCTGGAAAGGACCTTAGAACATCGAATGTCAGAGGTAGAAGGGGCCGGAGGGCAGTGTGGTCAAGTGGAAAGCATTGCTGGGTTTTGAACCAGAGGATCTGAGTCCTTACATGACCTTTGTGACCTTGGGCAAGTCACTCTTTAGGATAAAATCAAGTCCATTTCTGAAATGAGGGCAGTGATTTCCCTTTGGATGGTCTCAAAGGTCCCTTATGGCTCTAGAACTGTAGTGGGGAAGGATCTTAGAACATAGACTGTCAGAACTTGGGGTCCTTAGAACATAGAATATCAGAGCTAGAATGGACCAGAGAATAAATTTCAGTGTTAGAGATGGAAAAGGCATTAGAACATAGAAAAGGCAATATTAGTATTGGAAAGGTCTTTTGAGATCATCTGGCCCAAATTTTCCAGAGAAGGACCTGGACTGAGGACTTCTGAGATAAAGTAACTTGGCCATGGCCACCCAGCCAGGTTCTGAGGACCGGGCCACTGTACCACTAGGGAGCACGGAGGAGGAGTAGGCCTCACTCATTGCTGTCTGCAGAAGACAGATCCCATGTGGATTGTTCAACCCAGTTCAACGAGCAATATTAAGCAATAATTTGTGGGGTTCTGTGTTCAGTGCTGAAATTAGAAAGATGGATAAGACACAATTCTTGCTCTCAAGGGGTTTGCAGTCTATGGGAGGTAGATATGACATAGACAAACCTATCTTTGAGCCCAAACAGAAAATGATAAATGCCTAAGATGCACAGAGTGGAATGTTATGGGAACTCAGAGGGCTAAGATAATGTGAATTGTGACAAAGTTAAATAATTAAATGTGTTCTCATATATAATAAACATAATTTTTTAACATTTATAAAAAAAAAAGAGCCCAATGGCAGTAGCACTTAAGCTTGCCTTGAAGGATAAGTAAGGAAGATTTCACCAGCAAAAGATGAGTGAGGATGGTAGAATTTTCAGAGAGAGGGAACTATATAAGCAATAGTTTAGAGGTATTAAACTGAAGCTCTTCCAAGGACTGAATCAGTTTGGCGGGAGCTTAGAGCACATGAAAACGAGCAGAGGGAGATTAAGCTGCATAGGTAGATGGAACCAGATCGTGGAGAGCCTTGAATGACAGATCAAAGCAATTAGACTTGTTCCTCTAACACAAATAATAACTAGCATTTATGTAGCACTTTAAAACCTTCAAAGTGCTTTACCAATACAGTTAGGGGCTGCTAGGCCGCACAGTAGGTAGAGCGCTGGGCTTGGAGTCAAGACTAATTTTTGCGGGTTCAAATCTGGCCTCAGATATTTGGAAGCTGCATGATCCTTGGCAAGTCACTTGAAGATTACTGCCATGTTACCCTTCACCTCTCAAGTTGGCCTTCTTCAGGCTGCCAAATATCTCTGAATTTATTAGTACTGGGCTTCCATCCACCAACCCAGACTTCATCTCTTCCATGCCTAGTAGAAGGTCTCTTTGAGAGGCAGCTAAGTGGCACAGTAAATAGAGCACCAGTGCTGGAGTCAGAAGGACCTGAGTTCAAACGCAGCCTCAGACACTTAACACTTAGCAGCTGTGTGGCCTTGGGCAAGTCACTTAACCCCAATTGCCCTGCCTTCCTCCCTCCAAAAAAGCAAAAAAAAAAAAAAAGAGAGAGAGAGAGAAGAAGAAGGTCTCTTTGAGTTTCTGTGGCCTTAAGTTTTCATCCCATGGTGGCTGGCTTTCACAGCTGGGAGGCTGGTCCTGGAGCAGTGGGCTCCCAGGCTGTCACTGGTCCTGTCCTTTGAAGCCTATGAAGCTTGTTAGGACCTGTCAAAGGAGGTGCTTCATTAGCATGGTCTTCAAGGATTTGGGATGCCCAATGAATATCTCATGCTGCATCTTTGGAGGGGATGCTGGTGAAGGATCTGAGAACAGAACTAGGCAAATTGAGGTCAATGGGCAAGTGAATGTTTCAATTTATGCATAGGAAGCTTACGGAAAAATTTGAGAGAGGTACTGAGTTCTGGACAGTGTGGGCTAGACTCCAAGGATGATCTGAGCTCAAGGGAGAAGAAAAGAGGCCCCTGGGTACTAGAGTGGGCCAGAAAGCCTTCTGGGAAGAGGTCATGCATGAGCTAGACCTCAAGAGAAGGGTGTAGAGATGAGAGGGGAAAGGGAGGTGTGACCATTGGTATAAACGGTGTGAGTAAAGGTTGAGAGAGGGGAACAAGCAGAAATGGTTGGGAAGAAGATGATGGATCTGCAGAAGTGATGCTTTCATTCTCAAAACAAGCATTTGTTAGAACACTGAACTGGTTCATGGCACTGGAGGAGATATCAAGTCTAGATCATAGGACCATGGGGACCTGAAAGACCAACACGTCCAACCCTCTCCTTTTACAGATAAGAAAAGTGGGGCTGAGAGAAGACCCAGGTAGTAAGAGATAGAATATGAGTGACTTGCCAGGGTCACACAGGTTGTCATAATAGCTAGCGTTTTTATTGTGCCCAAAGGTTTACAAAATGCTATTCACAGGAGATCTCCTGTGATCTTCACCCACATATTACAAATTAGGAAATTGGGAGAAGTTCTTGGTAGTAAGTGGTAAGACGTGATCCCTGCCCTCTTGGTGCTCACAAGATGTATAATGCATATAATAATGCATTTGTTATTATTACACATATATTATGCATATACTCACACACATACATCTATTATTACACAATAAGTGAATGCATAATAAAGCACTTTCAGTGCCTTAGAGAGGTGTAAATGAAGTGCTCTGTGGGGGAGCAAGTGGGTCGTTATCAACAGAGGGATCAGGGAAGGCTTTTTGGAGGAGGTGTCATTTGACTTGAGACTTAAAGGGTGGTTAGAAATTCAGCAGGTGAAGGATAACATTGTGTGCACAGAGAAAAGGCCCAACAAAGGTGGGGAGGCAGGAAAGGCCCTGGGGTTGGTGGAGGGGCTATGGGTAGAGAGAACTGTCCAGTTTGGTTGGAGAGTGTGTGAAGGGGCATGGTGGGGGAAGGGCTTATGAAATGAGGCTGTAAGGATTGAATGATGCTGTGGGACGATGGGGAGCCCTGAGCTGGCCAGGAAAAGAAAATGGAGCTTTCTTCTGTAGGCACTGAAGAGTTGTATACAGAGGCCATGGGAGAAAAAACAATGCTGGTAGTCAAACGAAGGTTGGGAAAGGAGAAAATGTGGCAGAGGGAAGTGCCCAGGTGGGTGGTAATGAGGGACTGTGCTGGGGTGGGGGGTGGGGTGGCCATGGGAACAGAAGAGAGGACACAGCTTTGAGAATGGAGGCAGAGGTGGACTCAGCGTGTCCTGGTGTCTGATTGGCGCATCCAGGCATGGGTGAAATCACAGCTCTGGTGAGGTTACAGGCCCCAAGAGGCGCCAGAGCCAGAGGAGGTAACACGTGAGCTGCTGACCCTGGCCTGCAGAGCCATGAGGAGGAAATGTAAAACACCCGGAGGAATTTTGATTGGATTCTGGAACAGGCATAGATGTGAGAGCCCGAGGTGTGCTGGTTGCGGGGTGGGAAAAGGAGCTGGGAGAGGCCCATGGAAATCCATCCTGGTGGAGGCAGCTGGGGTGGGATGGGATGGAGAGAATTGTGAACAGGAGGCCTTTCTAGAGAGTGGAAGAGGGCGGGGAGACTTCTGAAATGAGTGGTGGTGATCTCAGGAGGTCAGTGGGTGATGAGATCAAGCCTCAGAGTGGTGATGAGGATGATGAAAGCAAGAAAAACTTGGATTTACATAGTTTATAAAATGATGTGTGATTTCATTGGGTCCTCCCCAAAGTGGGGGGAGGTAGGTAATGAAGGCATTATTCTTCTGGTTTTTACAGAGGAAGACACTGAAAAGAAGTGGCCTTCTCAAGGGCACACAGCCAGCCCTGTCAGAGCTGGGGTTCAGAGCCTTAGTCTCTATCTCCGAGCCTCCTAGAGTTCCTTCCTCTGAACAGGTCTGTGCTTCCTTTTCATTGTGACACTAATAAAGGTATCCAGACTTGGGATTCTGACAAAGGCCTTATCCATCTGTTATCTCACATGTTCTTCATAGAGACCCTGCAAGGGAGAGAGGGCATGCATTTTTATTATTACCCATTTTACTGAGAAGAAAATTGAGACCTCGAGAGTGTAAGGAACTTGACCTGGACTCACACAGAGAGTGTGTCCAGGTTGACCTGGACGTTGGGTCTGGTCTCCCAGGCCAGAGTAATTCTCTTACTAGATGATGAGGTATTGCCTCTGCAAATGTTAATTCAGACCCTAGATAAATGAGAGGGATGGGGATCAGGATGCCTGGGTATATATGATGAGTCCTCGCTCTCCTGTTTCCTCATCTACAAAGTTCATAATAATACTTGATCTACCTACTTCCTGTACAATTGTAAGAAAAGCATGTTATAAAACTATAAAAAGCTATAGAAATGAGAGTTATCATAAGTATGATGGGGGAATGGGCTCAAAGTGGCCAGAGAAATAATGGGAAAACTTTCTTCACCTGGATTAAGGGGACTGTTGGGTATGAATCAGATTGCATCACCTGGGAGAGACAAGACCCATGGAGTCCCAGAATGCCGAAGTTGAAAAGGATTTTGCAGAGTAGTTAGTCCATCTCACTCATCTTATAAAAAGGTAAACTGAGACCCTGAGAGGTGAGATCACTTTCCAAAAGCACACATAGCTCAGTCCTGTGGAGATCCCTCCAGTAACACACAGTGCCTCTCGTGTTCATTAAACTCTGTCTCCATAACCACCCCTGGCAAAGGGCTGTAAGGATAAGCATAGACAGGTACAGATCCCTAGGGGACTTGAATCTCTTTCTCTTTCCTGCTGTCTGGTTTCCTTATGGCACAGCACTGTCCTTCAAACACAGAAATAACTCCAAGTCCTATATCAAGTAAGAATCATTTCTGGCATTTATTCCCTCTTTTAATTGGCTGACTGATTTTAAAATGTTCTACGAGGTAGTGAACTTCCTGTCACTTGAAGTGTTCAAGGAGAAGCTGGGTGTCCACCTGTCAGTGGTACTGTAGAAGGGATCCTTGTACTGGGTGGATGGCTTCTGAGATTGTGTTTGATGTTGAGGTTCTATGATTCTACATGGTAGGAAGGGCCTTGGACTGGGGAGTCAGGAGACAGTTTCTAGTCTAGGCTCTTCCATTAACGCACTATAGACTTTGAGCAAGTCTCTTCTCTCTGGGCTTTGGTTTCCTCTTCTGTCAAAGGAGAATGTTGGGATACAGTCATTCATTTAGGAAACATTTATTCAGTGCCAAGCCCTTGGTGGGGACGGGAGAGGGACACAGAGTTTAGATAAGACAAGATTCTTGACTTCCTGGGGAGAAGACACCAATACAGATAACCATGATGCCTAATACACAGGACAGGTGAATTGGAGGGGTACAAGCAAAGTACCCTGAGGGGGAAGTTCGTTACCTGTCAAGAGAATCATGGGAGGCTTCCTGGAAGAGATGGCATTTGAAGTGGGTTATAAAGAATTGAAGAATAGGGGGAGGAGAGAGGGAACAAGCATCTATTAAGTCCTTTCTGTATGCTATGAGGCTCTGTATAAGTGCCTTACAAATAATTATTTCTTTCTGTTTCTCTCTTTGTCTCCCTCTGATTCTGTCTCTCTGTCTCTTATCTGTCTTTCAGTCTCTCTTTCTCTTCCTCTCTCTCTCTCTCTCTCTCTCTCTCTCTCTCTCTCTCTCTCTCTCTCTCTTTCTCTCTCTCCTCCATTCCCCCACTGCCCTCTTCTCCTACTCCAGCCTCTGATACTCACCTCCAGGGTCCCCTAATTCTTCTGACCTGAAAGTACATACAACCTTCTTTCTTTCCACTTGGATTGTTCAAGACAGAGGGTGGGTTTTTCAAAAAGGTTTGACTTGTATTTGAGGAAGATGGGGTATAAAGGGAGCAACTAGGCAGTGCAGAGCACCGAGTCAGGAAGACTCATCTCCTTGAGTTCAAATCTGGCTTCAGACACTCACTAGCTGTATGACCCTGGGCAAGTCACTTAACCCTGTTTACCTCACTTTTCTCATCTGTCAAATGAGCTGGAGAAGGAAATGGCAAATCACTCCAGTATCTTTGCCAAGAAAACTCCAGAGGGGGTCATGGAGAGTTGGACAAGAATGAAAAATGACTGAACAACAACAAGAAGGGATAGGTCCAGATTTGTGATTTCAATGATATAGGAACTCCTTGATGAGGGAACTCACTCCACCAAAGCAGGTTGGCACCTTGTGCAGTTTGTAGTCTTTGAGGACTGCCTAGAGCAGCGGTTCTCAACCTGTGGGTTATGTTCAATTTGTAACAATGAAAATACATCCTGCATATCAGATAGATTCATAACAGTAGCAAAATTACAGTTATGAAGTAGCAAAGAAAATAATTTTATGGTTGGGGGTCACCACAACACGAGGAACCGTAGTAAAGGGTCGCAGCATTAGGAAGGTTGAGAACCATTGGCCTAGAGTAAGTAATTCCATGACTTGCCCAGGGTCATATAGCCAATATACATCAGAGGCAGGGCTTGAATCCAAGGCTAGCTAGTTGTGAGAACGGCTCTCTATCCACTCCCCAACGATGCCTCTTAGGAAGAGGGAAACAGATTTAAAAATAAGTCCAGTTTTAAAAAGAATGCAAAATTGTGGAATTATCTAGCCAGTAGAATTCCCATCTATCCTTTCAAATCCAATTAAAGGTTATCTCCTCCAGGAAGCCTTCCCTAATTCTTTGTGCATTGCACCCCACTCCTGCCCACTCCAGCCCTCTCCATGGCTCTGAGATTGTGTGTTAGACTTAGCTGTGTTTTGTGTTCTCTTCCTCTTAGATTGCTCCCATCATGATGGCAGCAACTATGTCTTAACTAAACTTTGTATCTCCCCCAATGCTCAGTGCAGTGTTCTGCTCACATTTGTTTCATTAAAAAGTGGTTAAATGAGCTGACTGAATGGCATTTCATCTTGCATTGCTGTTTGTACTTTTTTTTAAAGAGGATCCGTGACATCAGGGGTGACATCTTGATTTGCGTGTGAATTGGATTTAAGTAGGGGAGATGCACAAAGTCATCAGCCTCACTCTCTCTCCCTGAGTCATCAGAGTCCAGTGGCAAGACAAAAGTCAAGATGACTAGACTGGCTTGGGATGCAGTGGGTGACCTTGGTGGCTTTGATATCTGACCAAGCTCCATGCTCTTCCAGTGCCTGCTTCTGCTGCCTCCGTGGCAATTGGAACAGATTGTTCTCATCCACCCAATGCCTGGGAAAGTCTTCACATGCTTGGGGTAGACATTCCCCTAGCTCACCAATGGATTTGAGGACTGTCAGTTATCCTCAACCTGGTTTAGCCGTCTGCCAAGATAGTTTTACCAGAGTGTGACCGCTGGGCATGCTACAGCTTCTTGGAGCTACAGAGAAGAGCTGAGTGGCAGAAGGACACCAAAGGTGGGTGTGTGGCCCTCACACCAGAGATGCTAGTCCTTCTCAACACCCTCCAGGCCCCATTGTGCACCATAGTACAGCAGAAAAAGGGCTGGACTTGGAGTCAGAGCCCCTGGGCTCAAATCCCAGCTGATCTTGGGCAAGTTTCTTGGCATCTCTGGTTGTCATCTATTCCACTGAAAAATATGGAAATTGGGGAGCAAAATTCCCTTCTAGCTCTAAATCTGATTCTATGCCCCTAAAATCCCTTTAATCTGTCAGGAGAGGCTGGCCCACCTTTCTTGACCACATTAGCCCAATTCCCACTTAACCAAACCTCTAAAAAGAGTCCCCCCCCCCATCCCCTACTTTGTTTCAGGTAAAATCACTGGATTTTTGGGCCCTTTCCAACCATTCCTAAACCCAAATCCTGGCTCTCTTCCTATTCAGAACTATGGCCCTCCATGCCCCTCCCACCAAATTCCAGCTGCCATCATTCCTCTGTATTAGCAAGGTTCCCCCCAGATGGGTCATGTCACAGCTCACCCCATCTCCTCCCCCTCCCCACCAGAAAAATAGTTTCTTATATGTTACATATGTAGTTAGACCCAAATTCAGTTCCCACCGATCCAAAGACAAAGACCATTTCTCCACACGCTCACAGGCTTTGTGGGCTTGGCCATGTACACAGCCCCATTACCTAGGCAGTAAGCCTGGGAGTTAGGAGACCTAGGTTTGAGTCCTGGAAGTTCTGTCCCTGATTTCATGTGTGAATTTGAGCAAACCCCCTCATCAGTCCCAGCCTCAGTTTTATATTCTGTCAAATAGGAAGATTGATTCCTTCCTTGCCCCCCTCAATAGAGGTGTGGAGAGAGTCACTGAATCATGGGCTCTCAGGGTTGAAAGGAACCTGAGTGGCCATCTGCTCTAACTGGTACCTTAACAATAATCCCATTCCACTTTGGGACAGCCTTCGTTGTTAGGAAGGTTTTCCCTAGAATAAGCCATTTAAAGCTGCCCTTCTGCAATTTCTGTCCAGTTTTCCTAGTTGTGGTCTATTTCTTTTTCCTTTCTATGTGACACATCCCTTCAAATACTTGAACATAGCTGTCACCAAACCTCATCTTCTCCAAGCTAACCATCTCCCTGTCACTTCAGCTCCTCTCACAGCATCTTCTTTGTGGCCTCATGGTTGCTCTCATCCAGACGTTTGTCAGCTTATCAATGTCCCTCCTAAACCAAGGCACCCAGAACTGAACACAATGCTCCAGATGAGGCCTGTCAAGGCTACAGTACAGCAGAACTGTCACTTTACTTATCTTAGACACTAGATCTCTCTCTCTCTTTTTTTTTTTTTTGCTTTTTGGAGGGCAATTGGGGTTAAGTGACTTGCCCAAGGTCACATGGCTAGTTTTTTGTGTCAAGTGTTTGAGGTCACATTTGAACTCAGGTCCTTCTGACTCCAGGAGTAGTGCTCTATTCACTGCGCCACCTAGCCACCCCCACTAGATCTCTCTTAATGCAACTTGAGACTATATTAGTTTTTATTTGGCTAACCATATCCCATTACTGACTCATTTGTTGTCATTGTTTTCAGTCATTTCAGTCATATACAACTCTTCATGATCCCATTTGGGGTTTTCTTGGCAAAGATATTGGAGTGGTTTCCTATTTCTTTCTCCAGCTCATTTTACAGTTGAGGAAACTGAGTCAAACAGCATTAAGTGACTTGCCCGGGAGTCACACAACTAGTAAGTGTCTGAGGCTGGATTTGAACTCAGGAGTAGGAGTCTTCTGGACTCCAAGTTGGTGTTCTACCTGCTGTTCCATCTAGCTGCCCTTTCTGATTCATAGTGAGTTTCTAATTCGTTAACCCACTCTCCAGAAACATTGCGGAGGATCTAATCATGAGCGCTGCCCTTCTGTGATCTCTTGGGATCCTGCTTCTATTATCTGTTATCCCTCCCAGCTTTGTGTCACCCTACAGATTTGGTAAATATACCACTACTGACTTTATCCAAGTCATTGATAGAAATGTTGCGCTAGCCAAGATATTGGTCTGCCAAAAGGGCACTGGCTACCTTGGGAGGGAGAGAGTGTGTTCCTCTCATTGAAGACCTACTCACAGAAGCCGGATGCCTACTTCTCAGTTGTAGTGTAAATTCCCTTTCAGGTCTGCATTGGAATTGGACTAGTTGAAGAGCAGGTCTCTTCTAATTCTGAAATTCTTTGATTCTGTGATAATCTAAATAGCCAAAGGCTTGTGAGCCTAGATCTCTGGGGCACTCTGCTAAAGGTCTCTTCCCAAGCCGACATCTCAAACTACTAAAGATGACTAAAGATGACTTCAAATCAACCAGATTTGAAGAACCTCACTTTTTCTCTCTGACCATTGTCCTACCTACACTGAGCAATGGCTCTGCCCCTTCCTGGATCCCTCCTTCCGGCAAAAAACAAATTTTAAAAAGACAACAGCATTTTTGTTATTTTTATATATTCCTTGTGGGCTACAGCTCATTATGAGCTTTAGTAGTTCAAAAACTATTCCTATAGGATCATGCCATGCTTTCATATTCATCTTCCATGACCTGACTTTACTTCTACCTTCAGTACATATTTTGGAACATCAGTGGATCTGTGGGAGTACTCGATTCAACAGCATAGGAAATAACCTATTCATGCTTTCTTGTGTCCTGTGATTCTGTCTATGTCCTCTGCACAGGAGGGCTGTCTGAGGTGCTAAGGACCTTTATCCAGTTCTCTTGGCATTGGATACATGCCAATGGAGTGAGGAGACTGTGCATTGGTCATCTCTGACCTCCCTCCCTTACCAGTCCCCTTTATCTTCTGATCGTGTTTGTCTGATAATGTCTCTGTTGCTACTCTGCTAGCCGTGTAAAATGTCTTTCAAAAATAAGTTTTATTGATGCCTTTTTATAATAGTGCAGTGATTTCCAGATACACCCTCTCTCAACCAAATGAACCCCTCTCTGTTCTTTTTAACTTAATATTTTATTTTACATGTAAAAATGATTTTAACATTTGTTTTTAAAAAATTTTGGGGTTCCAAATTCTCTCCCTCTCTTTCCTCCCCCCTCATTGAGGAGGCAAGCAATTTGATATAGGTTATACATGTGCAGTCATGCAAAACATATTTCCATGTTAGTCATGTTGTGAAAGAAAACACAGACAAAAAAAAAACCAAGAAAAATAAAGAAAAAATTGCTTCAATCTGCATTCAGACTCCATCAATTCTTATCCTGGAGATGGATAGGATTTTTCAGTATGAGTCTTTTGGAATTATTTTGGATCATTGCCTTGCTGAGAAGAGCTAAGTCTATCATAGTTGATCAACATACAATGTTGCTGTTACTGTATACAATATTCTCCTGGTTCTGCTCACTTCATTTTGCATCAAGTTCATGTAAGTCTTTGCAAGTTTTTCTGAGAGCATCCTGCTCATCATTTCTTATAGCACAATAGCCCTCTTTGTAATAAAGAAAAATAATTAATTCAAACCAACCAGTACAGAAAAGGCATCTGATAGAGTGTGTAATATTTTCAATCCCTAGCACCCTGCTCCTGCAGTCTCTTTTGATTCTGGCTCCTATTCCATGCCTAGTCTGTTGTCAACTACTCTCACTGCTACCTCTACAACATCTTGCGTCCATTTTCTACTCTTTACTCCCATTACCTCTTGTCTGGCTTATAAGAATCAACCAATTAACAAATACTTATTAAGCACTTATTAGATATCAGGCCTGTCCTAAGTGCTGGGATTGCAAAGAGAAAGCAAAAACAGCTTACCTTATAACTGGGGAGACGACATATATACGTGAGTATGTACAATATAAAAAGAGATAAAATAGAAGGTTATCTTAGATAGGAAAGCACTGGAAGCTATGGGAACCAGAAAATACTACCTGAGAAAGGTAGCAATTGAATCAAGATTTGAAGGAAGCCAGGGTTTCTAAGCATCAGAGGAGGGAGAGCATTACAGACATGGGAGACAACCAGTACAGAAGGCAAGGAGAGAGGGTACGGGACATCATGTGCAAGGAATAGGGAGTAGGCCAGTACAGCTGCAGAGAGATGATCATTGAACCTGTGGGAGCTGATGAGTAGCCTAACTCGTCTCCTCGTATTCAGCATCTCGTCTCACATAGCTATCAAAACAATCTCCCAGGTGTGCTGGGTTCAAAACATCTCTCTTGTTCTGGATAGGAAGGAGCTAGACTGTTAAGAGTTTTAAACGAAAAAAAAAAAGATTGGAGGTTTAATGAGGGAATATGGAATCATTGAAGTTTATTGAGCAGAGGAGTGATAGGGTCAGACCTCGGATTTAGGAAAGTCATTTTGGCTGCTGTAGGAAAGATGTGTTGAAGTAGGGAGAGACTTGAGGCATGGAGTTCAACTAAAAGACTATTTTAATAGTCCAAGCAAGAGGTCACGAAGATCTGAATCACCAGGATATGGACTGTGTGAGTAAAGAAAAGGAGACATACAAAAGAAATGTTGTTTCTTTATTTTTAATTTAAAAGTCTTTATTGATGAGTTTTGCTTTTGTATTATCAACATTTCCGGGTTACCACTGCCTCTTGAGAAGGCTTCTTTGTAACAAGGTAAGTCAATTAAATAGAACTAACAATATAGTGACCTCATCTGAGAGTTCAAGTTATGTTCTACATCTGTAGCATCTCAAACTTCTCTATTTTTCTAAAGTGTTTTTTGTTTTTTGGGAGGGGGGAAGGCAAGGCAATGGGGGTCAAGTGACTTGCCCAAAGTCACACAGCTAGTAAGTATATCAAGTGTCTGAGGCTGGATTTGAACTGAGGTCCTCCTGACTCCAGGGCCAGTGCTCTATTCACTATGCCATCTACCTGCCCCCTTACTTTTTTTTTTTTAATAATAGAAACTTATTTTATTTTCTACCAATCCCCCACTTCATTGGGGAACAAAAGAACAGAAAACCAAATTCCTTGTAACAAATATGTATAGTTAAGTAAAAAAAAAATTCTCTCATTTGTCCATCTTCAAAATATGTATTTATATATATACACATACACACACATATACACATACATATACACACACATATGCAGACACAGATATGTGTGCATCATTTTGTACCCTAAATTTATTATCTCTCTGTCAGAAGGTGAAGAGCATGTTTCAGCATCAAGGGATATTGTAGAGAAGGAAATTATAAGATTTGGCAACAGATTGGAATTATGGGATGAGAGAGGAGACTTAAAAATGATGCTGAGGTTGCAAACCTGGGTGACTGGAGAGATGGTGATGCTCTTAACTGTAATAAAAAGTTCAGAAGAGGGGTGGGTTTTGGAGCTCTGCTTTGGACAAGCTAAGTCTGAGTTGCCTACAGGACACCAAGTCAGAAATATCCGATGGGTGATGTGGGATTGGAGCTCAAGAGAGAATATCATTTGTGATAGCCTTCCCATTCCCTCCTCATACCTTTATCAACAATGTCCTTGATTCCTGTATAGATTATTCTCATAAAGCTTTTATAGAATGACTAATATGGAAATATATTTTGTATGATTACACATGTATAACCTATATCAAATTGCTTACTATCTCCTCAGAGAGAGGAGAGGGAGAGAAGGAATTTAAAACTTAAAAAAATTTTTTTTAAATTAAAATATCTTTAATGAATGTTAATAATTGTTTTTACTTGTAATTGGGAAAAATAAACATTATTAAGAACAAGGCTTTTATAGAGATGAGAAAGTAGACATATGGGTCACTAGTTATTGATATTTTCAGGATTGTCTTTGGTGGAGTGGGACAGGGAGAGGTAATAATCTCCACCTCTTTTTCCGGGCACTGGGTATCCTCTTCTCTTTCAGATGTCTTGAGAAGTGATTCTTCTATACCCTCAAAATTGTGTCATCTACAACACCAACCTTTTCTATGTTTATTTGGTCTAATTCGAATTGCCTCTTTTCATTTTCATA
>CM053582.1:156354632-156405898 GCA_028627135.1 Pseudochirops cupreus | reverse complement strand
ATGGTGATGATGGTGGTGATGGTGATGATGGTGGTGATGATGGTGATGATGATGATGATGATGATGGTGATGATGGTGATGATGATCATGATCATGATGATCATGATGGTGATGATGGTGGTGATGGTGATGATGGTGGTGATGGTGATGATGGTGATGATGGTGATGGTGATGATGGTGATGATGGTGATGATCATGATGGTGATGATGGTGATGGTGATGGTGGTGATGATGATGGTGGTGATGATGATGATGGTGATGGTGATGATGGTGATGATGGTGATGGTGATGATGGTGATGGTGATGATGATGATGATGGTGGTGATGATGGTGATGATAATGGTGATGGTGATGATGGTGGTGATGATGGTGATGGTGATGATGATGATGATGATGATGGTGGTGGTGATGGTGATGATGATGGTGATGATGGTGATGGTGATGATGGTGATGATGATGATGGTGATGGTGATGATGGTGATGATGATGATGATGGTGGTGATGATGGTGATGATGGTGATGATGGTGGTGATGATGGTGATGGTGATGATGGTGATGGTGATAATGGTGGTGATGATGCCAAGTGGAAATAACAATGGGCTTGGAATCAGGAAGACCTGAGTTCAAATCCCACATCAGACACTCACTAGCTGCATAACCCTGGACAAGGCTTAGCCTTTGTTTGCCTTGGTTTCCTCATAACAGCATCTATGTCGTAAGGCTGTTGTGAGGACCAAACGAGATACTGTTTGTAAGGCTCTTGGCTCAATGCTGGACCCACTGTAGGTGTTGTGTAAATGCTGCTGCTATTAAAGTTGTCATTACTGTTGTTGTTGTTGTGGTCATTGTTATTTTGTGACCAAGTAGGAAGCTCACTGGGCCTCGAGTCAGGAACACCTGAGATCAAATCTAGCTTCAGATGTTCCCTAACTGTGTGACTCTGGGCAAGTCTTAACTGCTGTCTGCCTCAGTTTCCTCATCTGTAAGAAGGGGTTAATAACAGCACCTGCCTCATTGGGCTATTGTGAAGATCAAATAGATAATTATTGTAAAGTTCTTGGCAAACCTCAAAGCACTGTGTGATTCTAATTATAGTTCACCTCTCTGTAGCTCTTTAAAATACATAAATAAAGTTCTATGTGAATAGTAAGGGGGGTGGGGAGGAGCAGAGTAAAGATCATTATCCTATTTCACAGATGAGAAAACTCGGAGGAGGGCAGGAGCATTGGCCAAGGTCACCCGGCTCCTTCGGGACCCAGCTGGCTGAAGGGCTCGGTTTAACCCTGGATCAGGGACACACGTAGCAAGGAGCCTCAAGAATGTCAGCTGCAGATGTCCAGCAAATGGCAGGGAGGCCAAAGCCAAGTCTTGCTTCTCTTTCCTGATGCCATCTCTGCCTGAGAGCATGAGGAAGATGAGAGTTTCTCCGCCCTGCACTCTCCTTTTCCAATAGCATCTAAATCACTGGAGAATGATAACTGAGTGAGGCTAATGGCCATAAAATGGATTTATTAGGGCTGGGTTATCTGCCCCAAGGAGGAGAGAACATGGCCCTGGGCCTCTGCCGTGGTGCCGCTGCTGACAGGCTGCAGCAGAGCTCAAATATGGCATTACACTGAGCAGGCCTGGCCCGGTCAGAAGTCAGGGAGGAACCCTTACTTTATTCTGTCAGGGCAGAGTCTAATGGGCGACCAGTCTCAGGTCGCCATTGCTAAAACTCACGAGCTGGAATCACAGAGTGTGAGAGTCACAGAACCTGAGAATCATAGCAGACAACAGGATTTTAGAACAATGGACTCTCCAGATCATAAAAATATAGAATCTGATTTAGAACAGAGAATATCGGAACTGGAAGGAATCTTAGAACACAGACTGTCAGAATAGACTACCAGAGCAGGAAGGGACTTTAGAACAGAGAATAAGACAAAAGCATTCGGAGCTTCAAGGAGAAGATGGAAGGTTAGAAATGAAAGAAGCCTTAGAATGTATGATGTTGGAATACAGAGTTTCATAGAACATAAGATGTTAGAATTGATAGAAAATAGAAAGTATGAGTTGAAAAAAGTATGAGTTGGGAGGGACCGTAGAACATAGAATGTCAGAGCTGGAAAGGTCCTTAGAACACTGCAAGGAAGGAAACACTTATTAAGCACCTACTACATACTGGGCACTGTGCTAAGCACTTTACAGATATTATCTCATTTAATCCTCAGAACAATGCTGGGTGATAGGTGCTATTATGATCCCATTTTACAGATGGGGAAACTGAGGCAGAAGGAAATGGTTAAATGACTCACAAGCTACTGTAAGAAACTAGATTTGATCTGAGGTCTTCCTGATTCCAGGCCCAGCCTTCTACCTACTTCACCCACTCAGCTGTCACAGAATATCAGAAGTCCTTCGAGATTATTGACCTAGCTCCACTCATTTGACAGATGAAGAAAAGTGGGTCAAGAGAGGGAAAGGGTCACACAGTGAGTCAATGGTCTCCTCCAGGAAAATGCTTCAGACCTCAGAGCTGCAGAAATGTGATCTCCTGTTTGCTCCCCTTCTATCGCTCTTTCTGCAGAGCCACACAGCTTCTCCTCCCTGTCGGTGTCCTCTCAGCTGTCGGGGGAGATCGTGGGCTTGGCTGCAACGTCTGGGTCATAGCAGGCCTGGGCTTTGTAACATGACAGCTTAGCCCTGGGAGAATGGGGAATAACAAACCTAGGTCTGATTCTCCTTCCTCTCCCCCCCTCCCCTTTTATTCTTCTGAGTATTGCTCAGTTTTTCCCTCGGGTCTTATCTGTCCGATCCTAGCCTTTCCCACCAAACTAATCTCTGGGTCCCACTTTCTTTTCTCCCTGAATACAGATGCTTGTGACTGTGTCTGAATAGATCATATTTGTAACTTCTGCTAGAGAAAAATGGCCATATCAAAAATATATAATCATGTATATATTTTTTTTCAGGAATGAAATATTTAAATGCATTTCTTGGTCACATTAAAAATATATACATGCATATATTTATCATTTTTAAGCAATAAAATATTTAAATGCATTCCTTGGAACAGCAAGGTGAGGGGGTAAGAGTATCGGCCGAGAGTGGTAAGGATTTGGGAGCAGAGAATTCACGTTTGAATTCTACCTCTGATTGTTAGCTGGGGGTCCTCAGCTAAATTTCTTTCTTAACTTTTAAAGTTGCTGTTTCCTCAGCTAAACCATGAGGATCGACACTTTCATTGACTCCCTCATAGAACTGTTATTGGTATCCATTGGGATAATGCATAGAAACAAACACAAACAGGCTTTGTAACTGTGCTGTGCACATAGGAATCACGTAAAGACACGGTGTCCCCAAAGGCGTTAGTGTGGTTTTAATCTTTTAAAACTTAAAGCTACTTTGATGACTTTAAGCTAAAAAGTTTTTTAAAAGCAAAAAAAAACCCCACCCTTAAAACAGCTCTAAGACTTTTTGGGACACCTTGTTCATATATCTATATCTAATCTATCTATCTATCTATCTATCTATCTACACATATACACACACATACATACACACACATACATATATATACACATACGTATACACACACGTAAGTATGTATAAATATATACATATATGGATATATAGACCGTTTCCTTAGATCCATGGCGGGGGGACCTGGAAGAGATGAGCAGTTTGGCGC
This sequence comes from Pseudochirops cupreus, assembly GCA_028627135.1. Classification (NCBI taxonomy): domain Eukaryota; kingdom Metazoa; phylum Chordata; class Mammalia; order Diprotodontia; family Pseudocheiridae; genus Pseudochirops; species Pseudochirops cupreus. The sequence continues at coordinate 156,402,225 of CM053582.1, read as the reverse complement.
AGTGAAAAGAGCACAGGATTTAGGGTCCGCTGCGGTATGGAACGGGGAGAGTGTTTGAGGGGCTATCAGTGTATTTGTTGAAGATTTCTCATACGCAGGCAGAAATTGGGGAGAAGAGAAAGACTGTAAGCTAGCCATGGGTCAGAAGCAGGACTGTGCTGGAGGCAACTCCTCCAGGCACAGGAGAGCCAATGGTTAAATGTTCAAAGTGAGCATTTACCCTTTGGAAACTGGTAAAAAGCTACAAGGCTTGGTTTTATTGTTCTTGTTGTTTGTCGATCATCTGTCTAGACTTAAGAAGATGGTGAACAAGAGCCTCAACTTAAAAGTGTGTTGTGTGTACATTCCTTCCCCGCCGCTGCCCCAGCTGGTTGTTAAACATTTGCCAGCACTCCCCCGGAGAAGATTTGTAGTGCTTACTAGATGTTCTGAACAGCTCGGATTCTCCCCAGCAATCACAGTTTAGGTTCAAAGCTTCCTTCCAGCTCCGAAATTCGGATTCTAGCATTCCCTAATTCTGGGAAAGTCTATCTTCCTAAAAGCGTGGTATGAAAGAAGAAATATGAGACTAGCTCCCCCTCCCCCGCCCCCACCTCCAGCTTTGCAGAAACGGGAGGCCAACAAGTGTCGCACGTTGCATATATTGCCACATTTCCTCAATGATTTGGTCAGTCTTCCCCTTGTCCTTTCCCTTATTTTATCTTACCAAAATGCGATTCGTTATATGAGCTGGCTTTCTGGGAGGAGAAGTGGGAAGGATATTGGGGAAATTGTGATGTAATAAAGACATCGATAATAACATATTTTTAAAAGAAAGTATCGTTTCAGAATTCTGTAATTATATAGGATATTGGGGCAGCTGGGTGGCGCAGCGAATAGAGCACCGGCCCTGGAGTCAGGAGGACCTGAGATCAAATCCGACCTCAGACACTTGACACACTTACTAGTCGTGTGACTTTGGGCAAGTCACTTAACCCCAATTGCCCTCCCAAAAAAAGCAAAAAAAAAATTATATAGGATATTGTGACTCTCAAAATGTATAATTCTATATTATATGTCATTATAAAAATCTATAATCTATAATTTACAAGGAAGCAAAGAAAAGATGGACAATTCTCAACACAACGTGTATTATTTATCACACTGGCTTTCTTGAAATGAAAATTTATTGTTACATATTTTGAATCCTCTCTTATGCTCTGCTAGGCACGTGACATGCTTTTTCTTCTTTTTTTGTGTTTAAGTTTATAATATATTTTTGTTTCTTTTCTCTATTCTGTATTTGTGTTCTGGCTCTTGAGTCTAAAATAAAAATTTTAAAAATTATCTATAATTCTAAGACTGGGATTCTAACTTCGAAGTTTTACCAGGGCCAGCTCATGGACTGTTCCTACATTAAGCTCTCCCTTGACTGAACAAAGCAAATGCTCTGCCCCCCACAAGAGAGGTTGGAGTAACTAATCTCTCATGTCCCTTTCATCCTGGCATGCTGCACTTCTGTTTTAAGGACCCTCTTCTCAGTTCTGAATCCTGTAAAATTTATGAAAATCTCCCTGCTCCCTTGCCCTTTCTCTTTCTCTCACTCTCCCTTCCTCCCTCTCTACTCTCTCCCCTCTCTCTCTTTCTCCTTTCCCTGCCTCTCTCTTTCTCCCCTCTCTCTTTCTTCCTCTATCCTGTCCTCCTCCTTCTCTCCTCTCTTCCTCCCTTTTCCTCTCCCCCTCCCCCTTCCCTCCTTTCTCTCACTCTCTTGAGCTGAATAGAAAGAGAAACAGGGTGGCCCCTTGGCTGTGGATACTACATTTGTTTTGGCTGATCTTCAGGGGCCTGTCAAAAAGACCCTAGGGAAGATCAGAAACCCTTTGGATTGAAGGCACAAGTTTAGCCATAAAAGGGAGAGCTAGCTAGAGGGCTTATATGGATCAAGTGAAGTTTTTTTGAGGATTGGGGGGGGGGGGGGGAATTGGCCTTTTAGGAGTCAGGAGGGAAGCAGCCAGCAAACAGAGTGATTGAATATTAGGGATTGGAGATCTCAGTAAGAAAGAAGAATAGGGTTTGGCTTTGAAAGGTAGAAGGAAAAGTGGAATGATAACAGATTGTGACCAGACAAGGGAATTTAAGCATTCATAAATGCAGAAGTAGAACATTTTGGGTGATGGAAAGATCACGAATATGATCAGTTTGGTGTGTAGCTGTGGTATGGAACTAGGAGAGTGTTTGAGGGACTATCAGAGTGTCTGTTGAAGTCTTCTCATACGGGGGCAGAAATTGGGGAGAAGAGAAAGACTGTAAGCTAGCCACCAAATTTATTGAGGAAGGAAGGGCAGCATCCTGGAGGTCCACAGACAACAGCTACAAGATCTTTGATCAGATGGTAGATATGGATTGAGTGAACTTCAAAGGAGGAAAGGTTACTGAGTGAAGGAGGTGGAGGGAGAACCTGGAAGTGACCATGGGAACAAGGACTATCCCAACACCCCCTTCACAACCGGTGAGTTAGGATAGAGAATGAGTGAAAGTGTGATCAGTACTAAAAAGGGATGCCAAGAAGGCTGTGCTGTCAGGATGGAGGTCTCAATGAGGACAACAAAATGACAAGAAAGAGAGAAGATAAAATTTAAGATGAAAACAGGTTTACTTAGAGAGCTTCCAGAAACCACAGTGGAATGGGGTGGGAGATTTAGAGGGAGACATTGCAGAGTGGGGGTGGGGGTTGGGTTGAGGGAAATGGAAATAAGGGAACAGACAGTGAGGAGAGGGAATGAAGAATGGGGTTTGTATAATGATAGCAAGGTTTCTGGATCACTGGGATGGGGAGGGTATGACCAGGTGGGAATCTTAATCACTGAAGAATGAGTTCAGGAGGATTATTCACATCACTAGGGGTCTGACCTTGGGATGGTGACCTCTCAGTGTGTTAGGGAGCTCAGGGGAGAGAGCTAGTAGGGGAAACTGAGGGAATAGCATTTCTGTCCTATCACTACAGGACATTCTGTCTTATCCCTGGAAGACCAAGCCAGGAGACAGGCAAAGGAAGCAGGAAGGAATAGGGTCTCTCTATCCCCCAAAGGTAGAAAAGGTCCCCTGCATGTAGAAACACCTGGCACACAATGAAATGGCATCTGCCTGATTCCCTGCAAGTAGGAAGAAGCAATGGAGAGGATGGCAAGGCATCTCTTTGGCCCCATATTACTTTCAAGGACACTACTCTCCCCCTACTCATCCTTCCCAACTCCCAGCTGAGTAAATTTGGGACAGATGGAGCTGGAGGGTATGGCAGGCAGGACATCCAGGTACAGATGTAGATGGGTAACAGGTGGTTAGAGATGCAGGATGGGTGGGTGGAGATCAACAGCAGAGTTCTGGATCTGGGAATCCCTATAGAGAGGATAAAGGGAGATGTGGGAAAGGATGAAGTCACGAAAGGAGAGAGTATAGAGAAAGTGGCCAGAACTTTGAGCAAATGCCCACCCTGAGATCGAAAGAGAGGAACCTACAATGGAGACTGAGGAAACAATGGAAAAGGAGGAGGAGGACTGGGGATGCATTTCACAATTCCTACCCAGGAGGCCACGTTGTTAGGTCTGGTTCAGGAATGACAATAATGATAGGGGTGTTTTATACATTCTGAGTAAGCCTTCACCAGGAAGACCATGGGGGCTCAATATTGAGATGTACATAGTAATAAAAATTTAAACATATAAAGATTTTAAAATTTACAAAGCTCTTTATATGTAAATTATCTCCTTTGAATCTCACAACAACCCTGTGAGATAGGTGCTACTCATATGGTTTTTTTGGCCCCATTTTACTAAGGAGGTGCAGAGAAGTGATTGGCATGCCTATAGTCACACTATAGTCCTGTCAAAGATAGGATTTGAATACAGGTCTTCCTGACTCCCCATCCAGCACTATGTCCTATGCCATATAGCCTACATGTTACCTACCCACAGTAGGCTTGTTCCAGCTTTGGATCAGAAAAACTAGGAGTGAACTAGAATTGAAAGGAGTCCCACCCCTCCCCATTCCATTCTTCAGATTGGAAAACTGAGGCCCAGAAGAAGGAAGGGATTTGCCCAAGGTAAAAGAGATAAGAAGCAGAGCCCAGATTCTCAGACTGCTAATTTAATGCTCTTCCATTACCCCAAAGCTGGATAGGACTTCGTCCAAGCTACTTATTAAAAGCTCACCCATCTTTCAAGGCTTACCTCCAGTAGCTAGTTTAGTTGGAATGTAGGGTATGTGAAGGGGAGTAGCATGAGATAAAGACAGGAAGGTTGGAGCCAGACTGTGAATTGCCAAGGCTGCTGAAGGAAGTGGAGGGGTTTTCACAGGGATGCCCCTTCCCCATGCACTTCCTCTGCCCTATTGTAAACTCTCCGTCTGGAGAAGAGGAGCCCCAGTCTTAGCCTTGGCCCCCATGGCTGCCATTGGAGAAGGCAGTACCTTCTCTATCCTCTCTCATCATATGCCAACAATTTTTTTGTAGTCTGGACTTGAGATTTATGTGAGATCCTTATGGACAGGAACTGTATTTTTACCTTCCTTTGTAACCCCACATCTTAGCACAACCAAATGCTTATTGCCTAACTGCGTGATTTCTGTTCCTGTGTAGATAACTTCCAGTGTGGAAAAACCATCTGCCAGTGTAGGCAGTTTGCCATTTATAGTCTCAGAGAGTTTGCCAGGGCACTGAGAGCATCACTCAGTCAGTATGGTGCTAGAGGCAAGACTTGAACCCAGGTCACTCTGACCCTGACACCAAAAAGAAAGTCTTTAACACCAAAGTCCTTGGAACTGTCAAGTTGTTTGACATCAGAAATAGAGTTTTAATTGATGGAAATGATACTAAGGAAGATGTATTACCATCTACTTTGCCTTGGCACTCTTAGGTACATGGGATCTTTCCATCTGACTTGTAGCTGAAACTTCTTATATTTTTTGCCTCTGAAATTAGAATGTGAGCTCCCTGAGGGCAGGGGCTGTCTTATTTTTTCTTTGTATCCCTAGGGCTTAGCACAGTGCTTTACACATAGTGTGCACTTAAGAAATGCTTCCCCCCCACTTCATTCATTCATACACCACGATCCTTCACAATGCCCACCATAGCCAAGTATGATTAGGGTCATGGCTGTACTATAATGCTCACCAGTTCTACTGACTCTACTTCAATCATAATCCTGGGATGGGAGATATTGGAAGGGAGTGGCCAACTGATGCCTGGGACTAGAGGCCTCTTTCACCATGCAGCCTTCCTGAACCCCACTTCCATCTCCCCTGCAGTCTCCTACATTGTGATCAACTGGTGCTGCTCCCATCCTATGGAAACCAGAATCCCACCCTCTGCTGCCCTAATTCCTGTGATTCAAGAGTCTCCTTCTACCTCTCCCCACTTCTCCTTCTTGTACTCTCAACCCTATCCAGCTCAGCCCTCACTTCCCCCAGGAGGAAACGGGGCACCACAATCAGAGGACATGAGTTAAAATCCTGCCTTTGATATTTACTGGTTGTGTGTTCTTGGTCAAATCATTGACTTCTCTGGGACTCAGTTTCTTCATCTGTACAAAGAGGGGGCTGGGCTCAGTAGATCAGATCTAGATCCATGATCCCACAATCCCAACTTCATGTATCTTCTGTCCATCTCATTCACCACAGTCTGTCTTATCTGAAAGCAACCTTCCCCTCTGGTCATGCTCTTCAGGTCTGGCTAATGCACCAGGTGAAGCAAAGGAGTTGTCACTTCCCAGATTGTCTTTTGGCCAGCACCAGTGGCCTCTCCTCCTCTGAGGTTCATCCCATCCATTTATATCACTAGCCAGATCCTAACTGCTATTTCCCAGAACACCCTCCCTTCTTTCTCCTGGTGTTTAGTACCTGGCTCATTCTCCTTCCCCATTCTAATCCCTGACTTTTGATTAATGAATGCTTCCTTCAGCACCCTGGTCTCCCAGTTCACTGACTTCCTCAGCTCCCATACCCTCTGTCTTCACTCTACCTGAGCCATCCACAGCCTGTTTAGACACCACAGACCTCACTAGCACACAAAACTGTTCTGTCTCCAAAACTCAAGACTGAAATTTCCCTTCTGATCAGAATATTCTCTCCTTCCATTTATCCCTTTGCCTTTCTCTCAAACCTATTTTGACCTCACCTCAAGCTAGTCACTTAAACCTGTTTGCCTCAGTTCTCTCATCTGTAAAAAAATCTGTAAAAAATGAGCTGGAGAAGAAGATGGCAAACCACTCCCACATCTCTGCTAAGAAAACTCCCAAGGGGATCACAGAGAGTCAGACATGACTTAACAACATGCTCTAGTCTCTACTCTTCCCTCTTCTCCCAATCCATTACCCTTGCTCAGGTCTTAATTTCTTCCCTTCAGTTTTGACTCTGTGGTTGAAAGATTACGCATTAGCTTTCATCCTTGATCTCTCTCCCTCTTATTCGACTTTATCCTGCCTCCATTCATACTCTGCCAATTTTCAACCCTTCTCTTCACTCATACAGCCACCATCCCCCACCCCTTATACAGCTGCCAAAATCATATTTCTAAAGTGCAGGTCTAAGTCATTACTCAAGAAACCTCAGTGGCTTTATTGCCTGTAGTATAGAATAACAACTCCTTTGCTTGGCATTTAAAACTCTTTGCAGTCTGACTCCAGCCTATCTTTCCAGGATTATTGTATTTTAACACCCTTTCACACACTTTATGTTTCACCCAAACTGTCCTATTTTTTGCTCTCCAAACTCCACATTCCATATCCTGCCATCATAACTTTGTACCAGTGGCCCCTGTGCCTGGAAGATTCCTTGTCCTCATCTCTGCCTCTTTTAATCCCTACATTCCATTGTGGCTCAGCTCAAGTGCCATTGCTTACAATAAATCCCTCCTGGTTCCCCCCTCAAATGATCATGTTAATTGGGCATATTTTGTATCTCCCAGTAGATTGGAAGCTTTTTGATGGCAGAAACTGGCTTTCAATTTGTTTTCAGTCTCCAGGACCAAGGATAGTGCCTTGCATGTAGCTGGTGATAAATCCTTGTTGAATTGTAGACCTGGGATATCCCCCCAACATCTGCTTTAACTACTCCTACTTCCCAACTTCTGGACGCTACTATGGTCAGACAGCAAGCATTTATCAAGGGCTTACTATGCAGGAAGTGTTGGGAAAAGTCTCCACAAGTGAGTCGCTTGGGTCCACTACAAATTCACGCTATCTAGCCTCGCCAGGGACTTCGTGGGTTCACAATTCTCATTATCTGCCTTAATTGACTCTATCACATTTCTTGCAGCAGCTCTTTCCAGTCTTCTTCTCAAGCCCCCAAAATACTGTTGACCACTCTCTCTGTTGGGGTGCTCTCTCTTCGCTTGGCTTCTTTGATATTTCTCTCTCTCCCAATTGTTCTACTTATCTGACCACTCCTTCCTTCCCTCTCTTCTCTCCTGGTTCATCATCTGTCTCTTGACCCCTAAGAATGGGGTTGCTTAGATTGCTGAGAAAGAGGGAAGAGTGGGTGGAGAGGTAGTGGTGACCAGGAGTATCTATCTTTCTAGAAATGTAGCATTAAGGAAAGGTACAGGGCAATAGCTTGAGAGGGTAGTAAGGTTAAGAAACAGTTGGTTGTTGGGTTGGGGTTTGTTTTTTTCAGCATAAGGAGAAACCTAAGCATATTTGTAAGGCAAAGGTGAATGAACAGAGAAGATGAGATTGAAGATCTATAAGAGAGAGCCAATTTATTTCCACAGGAAGGGAATGAGTCTTCAGCTGCCATGTTTAGTAGCTTTGGGAGCCCAAGCAATTTTCTTGACTTTCATGAGTCTGTTTCCTCAACTGTAAAAATGGAATAAAAATTCTTTGTGCTATTTACCTCCCAGTTATAAGAAAAGTATTTTATAAATCCTAATTTTTTATGACAGGATGCATAAAGGGGGAAGGGACAGAGAGGAGAGCCAGAAAGAGCCAGGTTCAAGTGCCACTCCTGATATATACTGGCTGTGTGACATGGAACAAATTTTTGAATACCTCAATGCCTCAGGCTGAGGTACTCTAAGATTATTGGTTGCAGAGAAGATTTGTGGAAGTTTGCTTACACTAATAAAATCACAGGTGTAGACTAAAGCTGGAGGCTGGAGGAAGAGCTCTTTATAAATGTCACCCATCGTTATTTTGGGATGAAGGCGATAATAATTAAAATGGTATCCTGAAGGAAACAAGAAGGAATGAGCATGAGGGTGCAGGCAGTGGGTTAATGCTACTAAGGAATATTATATATATATATATATATATATATATAACTGGGTAGATAGATAAATAGATAGGGATAGATAAAGATAGGGATAGATAGATGATATAGATATAGATAGATGAATAGGTTAACAGATAGACGGATAGATGGATGGATGTTGATTAAATTGAATTGACATGAATGATGAGGTTTGTGGGGTAGGAAAAGTGCTCTTATTGCCCCTATTGCCTCCCCAGGATGGAAATGTCTAGTTCACAGTCCTGGTGGCTGCTTGGATTTGGAACCAGGAAGACCAGAGTTCAAATCCCATCTTTGATACTTTCTAGCTGTGTGACCTTGGGCAAGTTAACTTCTTTCAACTTCAGTTTCCTCACATGTAAAAAGGGGAATAGTAGCTGTGGTACTTACCTCTGAGAGTGGTAGTGAAGTTTAAATGAAATAATATTGTGAAGAGCTTGCTAAAACTTAAGTTATATGTCAGTCATTATCTTGATTTTCATAATATAGTCATGATGCAGTAAAAAGTCAGAACTTGGTTCAAGATCCAAGAATTTGGAGTCAGAACTTGGTTCAAGATCCAATTCTGAAATTACATATCTGTGTGACCTTGGGTAAGTCAATGCTCTTCCCTGACTCAATTTCTTCATCTGTAAAATAAGGGATCACAGGAAACTAGATTAAGAGCTGGAAAGAGCCCTTGGAAGCTCTCAAGTCCAAACTCCTTATTTGACGGATGAGAAGACATAGGTCTGGAGAAGTGACTTGCTCAGGGTCACATAACTAGTAAATTCATTCCCTTTGAAGAAACTATTTTGTAAACCTTAAACTCTCTGGGACAGGCTGCATGGGGTAACTGAGAGCCAGCCTGAGAGTCAGAAAGACCTAGGATTAAAGTTTAATCCCTGAAGGCCGCGGAAGCTCTAATGAGATTATGGAGAGGAAAGTGCTTTTCAGTATGGCATATAAAAAAAACACCAGATTTTTGGCCAGGGATCCAAATCTCAGCTCTATTAATTATTAGCTGTGTGACCTTGGTCAAATTGCTTTTTTCCAGGCCTCCATTTCCTCTTTTGTACAATAAGAAGTCTGCCTTAGGGATGTACTGGAACCAGCTCTCACCAGCTCGCAGGAATTAGAAATCATCAATAAGGGTTTGATTTATTGTTTTGCTGACTGTCGGGAGTGGAGAAAGTGGTGGTGGAAACGTTAATAACTCAGGTTTACTTCAAAGCATGTGCAAACATGCCTCCACCTTCATCCCACCCAGTCTGGTTGTTAAACATTTACTAGCATGCCTGTATGTTGTTCTATGGACGTGACTTGGGCTCAGCAGAAGTGCAAGAGATGCTCAGGGAATTCCTCACTAGACCGGAGGATGATTTATAATTAATGATGGTGATGATGGTGATGATGATGATGATTGGCATTTGCCTGGCACTTTGAAGGCTTGCAAAGTGCTTTATGTGTCTCTTATCTCAGTTGAGCCTCATAACACCCCTGGATTAGAGGATCTCTTTTGGCTCTAAATAGTCACTTCATAAGAATATTCAGTCTAATTTGTTATAATTTTTCTATTCCACATGACTAATGTGAAAATGTGTTTAGTAGGAATAGATGTGTAGAGCCATATCATACTTTGCATGCCATCTTGGGGAGGGAAGGGAGAAAAAAATTTAAAAATGTTGAAAACTAAAAATAAATAAATTTTTAAAAAGAATATTCAGGCTAGGACTTATAAACATGACCTAGTTCAACTCTTTTCTTTTACAGAGAGGAAACTGAGGCCCAGAAGGGACAGTGACTTATACAAGGTCACCCAGGGAGTCAGTGGCAGGGCCTGACCTCCCAGCCTTCCCAGCGTTCTATGAGCTATACCAATATTCTGTGGGAAGACAGATGGGTATGTCTTTGAGAAATGAGGGCTGGGTCAGCTGAATCTAGCTTTCCAGACATGGGCTCAGAAAAACAGAAGGAGATTTGAACTTAAATACAAGTTCCAGCGCTAAAACTTCCTATCTGTGTGTCCAGGGCAAGTCCCAGAATCACAGGTCTAGAAAGAATAATAACAGTTCATATTTGTTCTCTCTCCCTGTGATTCAAATAGTATAAATATATTATTAGCCCCATTTTACAGATAAGGAAACCAAGGCTCTGAAATCTCAAGTTAGAGGTTGATTATAGGGAGAATTCTTGTTCAGGGAAGTGTGAGAAGTGATGGTCTTGGAGGTTCCTTTCAACCTGGACATTCTGTGATTTGCCCATGGACACACAGCCAGTAAAGAGTCTGGGGCAGGATTTGAACCTAGGGTAGCTAAGTGGCATGGTGGATAGAGCACTGGGCCTGGAATCAGGAAGTCTCATCTTCCTGAGTTCAAATCTGACCTCAGACACTTACTAGCTGTATGACCCTGTTTGCCTTAGTTTCCTCATCTGTAAAATGATCTGGAGAAGGAAATAGCGAACCACTCTAGTATCTTTCCCAAGAAAATCCCAAATGGAGTCATGAAGCATCAGAAATGACTGAAAAATTACTGAGCAACAATAATTACAGGTCCAGATTATCTCCCCTTTGTATCAAGCTGCTTCTCATCAGATCTGAGGTCTTCAGTCCGACGCATAGCTGAGCAGGAAGCCTTTGTATGGCCCTCTCCCTCGAGTGAGCCTCTGGTCTCTGCTTGAAGACATGAGAAACTCATTCCTTTCCCAAGCAGCTTGCTTACCATTCCACTTGGGGGATGACTTTCATTGTCAGTCATTCTTTAAATCAGGCCAGAATCTGGCTCTCTGCCTATTGTCCTGATTCACTGCTGCTCTCTAAGCCAGATTTTCCTCTTTTCTCCCTCTAGTTCCCCCTAAACCTATTCTCTGCCGTTGTAGTATCCTTTTCTCAGCCCTCATCTTCCTTAAAACTCAGCAGGTTTTGATATTGTTGACCACCCCCTCCTCAGGGACTTTGTTTCCTATTACACTGGCTGCTCCGGATTCCTCTTCTGCCAGAGGCAATTGGGTGGTGCAGTGAATAGTGCACTGTGTCTGGAGTTCAAATTTGACCTCATACACTTACTAGCTGTGTGACTCTGAGCAAATCACTTAATCTCCAACCGCCTCAGTTTCCTTTCCTGGTTCTTGTCCTTAGCCATTGTAGAAATAGCAGGGTTTTTTTTTTTTTATTAAACATGAATTACGAAAGATCATAGGATTTAAAGTTGCTGAGTGCCTCAGGGACCATCTAGTCCAACAAACCCCCTCAAGTAAACTGAGGCTCAGAAAGAACAAGGATCTTACCCAAAGAGACATGGGTAATGCAGTAGCAGCAGCAGGGCTGAGCCTCCAGCCTAGACTATATACCCAACAGTCTAACCCAGTGTCAGGATGTCAGCTTTCGAGGCTGCCAGAGACCCCCCCCCAGCAATCTCTCAGAGATCCGAGCTATTACCTTGAACACCAGATACACTGGAAAGAGGCAAGAAACAGGAGCATGATGGGGTCTGGAAGGTTTTAGAATACCATCACAGCATTTATTTCATACCGCTGTTTAAAATATATAGATCATATATTCATATATTTATATATTTATATGTAAAGAGAAATAGAGGGAAAACAGTCCATGACCTGGGCTATACCTTTATAAATATTTCTGTATGTTCCACATTGCAAAGGAGGGGACAATGTGTACCCCCCACGAGTGGGTCCATTTGCTCAATGGCCTGGTCAAAGCCAGCTTTCTTGGCTCTGGACGGAGGTCTCTCTTGTGGGTAGAAGAAAGGAATTCTGGAATCAGGGAGCAACCCCCCATGCCCTGCCTTCCCCCACCCCCTCCACGCACACGGCTGACTCATCCAGAGTCTGTTCTTTACACCAGCGATGGAGAGGGAGGAAGGTTCTTGTTCGGATAACTTCAGGCTTCGTCTTCCGCAAACACACCCATGAGAAAAAGGATGGGCCTCCCTCCAGAAAGCAGGAGTTCTGAATGGCCCTACATTGCTGTGGCCTTATTTTCGTCCACGGCCGGACCCTGAATGTCCTTGCCTCCCTCCCTTCCTCTCTTCTTCCCAAGGATGGTACAAGAGGGAAGACGTGCCAATTGCAAGGTTACGTAGACTCTGGGTTTCCTCCCCGCCCTTCTCTTCTGCCCTCTTAGTACTCTTTGCTGCTGCCAATGACATTGAAATTCCACCCAACCCCTTACCCTTAGGAGGCAAATGGATGGCCAAAGTGGACACCCTGACCTCAGGGTTATTGAGAGTCTCTATTTTCTCCCCACCCCTGCTTCCTACCATGTAGGCAAATGCCCCTTAGAAGGCGCTGAGGACTGGTTGCCCAGCCCCATCCACCCTTCCAGTCCCAGGTGTCTTCCTCAAGGCACAAAAGGAAAAAGAAAAGATGGGAAGCACCATTGATGACAATTTACAAACATGGTCTGTTTGGCTTTCCTTCCCATGAGGTCCTGGTCTTCCTCCTTTGCATATTATCCCTTCCTCACCCCACCTGTCAATGCCTTTGCTTTATTTCTTGGAAGTCTGGAATCTTGGCAGGATGCATGAAGGGCGAGGGGGCAAGGAATGTGGGAAGGCCAGGGCTTGGCTCCGTGGGACCTCTCCCGCCCTGAGGCATCAAGGCCAAGGCTAAGGCCAAGCCCAGAGCCTGGGCGGGCAGGCGGGCAGCCACCAGCTTCATTTGCAGACGTACCGCTCCACAGTCCTCTCACATTTCTTGCAGGTTACGTAGCAGCACCAGTGATATTTACAGTGACATCTTTCCACCACTTTGTCCATGTAAGGGTTGTAGCCTCGACCACAGCACATGAGGTCACAGCTGTCACTGCCGTTGGATGTCTTGTTGCACTGTCTGAGGTGAGGAGGGGGAGGAGAGAGAAACAGAGGGGCTCTGGTGAGGACCTACCCCATTTATAAGCCTTTGGGAATCCTTGATCTGAGGAGGAGACACAATTCCTGCCCTCCAGGGTGCCCTAGTCTGAAGCAGAGACTCCCCTCTCTCCATGACTTCCCACATAACAGCCCACCTCAAGTCCCAGCTAAATCCCACCTTCTACAGGAAGCCTTCCCCCAACCCTCTGACTTCCAGCACCCTCCCTCTGGATGATTTTCCATTTGTCCTGTATATGGTTTCTTCGTACAGAGCTGTGTACATGCTGCGACACCCCCTTAGATTGCAGGCACCTCAAGGACAGGGCCTGCCTTTCTTTTTATGCTCAGCACTTAGCACGATGCCTAACACAGTAAGTGCTAAATTAATACCTATGGATGGACTCCCTCAAATTGCCTGGTATTTATTTACTGTCCAGATGTTGTTTACACTTACGTGTGTACATGTTGTCTCTCTCTGTAGAATGGCAACCCTTTAAGGACAAAAACTTTCCTTTTTGTCTTTGGTTCCCCTGGGCCAGGAAATAGCAGGCACTTGAAAAATGCTTGTTGGTTAATAGATTGGTTTAAGACAGTGGTTCTCAACCTTCCTAATGCCACGACCCTTTAATATAGTTCCACATGTTGTGGTGACCCCCAACCATAAAATTATTTTCGTTGCTACTTCATAACTGTAATTGTGCTACTGTTATGAATCTATCTGATATGCAGGATGTATTTTCATTGTCACAAATTGAACATAACCCACAGGTCGAGAACTGCTGGTTTAAGAGAAGTGATTCCTGACCTCAGATTAAGGGCAGGGGACAGGGCAAACAAAGCCCCTCTTCCCAGGGATCCTGTAGTCTAAGGGAAGAGACAGCCAAGGAGTTGTCCAAGGTCACCCAGAGAAGTTCTATCATCCACTGTCTATGTGATCTTGGATATTCTGGTAGGAAGAGGGCTGCGAGAAAGAAGGACAACACTTCCCCAGAGCTCAGTAGACTAAACATTTGGGCAGAGGCAGGGTTGAGGAAGGAGAGCAGATTTTGGCATCTGGCCACAATTCTTCCCACACTTGCCAACACCCATGCCCCTGGGGGAGAGAAATGACAGAAAGGGCAGTGGGTTGCTCTGGGGTGTTTCTCGTAGTGCACTGGAAATCTAGTAAGACAGAAGGCAGGGATCCAAGTTCCAATGGGGACTCTGCCATTAACTTGTAATGTGACTGTAGGTAAGTCATGGTACCTCACTGGGCTTCATCATTGTGAAATGGGAAGGAAAATTTCTGTCCTGGTTTCCCTCTCCAGTTTAAAAAAAAATTTTTTTTTTTGGAGATCAAGGCAATTGGGGTTAAGTGACTTGCCTAAGGTCACATGGCTAGTAAGTGTTAAATGTCTGAGGTCACATTTGAACTCAGATCCTCCTAACTCTAGGGCCAGTGTTCTATTCACTGTGCCACCTAGCTGCCCCAGGATGTTTTTTTTTCCAGTTTGTTGAAAGTATCAAGGAATGTCATATCTGAAAGGGACTTTGGAATATGGAATGTCAGAACTAGAAAGGATTCTAGAGCATGTAATACTGGAACACAGCATGTGAGATCTGGAAGAAACCTAAGAACATAGAACATCAGAAAGGATTCTAGAGCATGTAACACCAGAACACAGAATATTAGAACTGGAAAGGACCTTAGAATAAAGTATATCTGAGCTGGAATGGAACTTCAGAGCCTAGAATTTGAGCACTGAATTATGCCTTAGAATGTCAGAGTTAGAAAGGATTCTAGAGCATGTGGCATTAGAACATGGTATGTTACAGGTGGAAGGAACTTTAGAATGAATCATGTATGTCCTAGAAGGAACCGTAAGAGCCTAGGACTTTGGGGACAGAAGGAACCTTACAACATAGAAAGTCACAGCTTAGAACTTTGAATGTCACATAGAAGGTTTGAGTTGGACAGGAGGATCTCAGAACACAAAACAATTAGAAATAGAAGGCATCTTAGAAACAGATTGGTTTAACCTTCTCAATTCATATCACCTACCAGACTTTCCTCTTCCCCTCATGTCCTTCAGACCCTCCCCCTCCCACATTCCCATATCCTGGGCCAAGCCTAACACCCCACAGATAGGCAAGGAGGGCAGGGCCTCAAAGAAGAGTCCCAGACCAAGAAAGAAGAAAGACAGAAAAGAGCCAGATCCAGAGAAGGCAGCTGCACTGATGTCCAGTTTATGATGGAAATGGAGAGCATGGGGTGGGAGCAGGGGGTGAAGAGACACCTTCTCTGTCCTAGGTTCTAAGGTCCCATGCAGATCTGATGCTCTAAGATTTCCTTGATTGTTTTTCAAATCAGTCATCCACCATCCCTCACCTAGGTATGGTGTTTTATAGTTTCCTCAGTTATTCCCCGTGAATTATCTCGTAAATCCTGATGCCTGGTCTACACAGCCAAGAATGGTCCTGCTGCACCCATTACACAAAGCCAGGGGGCTGGATATGGGAAAACCCATTTGCTCTGTGTGTCAGGGCTGACTGAGGGTAATTATGTAAGGTGAGGCAGCCCTGGTCAGTAGAATGACCCTGGGGTGTAGGGCTGGAAGGGACCTTCCGGGTCACTTCACCCAGCCCCCTCATTTCACAGGGGAGGGCACCACACCAAGATCCAGAAAGAGGAAGTGATTTGCTCCAAGGTCACACAGGTAATAAATAGGTGTCAGAGGTGGGATTGGACCAGGGTCTTCTGACACCCTTTCCTATTGCCTCAGTGTTCTGATGTTGAATTGTGAACCAGTCCCTTTTTCCTCTGGGCATCTCAGTTTCTCCACTTGTAAACAAGGGCTTTGGACTCAAAGGTCTTTTAAGTCACTTCCCACAGTCCTCTTGTCTGATTCTGTCCATATTCCCAGCACCTGATTGAGGGGGGAGGGGCATGGCAGCTGAGAGCAGGGCAGAAACCTGATCTCTCTCCTTCGTGGTCCCCCCACCTCCAGCCTGGTAATGGGATCCAGGAGCGCCTTTATTTCCCCAGGGGACTCTAACCCATTTCCCTTCTGGCTTCTCCTCGATCCAGACACACTCCTCCTCCTCTTCTCATTTCCCTCTCTGCCTGTGTAGCGCCAAGGTTGCCTGAAGCCCGCATTTCCTGGACTGACATTCTTTTAGTCTCCTGGCAGCTCGTCCCTCTCCTATCTGATCCTCACAATCTGGTGTCCATATGGGAATACTGGCCATCCCAGAGGCCTGCTACCCTTTGGGGAGGCTGCAGAGACTATAATCATAGAATGTCAGAGGGACCTGAGAACCTAGAATGTCAGAACTAAGAGGATCCTTAGAACACAGAGTGTCAGAACTGGGAGGGCCCTTAGCACACATGGTGTCAGAGCTGGGAGGGACCTTAGAACACAGAATGTTAGATCTTGGAGGGACCTGAGAATACAAAATGTCCGAGGTGGAAAGGACTCTAGAATACAGAATATCAAAGCTGAGAGGGGGCTCAGAACATAGAATGTCAGAGCTCACAAGACCTCATAACACATACTGCCAGAGCTGGACGGGGCCTTCAGACATAGAATGTTTAATCTGGAAGGGACCCAAGCAGATCTTGTCCAATCTTCATTTTACAGACAAGGAAACTGAAGCTCAGAGTGGGGCAAGTGAATTACTCCAAAGTCACACCATGGCAGAACCGGGCCTAAGGCACCCTAAGGTAAGGTGTCTCTCTCTGCATCATGCCACATTTGGAGTTCCACAGACAGAAGCCTTTCCCTTAGTCTGGAAACCTCCTTGACCAAACCTCTGACAGGCTCCCACTGGAACACTTCTAGGGACAAGGACTCAGTGGCCCCAGTTGCTCATTCTCATCCCCAGCTGCTCTCCCAATCTCAGTCCAGGACACTAATCTGGGGGCTGAATGGACCGGGGTAGGGGTGAGCGGCTCCCGTGGTTGCCAGATGGCAGCCCTGAGGCATCTTTCAAGCTTCTTCCCCTCTCAGGGCCTCAGTTTCCTTCTCTGTAAAATAAAGGAGTTGAACTATGCGACCTCTAATGTTCCTTCTGGCTCTAACATCACGTTTTGTTGTTTCTTTCTCATGGGAGCCAATGGGGTGTCATGGCCTGGCAGCTGTTTTTGGAACCAGGAAGACCTGCCTCAGAGTTCTGCCTCTGATATACTGGTTAGGTGACTCCAGAAAAGTCACATCACTCACTTTTCAGTGCTCCTTAAGACTATGAGTTGGAGATAAGGTGCTGACCTGCATTGGCGACCCAGGTTTTTGGCACAGTGAATAGAGTGCCAGGCCTAAGTCAGGAAGATTCATCTTCCTGAGTTCAAATCTGGCCTCAGACACTTACCAGCTGTGTGACCTTGGGCAAGTTACTTAACTCTGTTTGCCTCAGTTTCCTCATCTGTAAAATGAGCTGGAGAAGGAAGTGGCAATCCTCTCCAGGATTTTTGCCAAGAAAATCCCAAATGGGGTCACAGAGAGTTGGGCATGATTGAGCAATAATAGCTAATGAAATCACAGGCCCTGTCCTCATCCCTCATGTTTTTTCTCAATTCTGACATCCTGGGACTCCATGAAATGAGGTTTCTTCAGATAGACACTGAGGAGAAGGAGGATTTTCTAGAACTGGGGATCAGTACTTTGGACATGTACCCCTGTACTCCTGCACTTAGTTTCTATATTTTAAGAGAAAAAGCATTCTGTAGTTTTTAAAAAAAAGCCTCTTGGGCTGGGAGTCAGAACACCTGGGTCCTTGCCCCAGCTCTGCCCTTGACTGGTTCTGTGACCTTGGTTAAGCCCCTTCCCCTTCTTTTGGCCTTGGTTTCCTCTGATGTTGGACCAGATGTTTTCCAAGGTCCCCTCCAGATCTCAAAGCCTGTATTCAGTGAGCCTGGAGGAAGTCATTTTGGGTCTTAACCAAAAGCTACCAATCATCCTTTAGCCTGTGGGGAATGAACATATGAACTCAGTCCCCGGATGTTGGTACAGACTATAAATATGTACAGGTTCAAGAAGAGTTTAGATAAATTAATGGATGACAGATTTTGGACAGCTCGTTAAGGGGAGTCTGGAAGGATGCCCCAGGCCTCCCTCACCTGCTTCTTGGCAGGCAGTGGGGCATCCCTGAGTCCTGAGGGCCCTTGTGATGGGGATCATGCTGGGGAGCTGGTGGTTTGGGAGCAAGGGGGACGACCGGGAAACTTTTAAATTCTAAGTTTAGACTTAGGCTTAGACTTAAAACCCTTGGTGCAAAATGTAAAGTTCAGCACTTACGTACAAAAATATAATTTGGCTGAGTACAGGATCAGGGAAAGGACTAGGCAGCAATTCCTGGGAACAAGATCTAGGCAGCACGAGTCTGGTAACAGACTTTGTAGTTGTCCGGGCAAACGTGGAGAGGCTAACCCCTAGAAGTTGGCCACAGAGGAAAGAATTTTTCAGCCACAGGAACTCAGGAAGACAATCTGCCGAGGTAGCTCAATGGTTCAATGAATACAGCACTGGCTCTAGGGAGACCCGAGTTCAAATTCTGCCTCTGGTTGTGTGACTCTGGGCAAGTCACTTACGCTGCCTTGGTTTCCTTATGTGTAAAAGAAGAACAATCAAAGGGCCTACATCCCAGTGCTATTGTTGTAAGGAGGAAGAAATTGAGATGATGTTTGTAAAGTGCTTTGCAAACCTTAAAGTGATACATAAATGCTAATGATTATTATGGAGGTCTCCATAAGTGGAGAAGGCCCCAGTGGATCAAATTACAGATTCCTGAAGCAGTGAAATAACATAATTCACTTCTTCCAGGAGTATAGAATTGCATGACAAAGGTGACTGGAAATTTTATAGACCACTGAGTGTAGTCTATTCATTTTGTTTTATTTTTTTATTATTTTTATTTTTTGCTTTTTGGAGGGGGCAAGGGAGGGCAATTGGGGTTAAGTGACTTGCCCAAGGTCACACAGCTAGTTTTTTGTGTTAAGTGTCTGAGGTCATATTTGAATTCAGGTCCTCCTGACTCCAGGACCGATGCTGTATTTACTGCGCCACCTAGCCTCCCCAAACTCTTCATTTTGAAGATAAGAAACATAAGACGGCCCCCCACCCCAGGGTAAAAGATTTGCCCAAGCCCACCAAGAACCCCAGAATATCAAATCTGTAAGGGCAGAAGGAGGACAGCATAGAGCATAACTAAAAAAGTCTGCTGGTCTTGAGCTCAGAGGACTTTTGTGACTTAATCCCTGTGTGAACTTGGACAAATCACTAAACCTTTCTGAGACTCAGTTTCCCCACCTGCAAAAATATGATCCATAAGGTTCCATCTAGGTCTAAATCTCCAACCCCTTGACCCTCACTTGACAGATGGAGAAACTGAAGCCCAAAGAAATAAAGATCTATTCAAGACCTCAGGCAGTAAGAAGTGAAACCAGGTCTGCTGCCTCTCCCTCACTGGGTAACCCTTCTCTGTGCCTCAGGGTTTCCATCTGTAAAATGGGGGCAATCAGACTAGATGGTCTCTATATAGGCCCTTCTAGCTTGGATATTATAGTGCGAAGGTTTCCTGCAGCTCTGGCTTTGTGTGTATTTTTAAAATCACCTGCTATTGTCTGCTTCTCCAAAAACCCTAGCCCCCCACCCAGGTGAGATCAGATTATCCTGAGCATCCAAGGCACTCTTTCAAGAAGCCATCAAAGGGAAATGGGTGGGGGGGAGGGCACCCTAACTTTCCTCCTGCTTGGCTGAGGTCAGTGGGAAGGCTGGGACTCTTCACCCAGAATCCACAGAATGGCAGAGGTGCAAGGAGCCTTGTAGACCACCTAGTCAGACCCTCATTTCATGGAGGGGGAATTAGGCCCAGGAAGGAGAATAGATCAGATGTCCAAAATTCCAGCCTAGGGCTTTTTCTACCATGGTGCCAGAGGGATAATTTATTTATCTTGGGTCTTTCAGTAGTTTTCAGAGCACTGACCCCTTAATACTGTGAGTAAATAGTATGTGAGTTATTTTTCCCTATTTCATAAATAGGGAAATGGAAGCTTAGGTGTGGTAGTAATTTACCCAAGTTTATCCAGCTGGTAAGAGTCACAGTTGGGATCTGAACCCAAGACTCTTGACCCAAAGACTGGAACTCTTGCTACCATATTCCCTCTTAAGAGACATCAAAGGGAGCTCTGTGGGATCTGGCTATGCCTGTCACTGCATAGAATCATCCCCCCTCCACCCTCTTGGGAACAGCTCCCCAAGAGAGAGAAATAAAGCCCAGAACGGTGATGGGAGAAGCCAAGGGACGTGAGAAAATGTAGCAAGTGGGATCCAAGCCACAGGAGTACACTGGGCCAGCTCTCTGGGAGGCAGATGTTTCAGCAGAGACTCCCAAGGATTGAGCTGTATTCTGGTGATGGGGGTGGTGGTGAGAAAAGGGGGCCCAGACATGGCCCTGGGAAATGATGGGTCCTCTAAAACCTGGCCTAAAGATGACAAGAAGCTGATCCCTTCACTGTCCCTACCATTACACGCCTAGACTCTGGAGGACCTTGAACCTGGTGTTTGGAGAAACCACATGGTATAAAAAGTAAAGGGGGGGATACCAGAAAAATCCCTGGACTAGGAAATCAGGACATGAGGGTCCTCACACTACCATTGATGCATTGCATGATCCTGGGGCAGTACCTTCTCTCCTTGGACTCAGTTTCCTCAGCTATAAATGAGGGTGCATTGGACTAAATGGTGTCCCCATTCTGAATTCAGCTCTGCCATTCTGATTTCGAAAGGCTCCTCCCAGCACTAACAGTCTATATTTTAAAGAAAATGGGCAGCTTTGGTATTGTGGAAACAGCCCTGAGTTTGGAGTCAGAAGAGACAGATGCAAATTCGGGCTCTGCCATTTATAAGCTGTGTCCTTACGTACATAATATAACCTCTGTTTCTCCACTTCCACATCTGTAAAGTGGGGGTAACATTAACCTGTTGTGAGGATCAAACCAAGCAGCATGGGATAGAGGAAGGAACACTGAATCTGGAGTCAGGTGACCTGTGTTCTTAGTTCATTTCTGACCTCCAAGAGTTTACCCTGATCCTCTGGGCCCCAAGCTCCTAATCTATAAAATGCAATTAGACCAAGTGAGAATTAAAGGCCACTTCTAGCTCTAGCAGTGTGTGTTTTGAAATCTTTTCAAATTTTGATATTTTATGTTCTAGCTATAATAATCTATACTCTCAGGACCTTCTTAGCTCTAAGAACTAAGTTGTAAACTTTAGAACTAAAGTTCCTTCCAGGTCTAATATTCTTCATTCAATGTCTTACAGTCTCTTTCAGTTCTGATTTTCTATATCAGAAAGTCCTTTTGGCCTCTGGCGGTCCATAAATACCAGCTTTATCCTGGGTGTCATCTATTTAATGATATGTCCCTTGCATTTAACATCTGTTCAGGTTTCCAGTGCTTTTAGGGGTTGACAATAGCCAGGATAATCCAAATAGAGCAGAAACATCAAGCCATTCTTTTTGATTTGGGAAACTCTTAGGAAATTCTTATCTGTATTACCTTTTATGACTGGGAGCTAGGAGGCACAGTGGGGTAGAGTGCTGTATGATGTGGGAAGATCCGAGTTCAAATTCTGCTTCAAATATATTTACTAGCTGTACATAATTTTAATAGCTAATATTTATATAACATCTTAAGATTTGCAAAATCTTTTAAATGTATTATTTCTTCTGATCCTCACAATAACTTTCTGAGGCAAGTTTATTGCATGTATTACTACCATCCCCATTTTATAAATGAGAAAAATAGGGGTCAGAAGTTAAAATATCTGCTTGTGGTCCCATAGCTAATAGGTTTCTTAGAAGAAATTTGAATTCGGGTCTCTCTCATCTCATCCCTCTCCCTTTTCCTTCCTTCCTTTTGTCTTCCCTCTCTCCCTCTTTTTCTTTCTTTCTTTCTTTCTTTTTTTCTTTCTTTCTTTCTCTTTCTTTCTTTCTCTCTTTCTTTTTCTTTCTTCCTTCCTTTTTTTTATACCCCCTGCACCTGAGACCTCTTTTTACCTGTCAAGTTCTGAGATTCAACAAAAGGACTAGGTGAGTTTGAAGGTCCTTGCAGCTCTGACACTCTGGACTACACTGTTATGTGTAGATGGGTGGCCAGCACCATCACCTCTGCAGCCAGAGCTGCTCACAATTTACCTCCCAAATACACCTGGAGTGGCTTTACCTCTCAGAATAATCTGTGTATCTCTTGTGTCCTCTTCGGAGCAGTCCCCATCTATCCCCAATATAGAGCTTCCTGTCCTGTCCCCTTCCAATCCTGCCCAATCAGAGACTTGCAGACTTTTTTTGGGGTCTCTAGTACTTGGCACAAGTGCCTGGTAGAGAGTAAGTGGTTAATAAATGTTATTGCTTGCCTGACTGATATAGTAAGAGCTTCATGGATAAATGAATGAATGTAAGGTACATAGTGCAAATATTATTATTGTGACTCTATAAATGAAGAAACTAAGACAAAAGGAGAAGAGAGTCTCAACATAAGGCATAGTATTTAATATATAGGCTTTCTTGAAATGGAAATGTATTGCTACGTATTTTGAATCCTCTCATGTTCTGTTGTGCACATGGCATGTTTTGTTTTCTTATTTTATATTTAGGACTTAACATATAAGTTTATAATATGTTCCTTTTTCTTTTCTTATGTATTTAAGTTTTCATTTTAAAAATTAAAGGGGATTGGCCCTGGGGGGGATCACATAAGCAGGAAGAGGTGGAGCCAGGATTTGACATAACAATCTCATCTGGAAGAGTATCCAAAGGCCATTGGGCCCAATGGCCTGTCCCTAAACGGGTGACCCTCTCCCATTGTCCCCTCTGACAAGTAGATATTCTGGTTCTAGTGAAGGCCCTCCATCAAAGCAAAGTTCCCTTCCTCCCTAGGAGGCTCATTCTACTCTGGGACAGTTCTTTCCATTACCAGAGGCTAAAGACCCTACTGTGTACAGAGCATGGTACTAAGCACTGAGGGGAAATATAGTTTATATCTGGGGGTTGGTCCCTTGCTCTCAGAGAGCTCAGAGGCTATTAGTGGGTCAAGACCCTCCCAAGACAGAGAACTACACTCTAGGGTAATACCCAATCCCCAGCCCCTGCCTTACCTGTCCTGTGTCCCATGAGAGCCCACCTTCTCGTTCTTCATGCAGAAGTCGGGGGAACTCTGCAGGTAGATCAGCTCTGTGTCCTGGACAGGCCGAATGTCCAGGTCCTTGGGCACCAGGTGTTTCCGGTTGCCCATAGGTCGATGCACCACCTTGGTGGCTGATAGGTATTTGGTCTTGAGGTCCTGGGCCACATCTCGAAGCTCCTGCAGGCCCTTCCAGCAAGTCTTGATGGAGCAAGAGCCAGAGACCCCGTGACATTTACACTTCATCTCTAGGGATGCTCTCAGGGCCTGTGGAGGTAGGGAGGAAGAGACCATGCTTTAGATGGAGAGGTGGAGGCAGACTATTTCCTCACAGAGTCAGTCTGCCTCTCTTCAGTCAAAAGAGGCCATACTGGTAAAGCACTTAACACAGTGCCTGCCACACACAGTAGTGTTTAATAAATGCTTGTTTCCTCCCTCCCCCTTCCTCATTACTATGGTCATCATGTGTATTTTCACTCCTAGCTTGTGTCTCTTTTTTCTCCCCCCTTCACTTCCCCAATAATATCAACAGCTCCCATTGCTACAGTGCCTAAGGTTTACAGGAAGGCCTGGGTTCAAGTCCTGTCCCTGACATACACTGGCTGAATGACCCTGGACAAATCATTTAGGCCCCCAGGTAACTCTCCAAGACTGTCAGTGGTAGAGCAGGTACCAAACTACAATTGTAGAAGGATTTCCTCACCTAAGAGTCCCCTCTATTAATGAAATTCCAAGTCCAGTCTCTGGCCCTACCCCTTTAACTTTTATAACACCCTTTCTTCACAGCAAACCTGCTGCAAGACAGAAGGAGGAAAGGATTATCGGGTCCATTTTAATGGATGGGGAAACTGAGGCTCAGAGAAGGGAGTGACCTGCCCAAGGCAGTGGTCAGCAGAGAGCTCTTTGCTTTAGATCATCCTGACTCTTGCTGTTGGAAAAACAGCCCAGCTCTGACTGGCATCCACAACTCAGCTCATAAAGGTGAACTTGTCTCAGCCCCTTTCAACCATGCAGAGCTGCTACGGGAGAGAAGGGAGAATGAATCATAGACTCACAGGCCCAGAGGGACCTTCTAGCCCAATGCCCTCAAATTACTGAGGAAATTGAGGCCGGGAGAGGGGAAATGTTTTTTCCCCAGGTCACAGAATTTATTAGTGGAAGAACTAGGTCTAAAAATAAAGGTTTCTAATTTCTGGTGTTCTTTCTATGACAAGATGATAATGTATGTGAAAGCATACAGTTTTTCTTCAAGAACAAGGTTTTCTTCAAGAAATTCTAAATTTTGACTTAGTTTGGCAAAAAATTATAAATTTAAATTATAAATCTTATATGTTTTGATTATAAATTTAATAAAAAGTTATAAAGAAAAGTGATTAACTTTGGTTATACATTTTATTAAAATTATCCATTTTAATTATCGATTTTAAAAATTATCATTGTGAGGTACTGGGAAAGGCATCAGATTAGGTGTCCTAGAGACCCTGCTCTAGCTCTGCCACCAACTCCCTGAGCCTGATCCAACTTTACTCTTTACGAGTGGTGTGACCTTATCTCTTCTGGTCTCTGGGCCTCCGTCTCTCCTTCTGTATTAATAATAACAGCCAGCATTTAAATAGAGCTTTAAGGTTTGCAAAGGTTTTTGCACATATTATTTCATTTGACCCTCATAACAACCTAGGGAGGTAGATGCTATTGTTACCTCCATTTTAGAGATGTGGAAACTGAGACTCAAAGGGGTGAGGTGACTTGTCCAGGGTGTCATTCAAGACACTTAAGTCAGGGTCTGAAACCAGATGAAACTCCAAGTCTAGCCTTCTAACCACTGCACCACCCAGCTGACTATAAAATAAGATGGTTAAACTGATGATCTCAAGGTCCTTTCCAGTTGTGACACTCTGTATCCCAAGGGTCCTTCCGACTCTGACATTCTGTGTTCCAAGAGTCCTCCCAGTTCTGACATTCTGTGTTCTAAGGTCCCTTCCAGTTGTGGCACTCTATGTCCCAAAATCCCTCCAGTTCTGACATTCTCTGTTCCCAGGTCTCTCTTGCTCTGACTTTCTGGATTCTAAAGCCCCTCCCAGTTCTGATATTCTCTGTCTTGAGGTCTTGCCCTAGTTCTGTGGCATTCTATGTTCTAAGGTTCCTTCCAGCTTTGACATTCTTCATTCTAAGGGCCCTTTCAGCTTTGATGACATTCTGTATTTTAGAGCCCCTTCCAGCTCTTATATTCTATGCTCTAAGGACCCTCTCAGCTCTGACATTCTCTGTTCTAAGGTCCTTTCCAGTTTGAACATTCTGTGTTCTAATGTCTCTCAAAGTTCTAAAATTCTCTGTTCTAAAGACCCTCTCACCTCTGACATTCTGTGTTCTAAGGTTCCTCCCAACTCTGACATTCTCTGTTCTAAGGTCCATTCCAGCTCTGACATTTTATGCTCTAAAGCCCCACAGAGTTCTGATGACATTCTATGTTCTAAGGCAATGGTTCTCAACCTTCCTAATGCCTCGACCCTTTAATACTCGTATGTGGGCGTATCTGCATGTGGGCAGACCCACCTGGAAATGGATAGAGGAGAGGTGTCCTGGTTCCTAAGACCATCGGAAATATGTGTTTTCCGATGGTCTTAGGTGACCCCTGTGACCCCTGTGAAAGGGTCATTAGACCTCCAAAGGGGTCGCAACCCATAGGTTGAGAACCACTGTTCTAAGGTCTACCTTAGACATTTTCACATTCTATGGATTTTACAATTAAAACAAAGGGAAAAGTTATTTGGAAATCAATGTGATTCCCCACCTTCATTAAGTATAGCTACCAACCCTCAGAGGAGTGAATGGGAAAGCACACCCACTCTGGCACCTGCTTCAGAACAAGACATGATGGCATATACCTAGGATGATCTTCATGCCTGATGGTGTCAAACTCAAATAGAACTGGGGCCTGGTAGGACATTAAGTTGTACGTAAGGATCCTTGGGGACAGCACGTTGACTTAGAAAACCATATACTACGATTCATTATCTCTGTTCTACTGTGTTTTCATTTATTTTGTTAAATACTTCCCAATTGCACTTTAATCTGTTTCAGCTTCCAGTGGGTTGTAGGGGCATGCCTTTGGGCGTTAGCTCTTGGTTCACATTGGACACTTCTAAGGGAGTGGAAAACATGGTTTCACAGAACCCCAGCGTCTGATGGGAGGTCAGAGCAAGTCTAGTCAGGGGACGCAAGATCTAGAACTGAGACTAGATCTGGAGCCAGAACCGCAGAACCTCATTTCAAAGTAAGGAACATGAGGCCCAGGGCAGTGGAGCAGCTTCACACAGGGCAACACAGCAGTCAGGATTCAAACTCAGGTCTTCTGATTTCAAATCCAATGAGCTTTCTATTATTAAGTCTCATTTCTATGGCCATTTAAAGCTTATAGAACTTTTTTTTTTTACAGACAGCCCCGTCACAAGGCAGGGCCAACATCATTAGTCCAATTTTACAGATGAAGTAATTGACTGGAGGAGTTAAGCTTGTTCTCACTCATTCCACAAGCATTATTAAGTTTAAAAGAACTTAATAAGAAAATCAGAATCATGATACGAATGTCAGAGACTGTAGAATCTAAACACTTCAGAAAGCTAACAAAGTCACTTATAATTATAGAAGTCCAGCAGATTTCCTTGTTGCAGACTTTAGATATGGGGGGTGGGGCTGGAGGTAAGGCAGGGTGTGTGTGAACACAGAAATGATACATTTTTCCTTGCCCTCAAGGAGCTGACATGGCATTGGAAAAACCCCAGATTGTCCATCAATGGCAATTACGGCAGACGCCCCACTCTCACTGCTTGGATAGGTTTCCCAGAACCTCCAAACCAGAACATTTGGGAGGTCCAAGCACCCTTCCTTTGGCTGGCTAAAGAGTCAGGGACTTTGAGGATGGTTTCCTAGGAAGGGGAGGGACTGGGCTTGGGACTTTTCAGCTTTCTCCTCCTCTAATCTCCTTGGGCTAAAGGGACCAGGTTTCTGGCTGGGGAAACCTACAGCTCTCTGGCCTCAGGCTGAATAATAAATAATTAACACTTCAATCAAGCTTCCAGGATTGCAAGGCACTCTCATCCCAGAGAACCAGCTAGGGTATTACTGACCCCATTTTACAGATGAGGAAACTGAGATCACAACAAGGAAAATCACTCAGCCAAAGTGACTTATCCTAGAAGACACAGATTATTAATAAATGTCAAGAGCTGAGGTTTCAGCCCAGATTTTCTGACACTAAGGCCAGGGCTCCTTCTACATTTTCACCTTCTTCTAAAGCATAATTTACTATATTATGCCCTGGGGGCTCCTCTGGGTTTGGGCTCTCCTTCCTAACCTTCCAGCCTTACTCTTCACCCCTTTCCACCCATTCTAGGATTAAGCTGCATTGGATGTCTTGTTCTTCCTTGCCCAAGACACCCCATCTCCTGGCTCTGTGAGTTTATAGTCCCCCATACCTGGAATGGTCTCCCTTCTCCTCTCTGAGTCCTGGCTTCCTGAGTCCCTTCAAGAGGCAGCTCAAATCCCTCCTTCTGTGCGGTGGGTCCCCCAGAATGGAGAAGGCACTTCCCTTCAGCTTATCCTCATCTGCTCTATGTATAACCTGGCCACCCATGTTTGTATCTTTCTTTGCAACCTCAGGGTTTGCTATTGTACCAGAAACATACTATAGGCTGATGACACACTTGCTCAATGACTGACTGACTGCCCTCTCATTGATGGATGATGAGACCAGACACGGAGGGTCAGCAACATCTGGGGCTCAGTGGAGCTTGAGCAAAAGGAGCCAGAGGGGACAATTCAGGCCTGGGTACTTGTAGGGACTGGTGTGGAGGGTCTCTCGCTGACCTTTGGTTTCTGGGGCATTGATTCCACCATTAACAGCCTGGGTCTGAGTCCTGTCCCTGCCACAGACTCACTAACACTTAGTCTGCCTCAGTTTCCTTTTCTTTACAATGAGAGTGATTAAATTGTGCTGCTCCCAGAAGGCAGAATTAGCCCAATGGGTGAGGCAACTAAGGGGTGCAGTGGACAGGGTGTGGGCCTGGAGTCTGACAGACCTGAATTCAAATCTAGCCCCAGACACTTACTAGCTGTGTGACCCTGGGCAAGTCACCTAAGTTCTGTTTGCCTCAGTTTCTTCATCTGTAAAATGGAGATGCCTCTTAGAGTTGTTGTGATAATCAAATGGGATATTTGTAAAATGCCTAGAACAGCCCTTGGTGCATAATAGGTACTATATACATACTAGCTATGATGATGGTGATATAAAGAGGGAGGTTTAAGCTTGCTTAAAGTAAGAAAGAACTTGCTCAGAGTTCACGCTGTCTAAAAATACAATGGATTCCTCCCTTCTGCTTTGG
This sequence comes from Pseudochirops cupreus, assembly GCA_028627135.1. Lineage (NCBI taxonomy): Eukaryota > Metazoa > Chordata > Mammalia > Diprotodontia > Pseudocheiridae > Pseudochirops > Pseudochirops cupreus. The sequence goes on along the minus strand of CM053582.1, from coordinate 156,373,579 downwards.
AAGAGGTTATAGAATCATAAATTTGGGGATAGAAGCCTCTCATTTTACAGTTGAGGAAACTGAGTCCCAGAGGCACCATGTGTAAAAAGGCCAAAGCCAGGCTTCAATGCTTATCCTTGGACTCCTTTGTACCACACTGCTTCAGGTAAGAGATCCCCCCTCCCCAGAAGTCTTCATCAGAATCATGATTCTGGTTTGCTTCAGTGGTAGCCCTGAGCTACACGATCTTGGCTCTGACCCTCACTAGATGGCCTTGAACAAGTTATCCATCCCTCTGGGCCTTGATCTTATCTCCAGTAAAATGGGAGGATGGTGTCTACCTCGTGGGTAGATGCCCTGGCTTTAAGGCTGGGACATCAGTCCCTAATATCCAGGCCCTGCTTCCCTCCCTGGGCTGTTCTGAAGATCCAGTGAGATAATGATGCAAGAGTACTTCAGAAAATCAGAATCATAATAAGAATGTGAGAGACTACAGAATCTAAACACTTCAGAAAGCTAGCAAAGCCACTTACAATTATAGAAGTCCAGTAGATTTCCCAGTCACAGACTTTAGATATGGAAGGTTCATTAAGGACCATCTAGTTAGTCCCAAGGTTCTGAACCTGAGGTCCATGGGCCCCCAAGGGGCCTGCAGATAGATTTTAGGGGTCCCATGAACTTGGATGGAGAAAAAAGTCATGTCTTTATTTTTGTCACCTCTAAGAGAATTTTAGCATTCTTTAAATTTAATAACATGATTCTGAGAAGAGGTCCATAGATGTGATCAGACTACCAAAGGCATCCATGACACAAAAAAAGGTCAAGACCCCCAGTCTAGTCTGTCCTCTCCACCTTACTGAGGAAGAAGCCAGAGAACGGAAGTGACTTCCCTGAGGTCACCAAGCTGGTTAGTTGTATAGGCAGGCCTAGAACTAAGGTATCCCAAGATTCAGTGTTCTCCCAACTCCACTACGTCCAATGGTTATGGCCCAGGGACTGTTTCCTCTCCCATGACTTTCTGAAGTCATCACTGCTTAATCACAGGCACTCATAGACCCACCTCCTCAGTTTAGGAAGTCCTGAGAGTGGCAGACAGAAAGGCCAGCTCTTAAATTCACTTCAGACAATACTGATACAGTAAAGGGATTAAACCCCATGCCCTTGTGGGGGGGGGGGGGTGAAACTCAGCCTCATTTGAGCTACTCAGACAATCATAAAATGTTAGAAGTTTAAGGGAGCTTATAACAGAACCCAGAATGCCAGTGACAGAAAGGAGCTTAGAACACAGAATGTCAGAGCTGGGAGGGCCCTTAGAACACAGAATGTCAGTGCTGAGAAGGACCTTAGAACACAGAATGTCGGATCTGGGAAGGACCTCAGAACACAGCATGTCAGAGCTGGGAGGAACCTTAGAATACAGAATGTCAGAACTGGGAAGGACTGTAGAACACAGAATGTCAGAGCTGAGAGGGACCCTAGAACACAGAATATCAGAGCTGGGAAAGACCTAAGAACACAGAATATCAGTGCTGGGAGGGACCTTAACCCAGAGAACATCTGAGGACTTTAAGAACATAAAATATCAGAGCTGGAAAAGAGCTTAGGTCATAGAATGTCAGTATTAGAAGGCACCTGAGAACACAGAATGGCAGGGCTGGGAAGAACCTGAGAACATGTAATGTTAAATATGGAAGGGGCTTTAAAACAAAAAACTTTTTTCATCGTTCAGTCATGTCTGCCTCTTCATGACCCCAACTGGGATTTTCTTGGCAAAGATACTGGAGTGGACCCAGCTCATTCTACAGATGAAGAAAACGAAGCAAGCCAAGGTTAAGTGATTTGCCCAGGGTCATACAGCTAGCAAGTGCTGAGGCCACATTTGAACTCAGATCTTCCTGGCCTGGCTCTCTATCCACTGCTCCATATAGCTGGCCACACAAAGAACACAGAATATCAAGCTTTGAAGAGCCTTTAGAACATAGCATGTCGGGATTGTAAGGTCTTAAAATCATCAGTGGGATGAGAAGGGACCTCCATCCCCTGGGCCCTCTTATTTGACACGTGAAGAAATGGAGTCCCGGGGAGTTTAAGTATTTCATCAGAGGTCAAACAGGTGCTAAGTGGCAGGGCTGAGATTTGAATCCACACTCTCTGGGCTCAGATCCAGAACACAGAATATTGGAGATGGAAGGGACCACAGGTTTTGTAGCCAGTTCCCACCCTGTGGACCACAGACTCCTGGGGGACCTCGGATTTACTGCAAGGCACCCAACACTGTCTATTCTCAGCTGACAGATTCTGATAGTGCTACTAGAATGTGGGCAGAGGGTCCGTGAAGCTTCTTGGCATTAAAAAGGGGTCCTCACACTCAAGAAGTTGAGAAACACCTTCCTCTAATTGAGAATATTAGAGGTGGAAGGTGCCTGAGAGGTAATCTAATCCCAGCTGCTTCATGTCACAGGGGATGGGACCATGACTCTGAGAGGGGCTGCACTGGTCTTGCCCCCATCCAACAGGGGCAGGGCAGAGACAGGCCTCCAACCCCAGTCTCCTGACTACCTACCAGCCCCTGGCTCTGGCCCCCTCCTCCCTCCCTGGGCCTCCCTCGCCCTGTCCCTGCTCCAGAGGTTGGCTGCTGGCCCATTGTCTGGAACCAGTCCCTAGCAGCAGAGGAGCAGCAGCAGTACCCCAGCACAACACCCGCCCTGGGGGGGAGGGGAGAGAGGGGGGAGGGGCTGGTTACCTGTCTCCCTACTTCGCTGTTGTGAAGGTGCATCAGCTTATTGGCCTGGGATCCTGTTTTTTTCACCTTCATGGGAGCGTCTGAAAATTTGGCCCCCATGAGGAGACCGTAGTTGAGGTTGTCAGCACATCCTCCCCATCGGTACCCGGGCCCAGGTGTCTCACCTGGGACGGGGCCACAGGAACAGCCAGGAAGGTCCCCAGTGGTGCAGGCCCTGGCGATGGTATGGCTGATAGCGGCAGCGGAGAGGGCATACACGAAGGCAGACTCCCTCGTCCCTGTAAGAGAGAAGGGGGATGAGTGAGGGTCACTGCAGGGGGCATGTGGGAAGGGCCAAGATAATGGGGCTTTATACCTCCTCCCATCCACCCCAGGGCCTGAGCTTGGCATGGTGTGGCATGGAGGGAGGAAGAGGCATGAAAGCTCAGGCAGTGATGGGGCCGGCAAAGCTGAGACACCACGGTCTTTTTTTTTTTTAGAGGGGCAATTGGGGTTAAGTGACTTGCCCAAGGTCACACGGCTAGTAAGTGTTAAGTGTCTGAGACTGGAGAGACACCATGGTCTTGAGAGTGGATCCAAGAAAAGCCTTGGATTTGAACCTGAGTTAAAATCCTCACTCTGCTACTTACAGCCATGCATGACCCTGAGCAAGGCTGAGAGACCTGGAGATGTTCAGCCTGGAAAAGAGCAGAGTAGGGGACATGGGATGGTGTTATTCAAGTATCCTAGGGGCTGATATGTGGAAGAGACAGGATGCCAGGAAGCCAAGGAGGGCTTACTGCCTTCCAAGATAGTTAATTCAACTCAATCCAGTATTTATTGAGCCTCTGATGGTGGGGGAGGCAGCAGGACTTAGCAGATCAAAGGGCTGCCTTGGGGTCAGAAGCCCTGACTTCAAACCCTGCCTCTCACAAATAATGTCTGCTCTTCACTCTTCTACAGGCTACATTCATGACTGGTCTGGACTCCCTCTGCCATGCCACAGAAGCCTCCTCACCTTGGAAGTTCACTCTGCCCCTATAGCCCCTTCCTCTGATTGGCTGGTCCCTTCCATAATCTCCATTTGAAGGAAAACACTCAGTCCTTCTATGTAATCCTAACTCTCCAGGCTCTGCTCATGAATCTCTAGAGCAGGGGCCTTAAGGTCACATAGGCCACAGGTTCCCTACCCTGCTCAAGACTTTCTCTACCATCCCCAATACAAGTCTCTCTCCACCTCATACCTTTTCAACTCCTTTTATGCGTCTTTTCCCATTAGAATGTAAGCTCTTCAAGGGTTTTCTTTCGGCCTATATTTGTATTACCAAGTCTTAGCACAGTTCTTGGCTCATTAAATGCTCCTCGACTTGACTTGACTGGGTCACCCTGGGCAAGTCAATTAAGTTAGGTGACTGACTAAGTCTTAAGTTTCAGAACAATTGCTGATCAGCATTGGTGGAGAGGGCTAGGAGTTTCCCCAATGGGAACTACCTACAACAATGAAACCACAGCCCTGGACACCACCACTACCCCTACAAATGTGTAAGACTTTAGTCTCTACCCTCAAAAAACTTACCGCCAACTGATGAGTTACAACACAGAGAAAAGCATAACTCAGGGCAGGGGTGAAATAAGAGAAAAGAGAGAACAGACCTAGAAATGTGTGAAATATATGAGAGTCACCTAGAAATAGATGAACAGGGAAAGAACTAACTCTGGGCTGCAGGGGATGGTATGGAGGCAGAGGTGCAGGGCTGGAGGAGGGGGGAATTAGGGCAAGCTTGGTGGTGCCACCTCGGCTGAGCCTCGATGGAAAGCAAAGCTTCTGAAAGGCAGAGATGAGGGAGTATATTCTAGGAAGACGGGGGCACAGCCTGTATAAATGTTTGGAGAACTGGAATGCTGAGTTCCAAGGACAGCCAGTAGTAATCCAATTTGGCTGGAATATGGATGAGAATAATGTGAAATGAGGTTGGAAAAGTAGATTGAAGGCAGACTGTGAAGGACTTAAGAGTGCCAAGCTGGGAAGTTTGTTTTGTTCAAAACGAAAAGGGAACCACCAAAGTAGTCTGAGTATCATTGTTATTGTTCAGTCCCCATTTGGGGTTTTCTTGGCCAAGATACTAGAGTGGTTTGCCATTTCCTTCTCCTGCTCATTTTTACAGATGAGGAAACTGAGGCAAACAGGGTAAAGTGACTTGCCCAGGGTCACACATCTAATAAGTGTCTGAGGCTGGATTTGAATCCAAGTCTTTGTAACTTCAGGCAGGGTGCTCTACCTACTTCATCACCTAGCTGCCCCAATTTGAATAGGGAAGTCATATGATCAAACCTGTGCCTTGTAAAGATTATCTTCCCAATCGTGAGGATGATTGGAAGGGAAGACACTGGGGACACATGGCAGAGATGCCTATTTAAGGGCATGACGAAGAATTTTTTTTCACTTTATTTTTCTCGCTTTTTTGCAGCACAGCTAATATGGAAATATGTTTTGCATGATTTCACATGTATAATTGATAGCATATTGCTTGTCTTCTCAGTGGGCAGGGGAGGGGCGGGAGGAAGAGAGAGAATTTGGAACTCAAAAAAATTTTTTTAAGGAATGTTAAAAAATAAATTATATATAAACACACACACACATATACATATATATGTATATGTATATATATACACACATATTTAAAGGCTATTATAATAGTCCTAGACAGTGGTGGCAGACTGAACTGGGATATTGACCATGTGAGTGGAAAGAAGAGGACAGTGTCACGAGATGTCTTGGAGGTATAATCACCAGGACTTAACACGACTGGATATGGAAATGAGGGATCCTCCCCCATCTAGAGATTAGAACCAAGGGGAGAGCCAAAGATGACTCTGAGACTGCCAATCTAAGGCAGTCAGAGGATAGCTGGGCCTGTTTCTTTATCTGTAAAATGGAGGATTGGCCCAAATGTCCTCTAAGATCTCTTCTGACTCTGTGTCTCTGGTCTAGTGATCCTCTGATGCCTTTCATAGAGAAAATAGAAAGTCCTCAGGAATCAAGGACTTTGGGAGGAAGGATGAGTATTTCTGTTCTGAACATGCTGAGTTTCAGATGTCTGTGGGACATCCAGGTGGAGATGCTGAGCAGACAACTGGAGATGCAGAATTGGAGTTTAGGGGAGGAGGACTTAGAGCTGGCTGGCCTGATCTGGTAGTCATCTGCAGAGGTATGATAATTGAAGCCATGAAAGCCGATGAGATCACCGAAGGAGAGAGAGAGAGGGAGAAGAGAAGAGGTCAGCGGATGGACAATTGAAACTCACGCTTAGTGAGCAGGAAAGATGGTGACCCAGTAAAGGAGATGAACAAGGAACAGTCAGACCAATAGGAAGAGAGTTAATGTCACAGGAATCAAAGGCAGAAAGGTTCTCTAGGTCTTTATAGGTCTTCCCTGTGAAGCATCTCTGGAATCTGGCCCATCCTTCCTATTCCCATGGATACTACTCATCACCCCTACCTGGCATATGAGGATATTGTAATAGCCTCCACTCCTTCCTTTCTACAAGCCATCTTTCATAGCATTACCAGGTTTTCTTATGCATAGAACTGGTCACGTCACATTGCTATGTTTAAAAATGTGCAATGGCTCCCTCTCGCCTACCCAGTAATGGTTAAACTTTTTTTTTCTTTCCTACTTAAAACCTTCTGTAACTCTCCTGCTTCATCTCACTTTATTCCCCCCTAGTTAAGCCTCTGTTCTATTCAAGAAAGGAAGTGTTCAACAAAGTCAAAAGTCGCTGAAAAGTCAAAGAGGTATTATGCTGACCATTGGAGTTAGTTAAGAGATTGTTGGCAACCTGGGAAAGAGAAGTTTCAGTCAAGTGGAAGAGTCAGAAGCCAGATTGCAAAGGATTGAGGGAGAAGTAAGGGGGAATGATGAGAAAGTAGAGATGTTGAGTACAGATGATTCTTTCTAACAATATTACCAATGAAAGGCAAGAGAGATATGGGATGAGAGTTGGAGTGGATGGCACCAGAGCATCAAGTAAAGGGAGAGACAGAGAGAAATGGAGAGAGAAATAGAGAGAGAGAGAAAGAGAGAGAGAGAGAGAGAGAGGGAGAGAGGGAGAGATAGAGAGAGACACTCATGAGAGAGTAAGAGAAGATAGGAGTCAACCAATTGATAAGCATTTACTAAGCATCTCCTGAGCTCCAGGCTCTACGCCAAGCACTGGTGATACAAAGACGACACAAAATAACATTGTCTGCTTTTGGGAAACTTATAATTTAGCCAGTGTGAGTAGTGGTGCTGGAAGAAAGCACAAATTTGGGAGAAAGTTAACGAGCTCAATGTGGGGCATAGAATCATAGATTTAGGGTGGAGATGGAGGAGCAGGGGGTGGGGAGCAGGGTGGGAAGTGAGAAAATAGGTGTTAAATGTGAAAACTTATTCAAGAAGTAGTGGGTGGCAGGTCGAAGTCTTCTGATTCCAAAACCCAATGCTCTTCCCACTCCACCACTGACGGGCCAATGTTCATGACATCTCCTACATGAAGCCTTCCCAGACTGACCTCTCATGATTCTGGCTACATCTTGAACTCCATCATCCCTTGAGTCTTTACTAAGCAGTGTGGTACCCTGGAGAGAGTGATGGATGTGGAGCAGAGAAACCTGGGTTTAAAGCTGGCTCTGTTCCTTATTACTGTTGCCATCTTGGATCTTGGACATGCCCCGAGATCCTTGCCAGCTCCAGACAAATGATCCAAAGCCATTCATGTTACCTTTCTTATATAATTTGTTCTTGTCATGTGCCTATGCTTTCTTTCCCATAGTAACTACCGTTGAGCAAGTCACATACATTCTCCAGGCCTCAATTTCATCATCTTTAAAATAGGAAGGTTTTCCTAGAGCAAGAGTTCTTAATCATTTTTGTGTTCTGGGCCCCTTTGGCAGCTTAGTGAAGCCTACAGACCCCTTCTCAGAATCATGTTTTTAAAAGCTTAAAGAGAAACACATAGGATAACAACAGAAACCAATTACATTTAAAAAGATGTATTTTTTCCCATCCAAACTCTTGAACCCTCTAAAATCTCTCCACAGAACCTTTTTTTTTTGGGGGGGGGGGTGGTTGTCTGTGGATCCCAGGTTAAGAACTCCTGCACTAGAGGCTCCCTTAGATCCTCTCCAGTTTTGACATTCAGGATTCTATAACTCTGCCACTGGGATGCACAGAGACCTTGAACAAGATTCTATCAAATGTAGATTATAAACTTCTTAAGGAATGCTTCCCACCTCCCCCTTGCCTAAAATTGGAGGCTCCTTTAGAACCACAGGATCATACACTGAGCGCTGTAAGGGACTTTAGAAGACAAGAGGCTGTCTTCTGCATTGGAGCCACCCTCCTCCTTTCTTCCCCGGAGCCTTTCTGATTCCAGATGCTCCCTCCCTACCTCTTTCCAAGTCCAGCAGGTAGTTGGGGGCACGCTCGATGGAGGAGCAGTTCCACCGCATGTCAGAGAAGGCCTTCCGGCAGGTCTTCATAGCCTCTCTGGCGGCCTGCACGATGGTTTGCATCAGCTCCAAATTGCTCCGGCATAGCTGGACCTGGGAGGACACCAGTCCTTCCAGCTGTTTGCAGTGCTGTGTCTGGTTCAGGGCCAGTACCGAGGGTGTCTTGGACAGGGCACTAGGCACCCCAGAAGGAAAATTAAAAAAGAAACAAGAAAAGAACAAAGAGGAATAAAGCCAATGAGGGTCAGAACGTTCACCCAATGGGGCTTCTTTCCACCTAGACCCAGACTCCAAGTCTCTGCAGGAGAGACAGATGAAGTCATCTGCCTGAAAAGAGGCAGCCTAGTGTGGGAGTCCTAGTTCTGGCCTTGGATGGGCCTCTACCATAAAGTCACAGACTGTTAAGATCTGGAAGTGTCCTTAGAATACAGACTGTTAGGGCTCTGTTACCACCTTACTGTATGACCTTCCTCTCTCTGGGCCTCAGTTTCTCCTTCCATAAAAGTGAAGAATGTCAGACTGAGTGATACTGAAAGTTTCCTCCAACAGACATTCTATATTCTAAGCTCTTCTTGACCTCTAAAGTTCTATGTTCTAAGGATTTTTCCAGCTCTGGCACTCTATGTTTTACTTTCTAAAGTCCCTTCCAGCTCTTACAGTTTGTGTCTTACTCTCTAAGACCCCTTCTGGCTCTGACATCATGTTCTGTATTCTAAGGCTCCTTCCAGTGCTGACATCATGTTCTGTGTTCTAAGGGTCCTTTCAATTCTGACACTGTTGTTATGCTCTAACATTTTATATTCTAAGTTGCCTCGCGAGTTTAAAATTCTAAGTTCTAATATTCTGTGTCTCTAGGATTTTAAGATTTTCTTTATCCAATTTCACAATTTCAGTGGGAACCAATCCCCAGGAGGAGTCTGGGAGAGCCTAGTGGCTTCTATGAGATTCTTACCAGAGCCTCACAGAACTATAGAAAGTTAAGACAGGAAACAACCTCAGAAAACATCTAGGCCCACTCTTCCATTTTAAGGATAAGGCATATGAGCCCAGAGAAAGATAGTGACCTACAGTCACATGGTAAGTTAATGCCCTCCCTGACCATCTGATCATCTTTCAATGAAGATGCTTCTGGGACTTGCCTCTAGAGGAGAAAGACAGGGTCATCTTGTGCCCAAATGGGAGGTCAGAGGTCTATGAGGCTTGCTGCCTCTTATAGTACTGCCTTCCTTGAGTTTTCCTCTAAGGGGGACAATCTGGAGGGCCTGGAGTCAGGAAAACCTGAGTTCAAATCTGGCCTTAGACACTTCCCACTCTTGTGATGGTGGGCAAGTCACTTAGCCTCTGTTTACCCTAGTCTCCTCATCTGTAAAATGGGAATAATAATAGCACCTACTTCCCAGGGTTGTTGTGAGGACCAAATGAGATAATAATGCAAAGCACGGTGCCTGGCCCACAGTGAATACCATATAAGTGTTAGCTATTACTCTAGTGATTATCGATCATCGCTTCTCAGACACATAACTTGTGCCCCAGCCCTGACCGTAGCTGGCTGTCATCATTCCCAGCTTATCAGTGAAATGACACTTCAGAAATTTACATTATGGTGGGAGAGCACTGGGCCAACTCAGCAACTTCTTTGCTATGTGACCTCGGGCAGGTTCTTGAATATCTCAGAAGTTTAGTTTCCTTCCCTGGAAAATAATCAATCAAAAAGTATTTATCAAGCACCTGCTATGCATCAAGCACCATGTTAGCAGCTGGGCAAAAGTGAAACAGCCCTTGCCCTCAAGGGGCTCACACTCTATTGGGGATTTAGAATGATGCTTGTTTTGCTCCAGGAAAGTCCTCCTCTGCTATCTCACTGCGGCGTGGGAACAATCCCAGCCCTGGAAGGCAGTGCCAGGAGAACGCAGGCTCTGACAGTTCTTACCAAGCCAGGGAGTTTTAGCACAGGTCTGGGAAGAGAGGGTGTGTTTGTCTCCCAAGAACCAGCCTGGCCAAGTAGAAAGAAACTCCTCACGAAAGGCTTAGCAGCTACCAGAAGGATATGGGGTGTGGGGAGAGGAGGCACAGTGGCTCATTAGATGGTCCAATGAGGGGTGAGATCTAGGGGGCTGGCCTCTGAGATCCTTTCCTGTTCTACAGTTGTGTTCCTTTGGTCCAATGGATACTTCTGGAAAGGGAGGATTGACATGCGGGACAAATCACAGATTCTCAAGAAAAGACTCTAGAATCCTGACAGTCTTCTGGTCTAAACCTTTCATCTAGTGGAAAAGGAAAGAGAAGTCAACATAAATGAAGTCACTTGTCCCAGGGTCACACAAGGAACACATACAGGATTGGAACCTGGCTCTGCTGATCCCAAATTTAGTGCTCTTTCCTCTACACCCCCTCCATGAGGGCAACCTCCATCACAGAGCTATTTTGAGGCTCCAGTTCAATAATGGCTGCAAAGTGGTTTATGACCCAATGAGGACAATGGAAGTGTTTGAAGCTTAGCTCTGGGGAGCAGGCAGAGGACCAGGATCCAGCAGACCAAGGTGCCGATCCTGGCTGGGTCGCCTTGGACAAGTCATTTTCTCTGAGCCTTAGTTTCTTCATCTGTAACACTTGTTCTATCTACTCCTCAGGGCTGGAAGAAAAGCACTTCATAACCTTCAGAGCACTATAGAAACATGCTGGGTTTGGAGTCAGAAAGGCCAGGGTTGGATTCAGATTCTTCTTTAGATACTCACTAGCATGTGCCCCTGCAAAAGTCCCCCAATGTCCCTCGTTCTTCATTTCCTCATCTGTCAAATGCAAGTGATAAGAATATCCCCTACCTCCCAGGGTTGTAGTGAGATTCAAAAGAGAACCTATTTGTATAGAAATCTGCAAACTTTAAAGTACGACATCAATGTTAGTTACTGTCATTATAATTCTTATCACTGTTTTTGTTATTCCTAAGGCATTTGCTGAAACTTGGCGTAGGCGGGAACCCTAGCCTTGAAGAACCTGAATTTGATTTCCATTCAGCCTCTTTGGGGCACTCTGTGATGGTGAGCAAGTCACTGCCGTCTCTGGAGAGCAGGCTGAATGGTCTCCACATTCTCTGTTCTCAGTTCCCTCTCAGCTCCTACATTCTATGTTCTGAAGTCCTTTCCAGTTCTTCTGTTCTATGTTCTATGGCCTCTTCCATTCTATCATTCCATGTTCTATGGCCCCTTCTATTCTGTTATTCCATGTTCTAAGGTCGCTCCCATTTCTGACATTCTGTGTTCCAAGGTTCCTTATATCTCTGATATTCTGTGTTCTAAAGACTCTTCAGGTTCTGCCATTATGTTCTGTGTTCTAGCATTGTACATTCTTTCCAGTCCTTTAATTCTGCGCTAACTAGCTGGAGGTATATTTGCATTTTTTAAAAAAGTCTAGGAAACGGGGAAAAAACCCCAAAACTTCAAGACTGAAAGGAAAGAGGTACATGACAGGTGATGGCTGGGATGAATATTTTAAGGCTTTTGCCTATAGCACTTCCCCTCTCTGCCCTTGCCCATCTCCCCAACTCCTTCCATATCAAATCCCTAATCCAACCCTGGGCTCATGAGAGTCTGAATTTTCTGCTTTGGGGGCTGGGAAGACAGCCTAGCCCAGGGGGGTGGGGGGGAATCTTGGGCCTCATTTGGATTCAGTCAAAGGGCTGAACCTGAGAACCCAGAGAACCACATGTGGCCTAGAGGCTCCAGGTTCCTCACCCCTGGCCTAGCCTGTCCCCCCAGGTAATGGTGTTGGAGGAGGGCAGCAGAGGGTCTAAGTTCCTGAATACTGTCCCAGATCTGAAGACTATATTTTTAGAAGGACATGGGCAATCCAGGAAACATCTAGGGTAAGAGTGACAGGGAAGGTGGGGTATGTCAGGAAAGGGGAAAGGACTGGAAACTCTCCCATAACAGGATCAGGTAAAAGAACTGGGGAATTTTAGAACCACAGAATCTCAGAGTTGACATGGATCTCAGAGGTAACCTATTCAGGTCTACCCTTGATCCACAATTCCTTCCTCAACTTCTCTGACCAGAGGTCAATTCCTCCTGAAGAGCTCCAGTGAGGAGGAGTTCACTACCACCTAAAGCAACCCATCCCACTTTGGGAGAGTTACAATTGTACTTAGATTATATTTGAAATCTGCCATCTGCTCATTCCTCCTAGTTCTGCTGTCTGGAGCCAAGTAGAATGTCAACTCCCTCCCCTATAGGACATCCCTTCAATTTCCTAAAGACAATATTCATGTCATTTCTGGCTCTCTCTCTTCCAGGCTAAACCTTTCCAGACCCTTCAATGGATCCCCATATGGTCTGGTTTATGGGGCCCTCATCACTCTGGGTTCCTTTCTAATGGATACATTGTCAATGTCTCTCTAAGTGGCGCCCAGAACTAACCACAACATGCCAGATGGGACCTGACCAAGGCAAACAGTGCTCCGTCATCCTGGCCTAAAGAGGAATAGATTTAGGAGGGAGGACTGTCATGGTCACCATCTTCAAATACTTAAAGCTGTCGATGGGGCATAAGGATATGTACGTGATAAGTCCATCCTCTGCTCAGCTGTAAGATTCATCTTGTCCCCCTATATTCACTCACCTTTAGTGAGTTGCCTCCAGGATCGAGTATAAACAAAGGCTCAAATATGCTCTGTGTGGTTTTCAAAGCTTTCTGTAACCTAGCCCCTTTCTACCTTTCCAGTCTTCTTACATCACAGTCACTCACATATTCCTCAATCCATTGACATGACCCCCCTTTGCCATTCCTGGAACTCTCCACCTTTGAACTCTGGCCTTTATCCCTGTTCTCCTCTGTGCCTCGAATACTCTGAGCCCCTCTTTATGTCTGCCTTTGGGTTTCTCTGACTCTCATCAAATCTCAAAGTCCCAGCTTCTACATCAAACCTCGCCCAGTCTTCCTTAACCTTAGTGCCTTCTCCAGATTATTTTCTTTTTTTTTTCTTTCTCATGGTTTCTCCCATTCATCAGAATTCTTCTATACAACATGACTAATGTGAAAATGTTTACTAGGAATGTACATGTAAAACTTGTATCAGATTGCAGCTGTCTTGGGGGGGGAAAGAAGGTAGAGGGAGGAGGAAAAAATTTTAAAAATTTAAAAGTTGAAAACTAAAAATAAATAAATTAAATTTACCAAATCTTAGTGCCTTCTCTCTGAGATTACCCATGTCGTGTCTGTAAATGTGTTTGCATGTTGTCTCCCCTCATTGGACTGTGAGTTTCCTGAAAGTAGAGACTTAATTTTTTTTAAATTTTCTTTGAATCTTTAGCATTTAGCATAGGGCCAAGTACATAGCTGACTATCTTGTCAGCTTGTCAAAATACCTGCCTGCCTTTGGGAGAAGGTAGATCCTGGTACCTTGGGCAAAGGCCTTCTAGACTTGCTCCACGAAGCCTTGAGAATAGAAGGAAACAAAGGTCTAGGGAGTGCTAAGGCCGGGGCTAGGCCATTTAGAAGCCAATCACAGAATCACAGAAGCTCAGAACTCGCCCTGGCCTGAGACACCACCTAGTCTTACCCCTCCTTGAGGTGGTGAATGCCCCACTAGAACACCCCCCATTCTAGTTCATCCCTGGGGAAGAGAAGCTGGGAACAGGGAAGTGAGCTCACAGGCCCCCACAACTGTTCCACAAATCTGCTAAAAGGGAAATGAGGTCACTTATAAGGTCACCCTGCTCCCTTTGATTTGCTGCCTATCACAGGCAAAAATGGTCTCTACTCCTGTGACCACTGGGGGAGTTCAGGGAATACAGATTCCACTGCCAACTTTCCCACCTAGCCCAAGGGACTAGGCTCAGAGAATGAAGAGAATCTCTGAACTTAAGAGTACTCATAATGAGAGGAGATTTGGGGAGAGAACAAGAATGCCTTTATTCTAATATTTGATGGGTTTTCATGGGATAGGGCTTCATAGAACCAGAGATTTAGAGCTGCAAGAGAATTTATAGTTAAAGAAGCTAGAAATCATATGCCCAAGTAGAAGAGCCAGGAGAGAGCCCCTGACTCTAATGCCAGCATTCTTCATTCTGTTTGGCCAGAGGAAAGAACAAGACAAGACCCTCTCTGGGACTTTGGTTCATATAGTTCCTAAGAGCCAGAATGGACTGACCCAGAAGACTGTGAGTCCCCCAGCTAAGAACGCTGCACTTGGAATCAGAAGAGCCAGTTTCAAATCCTGGTTCTGCCACTTAGTAGACTGAAGTGGCTGAGTAGGTCATTTAACTTCGTGGCTTCTCCAAGCATCAATTTCTTCCTCTATAACACAAGGAAGTTGAACTAAATGACCTGTAAGTTCTTTTCCAGAAATAAGCCTATGAGCCTATGAGCTTACAAGGTAAGCCCATGTGCCACAGTGGAAGTCCTCTCATTGAGAAATTCAAACTGACGTTAACCCAAGAATCACAGACTTTCAGAAATAGAAGTGACCTCTAAGGTTGTGTGGAACAATCAGTACCAGGAGGATGAACTTCACCTGTTCCAAGATCTCTAATCACAAAGATCATGCACTCATCAACTTAGAGCTGGGAGGGGCCAATGGTGGTTTATGTCTCTTGAACAGCAAGACTAGCCACAGAAGAAAAGGCCACGCTAGTGGGCAACACAACAAGGGAGAAAATGAGAAGGGATGGGGGCCTGCAAGGTGACCTCTTGAGAGCCTTTCCTTTAAAACTTGTTTAGACTTGGGGAGCGGAGCTGTGGGCACCACTGAGCTTTTTTTTCCGTTCTCAGACTCTCCTCCCTCCCCTCCCTCCCCCCCCCAGATAAACCAAAATGTTTTCAATTAGGGATTTGAATGAGTGAGTCAAGCTGAGAAAGGCTGTCCAGACCAGTAAATTTCTGCCTCCCGCCTGTAATCCCTGATTGACTCCCTGGAGTGGGACTTAGTTAGAAACGGTCATTACGGTTAATTACTGAATTACCGCATCCCCTCTCCTTGGATGCAGCTAGCCTCCTTTTGGTGTATTTATTTATGTGTGTCTAGGATTGATTTCCCTGCCCTGTACTGAAGGGTTCTGGCTTCGTCCATAAAATCGAGCTGCCCCATCCTTCCTCACAGTGATTGTTGGCAGCCTGTGTCTTGGACAGCCCTGATTCCCTGCCCGAGGCCCCTGACTATCCCCATCTCTTCTGCCTTCAGCCACGCTGCTTAGGCTAGAGCAGACCTTAGAACCTAGAATGCCAAAGATAGAATAGACCCTAGAGAGTATAATATCAGCGCTAGCTGGGATCTTAGAACACAGAATGTCACAGTAGATGGGACCTTAGAATGTAGAACGTCAGAGCCTGAAGGAATCTTAGACTGTCAAATGGTATAGCTGGAAGAGACTTGAGAACCCAGAATGTCAGAACTAGAAGGCATCTAAGCACAAAGAATGTTAGAACTAGAAAGTGTCTAAGAACCCAATGTTACACTTGAGAGGGATATTAGAATATGGTATGCTTGAATTAAAAAAGAACTCAGAAACCATCTCTTCCAACCCCTCCATTTACAGATGGGGAAACTGAGGTCCACAGAGAGGAATCAATTTAAATTCTTAGACTGATACAGCTGGAAAGGCTCTTAGAAATCCTCTAGCATGGCACCCTTGTTTTACAGAAAGGGAAGCAGAGCGGATGGCCACATGGCTAAGAAGCAAGAGACTCCATTTTAGTCATATTGCTTCTTCAGTTCTTAACTCTTCTTCTGGCCCTCCCCACCTGGGACTGTGATATGACGGAGAGGGACCTGGCCATGGAGCTGGAAGTAGGGAAGTAGGGTAAATTCTCTGTTAGACCAGGGGCCTTTTCTTCTCCATTCTGAATCTTAGCTTCAGTATCTTTAAAAAGAACAATGAGGTGGCTCATTGGATAGAGAGCTAGACCCTTACACCCCTTGGAAAACACACTCATGGCCTGGAGTGTTGTACAATGCACCCACTCCTATTTCTACCACCCTTTAAGGTTTACAAAGCAGTTTTCTCATAATACCATCTCAAGGGAGGTAGTATGATGGGTATTATCCCCATTCTACAGAAAAGAAAACTGAGGTAGGTGAAATTGGCACAGAGGCAGTCTTACAAACAAGATCTTCAGTTTATAACAGGAAGGAACTTTAGATTTGCCTGACACACAAACTATTTCCATTTGCCCCATCCACTCCAGTGTAGATAACATCAGCTATCCAACAATTAAGTGGGCTGCCTTGTGTGGTAGTGAGTTCTGTGTCGCTTCAGCCCCCCATCCTCAGGAAGCTTTCCCAACCCCTCTTAATTACAGCACCTTCCCTTTCTTGATTATTTTCCATTTGTCCTGTCTATAGCTGATCTGTATGTAGTTATCCACATGTTGTCTCTACCATTAGATCGTGGGCTCCACGAAGGCAGGGTTGTCTTTTGCCTTTCTTTTAATCCCTAGTGCTCAGCACAGTGCCCAGCTCACAGTAGGTGCTTCATAAATGCTTATGAGTTAAGACTGACTCTCTAAAGGTAGCCAACAACCTGTCAGGGAATGTTGTAAAAGGGATTCGTGCTCCAAGTCGCCTCCAGCTCTGAGATTCTAGGAGGCTCTGGGAGGTTCCGGGGTAGTGGAAAGAAGGAAGTAAAAACTGGTCTTAGGGCACCCCAAGATTGTGGTAGCACCACACTGGGGACTAGGAGAAAAGGATATGGTTCTGGGGGCCTTGTATCTTCAGCCAGAGCCGAAAGATTAGTAAAGGTTGAAGTAAGAAGGAAGCTCAGGGCCAAGGGCAGGATTCCCTGAATCAGTGCCCAGAAGGATCATGGGATTTGGAGTTGGAAGGGACCAGAAGGATTATCGAGTCCAAAACCCTGATTTTACAGATGGGGAAATCTGAGGCCAAGAGAGGTGAACTGATTGGACCAAGGTCTTCTAAGTAGGAAACTGCAGTGCAAGGGCAGAGGCAGCTCATAACAGTAGAGAAGAGCATAAGATTTCTAGTTAGGGGATTTGGGGTCAAATTTCAGCTCTGCCACTTACTACTACTGACCTTGGGCAAGTCAAATAACTTCTCTGGGACTCAGTTTCTTCATCTATAATAACAATAGCTAGCATTTGTACAGCGCCTTAAAGTTTGCAAAGCATGTTACATGCCATCTCGTTCGATCCTCACCAGTAATGGGAGATAGGTGGTATTGTTATCCCTGTTTTACAGGTGGGGAAACCGAGGCTCCGAGAGTGAAGTGACTTGCCCTGAGTCACACAACTAGTGAGTGCCTACAGCAGGAATCCAACTCAGGTCTGCCTGACATCAAATCCAGCACCCAGCACCCAAGAAAATGAGGCAAGATGGACTCAATGATGATGAAATAATTATGAATTCAGGTCTCCTGATTCCATATCTAAAGGTCTTTGAAGTGGAATTCCCCAGGAAACTGGGATCTTCCTTAAGGCCATGACCTGAGGCAAATTCTTGTTTAAGTTTCAAAGAGATAGTTTCCTGAAATAGAAACAGGTTGGTCCAGTCGTGGAGGAGAGTCTAGAGTTGGAGCCTGACTGTAAACCTTTACTGCTGGGTGACCCTGAGGAAGTCACTCCATCTGTATGAACCCAATTCCTCCTTTGTAAAACAGGGACAGTTATATTTGTGCAACTCACCTCACAAGATTGGTGTGAGGAAAGTGCTTTGTAAAACAGGAGGCATCTCAGAAAAGGGGAAAGAGGGAAAGGATTAAGAATTTGTATAGAACCTACTTCGTGTGATAAGCACTTTACAAATAGAGTCTCATTTGGTCCTCCCTCTCAACAACCCTGCAGGTAGGTGCTGTTATCCCTCCCTACTTTACAGTTGAGGAAACCAAAGCAAACAGAGAAAGCCTGAATTGTCCTTAAAAGCAGAGCTATCCCGAGATGAAATGGACTGGGCTTCAGGATCTATTAAGTTCCCTATTCCTGATGGTATTGAAGCACAGTCTGGTTCTGACTGATGTCAGGGAGACAGTAGAAGGGTCTCTGGCTTTGAGAGGTGTGGGTGGATTGGATGAAATTGGTGTCAAGACTCTGGACCAGGGTTCAAATCCTGCTTCTCACTGTCACTACCTCTGTGACCTCAGACAAGTCACTGTCAAATGAGAGGGCTAGGCTGGGTAGATTCTGGTCTATGATCCCATCATCCTGTAAAGAGATATCTGAGGTCTCTTCCAGCTCCTGAAATTCCAGGTTTCTGGTAGAATAGAAGGAAAGGACTTATAGGCAGAGATAAATCAATGAGCCTAGGATTTGATCTTAGTCAAGGGTATGCTAGTAAGGGCATAGCATTCTGTTCTTTATGACACGATGCCACACTGTCCGATTGCAATTTGGGGATTCCCTAGTCCAGTCCTCTCATTTCACAAAGGAAGAAGCCAAGACCCAGAGATGGGAGAGGGGCTTGTCTAAGGTCATACACAGAAATCCAGATTCTTTGGTTGTATGATCTCTGCATTTTCCACCAAGTGGAATTCGACCCTGAATAAAACTGACCTGGCTTGGGTCTTCATAAGTACAGATTGGTCTTGCCCCACTTACCTGATTCACATTCATTTATTACTATTCATTCTGTTACTACATATGTGGTATCATATTACCACATTACCAAATTCTTTGTTCACCAAAAAAAAAAAAATCCTTGTAATGCAATTACTATTTAGCTCTGTTTTACAAGGGAAGAAGCAGATCTGATATACAGAGAGCATTTCTGTAATTCTCCAGCATTCACATAGCTGGGAAGTTCTAAAACCAG
>CM053582.1:156316138-156354532 GCA_028627135.1 Pseudochirops cupreus | reverse complement strand
CCCGAATAAATTCTACTGGCTCCCTATTGCCTTCAGGTTCCAGCACAAAATCCTCTGATGTTCTAAATCCTTCAAAACTTAGCCCCCTCCTACTTTTCCCGTATTCTTACATCTCACTCCCCTTGAGATCAAGGTGACTTCCCTATTGTTCCAAAAACAAAATCAACTCCCAACTTTAGCCATCCCTCATGCTCAAAATTCTCCACCTCCTCATCCCTGGCTTCCTTCAAGTCCCAGCTAAAACTCCACCTTCTACACAAGCCTTTCCCAATCCTTCTTAATTCCAGTGCCTTCCCTCTGTTAATTATTTCCTGTCTCTCCTGTAGATAGCTGGTCTGTACATAGTTACTTGCATGTTGTCTCCCCCATTAGACTGTGAGCTCCTTGAGGCTAGGGGCTGGCTTTCACCTTTCTTTGTGTCTCCAGCACTTAGCATAGTGCCTGACAGACTATAGGTCCTTAATAAATGTTTACTGACTGATGGCCTAGAGCCCAGGCCTTCTAGTTCCAAAGCCAGGGCTCTCTCCCCTTTGTCGGCACTACCTCCAGACAAGACAATGATCTGGCCTATGCACCTGCAGAGCAACGTACATTAGCACCTTACAATTTGTAAATCTACTTTCCCTTCATTATCAGAGTCCCTTCATATATGTGGAGCACATTAAAATTTTTATAGTGCTTACTCTGTGCTAAGTGCTTTGTAATTATCTCATTTGATTGATCCTCACAACAACCCGGGGGGGGGGGGCAAGTGCTATTATTATTCTCATTTTACAGATGGGGAAACTGAGGCAGACAGCGATTACGTGACTTGCCCAAGATCATGCCGTTAGTATCTGAGGCCAGATTTGAACCCAGGTCTTACTGACTTCAGGAGCAATGCTCTGTCCTTCTCACCATCTAGAGCACATGGTCACCTACATAAATTAATCAAACAACAAGTATTAAGCATCTATCATATGCCAGACACTATGTGAGGAGCTGGGGATACAAGTACAAAGTACATGGCCTGACCTATTAGTGATAGCAGTGTATGTCACCAAGATGGTTCATTCATAGAAGTAAAAACAGTCTTCCATTTTTATCTCATCTGAGCCTTACAACAGCACAATGACACAGGGAGAGCAGGAATTTTTTATCTCCCCATTTTAAAGAAGAGGAAATTCAGGCTTAGGAATGGTGGTGAATGGCACCAGCCATGGGCATTCAGAGGCAGAGGAAAGCTTGGGTTGATCTTGTCTAACTTCTGACCCACTGGAGTGAGAAGCTGTCTGAGTGATCACAAGCTTGGATCCTGTCCACTCAAGCCTACCTCTAGTCAAAGAAGACTTCAGCTTTTGCTTCTGGCTGGCCTCCAGTTTGAGGGTTTGGTCCCCACGTAATTAGGATCTCAGAGTTATAAAGGATGTCAGGGGGTATTTAGTCTAACCTTCTATCCAGTTCAGGAATCCCTCTAGGATCTCCCTGCCATGGGGCTGCTCAGCCTCTTAGACGTCAGACTTGGAAAGCTTCCCCCCAACCTCCCAACTCCCATCAGTGATGAGGAAACTCACTTCTTGGGAAGGCAGATAATGTGTTTGCTCAATGCCTTTTGTGTCTGGGAGGTGCTTCCCAAATGGTTTCAGAAAAACCTGGGAAGACTTGAATGAGATGAAGCAGGATAAGATGAGCAGCAACAGGAGACCAACATTGTTAAGACAAACAACTCTGAAAGACTTAAGAAGGGAAAGGAATAAATATATGTACACATATATACATACAAATCTATATATATACACATACACATGTATAGATAATACATATGTGTATATACATTATCTCTCTGTAGTGCTTTTGCAAAGCACTTTATATATCATTTGATCCTCACAACAACCCCGGGAGATAGCTGCTACTATTATTTCCATTTAACAGATAGGGAGACTGAGGCTGAAAGGGGCTCAGTGACTTCCCAGGGTCACACAGTTACTAAGCATCTCAGGAAGGAATGAAACTCAAGTTACTGTGATTCCAAGTTCAGAGCTCTAACCTACAGCATCTTATTTCTGTTCTAAGTTCTACAGTCTCTTTCCTTCTCTCTTCATATTGAATCAAAGGTCAGATTTCACAGATTCTACCTCCACATCTCTTCTCTCTCTTCACAGTCACTCCCCTAGCTTCACGCCTCTTGGATTCTCACTGGGGCCAGTTGGTCCCCTGCTTCCAACCCTCTCTTCTCCCCACATCATCCTTTCTCCACAGCCAACGATATGCCTAAAACTCAGGTCTGGGCGTTGCCACTCTCCTTCTCAAAAATCTCTAATGTCTCTAATAACAATAATAATAAAAGCCAACATTTATGGGGCAAGTTCAGGTTTGCAAAAGGTTTTATGTACCTTTTCTAATTTCATCTTCAGAGCAATCCTTGAGATAAATGCTCCAGGTATTATCTCCATTTCACAGATGATGAAAATTGAAGACCAGGTGGGGCAAAGGACTTTTCAAGGAGACAGATGATAATGTCAGAGAATGGGTTCCTTAGGCGGCTTCTAATTCAATCCTCTTATTTTACAGAAGGGGAAATCAAGGCCCAAAGAGCAGAAGTGTCAGCTGGCTATAAGGATTAGAGCTAGGACTCAACCCCCAGAGACTCTTTCTACTGCGCCTTGTTGCTTCTTAAGGTTATCAGCCTTAAGCCTAGGTCTCTGGAGACTGAGGATTCTGGGCTGCTCCCCCAAAGATGCAAGAAATCCAGGCAAAGGAGATTGGCTCTATTTGGGAATAACAGCCATCATAGCAAAAAAAGTTAATGTTTTTACGGTGCTTCACATTTTATGAAGGGCTTTACACACAAGCTCGTAAGGTAGGAAATGCTCTTGATTTCCATGTTACAGATGAAGGGACTAATGATCAGACCGTACCGGCATCTTGTTTGTGCTCACATAGCTAGTGAGTATCAGCCGGGATCAGGCTTTTGAGTCCTGGGAACTATCCGTTACACCATATTTGTTTCCTTTCCAAATGCAGTTTCTTCCTCATAGGAGCGTCATCCTGGCCCAGGCCGCAGGCACCGACCTCCCCCTTCCTAGAATGCACGGTGGGATATTCCAATGAATTTATGAGGGCTGCTCTGGGCTACTTACAAATTAATCCGCCCGTTCACCAGGCCTGGTCCCATGCATCATACTTTCCCCCTGGTTATGTTTAGGGCCTGCTGTCAGTGCTGGGAACTTCAGCAGAGAGCCCAGCCCCGGGAATGTTTTGCAGAAGGTAAAATGAGCATGGGGGGGAACTCAAACTTGGCCAGCAATCTGTTTATTCAGAGGCTCAGTCTGAACAGCCAGAAAAAGAAAAAAAAAATACTGCTCTCAACACCAGCTCCCTTTGGGCTGTAAAGTGGTAGAATGTTGGACCTAAGGGAGACCTCCGAGATCAGCTAGGTTAACCCTCATTTGACAGAAGAGGAAACAGCCGCATAATGAGGTAGTGTGATGGGACCCAGGTGAAAGAACTGATCAGTGACGGACCTCAGACTAGAACCCAGGGCCTCTCCAGCTTGGAGTTCTCTCTACTCTTGCTCTCTACCTCTGAAGACAGGGTGACATGATGGGGAGGAGACAGGATGCTGTTAGGTAAAGGAAAAACCAGCAGGGGCCTGACAGGTTGGAAATCATGCCCTGGGAAGGCCTGCGGAGGGTCGCTGCTAGAAGGATAGGCAGGGGCCATCCTGGAGGGGGCAGACAGGGAAGAGGCAGGGATCCAGGTGGGACATGGGTTCTTAAGGGAATGCTAAGTTCACCCTGGAGCAAGGTTAGGGGAGGAGCACGATGCTATTTCCTTTGCAAAGTGAAGTTTCTGGGCCCTTCCATTGATGCCTCAGGCCAGGACTGGTCTTAGCTTCTGAAAAGGTACAATTCATTGCAACCTAGAAAGGTCCTACCACCTCCAAAACTCCTTGTCAGCTCCCTGAAATTCCTGTCATAGGGGAAGAGCCTTTCATGGAACCATAGTCCATCAGAGCTAGAGAGGATTTGTAAAGTCAGACCTGGGAGGGCCCTTAGAACATTGATTGTCAGAGATGGAAGGGACCTTAGGACATAGAATTCAAAAGACAAGGCACCTTAAAACAGAACTCAGCCTGGAGTCAGGAAGACTTGCAAAGGCTTGGATGTGGGAGATGACGTGTTGTGTACAAAGAATATGAAAAATATCGGTCAATTTGGTTGGCCCATAGAATTTGGAAAAGGATAATTGTTCCATGTCTTTTCAGTTGGGTAACTTGGTAGATAGAGCACTGGACCTGGAGTCAGGAAGACCCAAGTTCAAATCTGGTCTCAGGTACTTCCTAGCTGTATGACCCTGAGCAAGGCACTTAACGTCTGCTTGCCTCAGTTTCTCCATCTGTAAAATGAGGGTCATAATAGCACTGACCTCCAAAGGTCAATGTGAGGATCAAATGAGATACTAACTGTAAAGTGCTTATCATAGTTCCTGGCCCATAGTAGGCACTATATAAAAGTTAGCTACTATCATTAGGAATCCTCTATGTTTCTTGTTTGTACATAGCTGTCCACATATTGTCTCCTGTATTAGACTGAGAGCAGTGACTGTTGCTTGCCATTCTCTATATCCCAAGTGTGTACCATAGTGCCTGGCAGATAGGAAACATTAATACATTTTTATTGACAGATTCATTAGCTATCTTAACATGAGCAAATTATTTAACCTGCTTTAGTTCCCTTAGCTGTGAAATGTTTGTACTATTTGTGCCCCTTGTCTCAGGGAGTTGTTGAGAAGATTGAGATAATGGAGGCAGAGTTTTTGGCAAAACTTAAAAGTGATATAGAAATAAGGATCTTATTTTAATTGAAAAAAAATTCATTTGTCAGAAGAAGAAATCAGAGCTATCTATAATCATATGAAAAAATGCTCTAAATCACTCTTGATTAGAGAAATGCAAATTAAAACAACTCTGATTGTTTTATTACCCTTTGAACTGGGTATGAATATGAATATGAACCGTCATATTATCATTGAACTGGGTAATATGACAGAAAAGGAAAATGACAAATGTTGGCAAGAATGTGGGAAAACTGGAACACTAACTGGTGGAGCCGTGAACTGATCCAACCATTCTGGAGAACAATTTGGAAATATGCCCAAAGAACTATAAAACTGTGCATACCCTTTGACCTAGAAATACCATTATTAGATATATATACTAAAGAGATAAAAGAAAAAGTGAAAGGACCTATATGTACAAAAATATTTATGGCAGTTTTTTTTTTCGTAGTGGCAAAGAATTAGAAATTGAGAGGATGTCCATCAACTGGAGAATGGCCGAACAGGTTGTGGTATATGATCATGATGGAATACTACTGTGCTATAAGAAATGATGAGCAGGATGATTTCAGAAACACCAGGGAAGACTCATATGAACTGATGCAAAGTGAAGGGAGAAGAATCAGAATAGTAATGTTGTAACAGTAATATTGTAAGGATGATCAACTGTGAATGACTTAGCTAGTCTCAGCAATACAGTGATCCAAGACAATTCTTAAGGACTCATGATGAAAAATGCTATCCACCTCCAGAGAAAGAACTGATGGAGTCTGAATGCAGATCAAAGCAGACTTTTTTTTTTAAACTTTCTTTATTTTTCTTGTTTTTGGAGTGGGGTGGGTTTTTTTTTTGGTCTGTGTTTTCTTTCACAACATAGCTAATATAGAAATACGTCTTACATGACTGCACATGTATAATCTATATCAAATGTCTTGCTTTCTCAAGGAGGGGGGAGGAGAATGAGTGAGAAAGAGAATTTGGAACTCAAATTTTTAAAAAATAATGTTTAAATTATTTTTACGTGTAATTGGAAAAAAATATATAAGAAATGTTTTAAAAATTTTCTCTTGATAAGGAAAAACCCAGCCCTGTCTTTTGCCTGGAGATCACAGATAATGACCAAAGGTCTGAGTCCTCTTAAATCTCAGCTCTTGAGACAAATGATGAGCTTTCTCAGACCTGGGAAGAGAGGACCAAGCTTCTGCTCAACTTTTCCTGGATATCAATATTGGAATGTTTTGCATAGAGGTGAGGAAAAAGAAAGAAGAGACAGCCCAAGAGTTTAAGGGTTAAGACAGACATTGCTCCTGTCTTAATCTAATGTGGTGGTAGAAGTTGAAAAGGGCCCTTGTCTATAAGACGGAAGACAGTGACAAGTCATTGGACATCTCTGGTCTTAGTTTTCTTTATAAAGCAGGAAATGGTCTCAATGTGCATGTGTGCATGTGTGCATGTGTGTGCATGTGCATGTGCGTGTGTGCATGCATATGTGTGTGTGTGTGTGTGTGTGTGTGTGTGTGTGTAGAGGGACTTGAGGGGGATGGGATAAGGGCTCAGTGGGGGTAATTTCATAGACGAAGAAATTATTGCAGGCTAAATGACTTGCCAGGATTACTACAGCTCAATTAGGGTGGAACTACTCTAGAGAATAGAGGTTCTTTTTGTAAGTGTGCCAGGGACCCCTTTGGCAGTGTATTAAGGTCTGTGGACCCCTTCTCAGAATCACATTTTTAAAATCTAAAACCAAAATACATAACATTACCCAAGAAACCAATTCTACTGAAATAGTTATCAAAATATTAAAGGGAGATGATGTGTGAGTGGTTACATATCCAATTAGGGGCAGAGCTGAGACAAGAACTCAGTTCTCCTGACTCCTGGCATGATATCGAGAATCTGGGCTGGGACTCTAAGGAGGAAGCTGGGAGGGCCCAGGTCCTTCATTTCTAGGACATTCCAGGTACAACAGCTATTTGTCCTGGACTGGGGTGCCCCATGAAAAACTCTATCCTTTCCCAAGCTCCCAGCTAGGTCTGAGGGGCTGAGGGTGAGAAGATTTGGTGGGGGATGGATCATCTCTGCTTCCTCCCATAGGAAGCCCAAACTCACAGACACAAAGGAAACAAAGGCAGGAAGGTGGGAAGTTTTCAAGTCCGGAATTTTCTCAAAACAACTACAGTTTCCATACCATAAACACAGGACACACCAGATACCCCATCAGGGCTACCTGCAAACCCTAAGACAGAGACATATAGGCACAGTCTTGCACATATCTAGACACAGGTACCCACTGACATGTAAGCACCCTACTCACAGACACAAACGTGTCATTCCCACACAGAAGCCTGAGACTCCCCAGGGTGATCAGCCAGACAACTCCACCATCTCACCACCTCCTCAGTGAGTTTCATCTGTCCTGGGTCCACACGGAACAGAGCACATGGCTGAATTGAAGGCCCCATTCAGATCACTATTAGCCAGCTGAGGCTTGCCTAGAGGCAGACAGCAACCCTTTTGAAACCAAGGTGGGGCTGCAGGACTGGAGCCCTCTGAATTCCTCTGCTCTAATCCCTTCATTCAACAGATATGGAGGCTGAGGCTCAGGGAAGGGAATGGCCTTGATGGATGTATTAGCGGCAAATCTAGGCTGGGGATCTAAGTCTTCTGAGGCTGGACCTGGAGTGAGGAAGACCTGAGTTCAAATCAGACATTTACCAGGTAGCTCTATGACTGGGGTAGTGAACCTGCAGTCTTCAGCTCACATGTGGCCTTCTAGGTCCTTAAGTGTGGCCTTTTGACAGAATCAAAATTTTACAGAACAAAAGTCAAAAGGCTGCGCTTAAGAACCTAGAGCAGTGGTTCTCAACCTTCCTAATGCCGCAATCCTTTAATACAGTTCCTCATGTTGTGGTGACCCCCAATCATAAAATTATTTTCGTTGCTACTTCATAACTGTAATTTTGCTACTGTTATGAACTGTGATGTAAATATCTGATGTGCAGAATGTATTTAAATTGAACATAACCCACAGGTTGAGAACCACTGACCTAGAAGGTCACATGTGACCTGAAGGCCACAGGTTCCCCACCCCTGCTCTGTGACCTCCATTGGCCTCAGTTCCTTTATGTGTAAAGTGGGGATAATAATAGCATCTTCTTAGGTGGTGGGATGGCTATAGTGCCAGACCCAGAGTCAAGAAGATTTGAGTTCAAATCCAGCCTCAGACATTTATTAGCTAGGTGACTCTGCCTAAGTTGCCTCAGCTGTAAAACAGAAGTCATAATAGTGCCTACCTCCAAGGATTGTTATGAAATGAAATAATATCTGTAAAGCAGTTGGCATCTATTCGGTGCTTAATAAATGCTTATTCCCTTCCCCTATCCCCTAGAGTTATTGTGATAATAAAGCGAGATAATATTTGGAAGTCGCTCAGTGGCATCTGACTCTTTCTGACCCTGTTGGACCATACTGTCTATGGGGTTTTCTTGGCAAAGACACTAGAGTGGTTTGCAGTTTCCTTCTCCAGTGGATTAAGGTAAACAGACATTAAGTGACTTGCCCAGGGTCACACAGCTAGTTTGTGTCTGAGGCCACATTTGAACTCAGGTCTTGCTGACTCCAAGCCCAGAGCTGCATCCACTGAGCCAACTAATATTTGGAAAAGCACTTTGTAAACCTTAAGCTCTGTGTAAATGCTAAATGCTAACTATTATTTTGGCTTCTAGGACCTCTGTACCCTGCTCTGGCAATAATGACAATTATTGTAAAGGCCAAACTGTGAATTTCCTTGACACGGGGACCCTGCCTCCAGACTTCTCTATCATCACATCTCCCACAGTGCCCTGGCAGGGACCCTGTGCAGAACAGTACTTCATAAATATCCATTTATATTATTTATCAGACCTCCAATTTCATCAATGTAGAGAGTTCCCAGGGAGGAAGGTCCTTCTACTGATGGAGATCATACCTCCTTGGAAACTTTGAGTCTTAGAGAGCTATCTGGAGTGTAGACAGGTTAAAAGACATGCCAAGGTGGCACGGCCACTAGGGGTCAGAGGCAGGTCTGGAACCCTAAGCTTCCTAACTCTGGGATCAACTTTTTGTCTGTTGGGTGTTCCCAGGTTCCCCCAAATTATGCCCTTTGGGTGCTTCTAAGCTAAAGCAGCTAGGTGGGATGGTGGGTAGAGTATAGCACCAAGAGGTAGGAAGCCCTAGGTTCAAATCCAGCCTCAGACTCTTACTAGCTATGTGACTCTGGGCAAGTCACTCTGCCTCAGTTTCCACATCTGTAAAATGGGGACAATAATAGCACCAATCTCCCAGGACTGCAGCGAAAATGAAATAAGATGAGGCAATCTTAAAATGTTATATAAATGCTAGCTAGTATTATTGTGAAAGTTAGTCTGGACTCCCAGGCTTCCTCTAATAAATATTTATGGAATGAGAATAATAACAGGTTTCCTTTCCATAACATTTTATGATTTACAAAGTTCTTTCCTCATGGTGAGTCAACGAGTATTTTTTTTTAAATTCCAGACCTATGATTTCACTGAGAACTGACAGGTGTGGAAAATCCTTCCCCACATGCAGACCCCATAATGCAACGTGTCTGTAATTATAATCTTAGAGCTGCCTGGAGGGCACTGGGAGGTTAAGCAACTTGACCAGGGTCAGCTAGCTAGGACCCATCAGAGACAGGGCTTCAACCCAGGTTTGCCTGACTCCAGAACTGGCCTTCTAGCCAATACTGCTCTATCCAATACTATCCAATAGCCAACGTTCTGCTTTTCCACTCAGAAGAATCATTACAGCCATTTTACAGAGAAAGGTGATGTTCAGAAAAGGAAGGGCAGGATTCAAACCCAGTTCTGAGCTCTAAGCTGAGTATGCTTGCCACTGCCTGGCTTCCCCTATAGGCACTAATAAAGCTCCTGCCCCCATGTTCAAGAAGGTATTTGATTGTAACCCATGGCAGCTAGCAAAGGTGCTTCCCTAACCTCCTCTTACCTAGTGAGATGGTAAGGGCTGGCTTTACTCACCCATCATCTGAACTGGGGGAAGGAGGAAAATCTTAGAGGTACCAGGGGGACCTCCCATACACACAGCTCTGTTCCCTGGTGTGTGGACACACAATTAACAGGATACAAAGCTTTTCCTTCTTGAGGAGCTGGGAGGGACTACAGGAATCCTCTGTGTAGACCCCCTTCGTTTTAAACAGGAGGTCCAGACAAGAGGGTTGACTGGGCTAAGGGCGCAAAGATACAGATTCAGAACTGGCTGCATGGCCAAACCCTAGAATAGCTGTTAATGACTGCATGTCAATCAATCAATCAATTAGCTGAGCTGGGATTTGAATCTGGGTCTTTTGATTTCAAAATGCAGGGTTTTTCACACTATACTCAAGGGAGGCAGAACTGAGAATCTTGACGCCTAATCCAATTTTTTTCCCATTATACCACTGGGCCACAGATGGCCTAAGATAAACAATTAGGGGTTATTATCGTTCTTGATGATAATAACTGCTCACATGGACATAGTATTTTCCAACTTACAAAGGAAATGAATGCTCTTGGTAATCATTAACAATTCAACTTCAACCGAGGAAGATTCTAGCAAATGGCCCTGAGGGTCTAGACTTGGCTGTGTGTTATTTAGCATTTTTGTCAATGATTTGGATAAAGATATAGATGACACGCTTATCACGTGGGCAGATAACGCAAAGCTGGAAGGGAGAGCTAACACAGCTATCCCTAATACCAGATGGCAGGGTCAGGATCCAAAAAATATCTTGGCAGGCTAGAACATGAGACTGAATTTAATGATGTGAAACTTAATTGGGATAGATGCAGCCTTATACTTGGGTAAAAAAGAATGATGCTCTAAGTAGAATTTTGGAGAGGCACGACTAGACAATGATGCGAAAAAAATCTGAAGGTTTTAATGGACCACAAGTTCAATAAGTCAATAATGTGATACAGCAGCTAAAAAAAAACAAACCCAAAACATAGTGCCCAGCACTAGGGGGTTGCTATGCTCTGCCTTGCTCAGACCACATATGTATTGTTGTTGTTCACTCCTAGGTACTACAGTGAAGAAGAATATTAATAATTTGGAGAATGATTTAATGAAGAAATTTAGGAGGGTGGTGGGCCTTCAGTTAATTCCACAGGAGGCTTGAAAGATCTGTAGACAGCCTATGGGACTGACATGTTGGCTACCTGCAAGTATTTGAAATGGGCTGCTTTTTGAAAGAGGAATTAGCATTATGCATCTTAATCCTAGGAAGCAAAGCCAGGGAGGTCTCCAAAAGAACAAACTTGGGCTTAATGTCTAGAAAAACTTCCTTACCATCAGAGGTATGCAAATTGGAATGGATTGCCTTTGGAAACAATAATTCACACCCCTTCCACTGAAGGAGGCCAAGTAAAAGCTGGAAGGCTGCCGGACTCGGTACATCATAGAAGGGAATCTTGGACAGGTGTGTGTTATCCTAAAGACAGATTCTCAGGTTCCTTGCAACTTAAAGACTGTGAGTTTTAGAATGTTAATGTTCAATAGTATGATCCCCATTTGACAAAGCAGGAAACTGAGGTTCAGGCTTCTATAAAATCACAGAGCAGATGAATGTGGCAATGCCAGAACTAGAGCCAGGTGTTTTGACATGTGGTTGGTTAACCAATTGTTGGCAAGTGCTCCTGGGAGAGGTAACTGTGATTTTAAGCTTATTCACATGAACAAATTGATGATTGGTATCAGATGACTGGAAAGGCAAAAAAGACAGATTCCTTCAACTGTTTATTTTTGGCTCAGATCCCGCCAAGACAGATGATTCTTGATTCAAGGGGAGTTCTTCCAGGTCCTGAGTCTCTTACTATATTGCAGAGAAGATGGAGAGCTATGAATTAGATACAGATTCAGAACTGGCTGCATGGCCAAACCCTAGAATAGCTGTTAATGACTGCATGTCAATCAATCAAACAATAAAAATTTATTAAGCACCTGCTCTGTGCCAAGCACTGTGCTAAGCACTGGGGATGCAAAAATGCAAAAGATAGTCCCTGTCCTCAGTGAGCTTACAATCTAACAAGGCAGGAGGTCTCCAGGGGGAGTACCTCAGGGATCTGTGCCTGGCCCTGTGCTATTTAACATTGTAATCCGTGACTTGGGGTGTTGGAAATTCTCAAATTGGAGAGTTGGATTTATGGTATAGATGGTAGGCTCAATGAATTTACAGATGGCTGGAAGTTGGGAGGGATAGCTGCCATACTGGGTGACAGAGGAAGGATCCAAAAAGATCTTTACATGCTAGGGCATCAGGCTGAATATAAAAGGATGAAATTCAATAGGGATAAATATAAAATCTTGTCCTTGGGTACAAAAAATCAGTTCCCTAAAGTCAGGATAGGAGAGGCATGGTTAGATAGCAGTTATCCTGGAAAAGATCTGAGGTTCTTAGTGGACTGGAAGATCAATAGATGTAGGCAGTTTTGTGCAGTAGCAGTGATTTTTAAAAGGCAGAGTTTCCAGAAATTGGGAGGCAACAGTTCTACTCTACTCTGCCATAGTCAGGTCACATCTGGAGTTTTCCATTCATTTCTGGGTGCCCTCTTTTAAGAGAGGCTTAGAAAATACCTGTACAACCAGGCAGGATGGCAAAGGCTCCTATGTCCACATCTTATGGAAAGCAGTGGGAAGAACAGAGATAGTTAGTCTTGAGAAGAAGACTCAGGCTGGGGTATGCTAGTGTTCTATGAGTGTTAGGAGGAAGATCTGATTTGTTCTATCAGGGCCCCAAAGGACAGATAGAGCCAGGGATACTGGGTGGAAGTCACAGAAGGGCAGATTTAGACTTGAGGGTCAGGAAGCCTTTCCTAGCCACTGGCGCTGTCCAAAGGCGGAATGGGCTGCTCTGGGAGATGGTAGGTTCCCCATTTGTTGAGATTTTATAGTGGGAAGTCCCTTTGATGTATGAGTGGTGCAAGACAACTACTGGGGTCCCTTCCGGTTGTCAAATTCTGTGATTTGGTGAAACTTTCAGATGCTATGAGAGTTATTTTAGTTAAAGGTGAGAAAGGGAGGCTCAGAGTGCATGCAGAGTGCTGGATTTGGACCTGCCTCAGACACTTAGAGTGACACTCTGTGCCTCGGTTTCCTTATCTATAAATTGGGATAATACAACACCTACCTCCCAGGGTTGTGAGTATCCAATGAGATAACATAGGTAAAACGTTTTGCAAACATAGACTTACACATGTTTGGCAAGCTATGTGAAGTGCTACCTAAATGCCAGCTATTACCATTGTCCAAGGGCCTGTAGCAAGTCAGTGGCAGATGCGGGAGAGAAACGCGGTCTCCTAACTCCGCAGCCCAGTCTGCCGCAGGGCTCCAGTCTGAGTCACGGCTCCATAGGCTGTACTAAGTGCTTGGTTGGACAGATAGATCCGAGTCGGGCAGCTGGCCCAGTAGGAAGAGCCAGGAGGTAGGGAACGCCAGGAAGCATGGGCTCTGCTCCCAGGTTTCCAGCAGGTGTGAGCTCAGGGTAAAATGGCCACATCTGGTTGTGGTTCGCCCAGCACGCGCCCCTTTCATTCTCATTCCTTTGACTGGCTTGTTTATCTGCCAGGCCCAGTTTCCTTACATCCAAGACCTTCTCATTTCTGGGAGAACCCACCAAAGGAGAGACTTTGATCAGCATCCTCTAACGGTTTGATGCTTCACGGTACAGGTGAGGGTTGGGATAGATAAAAACGAGAGCTACTCTCCTTCCTTTGGCCTCCATTTACAAAGTGCTTTCTTTAGACCACAACCTGGAGAGGTAGGCAGTACCACAGATGTTTACCCCATTTCTCAGATGAGGAAACTGAAGTCTAAGGAAGGTCACAAAGATATTAAAGAGGAAAGGCAGAATTCAAACCCAGCTCTTCTGATGCCAAAGTCAGGGCTGGATTTGTTCTGGCACAAACTTCTGGTTTTCCTTTTATCTACTTGAGACCCAAAAGAACAGGCCTGTTCCTCTTGGTCAGGCTAGCTCCCAAACCCCTTCCAAACCAGAATTCAATGACAAAGAAAGCATATCCAGAAAGACCCAGTTGCCCTCTGAAACTCCAGTAGTTTAAGGAAAAATCCCAAGCGTCTTTTGGTTGCTTCTCTATTGATATGTCTAGAATTAGATAATTACTCAGATTTTTATAGCTTCTAACTCTATCACTTCCAAGTTGTGTAACCCTTTACTCTTCCTAATCTGTTAAATGGGTAATAATGATACAGAGCCTGCAGCTCACAAGGTGGTTGTGGGGGAAATTCTTTGTAAACTCAAAAGTACTGGGGAAAGATAGAACTATTATCTCTCTCTTTCTCTCCCATTTCTCAGTCTGTGATTGCATAGTTCTATGATAAAAATAGGAATAATTGCATACTATGTGCCTGATACTGTGCTAAGTGCTCTAGAAATATTAACTCATTTGATTCTCATAACAACCCTGGGGGGAGGTACTCTTATCACCCCCATTTTACAAATGAGGAAACTGAGGCAGACAGGGATTAAGTGACTTGCTCAGGTTCATATAGCTAGTAAGTATCTGAGGTTGGATTTGAACTGAAGTCTTCTTTACTCCAACCCTGGTGCTCTATCCACTGTGCCGCCTCTGACTCAGGTTTGTTCAGTGCTCTCCTCATTATGGCCGTTCTTCATTTTCAAAGAGGACCAATGACATCATATGTGATGTCTTGACTTAGGGTGAATTGGATTTAAGTGAGGCAGAGCTGCACAAAGTTGTCAGCCTCACTCTCTCTTTCTGAATCATAGAAGTCTGACGGCAGGACAAAAATCAGGATTGGTGATGGATTGGGATGCGATGAATTATGTTGGTGTCTTCGATGCCTGATCAAGCTCTAAGCACTCCATAGCACTTGCTCCCGACACTTTCGTGGCCATTGGAACAAATTGTTCTATCTGCCCATTCCACCAGGGAAAATATTCCCATGCTTGGGGTGGACACCCCCTAACTCACCAGCAGGTTTGAGGGCTGTTGGGTTACCCTCAGGCTGCTGAGACGGTTTTTACCAGGGCGTGGCTGCTGCACATCCTACAGCTCCTTGGAGCCCCAGGTAAGAGTTGGGTGACAGGTGGACACCAAAGGTGGGTGAGCATCTCTCACACCAGAGGTGCTCGTTCTCCCTGAGCACCCCACACATAGCGCAAATATTATTGGCTTCACTTTGTTGATGGAGAAGTGAAGCTCTAGGAGGTTAAGAGAGACCCGGGCAAGGGCATACCAATGCATGAGCAAGTGTCGAGGTCAGCCCACAGACTTAGTTCTTCTGACCCCAAGTCTAAGGCTCTTTACACTGACTACTGCAAATGGCTTTACCTGCAGCCCCAGGCACCAGAAAAACACTAGTAGTGTTGACTTAGCTTCTAAATCAAGTTACTCTGATGTCTAAGGTGTGGATGACTTTGAATACACCATTTCCTCTAGTTTACAATACACAGAGGACTGTTCTTGAACTGCCTCCTGACAGAGATGCTGTGGGAATCAACTGAAATGATGCCTGGGAATGAATTGTGCATGGAAAGACAGATGTAAACTATGACTAAATCATTTACCCTAGAATATCAGAGCTGGAAGGGACTCTAGAACACAATGTCAGAGCTGGGAGGGAGCTTAGAACACAGGATGTCAGAGCTGGGAGGGCCCTTAGAACACAGAATGTCAGACCTGGGAGGGCCCTTAGAACATAGAATATCAGCACTGGGAGGGACCTTGCAACATGAAATGTCAGAGCCAAAAAGGACCTTAGAATATAGAAGGTCAGAACTAGTAGAGGCATCATAGATAATCCAGAGTAGGCCAAGGACCCTTTTGGTCATCTGGTGAAATGTAAAGATTGCTTTTTTGGAATTACATTATATTTAAAAAATGCATAATGTAAGAAAATACTAAGTTTCAGTTAGAGGTTAGTGAAAATAAAGGTAGAGGGTTTTCTTTACTTCCCCTGCAAGTTCACATTCTTTCTGTAATATATCCAAGGACCCCTGGGGGGTGCATGGAGCCTAGGTTAAAAATTCTTGATTTGGTGCAGCCTCCTCATTTTTCAGAGGAGGAAACTGAGGCTTAGGTGAAATAATCATGTTACTTGCCTTCTCAATGAGTGGGGGAAGGGCTAGAAGGAGGGAGAGAATTTGGAGCTAAAATTTATTTAAAATGAATGTTAAAAATATATTTAAGAGAGAAAGATAGAGAGAGAGAGAAGAGAAAGGTGTCAAATGATCCTGCCTGAGTAGCAGGACTATGGGACTTGAATCTGTTTTCTAACTTCAAGGTCACCACAGCTGGAGCCAGTAATTTCCTTAGTAAGAGATCATCCAGTGCCCTAAATAATAAACAAAAACCAAAACAAGCCCCTCCCTGCTGCAGGCTGAGGCCAATAACTCCCTCTCCAGGAGACAAAGCCTTAGGCTCCATAGAGAGACAGGAGTCAGTCTGTTGAAGTCCAGCAGTTCTCAGAATCGTGGGTGTCAGGACCCCTTTACATCCTTGAAAATTACTGTGGAACCTCTTTCCAAAGTGCTTTTGTTTATATGGGTTATAGTTACAAATATTTACCACATTAGAAATAAACATATCTTGGTATTATTAGGAAAATCACTTTGACCTTGTGAACCCCCTGAAAGGGTGCTGGGGATCCCTGGGGGCTCACCCCTCATTTTGTGAACAGTTGGTGCAGTAGAATGGGTCCTGGATTTGGAATCAAGAGACTGACATTACCTCTGTTGTTTACAGGGGGTTTGTGCTTGGGTAATTTTACTGAATCTCTTTAAGCTTCCATTTCCTTATCTATGACATGGAGATAATGACATTTACAAAGCCTATATACATTTCAGGGTTGTTCAGAGAACCCCAAAGTCCTGAAGGGGCAAAGAACCTCAAAGCACATCTAATCTGACAGGCATATCACCAGGAATTCTCCCTGCAACATCTCCAATAAATGGTCATCCAGCCTTCCTGTATGAATACCTGGAGCCATGGCAAGCTCGTTACTGCCCAAGCCAGCCCTACTTTGGACTGCTCTCATTGCTAGGAATTTTTTCTTACTGTTGAATTACAAAGAGGCGTAGTGGCTGGAGAACTGGTGTCAGAGCCAGGAAGATTTGGGTTCTAGTCCTGACTTTGTCATATACTGGGTATGTGTGACCCTGGGCAAGCCACTTAGCTCCCCTGACCCCCACCTGCCCTACAACGTTCTATAATTCTATAAGAATGTACTGCCCTGCATTGGCACGGGGAGTTCCCTATATCAATGAAACCACAGTTTAATCCTTATTTTTATGGAGCCTCTCTGTAACTTCCCTTCATTCTGGCTCCAAGCAGAATAAATCAGATCCCTCTTCACATGATGGCTCTTCAGATACTTGGAAGTACTGATTATACTATCACAATGCTAGGGTCCTTTGAATAAATATAATTTTGATAACAGCAATAATTCCATCACTGGTCTTCCTTCCTCTAGCCCCTTCTAGCACAGAGTTGAGCTGGCCTCTTCCAATGGAAAACCAGCCCTGCCAAGTCCTCAACATGCTGGCCAGACCTCCAGGATGAGCCAGGAGATGGACTGTGTGCCTATGGCCAAAGGGCCAACCAAGCCAAGTACTCAGGGTGAGGGTAGCAGGTGATAGCTGGCCAGTAGGGATGAGGTTTTTTTGGCCATAAACCAGAAAAATTCAAAATGTCTCCCCAGTCCCCTCAGTGTAACTACATTCCACTTCCATGGGGAACTTGCCAGGATGATACCAGCTGGAGGAACTGAGTCACGCCCAGACAGATATTCTCCCTACCAACCAAACCAGGAGGAATTACATGGAAGGTGAATACATGGGCACTCCCACAGAAGCTTGGAAGAAAAAAGCTGATTTGGTGGAGAAAGTACTAGATTTGGCACACAAGTTCCAGCTCTGCTACTTAAGAAGCCTCAGTGATGTCAGGCAAATCACTGTCCCTCTCTGGGCCACAGATTCTCACTTAGGCACACTTTGTGTGCCATGGACCCCCCTGGGAGTCTGGTGAAGCTTATGGACCCTTTCTCATAATAATTCTTAAATTATTTAAAATAAAATTTTAATTTAACAATCTTAAATTGCACTCAATAACTGTTCATTTATTTAGATTTATTCATAATTTAATAATTTGAAATATTTAAAAACAACTTTGAAATGTATAAAATATATAGGGCACAAAGGAAATATATTGAGACTTGGTTATCAAAAATATATTTTTCAAAAGCATGCTGGTAAAGCAGCCTTGATCTATATGATGACTGAAATGCTTTTCAGTTCTAAATTCTATGGTCATATGGGAGACTCTAGTGCGTTCTGTGGATTCTTTAGGGAGGATTTATGGAAAGACATGGAGAAGAATCCCATAGGATAAGATGTGAAAAAGTTGGAAATCCCACCAGTGAGGGAGTGCTCACATGGAGGAGATCACAGAGCCATCACAAAATAATAAGCCATAAATAAAGGGGAGGAGAAGGGGGTTCAGAGAGGGAAAGGGGTAAGGGTGCAAGAGATGGTTGAGGGGATGCTATTGTGCTTTTGGATCTATTCTAAAAGCCACATATCTAGGTATTTACCACATTAGCAGACCCTCCTCCTTCCCTTCTTTTCCCTCCCCTCCCTGATCCTCCAGGAGTGAGGAATTCCCCAGGATCTCCCAATCCAGGCTCTGTCAGGGATTCTCTGTGCAACCTTCGATAAATCCCTTCCCCTCTCCTGGCCTCAATTTTCTCTCTGCAATGTGAGGGAGCTTGACAAGATGATCTGAAGGCCTCTTCCTGGCCAACATTCTCTGATTTAGATCTCAGCAATAGATGAATGCCACACCCTTGGCCAATGATAATTTAACATTTTTTTCATAATGCATTAGAGTCACAAAAAGATGATAAAGAGAAAAACTACCTCCTGTATGCAAAGCAGAAAGACCACAAAGACCACTTTCCCACTTTGTGACAAAAAGTCTGATAGCGTAAGGATGGTTTTTAATAAAACATTAATTAACCAATAACTCACTTCCAGTTAGGAGATCATGAACTTGCTGTTTTGTTTGCCAAAAATGCAATCAGTAAGATGCATGCCGCCTTTACAACTGTCTGGGGGTAGCCATGAGACTAATCCACATTTCCTTATCTGTACAATGAGAGGGGTGTACTCAGTCTTGAAGGTCCTTCTTAGATAGTACCGACATTGTATGTTCTAACATTCTCTGTTCTAGGGCTTTTCCAGCTCTGACATTCTAGATCCTAAATCCTCTTGCAGCTGATATTCTATGTTCTAAGTAAGGCCCCTAGAAGTTCTTCCATTTCTGACATTCCTGACCTGTGACTCACTCTCATCCCTCTCCCAAAGACAGTGGTTTACCTGTAAATGCTCCCAGAGAACATCTCTCTTTCTTCCACCCACCTTAATTCTTGAAAGCATCCAAAGCAGCAGTGGTTTCAAAAGAGATCATGGTTCCAACTTGAGACAATAACAAAACTAATCCTCCATATGGCTACGGTGCTTTACAGATTACAAAGCACTTCCCTATCTACTAATTCAGTGTATCTACATAATATTCTCACGAGGGATATAGGGGAAAAGTTATTAACACCAATTAAAAAAAAAGAAGAAACAGGCTCAGAGGTGAAGCAGCTTCCTGGAGGCCACAAAAATGAGTCTGTGGCTGTGGTCAGATTTGATCTGTGATTCCCTGTGCTGAGCATTTCCAAGGAATTCAACTGCCTCTGTCCAAGGTCATGGGTTGGACCCAAGACTAGAATCCTGATCTCCTTCACTGCTGATGAACCACTATGAGATGACCCCCAAATAAACAGGACTTAGATTTATATGGCATTTTGTGGTGTACACTTTCCCAGCTATTATTTCATTAGATCCTGGAAAGAGACCTCAGAGGGAGGCAGGGAAAGACTACATTGTCTTCATTTTACAGAAGAAACTAAGGCCCAGTGAGGGGAAGAAATTTTCCCAAGGTCACACAGCAAGTCAGTGGCAGATCCAGGATCCAAACTGAAGTTGGAGAATCACAGCACAATAGAATGTCAGACCTGGAAAGACCTTCAGAATGTAGAATACCGAATGTCACAGATGGAGGGACCTTAGACATCATATAGTCTAGACCCTTTCACAGATACAGAAAACTGAGGCCCAAGGACAGGTTTTGCCCAAAGTCACACAACTAGTTAGAAAAGCTAGGATTAGTACCTGTTTCTGCTGATTCTGCCTTCAGTACTATTTCCACTACACATAGATTCATAATTTCGTAAACTCCCGCCCTCGCTCCTCTAATAAATTTTTTAAAAATTAAATACATAAATAAAAGCCTGAATTTTGCGGCAGGATAAAATGAACCGTGATGGAGATTGCCCTGTGGCAGGGATATATAAAGCACGTCCTCCTTAGCCCAGTATTAAATATTTCCTCCCGAGTCGACCCCCAAGCACTGCTGTTTGTCCAAGCCCGGCAGGCCATTGGAAGCTGAAGAAATACTCACAGCCATTTAATCGCGTAGCCAAGCCCGGTCTGCAAAACCAGAGACAGGAAAACCGTCCAAAGAAACTGCACCTTCGCCTTCATTTTCCACGGCCCCCAGTACTCCCAGGGTCAAACACTCCTCCCCGGGGGGAGAGAGAGAGGCTTGCCCCAAATGTCCTCCTCTCCGGCTCGGATTCCTCGCTCTCAGGCTGCTCTTCTTTAGTCCGCAAGAAAACCTAAGAGCCAGGCAGAGATCGGAGCTGTGGTTAAAAACGGGGCTTGGGGCTAGGGGGGTGTGTTATTCAAATTGCAAAGGAGGGGCCTGCGAATTGGGAACGGGGAGGGCTCGGCGGGGTGTGTGTCTCTTTCCCCCCCCCCCAACCCCCCACTTCTGATAGAACCTTTATAGCCAACAAAGACAGTGCACGTATGGGTTGAATTATGTCTTGCATTATACGACTGATTGCGTGTTTCTATTTAACTCTCCATATGGTGAGCCTTCCTCACCGATCCAGTTTTTTACAACGTTCTATGTACGAATGTGTGTGTCTATGTCTAAGTGTGTGTATATGCGGGTGGGAGGAAGAGAAGGGGATAGAGAGAGGAGAGGAGAGGAGAGCAGAGGAGAGGAGAGGAGAAGAGGGGAGTAGAGAGGGGAAGAGAAGAGAGGAGAAAGAAAGAGAAAGAGGAGAGACGGAAAGAGGAGAAAGCGGAGAAAGACAGAGACAGAGAAAGCAGAAGAAAAAGAGGAGGGTGAGGGAAATAAAATGCAAGAAAAGAAGTTGTGGTGTCGTGGGAAAACTACTACATTAGAAAGCCAGAGATTTAGGTTCGAATTCTAACATTACCTTGCGGTATGCTCTCGAGGAAGACATTGTCCTCCGGGTCCCAGTTTCCTCTCCCATAAAAAGAGTAGACTAGATCTGATCACTAACGTCCCTTTTAGCGCTGAAATTCTATGGCTCTCTGATTCTATGGGAGACTAAGAGGGAGGGAGCCTACTGACTCACTCTAGCCTCCATTCCATCACTTGTTAGGCACACGATGACATGAACATGAGATCATAGGATTTAGACCTGGAAAGGATCTTAGAACAGTATGTTAGAGCTCAAAGGAACTATAGAACATGGGATGTTAGAGCTGGAGAGGACCTGAGAGATTATCTAGCCCAGTCCCCACATTTTATTGATGAGAAATCTGAGACTAAGGGAGGGGAAGGTACTTTTTCAAGGTCACACAACTAGTTCTGAGACTCAGGCTTCCTAGATACCAAATGGAGACAATAACCCCAAATCCTACCTACCCCACAGGGCTACTGCTATGAACCATTGGGTAGAGAAAGGGAAAGCTGCTTAAAGGGGCGTCTATCCACGTGTCAGGGGGAGAAAGGAACCAAGGTGAGGATTCACATTCACACATCTTCTCTCTCCGGGGACCTATACGAAACAGCAAAGAAACAAATCTCAAGCTCCCCCACTTCAAGCTGAATCTTTAGCTAATCTCTTTTCCTTTCCCCCATTCCAATTTTCAAGGAGAAACGAAACGCGCATCCATCTGTGAACTAATGGCGGTGCCCTTGCTCCGCTGATACAGGCTCCTTCTATGCTTTCCTTCACACCTCATTAACTCTGCCTGGCAGCTTCTTCCAAATTTACCCACACCTGGGATGAAACTGCAACTCGAGGTCAATCTAGACCCAAGAGCCTTTTGTCCTGGGGGTGAGGGTGGGGCAGGTCTGGAGGACGATGATTTAAAAGACGTTTGTGTGTCTTGGGGGAGGGGAGTGCATTTGTGGTTTTTGTTTTAAAGAATCTGAGGAGGGGCCTGTTTTATTTTGGTCTCCGCGTCCTCAACATCCAAGATTGTGCCTGACACATAGTAGGCATTTAATAAATGCTACTTGATTGACAGAGTTCTAGTTTCTTCCACCTCCATCTGAAATTCCTACATATTGAATTATTAGAATGAGAGATTCAGACATTCAGAGTTAGAAGAGGGACCATCTAACTCAACCCCCTCATTGTATCCAGTTGGAAAAGAAGGTTCAGAAATGACCAAGGTCAAGCAGTTAATTATACAGCAGAGATGAGATGTAAGCCACAGGAGTTCTGACTGTTTTGACTAGAGAGTTAATGTCCTCTCCACACCACTCTCAACCACCCAGTCAAGCCGAATTACTAAGGATGTTCTCTATCTTTCATTCCCTGATCGAGAACAATTTTGCACAGGATGGCCATGGTTCTGGGGAAGGTACCAGAAATCCTATTTCTGGAATCTACAAAGAATGCTGGAGCTGGAAGAGATATTAGAGGCAAATAAAAAAAAAAATCTAATCCAGCCTCTTTGTTTTTTGTTTGTGTTTCTTTTCACAGAAATGGAAAGTAAAGTTGAACAGTGTCTTTCTCCCAGGATACCCAGCAAGGCAGGGGCAGAGTGGAATACTAGAATGCAGGTCTCCAGATTCCCAAGCCCAAATTCCTTTCCACTGCCCCACATCTGCCTCCAGCTAAATAGTGTCTATCCCCAGAAGGGAAGTCTCTGTTTAGGTGTCCACTAGAATTCTGCCTGTCTTAGTCCTATCCTGATCATATAATTTTAGAGTTGGAGGAACCGCTCAGTCTAAAGCCCTTATTTTGACAGACTGAGAATGCTGAAGTTTAGAGAAGAAAAGTAACGTATTCAAGATCACACCATTAAATGAGTGAAAGAGCTAGGACTGGAACCCAGGGTTTCTGACTCCAAATTCAATGCTCTTTCACAAGACGCCGCACTAACTCCGGTCCTCTTTCACCTCCAGGTCCAAGTTAGGGGAGGAGGAGGGATCCCCATTACAGCACAATAGCTTCCATTTATAATCAGGCGCTTTTTTGGGGGAAACACTTTACACAGGCTGCTTCCCTGGATCTCACAAAGGCCCTGTGAGTTCTGCAGGGCTGGGATTATTGCCCCATTTTACAAAGGAAGAAACTTCGGCTTGGAGAGGGCAAGGAAGGGACTTCGCCACAGGCATAAATAATAATTAGCAGAGATAGGATTCGAACCAAAGCTACTGGATCTGTCCGGCGTTCTCGTAGCCCTCAGGCAGCTCCCTCACTCCTCTCCGTGTGAAGGAGGTGTTCCCTGGGATCTCGCCCTCTCGGAGGGTGCCCCAGGCCTCGGGTTATTTCTGTCTCTTTTATCAGCGGCCAAGACCCTTCAGCTAGCTCCGCACTTGAAAGGTTTGGCTTTTGCCTGCGGGGGAGGAAGGGGAGGGGGGCTGGCAAAGCTATTTCCGAGCTTCTCTTATCTGCCTTCTCCCAACGAATAAGGCTTTCTCCTTAAACACATAACCAACTCCGTCACCTACTTTCGGCCTGCTGGGATTTGGGGGGGGGGGGGGAGGGGACTGTTAGCTTTAAACCCCATGCCTCTGCGGGGGAGAGAAGAAGGGCACCGACTCTTTTGCCTACCCATTTCTCCCTCCTCTCCTCTCTCCTCCTCCTCCCCCTCCCAAGTCAGCTCTCGTCCCTCTCCCAGCGCCTGGCCGTATCTCTTCCTCCGTCTCCCACGTTTACCCCTTTCCCCAGTGCGAAGCT
The DNA here is from genome assembly GCA_028627135.1 of Pseudochirops cupreus. NCBI lineage: Eukaryota > Metazoa > Chordata > Mammalia > Diprotodontia > Pseudocheiridae > Pseudochirops > Pseudochirops cupreus. The sequence goes on along the minus strand of CM053582.1, from coordinate 156,330,613 downwards.
ACAGTCTTTGATGCCCGGGGAGAGCAAACCATAGGTGAACCATAGGAACTTTTTACTGGGAGGCAGCGCGGCATTCTGGAAAGCGCCGTGAACTGCAGACCCCAGGTCGGGTGGCAGCCCTGCCACTGACTCGCTGAGTGACCTTGGACAAGTCCCAATCCAATTTCACCTTCTGTAAAATGCTGAGCTTTCACGAGATGATTTCTGACGACCCTGACGGCTCCGAGCGTTCGTGTGTCTGAGTTCTGCCTGAAGAGGGGAAAGGTGGAGGAGGGGGGGGAGGGGGGTGCGGTTTGAGAACAAGGAAGGGGAGAGGAGGCCGAAGAAGAGGCAGGGAGGAAGACTGAGGCACCTGGGATCCCTTTCCCCTACTCCCTCCTAAGGCAATATGAAAAAGCCGCTGTCCCCAACATACAGCGCTGTTCCGGGACTCTTGCATTATCCCAACCTTCAATCGGGGCGCTTTGCGCACAGCCCGGCTCACTAAGCTCAGGGGGCCGCCTCTCAGAAGACCGGCCTCCAGTAGGGCGCAGAAAACACAACTCCCACCACTCATAGCCAGGCACCATGTGCAAACGTAGAAACTGTTGCCCTAGCGTACCGCGGTTCCGAAACTGTCTCCCACTTTGCGAGATTTGGAGAGTTTTTGGTTTTCCACCTCTTTTTAATTAAGGATCGTTTCAGGGCAAGGGTTAAAAGGCAGGGGGATCTCGTTGCTCTGAAGAGAGACTTGGGTCCTCGTGGGGGGTAGGGGGTGGAGGGAGTGCAGAGGGCTCTGGGCAGCTCCTTTCCCAGGCCCGTTCATTCCGAGGACACTTTTGGGGTGGAGGGACCTAGCGTCGCTGTCTGGCTAGGGCTGTGCCTGTGGCCAAGCTAAACCAGCGGCGCCCTTCGGTGGCTCCAGATGCACTGCCCATAGCGCCACCTCCCAGGTGGAACTTGGAGGGAGACTAGCGCGGGAGGCAGTGTGAGAATGGGCTGAAAGCCTACCGCGCTGGGCTGCGGTAAAGCCCAAGTTGGAGTACGCGTTCCGCAACGAACTTCCTGTGCACGACCCGGGGCAGTTCACTTTCCCTCTCTATTTGTCGGCTTCCTCATCTGTAAAATCAGGAATCCTAAAACGGATTCAAAGCTAAGAAGGGACCTTCAAGATCATTCAGTCCAACTGCTTCAATTTGCGGATGAGGAAACTGAAACCCGGGAAGGTAAAGTAACGTGCCCAAGGTCATAGAAATTGTAAGTAGCAGAGCCAGGATTTGAACCTGCCTTCTGTGACTCCAGATCCGAATTCTGCATCACCACTCTGAGTGGAACTAGATTATCTATCTCTACAATCCCCTTCTGCTCTAATATTCGGTGTGCCAAGATTCGTTCCAGCTCTTTTTCAGTTCTAAGGTCCTTCCAGCTCTGTAACATTTTGGGATCTTAAGTCCCTTACAATTCTTAAATTCTATGAGCTAAAGTCCCCCAGCCAGCTCGAATATTCTCTTGTTCTAAGTCCCTCTTCTGCAAGTTCGACTTTTCTCTGGTTCTAGGTCCCTTCCAGCTCTGACGTTCGAAGGGTCCTCCTAAGCTCTCGCTTTCATCCTCCCACCTCTCATATATGTTCTAAGAGCTTTTCCAAATCTATGACCTCACTGGATCTCCTTTCGTTTTCAGGCTGCAGGCTCTTCCTCCAGGCAAAGAGATTAGGTCTGTAAACAAACGCTCCCCAATCCCCTTCTCCTCCTTAGTCTTCTCTCTTTATTTCTTCCAGACCTTTATTTTGAAGAATCTTAGCAATGGGTTGGTATCATCCCTAAGAGGGGCTGGCTCCCTCTTTCCCCTAGCTAGGGTTGGGGAGCTTTTCAAAGGGGATTGGGGGGCGGGAGGACATGGTTGGAGATAGAGCGTAATTTACCACTGGGACAGGACTCTGCCCACCTCTCAAGGCGCGCTGGCAGTTTTCGGGCGAGTACCGCACCCCCACCCCCGGGATCGCTTTGGCGTGAGCTCATCCCTCCGGCCCTGAGGTCGATTGTGCTGGGAGGGGCCCAGGGTGGAGGGAGGTGTTGAGCTGGAGTTGCCTGGTCCCCCCCCCCCCCCACTCCTGCTCCACAGTCTGGGTCTCCTCCTTCTAGTGACCGCGAGGGCCGTTACCGCCCCAGCTGCTGGGAGAAGGGGGTTCATTTGGTGAAGGGAACTGAGGAGGACAAATAGACGTAAATCCTGCTCTCCCCTTCAGACACTGGCCAGGCAGACTTTAGATCAGCACCTCGTTAGGGTTGGAGTTAAGGGAGCTGGCTGCACCCTAGATCCCAGAGCTCACGCTAAAGCGCCCCCATGCCTCGTCCCATACTCCTGCTTACCTTTCTGCCCAGGCTTAGCCAGCAGCTGTGCTGCCCCACGATAGTAAGGCTGCTGTCCCCCGCTTCTGCAGCGGCGCCCCTCCAAGGGCAGAGGCAAAAGGTCTCTTTATCCCCACCCGCGCCTCAGAAGCTATGATGTAGACATCTCCAGGGCGCGGGAGGGAGAGGGCAGCTGGAGGCTCTGGTGCAGGTAGCGGGAACTACTGCTCTGTCCAACCCGAGAAACCAACGGCAAGTTAGCAGGAGGAGGAGGGGGAGGGAGTAGGGGTGCGGGTCACCACAGCTGCGCCTCCTCCCAGGCAGGGCTCTTCGCCGCTCTCCCCAAACTGCGCGCCCACTCGTCACCTCCCTGGCCCTTCGCCGGCTCTGGTTCCTAAGAGCGCCTAGAACCTGCTTATAAAAAGCCCTGGAAGCTTTGATCGTCCGGGTGATCTCAGAGCAGATTAGCATAACAAAGCGGGCCCCAGGCTTCCCGGCCGAGACCCGACTCAGGCCTGTTTGATCCCTAAAGGGAGCACCAGGGGAGGTAGGTGTGTGTGCGCCGAGGAGGGGGGGTAAGGTAGGAGGGGAAACAGTGTGTGTAGTGGGGAGAGGAGCGGCAATAAGGAGAAATCTCATAATAAAATTCATAGAGCGCTTTAACTTTTCATAGAATCAGAAAATTTTAAACCTCAAAGGAACCTTCTAGATAACATAGTTTAAATCCCTCAGGATGAAAAGGGGGCGCTGAGGGGAGAGCGAAGAAAGTGACTTACCCAAGGTCACCCTGGAGTTTTCCTCACAATCCGCTGAGCTGGTAGCCGAATGATTATCATCTTCTTATTTTACAGAAGAGTAAACTGATGAACAGTAGTTTGTCCAGGACCATGCTTCTAGTTAATGTCAAAACCAGGATCTGAATCTACAGTTTCCCGTCTCTAAATCAGGCAGTTAAATCAGTCCATAAGCATTCATTGAGCGTTTATTTCGTGTCCTGCCCTGTCCTAAGTTCTAAGAATACAATAAAAGGGAAACCAAACCAAAACAAAAACTGGTCCCTAACCTTAAGAAGCTCATATTCTGATAGACAGATAGCATGCACATAACGATGTATATTCAAGAAAAATACTGAGTGTATGAATGGTTGTCTCAGAACGAAGTTAACTATGGGAGGAAGGGGTGGGGGAGGACATCTCCAAAGCCCCACCCACTCCAAAAAAGTGGGATCTGAACTGAGCCTTAAGGGAAGCTAGGAAAGTGAGGAGGAGGGGGTGAAGATGGTGAGCATTCCAGGTAAGGGGAGCTGCCGCTGCAAAGGCACGGAGTCGGGAGATGGAGTATTGTGTGTGAGGAACAGCAAGCGGTCCTGTATAGGTGGATCGAAGACTATGAGGAAGGGAGTAAAATATAAGACTGAGAAGTCCCGCTCAATTTCCCTGATGGGTACTGTCTACAGAATGGTCAACGAGACCTGCGTTCAAATCCGCCTCTGATTTAAAAGCCATGGGTTTAGATCAAAAGAACTGGCTTGCTTCTGTGACTTTTGCAACCTGCGTGACTTCAGGTAAGTCACTAAACCTCTCTAAACTTCAATCTCTTCATCTGTAAAATGAAAAAGTTGAACCAGATGGCCTCTGAGGTCCCTTGGGCCACTAAATCTATGAAACTAGGAAACACCAAGGACATGAAGTGATCAACGAAAATGAAGAGGTAGCCTGTATTCCGTTGATCCAGCCTCCCCCTGTCTCTGGCACGGAAAAGGACTTGGAGCTGTGGGTTCTGTTTGCTCACAACAAAATCCCAACGACATTTTAAAACACGAGTCCAAACACTCCCCAGCTCTCCTCTCTCTATGGGCCTAGGTCTCTCCGCCAATGGCTCCCCCTATGCGTTAGTCGTGCATAAATTCAGAGGCGGAGGCGAAAGTCTGGGATCTGACGGTGTGGGTGTTTCTCTAGGAGTCTAGACTCTGTGCCTCGCACCCTTCTTGGTCCCTGGATGGGCTGGGGAAAGACCCGAAAGAATCTTTCTCTCCACCTACCTCCACAACGCAGAAAACTGAGCAAGTGTGAGCCGGCCTCAGGCTAGGACGCCGGCTTACTGCTGCTTGTCATTATTTCTACTAATGGCTTACATTTCCATAGGGCTTCCTGTAGCAGCAGCCGCAGCAGCAGTAGTAGCAGTAGCTGTGGTGGTGGTAGTAGTAGTAGTAGTAGTAGTAGTAGTAGTAGTAGTAGTAGTAGTAGTAGTAGTAGTAGTAGTAGTAGTAGTGGTAGTAGTGGTAGTAGTGGCAGTAGTAGTAGTGGTGGTGGTAGTAGTAGTAGTAGTGGTAGTAGTAGTAGTAGTAGTAGTAGTAGTAGTAATAGTAGTGGTAGTGGTAGTAGTAGCAGCAGCAGCAGCAGCAGCTAACATTTATATAGTGCTTTAAGGCTATTAAATTAAGTCTAATAAAGCAATTACTTGTATTAGCTCATTTGATCTTCACAACAATCCTGTGCTATTATTATCTTCATTTTGCAGATAAAGAAACTGAGGCTGAGAGAGCTTGTGTTTGGCCAGTCACACAGCTAATAAATGTCTGAGGTCAAATTTGAACTCTGGTTTTCCTGACTTCAGCTCCAAGGCTCTTTCTAAAAGCTTTCCTCGCAATTGTCTGGAGATACAAGTCCTGAAAGTATTATTTCCTTCATTTTACTGAGAAGAAAACAGACCCATCACCACAAGCCTGGAAAGTGGGTAACTTAATTGAATCCATTTCTCTGTCCCTTGCACTGTGGAATCAAGGACTGTTTCCCTGGTGTGAGAGAAAGAGAGAGAGAGACAGAGAGAGAGACAGAGAGAGAGAGAGAGAGACAGAGAGAGACAGAGAGAGACAGAGACAGAGAGAGAGAGAGACAGAGACAGAGACAGAGAGAGAGAGAGACAGAGACAGAGACAGAGACAGAGAGAGAGAGAATTATCTTCAGGGAGGCATCCATGAGACAATCTCTAATGTTCCTCCAGCTTTAAGAGTTGGTGATTTTTCAGAGAATCACAAAATCTTAGACACTTAGAATGAAAGAATTCCATTCTATTAACACATATTTATTAAGTACCTACTACAGCCAAGGAAAACTTAATGTTCTGGGATTACAAAGACAAAAGGAAAAATAGTTCTTATCCTCAAGGACCTTACATAGATGCTAAGCTTTTTTTCTACTAATGGCTTACATTTTGATAGGGCTTGTGGTGTAGGTGTAGAAGCAGCCAGCAGCAGTAGTAATAGTAAGTATTATAGAACTTAAGGTCCTAGAAAGAGAATCTCAGAATCTTTGTGGAGGGTGTGTTCTGGGTTTCTGTCATTTGGAGGGTCCTGACCTTGTGATCTGACTGGTATAAAGAGCCTTGGGTGTGGAGTACTGTGGGCACTGAGAACTTCTCCAGGCTGCACTTGGGACCTCCTTCCTCTACCATGCCCCAGCTTTTCATCCTGAAGCCTTATTTTCAGTTCTGAATTCACCCACTGGAAGTTCCCTCCATCCCTGTGGCCTCCTCTCCTCTGATTGGATGGTTGGTCCCAGAACCCAATTTAAGGAGGGTGTCCAGGTTAAACCTTTTCTTCTTTCTCTTCAGTTTTCATTCCAGACTTCCTCTATCATGCTCTCAAATTGGGTACCTTTGTCCCACACCCCCTTTTTAGCCTCCTTTCATGTGTTATCTTCCCCTATTAGACTGTAAGCTCCTTGAGGGCAGGAGCTGTCTACTTGATATTTGTATTCCCAGCACTTAGCACAGCGCCTGGCATGTGATGCTTCATAAATGCTAGTTGACAGACTGGAGTAAGTGACTTGCTCAAGGTCATTCAGTCTGTATGAGTTAGAGGAAGGATTTGGGATTTGCCATATTCCTCCCCCCACCCAAGACTTCTGAGCCTATTGTTTCCTCCTCTCTCCTTTCTCTCCCTCCTCTCTCGCTCTCTCCTTTCTCTCCTCTCTCACTGTCTCTCCTTTCTCTCCCTCCTCTCTCTCTCTCCTTTCTCTCCCTCCTCTCTCTTTCTCTCCTCTCTCACTGTCTCTCCTTTCTCTCCTCTCTCTGTCTCTCTCCTTTCTCTCCCTCCTCTCTCTCTCTGTGTCTCTCTGTCTCTCGCTGTCTCTCTGAGGATCAGGCAGAAATGGTCCTGGGATGAGTGGCTGCCCTGATTTCATTCTTTGATATGTAATGTTCTTCAGGTTATTGCTCCATGCTGATATTACTTATTTTGTAATTGAATAAAAACATCATTGTTGTTGTTGTTATTTTCACAGAACCACAGATCTCACAACTGTCATTTTAATCTCAATGCCAGTTTAGATATTCCCTATAGAAGCTCCCCAATTCACTTTCTAAACTGCTTTACACACTGACTGGTACATGATAAGTACATAATAAACGACTGTTTCTCTCCCCCAGTCACTGCCCCTTCCATCCCCCCACCCCACATGTATTCTCAGGCACTAAGTCCTTTACAAATATTATCTCATTTGATCCTCACAGCAACCCTGGGAGCTAGGTGCTATTTTCCCCATTTTACAGAGGAGGAAACTGAGGCAGACAGAAGTTAAGTGACTTGCTCAGGGTCACACGGCTAGTAAGTGTCTGAATCAGAATTTGGAATCAGATCGTCCTCACTCCAGGCCCAGGGTTCTAGCCACTGTACCACCTAACTGTGTTGCTATATATGCAAGGAGAATCAGTTAACTTAGGAAGTTTCATTTCTCAAAAACTTAAAAAAAAAAGACTGTTGATATTAGCGTGATTGTTATAACGTCTAAATAGGCCCTACTCAGAGCTTCTGTAAGAAAAAATTGGCAGCATTTTTGGGTAATATTTCCCAAAATATTCACTGATACTAAATATAATGCTTTACATAGATGATCTTGAGTCACTACACCAGGGTTGCAACCGACTCTGGGGTGGGGTTCCAACAACACACTTTTAAATTTAATCTGCATTATTCGAATTTTCCCCATCTCCTTCTTAAATCTAGACTCAACCCAACAATAAATTGAGCCCTGATTTGTAGAGTCAGAGGTGATTTTGGCTTTCTTTCTTTCTTTTTTTTTTAACTTTGAGTCTCTTCAGACTTTTACTTCTGTGCAAGAAATTTCATTAATCTGATAACAGGCTACTTATATTTCCATTGATGGGACGTTGGGATAAATACCTGATTTTTGTTTCTGACTAAATTCTGTTATGTGTTATATTTTATATTATAGGCACTATAAAAAAAAAGGTTAACCATTCAGTACTGAGGTCAAGGATCTTGCCTCTTTTTTTTTGTAATTGATTTCTTTATTTACTGTTAGTTTACAAGATTCAGTTCCAGAGTCCCTTGAGTTTCAAGTTGTCTCCCCTCCCTCTCCCCCCTTCCCCCCACGGCGGTGCGCCATCATGTATAGGATCTGCATGATTTTGGCTTTCTTGAGCTGTTACTCTTGCTTGTAAAATGAGTGCCATAGGTGTAACTGAGAGATTACATGATTTGCTTCGTCTATTAAGATGGGACTTGAATGCAAATTTTCTTTGCTCTAAATCTAAAGTGCTGTTCACTGTAACAGATTACTGTTCCCCAAATGTCCTCCTCTGTCAAGTGGAGTTGTTGGACAGAAGTCTCCAAGGACTTGTCCAGGTCTGATGTGCTATGATCCTATTACCCCTAATGAATTCATTTGGGTTGGCCTCCCTTTCTGTCTTCTCTGTCAGTACCTGTGTCTCTCTCCTCTCTCCCCTGCTTCTCTCCCTCCCTCCTCCTCCTTCTTGATGTGTTTCTCTGTCTCTCCTTCCCCTTCCCCAACTCTCTGTCTCTGTCTCTTCCCCCTCTTTTTCTATCCCTTGTCCCTTGTCTGCCTGTGTTTATATAGCAACAAAACCATAATGAAGTGAGTTTGGGACTTCACTGATAGACACTTTTTTGGCCTGAGACATATTGGGATCTCAGCCATAGGCAGGAAGTATGGACTAATGGCCCCAGACACAGTTACAAAGGATCCATACCAATGTAAGTAGTAGGGGTGGAGTAGAGGATCATCTGGTCCAGGGGTCCCCAGGCAGAGCAAAGTCTGCAAACACCCCAATGAGACTGGGGCCCAGGATTAGGCTGACTGTGGAGCAAAAGAGTTGAATTAATTTCACTTAATGGTTGTTCCATAAATGGGTCTCTCTCTCTCTTTCCTCTCTCTCTTTCCTCTCTCTCTCTCTCTCTCTCTCTCTCTCTCTCTCTCTCTCTCTCTCTCTCTCTCTCTCTCTCTCTCTCGTCTCTCTCCCCTTCTTTTTCCCTATCTCCCTTCTTCCACCTTCTCTCTCTTCTTCCTTTTTTCTCTCCCTTTATCCCTTCTTTGTCTTTCTACCAACTACATGTCTGCTTCTCTTTCTTTCATCCCTTGTCATATCCCTCTGTCTCTGCCCTTCTCACAACATCACTCATTGTCTCTGTTTCTTTCTTTCCTCATCCTCTGTGTCTCTCTCTCTGCTTCTATATGTCTGCTTCTCACCTCCAAGCTGTCTCCCACCTTACCCCTGTCTCTCCTTTTCTGAGTCTCTCCCTTCTCTGGTTTCCCTGGATCCCTCTCTGATTTTCTGAAATACATTCTCTTCAGCAGCTCTATTCAGCACTCCTTATCATTTGTAACTGAAAGATCAGGATTTTTCTGAGCTTTATGTTCTCAATTTCTCTCTAGGGCCTGAAACAACTTTCCCAAAGAGGAAGACTAGAAATTGTATGTGTGAAGGTAGAGCTCTGAATCTTCTGCTTTTATTATATTTGTTGCTCAGGAATTGTGTGTGTGGTGACGGGGAGGGGGCAGAGAGGAAGGAGAGAGGCAGAGATCTGAGAGAGAGAGAAGGAGAGAGAAAGGAGAAGGGGGGGGGGAAGGGAGAGGGAGAAGAATATGGCGTGTGGGAGAGAGAGACAGAGACAGAGACTTAGTTTTCTTCCCTAATCCACCCTCTTGCCCCCAGAGTTGGAAGGGACCTTTAGCGTCTTGGAACCCAACCCCTCCCCCTTCCTTTAGAAAGATATGGAAACAGAATATCTCCCACTTGTATAGAGCTTTACTGGTTTCAAAAGGCTTTTATTCAAGATCATTAGACATCATGATTTACAGCTGGAAGGGGCTTCCGAGATCCACAGAATATCTAACCCCTATTTTAAAGAGCAGAAAGCCAATCTCCCCTGGAGAAGGGGAGTGATTAGCCCCCTGTTAAACAGCTGGGAAGTTACACTGTGCTTGAACTCAGGCCTTCTGAGCTCCGGGAGCATCTTCCCGCTACACGGCGCTGCTGCTCAGCTGGCATTTTCTGCTTTGCCATTTGCTTTCCTCTGTATTGGCAGCTGCACCTTAGTGTAATGTTCAAAGGCAGCTAGGTGGTACTGGGCCTGGAGTCCAGAAGACCTGAGTTCAAATCCAGCCTCAGACACTTACTATTGGTATGACCTTGAGCAAGTCACTTCGCTTCTGCCTGCATCGATTTCCTCACCTGTAAACTGGGGATAATAATGGCACGTACTTCCCAAGGTTGTTGTGAGGCTTGAATCAGATAATATTTGTAAAAAGCTTGCACAGAGTAGGTTCTACATAAATGCTAATTATTATCATGCCTCTATGTATATAAATGCTTATGGCCTTGAATAGTCTTTTAGGAGGTAAATGCCATGACGGTAGGATCATTTATCTGTATTTCATAATTATCTACATAGTACGTTTTCCCCCAGGCTCTATTTTTGTATTGTACACATTTTGTTGTTATTCAGTCATTTTTCAGTTGTCTCCAAGTTTTCACACCCCCACTTGGGGTTTTCTTGGCAAAGGTACTGGAATGGTTTGACATTTCCTTCTCTAGCCCATTTTACAGATGAAGGAACCAAGGCAAACAATGTTAAGTGACTTGCCCAAGGTCACGCAGCTGGTAAGTGCAGAGCATAAGAGACAGGAAAGAGAGTGAAATGGAGTTCAAGGCCTAGACCTGCCACTGATTCACTGTGTGACCTTGGCATGTTGTTTAATCTCTTTAAGCCTCAGTTTACCGAGGTGTAAAATGAGGTAACTGGGCTAGATCGGCAATTTTTAAATATTTTGGTCTCAGGGTCCCTCTGAGGACCCTTCCCCTACAAGAGCTTGTGCTTATGTGGATTATAGGTAACAAAATATACCACGTTAGAAATGAAAACATTTGAATATGATTGTGAAAATAGATCTGACCTCATGGATCTTCTGAAGGGTCCTAGGGACCCCCTAGACCACACTCTTTGAGAATCACGGATCACAATTGCTAATGTCTGGCATTTTTATAGCACTTTAAGGTCTGTGATCTCATTTGATCCTCACAACAACCCAGGGAGGCAGGTGCTATTATTATCCCACCTTACAGATAAGGAAACTGAGGCTGAGAGGTTAAGTGACTTGGCCAGAGTCACATAGTAAGTTTCTGCTAAATCAATGGTTCTCAACCTGTGGGTCACGACCCCTTTGGGGGTCGAACAACCCTTTCACAGGGGTCACAGGGGTCGCCTAAGACCATTGGAAAACACATATTTCTGATGGTCTTAGGAACCGAGACACCGCTCTTCTCTGTCTCCAGGCAGGTCTGCCCACATGCAGATATGCCCACATACGAGTATTAAAGCGTCTCAGCATTCGGAAAGTTGAGAACCACTGTGCTAAATTTTGGTGAGAAGTAACTGAGTGCAAATAGATGCAATTCTTTTTTCCTATCCTGAAACCAAGGATCCTGTGTCAGATTAAAAACTCCTGAATTAGATGATGACGAATCTCCCTTCCATCTCTAATATTCTGTGGTATAAGGCCATGTACCAGCCAAGATCCTTTCTGTACTTCCTACCTCACAGGGCTGTTGTGAAGAAAAAAAGACTTTGCAAACATTAAATGTATTAGAGAGATGGAAAAAGACATTATTATTGTAGCACAGTATGCAGTATGTCTTCATCAAGACAGGGCCGACAAGCACTCCAAGGGCCATTGGTCACCACTGTCTGTGTGCCTTTGGGCAAATCAATTTCCAAATCTGGTCCTCAGTTTTCTTAATTACAGTATAGCATGAAGAAGTTGGGTTAGATGGGCCTCCCAGCTTTGACATTCTGTGTTCTAAGGGCCCTCCCAGCTCTGACATTCTGTGTTCTAAGGGCCCTCCCAGCTCTGACATTCTGTGTTCTAAGGGCCCTCCCAGCTCTGACATTCTGTTTTCTGAGGGTCCTCCCAGCTCTGACATTCTGTGTTCTAAGGGCCCTCCTAGCTCTGACATTCTGTTTTCTGAGGGTCCTCCCAGCTCTGACATTCTATGTTCTAAGGTCCTTCCCAGCTCTGATATTTTGTGTTCTAAGGCCACTTCCAGTTCTGATATTCTATATTCTAAGGTCTACTCTAGTTCTGACATTCAAGGTTCAAAGGTCCTGTCTAGCCCAAAGAGTAGGAGGGGGAAGCTCCTCCCACCCCACTTGGGAGATTAATATATTTTCCTTCTCCTCAATTACCGGTGCCGGTGATTTGGGTTATCTGATTGCCCAGACGTGCCGGCCGTTTCCTGTCCCCAGTATTCCCACCAATTGATTTCCATTCCCTCAAATTAAACCTTCCTACCCACTCTTCCCTCCCTAAGCCCCAGGCTAACACACCCTTCCCAGGCAGGGAGAGGTCGAGGGCCCCAGTGGGCACCCTGAGTTCTGTTTCCCACCTAGCCCTCAGCAACCTCACCTTCTCATCTAAGAGCTGGATGAGGCCTGAGAGTGGTCAGGAGGCAGGTTTAGACTTGGTATAATATTTCCTAACATTCACAGTCATCTGAAAATGAAGCGAGTCCTCTCTGGAGGTCATGAGGTTGCCCCTCTCTGGAATTCTTGTAGCAAAGCCTGGACCAGCCCTTGCTTTGTTGAGGTTGTTCAGATCCTGCCTCTCTCTGGGCCTCTTTTTCTTCATCTATAAAATGAAACAGATTGGGCTGGTTGACTTCTATGGTACCTACCAGGTCTGCCTCTATGATCTTATGTGACCTTAGAATGTTAAAGCATCTTGTTCAGATACTGGTTGGCTTAGATGGCTTTTGGTCCCATCCAGCTCTGTGACCAGAGTGGGGCAAAAGCTGTTGATGATTATAGCTGTCTAGAAGGGAGGTCGAGAGAAGAGAGGTCAAATGGAAGGAGGGAGCAAGAAAGAGGGGGAAGAAAAGGAGGTCCAGAGAAGAAGAGAGAGAGGAGAAAGAGGAGAAGGGAGAAAAAAGGGAAAGACATGAAGGGAGAAGGGAGGGATGGAGCAAGAGAGAGGGAGGAAAGGAGAGATGAGGGGAAGGTGAGAGGGAAGAAGATGAGGAAGGGAAGGGAGGGAAAAGATGTAGAGAGGATGAAGAACAGGAGGGGAGGGAAGAAATAAAGGGGAAACAGACTGTGTGGCCTTGGAAAAGTCATTTCCATTTCTCTGGACCGAAGTTTCCTTATCTGTAAAATGAAGGATTTGGACAATGTCAGTACTTCCCCAACTATTCTCCCATAATAAGGGTTCTGTGAGCAAATAATGACAGTGATATTCCAATGTTAAATACGAAATTATGTATTATAAAAAAAACCTGTGGGCAATCTTTTTTTACATGAAATAACCTTAATTTGTTACATTTTATGCCCCAAATTTCCCAACCCTCCCCCTCTTTATCTCTGGGGTATCCCCCGGACCAACAATAATACTAGTCAATGTCAATAATACTAGTTCTGCTTGACCCCCCAGAGGACAGACCTGGGGGCCATGGGGGGGAAGTTGAAGGGAGTGAGATTTCAGCTTGATGTAAGAAAAAACTTCCAAAGAGGCTGTCTAAAAGTATAATGGGCTCACTCGGGAGGGACTGAGTTCCCTCTCACTGGAGGTCTTAAAACAAAGCATAAATAACCATTTGTTGGGGAAGGTGTAGCAGGGGTCCCTGTTCAGATATAGTTTGGTTGGTCTAGAGGCCCTGTGAAGTCCCTTTCAACTCAGAGTCTGGGATTTCAAATTCAAAAGGCAGCTAGCAGTCAAACTGGTTTGATAAACACAGCGAATTCTAAGGGAAAAAAAACCAGGATGGGGAGTCAGGAAGTCTGGAATTCAAATGCTGGCTGTGATGCTTGCTAACTGTGGACCACAGGCAAGTGACTTACACACTCCAGGGTTCAATTTCCTCCTCTGTTTTAGAATGGGGATAATAAACTTGGTATCACCTTCCTTATAGGTAGGTTGTGAGCAAGGTACTTTGTAAGCTTGTAGTACAGGGGAAACGTGAATTGCTATTACTCTTTCTAGCTCAAATGTTCTATGTTTGAACATTCTACGTTAGGAGATCTTTTGCTTTAACATTCTAGGGTCACATAAGATCATAGAGGCAGACCTGGTAGGTACCATAGAAGTCAACCAGCCCAATCTCTTTGATTTTATAGATGAAGAAAAAGAGGCCCAGAGAGAGGCAGGATCTGAACTCAAGACCTCTAACTCCAACGTTAGGGCTCTTTCCACTATACTGCACTGCTAACTCAGCTTTAACATCCCAGGCTCCTAAGATACCATCTGGCTTTGACTATCTATGATCTAAGTCCTTTCTAGAGCTAAAGTCCTTCTACAGATTCTATGAGTCCATGATTCTGTGCTGCCATATACAATCTCTGCTGTTTTCTACTACTACCACTACTACTACTACTACTACTACTACTACTACTGCTACTACTACTACTACTACTATTAACATGAGATGCACAAATTTAGAGACATCTCTACTACAAATGTTCATATGGACTATTTGTGCCTGACCTGTGGCAGAGCATTCTGAGCTTACACCGATCTGGTCAACCACAGTCAGGCACACTGTAACTTGACCCTGACATGGTGATGTCATTTTTGTCCTCTACGGGCACGAAGGACAATAATCATAATCACTCAAGTGTTATTCAGTCTTTCAGCTGTGCTCATCAGAAAGGACTGGTCTTACTCATCTGTGGTTCCAAATGCCCAGCACAAAGGTTTCAATGACAGTTGTCTTTTAATACTGTTACTTGGAGAATGCATCTATCTGAATGAAAGAGAATCAAGAAATGTTTTTTTTTAGTTTACAATTTTCATATTTATTACAAGTCATCAAAATATTAATTTTATTAAAGTAACAG